>BSBM01000450.1:5087500-6287500 GCA_027924585.1 Larix kaempferi | reverse complement strand
AAAAGATACTATGGCCCTCAAATATACAAAGGATTCTTGTGAACCATTAAAGATTTTGCAGCCCTCAAGCACACAAAAGATTCTTGCAAACCATAAAAGATTCCACACCCACACATAACATGGACAACACTAATTCTCGTTTTCTTTTTTTTGAAGAAAAAATTGTCACTATTTATTAGATATAAAATGACTACATTCTATGAATGCTTAACATCAATTTAAGAACAACTATAAAGGCTTTCACCCACACATACTACCTTTTTGTAAAACCCAAAGACAAGCAAATTCTCTTAGTAAGTTTCATCAGACCCTCCCCAAAAGAAACATTTAAAATTGTAAAAAAATTATAGTTTTCATACTAACAATCCCTAGATCCACAAAGCTTAACAAAAATTCCAATAGTTAGGGATGGTAGGTGCAAAGGGGATGTTTTTTTTTTTTATTATCTTGGAGGAAATGTTGAAATTGATTTTTCTTGGGAACTAGCCAATTCAACAAAAAACAAGTGTTGGTAGTGTACCAAGGGTTAGAAAGAGGAATGTTCTATGAAATCAAGACAATCAGTGTGGTAGGAAACTCCATCATCATCATATTTCTTCTCATGTTCTATACTCCCTAATCTAGTGTTGTAAAGGGATTGGTTCAACGAATTTTGGAAGTGGCTTAGCGGGTTTATGTTATATCCCTTTTCCATGGCTTGCAAGCCCAAAACAAGGAAGTAGACAACCTAGACAATTTATGGGTTAGGCTAAAGAAGGGATTTATTAGCATCAAAAGGGGGGCTCCAATTCCCATGACCTCACATACTTAATTGTCATTAATTTTTCAATAATTATTGTGCTTAAGTAGAAAATTATGCATGGATGGAAAGATGGGCCATTATGGCCACATCCCTCATTCTCCTTCGCCTTTATTAAGTGGGTGAAGATGATTAAATGGTGTCTAGTGTGGGATTTTATGGTTCTATGTGGGATATTGTTTCGACCTCGCCCACTTCTAGGATCCGTAGCACTTTTAAGCTATTTGTGTCTACAAGATTGAGGATAGAGAGAGGATTTGGTTGTCTAGCAATGCCACTTTATGATTTCATTGTTAGTTGTCTCCACGGTGCAATGTAGAAATCAAATGGTGTATGTTGTGTGGCCTCTTAAAGATCAAGATGCATCTAACTAGGCACAAATGGGGTGAAGTAGAAGCCCAAAACAAGGCAATTAAAGCTTCTCTCCAATAGAGTGAGTGTCATAAAATGTGGGAGGAAATTTTTATAGTGGATACAAGGGAATTGAAAAAACAAATCGAAGAGACGAAGGTGATGGAGTAGCGTAGGAAGGATTATAGGTGTCTTCAGGAACATAGGTATTTAGATTTGGAAAATCAAACTAGTTTGGCCAATTCCAAAGTTGATAGTGTTATTAGATTTCTTGGTCCCATGATGAAAAATTCCCATGGAAAAACTATTTTGCCCAGTGGTCTTCATGGATACTCAAAACTATATGGAGTTTCGGGTATCAAAGTGGAGGAAAATTTGGCCATTGGAAACACACATATCATCTAGATCCTCTTGGTGAGCCAAACTCCATGGGTATTGTTTCCTTTAAGGATTCAAATATTATACCGTAGTATTCTAAAAAGAACATACATATAGATATATAGACAAATATTGGGAAAAAAAATATAATTTACTATTAAAACTTGTAAATTTGGGTAAATATTATCATTTTAATCACATTTTAAGTAAAAGATAGGCAAAAATTTAAAGGGAAAATGGTTAATTGGTGAATATATTAAAAGAGGCAAAAGGTATCCAATTGGAAAACACCCCTCCCCCCCCCTAAAAATTATCCTAATTGTTGTTGTTGATTCTCATGTTCCATAAAGGGTCCTACATGGTTCTGCCTTTTAGTTTTGGGGTTAAGTTAATATGTATTGTGAGTTTGTGTTGCTTTTGAGCTAGTTTGTTTGTGTACATCTCTGTCATTTTTAGGTTTTCATAATTTGGATTGACAGTCTAGAAGTGTTTTGGAGTATAGACTCAAAAAAATTGGAAGCTAGCTTTGACCTTACACTATATATTTGAATTGCACTATCAAACGGTTAGGCCACAACCTTTTTTAATACAAAGTTACCCATTCTTGTTAGAAAATAAATATAAAATTTCCCGATAGTCTAAAACACTAGTGTTTCCTTTAGAGGTAAATGACATAAACATAAAATTACAATGTTAGGATTTGAAGGAATATCATTTCACTCAACATAAAATATATTGTGACTCAAACAAATGTTGTCATAGGATTTTCACTAATTTGAAGTCCATCAATAGACTCGAATAGAAAACCCAAATGAGTTGCATATTATAATTCTCCTTTAATAAAGCATCACCCCCACATTCAATGCTCTATAGAGATGACAATAGGAAATATTAAGAAACAATTTACTCCTTCAATTTCACTTGCTCAAATATAGGATGGATGTCAAGGTGTTAACCATGTGGCCAACACTCATCCAATGTATAACAATTTCCAAATCACTAAATACTTGCAAAGATTGAACACCACAATCTACATCAAAATTCAATCATTGCTTCAATGCCATAAGCTCAATGAAATTATTTGTTTTCTCCCCCAGTCCCATCTTAAACTTTATAACATGTGAGTTGTTCAAATACAAGGAGCCACCAATACTATAGATAGAATTATGACCTTGGTTTGCACCATCAAAATACCCCCATGCCTCATTTTTATCAATATCTAAATGGATTAGAGTTATATGTTTTTGTGACTTTGGGGATGATTTCAAGCTTGAAAAAATATATTTGATTTTGGAAGCACGTTCGAAAGTACATTGAAACCTATTTTGGAAAATATCAATGTTTCAAGCTAACCATATAACTTCAGCTAACACTAAGGGAAGGCCCTGGAATGCTTTGAGATCTTCACCCATAACCCGGGTCTTCAAGCACTCATTTACTATCATCGCATCCATTTCTTCCCATACCTTCATAGCATAAGTACAACTACTAAACAAATAGTCTATTGTCTCCAATGCCTGCTTGCATAAATTACAATGACCCAAGCCCTCTCTGCATCTTCTCTTAATCAACTTCCCAAGCTAATACTTTATTTCTCAGCACAAGCTACATATAAACCTTTGACTTAGGAGGGGTTGTTAACTTCCGCAAAACCTTAAGCCAATTTTCTTCTTCATCTTGATATGCCTCCACAATCTCTGCTTTATAGCCCAATTTTTGAGTGTAAACACCTTGACAAGGATTCTTGGACAAGACCAAACTGTCCTCTTTGCTACTTCTAGTATGGATCAACTTTGTTTATTCAAATAAAATATTGACCTTACTCCCCTTTAGATAACCATATCATCTCACCATCCAACCATTCTCGATTCTATATCAAGGTGTTCATCACATTACCTGGCTACACTAGATTGCAAATCCCATGACTATGCAAAGTAGAAATCAAACACGTAATATATAGACATCTCCACCACCCACCCATGGATATGCTCCAATTCTTACTTTACCTTTATTACCAACTTTCCAAACAATCCAATATACTACCAAGGAGAAAGACAATACAAGGGCCTTCCAACAAATTGACATATTGTGGATACATCATTATCCTTTTTTATCCATTCTTCAACAATAAGCATATCAATATATTTGAGTTGAATCACCTGCCTCCACAATCTTTCCTTAGAAAATAACCTCCACATATTTTTGGTAGCCAAAGCCTAACCAAAGTAACGGATGTTTCCATCCTTCAATTGCCTTTGGTTTAGCCGATGTCTACCATTTAGCAAGAGGGATGCCATCTTTCTCCCTCTCTTTGGTACACATAAACTTAAAGCATTTTTTTCCTAATAATTTCTAGAACCCCTTTGGAGATTGAAGCCATAGATTGTGATCATAGAGGGGTGTCTCCAAAACTAGCTTAACCAGTTTCAATCTATCCCCTAGGGAGAGCCATCTATTGCACCAAAACTTAGTTCTTTTTTCAATTTTCTCTATCATCCATTTCCAAGCATTCTTCCTAAAGTCATTTGGTTTAAAAAAGAACCCCATTATTTAGACCCTCCTTGGACGTCCACCATTTGAAATGGAAAAACATGCAATATGCTTTTGATTTGTTTATCCTCCACACCATTAAAAGTAATCGCTGATTTCTATATATTAATTTTCATGTCAAAATCTATGCTATATAAATTCATATTTTTCCGTCAATTTATTGACAACTCTTTTAAAACAATCACAAAATAACAACCCATTATCAACAAAAATAAGACGAGTCAAATAGAAAGCAATTCCTAGTTTTAAACATCTCATAGCTATTTTTCTTTTGGCATCTAGAATAGATCTACTTAATCCTTCAATGATAATTAAAAAGTAAAGGAGACAAAGACCAACCTTTCCTTAGTTCTATAGAAGGCTTAAATAACCTTGATGTTGACCCATTAATGATAAGAATTGTAAAGGACACAGAAGATACGCATTCCATTTTCCAGTTCATTATTTCAACACATAAATCAATATCAATTAAAGTAAGTTTCATGTACAACCAATTAGATCTATCATAATGCTTGGATAAATCTAACTTCATGACCATTGCATTCAATATGCAGTTTTAATAAAGTGAAGACCTTCCTATGTCATCGAAATGGCTTCATGAATTTGTTTCCCATATAGAAACCCGAATTGTTCTTTAAAAGTGGACTATGATAAGATCTTGTTCCCTTGACCACTATGATCTTTGCTATTATCTTATAAATACATTTACAAAGAGAGATACCCCTAAAGTCATCAAATGAAGTGGGACCATCCTTTTTAGGAATTAAAGATAGCAAAGTAGAATTAAAAAATCCCAATGTCTTCCCAATTCTCCTTGAATCCTCCACCACTCATAAAACACATTCTTCAGTAAGGTCATTAAACCTTATAAAGAACACTAGTCCAACCATCATACCCATGATTTTTTCCTTCTGAAAATAAGCCAACATAGATTTCAAATTTTCCTTTGACTATGCTTCTATCATCCTATCATTAGCCCCTTTCGCACAAAATTGAGGGAAAAATGAAGTGACCTTCACAATTTTAGCTATGTTTACCTTCCCGTGCATTTTATACAAGCCCTTAAAGTGAGTGATCCCCATAACTGTAATTTCTTTGAAGGACCTAGCTTCGCTACCATCCTTCTTCTACATTTCCATATAGCATTTATGCTTTCCAATGATTAGCAAATTTTGGAAGTATCTAGTTTTTCATCTCCATTGGCCAACCACAAGGCCCTACTCTTTAATTTCCATTAAGCTTCCTTTTCTCCGAGAAAAATTATCTTTGTCGATTCCATATTTTTCAACCCACTCCTAACCTCTTCATCAAAGTTTCATTCAAAGTCTTTAACATAAATATGTGTGATTTGTTACTCGGTTGTACACATACCCTACCGATCACTCCTCCTCTTTGAGTGTGCTCAATTAATCATTGAAATCTTAATTCTTTCTAGGTTCATTGCAAGATGGAGGCTAACAAACTCCCTTAATGAAGAATCGTATAATCCATTCAACAAAGACTAAATTTCTAGTGACCCTCATCCTCTAACCACCTAGAATTAAATTTAAAAGGATTGAAATGTTTGATGTCTTCCTTTTCTAAATAATTGTAAAATGGTCAGAATTATCCTCCATCTCAACTTAGGTCTTGAAGCTTCCATTATAATTCATTATATCTTCATAAACAATAAATTCTCCTACATTTTAACAATCAGGTTATCCCCACTCATATTTCTCCATGTTGGAGTCAACTTAAATGGCTTCACATCCACCAATGCCACTTCCTCAAATTTAAGTAGGAAGAAACCTAACAATGAATCTTCCATAGAAAAATTCTCACATATCTTATAGCTTTTAACTATCAAATTGAGATCCTCACCAATATGATGTTATTTGCAAAAAAATATGCTCCAACAAATCCTCTTAGAATTGGATTTTGTTCTAGTAGGTTTCATAAACATTAACTACAAAGAAAACATTTCCAAGCTCCACTAAATAAAGTTAAACTCCAATCCATAAAGCCATGATTAAATTTTATTCTTATAGGATCCATAGACATTAACTACAAAAAAAAATAAAAATATTTCCAAGCTCTACTAAATAAAGTTAATCTCTCATCCATAAGGCCAAGAGCATGAACCTTCTTACCTAAGTCTCTACTTATTCCCCTTTAACACCACTCTAACCTAGCCAAGCCAAGCCAAGCCAAGCCAAGCCAAGCCAAGCCAGTAGCCACACCAACACCCCCACACCCCCTTTCTAGAGATAAGACGATACAAGTCCAACCCAAAGAGACCTAATTAATATCAAGAGATAAGACGATATTTGCACAAGTCCAACCCAAAGAGACCTAATTAATATCAATAGGAAGAGGCATTTCCAACTCCAAATGTAAATCATCATCTTTGGGGTTTTACTAGGAGAGAGATCTGCACCCAGCATAGGTAACCTATTTACTTCTAACCTAAAACCCTTCCCTCCCTGAGAGAAAAGGTAGCAATATAGACCAGAAATGCTCTCTTGATTTGTCTCTGCAAGTTTCTTGATCGGTCTGTCAGTGCTGTTGGAGGAGAAAGAGGAAGAGGAATCGAAGGTATTCTTGACGTCTGGACCACGATGGTTTGGTTTACGATGTGAACTGCATTAATAGGCCGTTAACTATCGCGGTCCAGTCGTCAAGAACACCTTTGCTTTCATTTACATGCCTTTCTGACCAACTTCAGCCGGAAGAAATCGCAGGCAGGGGAAAACATAAATCCTTAGATAGGGGGAGCCTCCGTCCATCTGGGTCTTTTCTTTTACCAGGTATGCCCAATCGAAAATGTGTCTAAATGAGTTTCTTCTCTCCCATTATTTATCTATTTTAGTATGACCCTCAAACTCACCACGAGGAACCGTGATCTGAGCCCACCGGGACTGAAATCTGGAGAGAAGCCCTTTCTTGCTTTGCAAACTAAAATAAGTGGCTCCCTACTGGATGCCTCTACAGTGTGAGTACTTTTTTTTTTTCCATCCTTTAATAATGAATAGATCTAAGGTTGGTGTCTTTTAATAAGTTTGATGAAACAGTATGAATTAATGCTGAAACTGTGTTCTGGGTTTTTTTATCACCTTGTTTGTTAACCCAAGTTTATATATTCAAGCTAAAGTTAACAGATAGATCTATACATATTTAATAGATAAATCCATGAAGACGGAAATATGTTTTCTTGATAGACCAAGTGTAAATCGGAGTTATCATAGTTTAACAGATACCATGATAAAATAGCGCAATCCTATTTTATATAAATTTGAAATTAAGGTTAAGATAATCTAAATTAAAGAATTTTAGTTAAATTAGAGTTATTATGTTTATAGAGATCACAAGTTAAGGTGGATCTATCTGAAATGATCCCCTGTAAAATGGAGTTATCTAGATTAAGATGGATCTAAGTTAAAATATTACCTAAAAAAATCTATCCTAATTCTCTTAACTCAGTAAATTTTATCAAGATGATTAAAAAAATCATTTTAATTTAAAATTTATAAGTATTAAGATGAGCAGATTGAGCATCTTAACCCTGAATTTATTAAACATCAAGATTAGCTAAAGGATATTGATTTTACATTTATTAAACTATCCAAAACAAAAAACTATATTGAACACCAAGAACAGTAAAAAAAAAGACTTATCCACTTATAAATCTTGGATTAAGATGGGCTTCTGTTATTTATTTATATTGAAAGTTAGTATTTTTTTCACATTAGATTCACTTCATTTTCATTTTTTTCCCATTTCAGGTATATTATGTGCTCTTTCTTCTTCTGCTCACTCTGTATTGTACATCTATGTTTTCAGGGTGGAATTAGTTGTTGTTTACATTGTTGATTTGATTTGTTTTCCTTTGCTGGATCGTGCTCATACTTGATACATTCCAAAGTTGCTGGATCTGGCTCATACTTAATACATTCAAAGTTAACATTGATAAATCCACAAATAAAATGGAACTATGCTAATTAACATTGATAAATCTACAAATAAGATGGAGCTATGCTAGTTAACTTGAAGCCTACCGAGCAATTTATTATGAGAAGATGTGTTACTTGAGTAAAATGTAGTGCTAAGTTCTTTCATAATATAGTATTAATTTGTTTTCACAAAGTGTTAATTAAATGTATATAAACACAGGGTTATTAATTTACATCAATATTGCATCTTAATTTTGGATTTATTAGTCTTGTACAAATCAATATAAACATAGGTTGATGGTTTATTTTAATTCAGATTTCATCAATTTTGTAAAAGGATCAATTCTATCAAATGCAAACATTTTCTAAACTTTCACACCTCAAATAATTAGATTTATTTCAAATCTACCTATAAATAGTGCACCTTTATTTCCATGCAATTATAATAGAAGACATGTTTCTCATTCCCAATATTCTCCCTAATTATCAGGGACGAGGGGGAGCTTGTGGTTAAGGTCCTGTAACCAGCGCAGAGAAAGGTTAGAAAACCAGCATTGGATGTGGGCACATATCCAATTGGGTTGGATGAAAAACTGTAACAACACAGAGGGGAAGCCGCGGTTGTGGGCATTGTAGGTTTCAGTGGAGTTGGCAGTACAGCGCTGGTGAAAGGATTCTTCAACAGTAAAATATTATATTACAAGGCCTGCGTTTTGTTTGTTGTAATAGAAGATTACAAGGCCTGCGTTTTGTTTGTTGTAATAGAAGCTAGGAGCTCTTTAGTATCGTTAGAGAGTATTACAAGAGTTAACTGGATTGAAATAGTTAATGTAACATCATTGATGAATGTATATTCATGATCAGACCTAAAACAAAATTACATTCCTCATGTGCTTAGCATATGTCAGAGTTCTTTTATCAAGATCTCCAAAGTCACGAAACAGAGTAATCCCATTGAAGTTAAACCTGCCAAGAAGCCAGAATCAATTTACACTCCCAAAAAACATCACCATACGCTCCTCGGTAAAACTCCCTACAGCTCCAAAAAATCCCTTCACCATTCCAAAGACAGTCCATGAGCATATCGGCCTCATATGTGAGCAGTGAGCACAGTATTCAAAACAATATCTATCGTATATCCATTAAAGAGATCATATTAGATAACTGGGCATATCACTGAAAAAACATGACCCCTCACAATTTGAGGATTGATCATTTTTAATCTTCCAAATATGTCATTGATCTGCATCCATTGGTAAACCAGCCTTGGAGAGTTCATCTGCTAGTTCATCCATTTCATTGTAGATATGATGAAATTAAATTAAGTTAAAAACAGCTAGAAATGATTGGAGCTCCTAAAAAAATAGACCTGAACAAAAATTTATAGTAAAAAGACTGTCTAATTAATAACCACTCGTGAATCTCCACATATTTGAAACCTTGGAACACCTTTCTCAACCGTAAGCAAAAGCGTTCGTAAAGGATGTCCCTATTTCTGGTAGCTTTAATTTAGCTACATCCCCTAAATGAAAAGAAAACAACTTACACTTAAAATAGCTTGTAAATTGTACTATTACAGTTAGGCGTTGGAAATGCAGTTAAGGAAATCTATTATGAAAACGGTATGACAAATATGAAGAGATACAAAGAGCAACGATATCTGCAGGATAAGTACAATGACGGGATAAAATTCCCCTTTGGTCTCATGGGATGAATATAAATTTTAAATAGATTAGACAATGCTGCTAGGCACTGGGAGCGTAGTTCCGAAAGTGTATCATGTCCAATATGTAAAGATACAAGTAGCAAAGGATATTCCTTTTCTATTATGAGATGGTCATGGGTAAGTATGGGATAAAATGTCCTTTTGGTATGCTGAATATGGTAGTTGGTGGGAACTTATGGTGATTTGAAATTCCGTCACACGGTTGAAGCTTGGAAGTTGTGTGTCAATTATTGCACTCTTTTCAGGGCAGGGTAGTTGCGTGTCAGAGGTTTTTATTTTATTTTAAATGGGGATGCCATAAGAATATTGGATGGATCTGGCTGGGAAGGATTTTGGGGGTCAAAAGAACCTAGAAAGTGTCTTGTAGAGGTCAACAGTAAAAACTGTATCCAAATGCAGGATCTCATCAGAAACTAGGGCAGAGCTTTGGTATATAATCATCTGTGTCGAAGCTCTAGTTGTTATGTCGTGTTCTCAAATTTACTCTCAAAAACTTGTCTTTCAAGTTGCAAATTTTTGAACATTTGATCTTGCTTTTAATAGTTTTCAGATGATATTAGGGGTGGCATCCAATGGAAAGGAAGAATTACACTTTGAAAGGATTGGGAATTCTGAAATCTTAATCAAGTTGGCGTGAAGTTCCTCCACCTGTTAAGGATATCATCTCACCTCCTAAGGATATCATTCTCGCACTTTGAATGGTAAGATAAAAAATGAATGAGACAAGCTAATCCAATTTCCAATTTTTTCATTCCCTGGGACACCACAATCAAGAGGCAGATCTCAGGGCTAACAATGCCCAAGGATTATGGAAAGAGTTAGGAAAGAGCTTTAAAAAAAAAATCAGGTTCAAACAACAAATTCCATCCCCAAATGTTTGATAAAGGCGTTCATGTTATGAACAGGTGGTAACTCCATTACTTGGCACCTTTGTCAAGTACCTCCAAGATAATTCGCTAAGATATGAAATCAATTCACACAAGCTTTTGCTTGCACTGTCTTAACTCCTTGGTTTTTAAAATGGCTTTCCCCAATGTGCGTAGGCAATGTGGGACTCTGCTCCGGCTTTCTCTCCTTATCGGCCAGTGGTATCAAATTCAGTAGGCGAGCAACAAGGTGGCTCCAGGTCTGCGTTCTTCACAGTGGTTTCATTGCCCTTTGGGTTATATTTTTTGGTTTTATCCTCTCCCGTTTCCTTCAGATTCTTGGACAATCTATGGTACCTACAGAATTTATGTTCAATGATATTCTGGCAGTACAGTTTCGCCCATCTTTGGTGTTGAATATTGGCATTGATGTCCGCAAGAAGGTAGACATGCCCGCACAAGAAGAGGAAGAGATGTCAAGATTAATTAATGAAATATAATTATATTGGTATTGATGTCCGAAGAAGGAAGACATGCCCGCACAAGAAGAGGAAGAGATGTCGAGATTAATTAATTAAATATAATTATCAAAGCAAACAAATATCTATTATTTATTAAACTGAAATGTAATTGTTTAGTGAAAGGATATGATGTTGAAAAGGCATGATGTTTGAAGAGGCACGTTCCTATGGATGAATGAGGTATTTAAATGAAGTTTCGAATTAGAAGAAAGATGTCTCTACATGTTGATGTATTTATAACTTCGGAAGATATTCTTCTATGTATTACATTTGTACTTTATTGTATCCCCAACGGAAATGTATCATTCCTCTGATTGGAAGTGTCGTCATTTGTATTTGCAAGTGTCGCAACTTATACTTGATGGGTTATTAGACCACCTTGGTGGGGTCGGCCTTGTATAAGTTGTGTGGGTCAAAGGGTTATTAGACCACCCTAGTGGAGTCGGCCCAATTAGCATTATGTTAAGTGGTTAAGTTGGGGCCGACCTAGTTAGAGTTAAAAGTCAAGTGAAGTAAAGTATAAATAGAGAGTGTGACTCTCTCGTTTATTCATTTACACACTCACTCACTTCGCATTAGTGAGAGAGGAGGAGTGCGCACGAGTGGAGGAGTAGTAGCTGTTGCAGACATTTATCTTTTGGGGATTCATCTTGGTGATCTTTGTATTGGTGTTTATTCTATCTCTGAGGAAGTTGTGGAGTTTTTCACCTTCTTGGTTTTCCCCGGTGAAATGTTTTGTGTCTCTTGCCTCTTATGCTTGATATGCTGTACATGTTGTTCTTTCAGTTAAGATCCTAGATCTATTGAATTAAATAATGAAAAACTAACACTACAATGCAGAAAGCAACAGCATAAAGAAAGGGAGAGACCAGCAGCATGAAGCATTTCCAGAATTGATGAATCAAGTAGAAAATCAAGAAGTTATAAATATCAGGGAAGCAGGGTGTTGCTAGTGGCAGGTCGAAGCCCGTCAAGGAGGTTGTAGCCTCCTTACAGTAGCAGCTGGAAAACAAGGGTGTTGCAACATCCTTATCTGTTGGTGCAGTAGAAAACTGGGATGTTGAAGCATCCTTTCTGTTGCAGCAGAAAAATAATTTTGTAGAAATAATTTTATTAATAAATTTGATCTTGTGGTTTGCTTTTTAGGTTTCTACAATAAAATTCTCTATCCTTGCTTGTTTGATTCATAATATACATTGTTTTAAATACTAATTGTTTTAATTAAAGGAAAAAGAAGGCAATACTGATTCACCCCCTCTCAGTATCGCTGGATAAACCAACATTTTTGGATATTTTTTATGGGATAGTTCATGCTCTCTCATTGTCTCCTGGGTCCGTGCCTTCTCGGAATTATTTCTCTGATATTTGGCTGGTCGTACCCTGGAAGGATATAGAGTACATTCGCGTCAGGTTGGCTTGGGATTTACCTTCCTCTCTCGTCACTTTGGTTTGATTGTCACCTGGGTGCCCTTTCTGTCATTGGGTTAGTTTTACCTTTTTGAAGTTTTCAGAGTTATACATTGCAAGGTGCGGCTTGGGAATCACCTCCCTCTCTCTGGGCAGCTCTTCTCAAATCAATAAGCATGGAATGCCCTACTTGCAACAACAGCCTGTACAAGAAGTTCTGGAAAGAAAATACTAAAACGACATGAAGAACTAATCAGTGGGAACAACACTTCAATTTTCTTTGTTACTTCTCGGCTGCATAGCATGGGAACTCAGAATTCACTGCAAAACGCATGTCCTGTGAAGTGTTAGATATCCTTCGCCAACAACTGCAAGCACTGGAAGCCGAGGTCGCTCTCCTTTGCAAGTTCATTAGCAACTTGAGCAAAAGCTCCCTCTCAGCAGCCTCCAAAGCATGGCACACCAACGGAAGCAGAGCAGCCTCCAACTATGGCACACCAACGGAAGCAGAACTTGGTCGCCCTCGGGAGGAAGAGACAGTCCATCGGGCCCAGGATAACATGGAAATTGACACTTCACTCAGCCGGGCAGAACCAACCAGCAATCAAGACAGTAGTAATTAACTCATGTTTTGCAAATGTTTTTTGGTATTAGGTTCGAATTTACAAAAACTCCTCTGTTCAGGATGACTGCAACAATTTTAAAATCTTTTGACCTTCTAATTGGACTTGCTCCAAATTTTCCTTTCTATATTGTATTTACTTGCTACTCAGACCAGGGGCAGCTTTTATTAATACAATTATAACCGTTTTTGTGAAATGAAAAAAACAGTTTTCAGATGATATTGAGTGCGTGGAATCAACATGGTTTCACAAATATCTGGCCAATCGTTATAACATGGCTGAAGTTGATTGTTTGCGAAGTATATCTGACCCATTGAAGTTGATTGTTTGCGAAGCATATCTGACCCATTGAGATTGTCATTTCTTTAATGCCTCTACTGGGATAGATGTCCATACTCTTCTCTGCCGTCCTGAACTGCAATAAAGACTCTTAAAGTTTTAAACGTGGTAAAAGTGACTTAAAAGTTTATGTGTCTTATTAGGTTGTAGAGTTTTAAAATAATGATGTTTAATTTTTAAGAGTGCATTTTAGGCACCTCTGCAGTTGAGGAAGTTGACTGGTCTTGCCTTTTAACGGTTCCCAAACTAGGCAGTTCAATAATTTAGAAACACAGGGCAAGATTACATCCTAACATTGCCAGAAGAATTCTTTGATTTAAACACCAAACAAGCATGATGTTGTTACAAGATTCCTTCGAGAACTTGACAATTTTCCAAACATATCGACTGTGTCTCAGGCACCTACCTTCCATCGGGAATTTAACAAACCATTCAACATATCAACTTGCATGAGTGTACAGGTTATAAAAGTTGCAATTCTTTTGAAGTTTTAATTTTACCCAGGCATCTCTTTGTTTGAATGTTCTTTAGGAATTTGATGAGTCTAAATGAATTGATATTTTAAGCATTTCCTTGGGTTTTTAGCAAATTTTAGGGATAACAACTCATCAATAAATCATAAATCATATATAATTTAACAATAATTAATTTATTAAAAATAAACATGCTACAAAGTGGGATATAAATTTGGGTGATCAAGATAACAGTTTCCTTTACAACGAATTGATTGAAGCAATTGACAAAGCTAATAATATATATATATTTTTATTATCAATAACTTGAAATTTTAAGTATAATATGGAAGGTGGTCTAACAAAACAAAAAAAATCCCAAGGCTTATTGCATTCCAGGATATATGCTTTCTGCACTGGATATCAATTATCCTCATCAAATTTTGAAAAAATAAAATTATGGATTTCAAATTTGATGCTTCAAGAAAACGTACAGGGTATTAGTGTTGCTTCTGTGTTCATTTCATATCTCATAGCTACATAGCAAAACTCTTTCATGTTACATAAGAAATGAAGCTCTAAAAGTCCCATTGAAATTGAGTACAGGTTTGGGGTTAGGATACTTTACAGGTTTGAAGTTTGGTATTTTATAGGTTGGGAGGAAACAAGCTTGTACCAATATCCCGTTCAGATTCCCCAACCTATATGTCTGTAGCTGCAGCATGAAAGCATCCCTTCTCATTGATAAAACTACCAAAATGTTATCCCTTTTTCCATCTAGTTTGATTGACTTGCTCAATATCGAAAAATGATATTACCTTTCTGGTCTTAGAGGTATTCATGTTCTGAGAGAGCCCTGCAAATTTTACACATTACGCCAACTCACATATACTGACGGTTAATAACCACCACACGCTGTAGTCAGAAATGTTTAGAGATATAATTAGATACATCTATATCACAACCTATATTATATTCACCGTACTAAATATATAATGCACAGATATTAGAAATATATATTATATTTTTTTTCCTCAGAAAAAAAGCAGTTGTATTAATTGAAATGCAACCACATTTTACAAAGACAAAAGTCTATATTCAACTATGTTGTCTTTCTGCTCTTGGTGCATATTAGATTCAGTCTACTGTATCTTAATACATCTTTTTCCAATAAAAAACATGATCAGTAAAAACTTGAGATCAAAAGAGATAAGAAGTGTCCAGCTCATCCCGGATGAGGACTATTCTTAAGTGTCGCTCTTATGGCACCATCCTGTGTGCAGCATTGCCAAAAACTGTCACCAATTTTGAGTCCCTCCTTGCAGAGGTTATCTGCTTCTGCATTCTTCTCTGAAGATGTGACTGAAAGAAATCATAGATGATTTTAGGGGCGAATTATAGCCCACGGGCGAATTTTGGGGGGTTTTGAAAATTTAGTGGGCGAATATTTAATAGTAAATTTTTTTTATTCATTATTAAAATTAGCCCATTATTTATTTCCCCAAAAATGGGTTCAAAGGCACTTTACCCATTCTTATTTACCAGAAATTGGGGAAAAACAGTTTTAGCCTCCACAAATTCCCCTAAAATTGTCCATTCACCCCCGATTTCTGGCCATGGAGGTTACCATCCCAAATTTCGCCCAATTTTTAGCGTCCAAATCGAAATACCAGTGCCCATCGCCCCTGGATTTTCATTCTTGTGAATGGTTTTTAAGAAATTCGTCCATAAATCTTGGCATCGGGGTAGAATGGACCGATTTTGTCCCTATATATCGACAGAATCGGGTTTCAAACTTTCAAGGTTTCAATTTGGGAAAATCAGGTTTCATAGTGTTTCAATTTAGGGAGAATCAGGCTCGAAGGTTTTTCTGGAGTTGCCCTGCTCTTGCTAACGTTATTCATAGGTTGTCAATCTCTAGAATTTCAGCTCTTGCAGTTGCAATCACGTCCATACTCCATGACTGAAGGTATTTCTGTTTTTCTTTTCATTTACTATATTCTTCAAACTTGGTTAAAAATCCAAGAGATTGCCCGTGCTTGTTGCAATTACATTTATTTTGTATCATAGCATTTTATAATATTTACTCTTTTGTACCAGCATTTGTTATTATTGCATTATAAATAGACATTGTAAATTTTTTTTGGATTCAACTATATTTTCTGTATATTTTTATTTCTAGATTAAGCTCCACATGAGTTCGAGTCAACTCTTACTCGTCAACCTCATAGGTTCATTCTCCAAATTGAATTTGAATTTTGGGGTAAGTGTGCTTGAGATACATAGGACTAAGTACTCATACTGGAAACAGTTCAAGATTTACAACATTGTTTATCTGTGCTTCAAGGGGATTGTTCTACATCACAACCAAAAGTGACAGATTTTATTTTCTTATTTCTGTTGTTGTCTAATTCATTTGCATTTTGGAGGATTTCATTGGTAGATGGTCTTAGCATTGACCTCACAGTAGTCCTGAGATACATAGTACTCACACTGGAAACAGTTCAAGTTTTACAACATTGTTTATTTGTGTTTTAAGGGGATTGTTCAGCATTGCAACCGAAAGTGACACATTTTATTTTCATATTTCTGCTGCTGTCTTATTCATTTGCATTTTGGAGGATTTCATTAGTAGATAGTCTTAGCATTGACCTCATAGTAGTCCTGAGATCAACATTCATTACTTTGCAAGGATATTGTACAGATAAAGTTTGAAGAAGTAATAATAAGCACACTCCAGCTTACAGATGCTATTGATATTCCAGAGTATGAAATTTTTAGGGCAAAATATTGGTCTAGCTCCCTTTAAAGAATATCTAAGCGACCCTACACGTTTTGGTTTTTGTTATATTGGCAAGTCTTGTAACACAAAATTTATAGTTTATGTTTTTTCTCAATACAATAATATTCATCTTTGAAAAATGTTTTAAGATAAAAAGTTATTAGAAAGTGAATCAGGTTCGACTCCGAATGGATTGGTAGTACTCTAAGCATACTATCCTATACACTGTTCCAAGATTCTTTAAGTTCCTCTTCTCTAATAAAATTTTAGCATATGAAGCCTGGCCACCAGATAGTGACAAGCTGCTCCCTTCCACTAATAGATATGACCATCTTTATGTTTATAAATGTTACTCAAACCTTGTAATTGAGATGGTGCAGTTGTGACTATAGAACTAAAAGGGGAAATGACATGATCAAGAGAAGGTATGACTGAGAGTGAGGGAGTTAAAGGATTCAAGTTAACACATGTCAAAATCCACAATGCACATCCATTTTCGTCTCTGATAGATTTTTCTGGGGCCTCTCATTTATTTGATGAGCATCATCCCTCACAAAAAACTACCAAATGAACTCGGAATCCTTGAGAGATGAAGGAATGGAAACTATGCTTGGAATTCTCAATATATTTGTCAGCATCACAAGTAAATCATGCTACAGAAAAATACAAGGAAGTCTTTAAAACATACAATTCCATTCACTAAGAAAAGGCTCTAGAACCTATCCAGCGCAAACTTATTGAAGTTAACTTGGCTGTTCTGTTTATCACATGTATCACTTTTCCACCACTTATTATTAATTCTCTGAATTTCATCATTCTCAGAGAGGGTCATAAATTATAATAGTTGTGGTCATATCGGGTGAGGGTGGGTAGTTCTTTGGAAAAACCTATTGATAACATATATCTTGTCACGATCTTTTCCTCTGCCATTTTCTCTTACTAATGTTTATGCATATGCTTCTCAAAGAATTTAACCCTCTATGCCTTAGCTGGGATAAGGGGCATTCACACTACCCCTTTTCCAGAATCCAAACATCTATACCTACAAGAAGGGAAATCTGGCCCTTTATTGCACATAAAATATTGTACTTTCATTGCACATGCAATTTCATTGACCATAACTTGCATCTTAGTGTATAATGGGGCCTTTGAATTGGCCTAGATAGTTGAAATTACAGTTTGGATAATGAAATTTGCAATTTTAACGATTTTAGATATACCCCCTATCTAAAATCCCCTATCCTGTTTTCTCCTCTGCATTTCATGTGTTTTTTGGACTTTTTTCCTCTGCTTTTTGGCCTTTTCCTCTGCGTTCAGCCTTTTCCCTTTGTTGTTCTCCTCGCTGGTGGTTTCTGGTTTGATTGTGTTAATTTTTGAAGTTTCCCAATAATGGGTTTGAAGGGCACTACTCGTTGGCATAAATAGTCAAGGCATTTTTTTATTTTTCAAATTTCTTATAAACCACTGAAAACCAGATTTCGTATGCCTGAAAGATTGCAACATGTGAAAGAAAGAGACTTTGCTTGGTCATAAGGCAAGGACCTTTGGGGAGAAAGGTTGAAAACAATTTTCAAAAGACAATTACATGGGGAAATGAAGCATCTCAAGTAACACCTTGACAAATCACTTTGGATATATTTGAAATTTATACTATTTTTCTACATAAACTTTGGATTATGGAGCATTTAAAATATTTGGAATGTTGATGTTCTTTGTTCAGTGTTTATATCTATTATGAATATTGAAATCCCTTAGTATTTATATGAGCTTATGTCTATTTTGTGCAATCTAATTTTATGGATTTGTTATGAAATGGAAAATCTCTGATTTTCCTTACAGAATTTTGAATATTTTATGTGTTTCTTTAATAGGTTGAGTTATTGTTAAGTCACCAAGTTGACTCTCCACATTGAATTTACTGATTCCGAGTCATGTGACTTTGATCCAAAGAAACCACTACTGACATTTTTAAATAAAATTTCTGGATATTAAGAATAACAAAAATTTGCATAGCCACAGAAGAATGAGATTTGACTTGTCACTGAAATAATTTCCTATGATAACTGTGAACCTTGAGATTAAATCAAGTTTCTACAAGTAAGAAATATACCTTGTCTCTAGCTACTACAGGGCTTACGAAAGCACTTTCAATATAATCTTAGCTATTGAATTGGTTCAAACTTCAAAGCATGAGAAATAAGACCATAGAACCCTGGTTCATGAAAATGCTATAGTACAAGCTGAAAGAATTGAACATGGAATATGGGGCACAATGGTTGCATGTGGGTTTGCTAGGTTATATTATAGTAGGATGTAAGTGTGCATATAAGATCCGCATAAGGCCAAACACAGTATAGGTGGTAGCTGTGAGGCTTGACAACTACCTTCAAAGCAAGATTAACTACTAGCTGGATCTTAGCATAGGTCTGTTCAACATGTTTTAAAAACCATCACACTACCTACATAGAGAATCCATCAATGAAACAGTGTTAATTCAATATTTGTAAGGAAGCAAACATGGGAATCAATTACAATTACATAAGTACAAATGAAAGATATCAAGTACATACATGAATTCTAAGCAATCACATACTTGTGTTTTCCCAATTCCTGTTGGACCAACAACCTCTGTCACTGCACCAAAAGGGATGCCTCCACATAAAGCCTCATCTAGACCAATTAAATGTGTTCGAAAATGACCATGTAATTGTTCATTAACAATTCGCTCCCTCATGAGTGAAAATGCCTAGTAAAAAGATAGCAATCAATGTCATTCCTTAAGTAAACAAAGGTCAGAACTAATGTCTGCCTACAGTTGTATCCTGTCTCATGTTCGTTAGATAGCATCCGAACCAGTTATGATCACAGAATGAATGCAACAAGCCTTCTCCTTATCTTCTATATTATGAAATACACTTAAGAGTGAGTATCCTCCCTTCTTTTTCAAGCTCCTATAAAAGTTGTTATCGTTGTTCAAATGAGCAGAGTCACAAGATACATTCATTTAAAAAAACAACTTATAGTACAGATTTTTCAGGCATGTTGTATTAATCTAAATAGAGCTGGTAGTTGGGAAAACTTTGACTTTACAGAAAATGGTAGTGATACTCCCATGTCAACTCTAAACTACCGTTCTCTCTGATTCCATGGCGACCTTGAATTTCTAGGTTAATTATATTAAAGAATTTCTAGGTTAATTATGTTAATTATCCCGAGAAGGATGAGATGTGGACACTACAAACTATAGGGCATGCCACCATGGATTGACCCAATCTAATAGAGGTAGGAAGCCAAGGCAAGTCAGAGAACTGAAAACTTGGTGAGTTATGAACCTAAGTTGGTTGGAGGAACTTCTGGACGAAGGATCAATATAGTGACCAGAGGTAGTACCGTAGTGTTGTAGTCTGCATCAGGGTTAATGATTTTTCTGGTCTTAATTCCATCCTTGTCAATTCTCAGATGGTATTCATATTTTTCTATGCTTGGCAAGTTATGAACCTTGGTATATTTATTTTCATCTCCTTTTTCTAACCAAATATCCTCGCTCTTTGAACATCCTGTTATCACATATATAGTAGCCGGGCTACCATACACTATTTTTCAGATTCCAGTACACTTTTCAGCCAATTCCCTTACAGTGAGATGTTGAGATGAGCATCTATTATGGATCATGATTATTATATGGACATCAGTTTTGTTCCCCATGCCATGACTGAGTTTCAGGACACTCAGAGAGATGACCGATGTAGCCATTTAGCCATTTATACAGAGCAGTCAGTATTGCCCAGAGTTACAGCAGCATTTTTAGAGGACAGATGTTGGTTCAGATTATGTGCATTCATGTATATGACTCAGCAGGTATATTCTGGTGTTATGGTTATATTGCTTTTATATTCATTCTTGTAGCATGTCTTAGCATTTAGTATCATGATCTGGAGATCATATAGATATGTGGACCTGGTTGTATCTTTATATATATATTTGTCCCCACTCAGACTTAGAAGTTCATTATCCATACTCATTGGTTTTACCCTCCTTAGGGAGAATAGAGGTGATCATTCCCACCATACTTTGGCTTGCTAGTGTTGGTTTCATTATTCACTGTCTTCACCCATCCATTACCTCCCAGTTTGTTCATTACCCTGACTTACTACTTGACTAGTGGCATAGAGGACCTTCCCCCGCTTTAGCCTCTGTGTTGGATAAGCTTCCCTGTTTCTTGTGTCTCGGCTCTGAGTTGGTGACAGAATTTACCTATGGTGAGTTGGATTGTAGTCCTAAATCATTCCGGTCGGTTGTCCCGATGTTTGGCACTGGTACGAAGTCCCCCGAGTAACTTAAGATGTGTTGGCTAAAATTGAAAGCTCATGTACTACTTATGGAAACTTATGTAAATTCGCCCAAGAAACTGTAAACTCTAGAATGTGTTTATCAACACACGTGAGTAAAGGGCAAGAGCAATGAAAAGCTATAAATACTCCTTGAAGAGTATAAGAAAGGTCCAAAAAGCAATGGTTCTTAAACTCTATATCTAAACGATTGATGACCTTATGTATATGTACAAACATGCCCTGGATGCAAGCTGCAATTAGTTGTGCTTCTTAGCACACCTGAGATCCGAAGGGTTATGTAAGCCAAAAAGGCCATGAAGTGAAATCAATGGATCCTAATGAACTTGGATAATCTTTTATAAAAGTAGACATGAAACCTAAGTTGAATAAGCACTCTTTGAACAACTTACCCATCTGTGAGACACTGCCATCCCCCGTGTTATTGCTTGTCCAGCATATGTTAGAGTGTGTTTTCCCTTTCCATTTCCAAAGTGTCACAATGTCAAGCTAGTAGTCATCCCTTAGCCTAGCCTTTTAATTTTTAGCCCTCACCCTTCACTAGCAAATTGGTCACAACCATGAAGTCAGTATGGTCTTGAAAGTCTAGTTTGAGTCATAAGTAAATATTGAAAACCCTTTATATTTGGTTTTAGATCACCAATGAAATGATTACTTCTTGTTATAATTGTTACTTGAATGAAGGGTAGAGAATGCATTAACCTTTGACACTTGCAGCAGTTTTGATGATAGCCTGAGTTATATTTTGGGTCATGTTGACTTGGTCAAACCTAGTTTGACCAAAAGTCAACCACAGGACATGAGGTGGAAGACCTCAGATGATGCAGAGATATGATATATGGTCTGGTACAGGTCACTAGATGGTTCTATGCAGTGGTTTCAGGCTTATGATGATGATTAATGTTTTTCAGCACGTTTAAGGATTATTATTATTTGGTCTGTTGGGCATGTTGGATATTTTATAGGATCATGCAGAGATCCATATGGTGTATGAGTACACAATTTAGATGGATTTGGGCTCTCTGTGTCCAATGAGACAGTCTGTTTTCAGTTCTGGGCAGTTATAGTTATTTTTAGCCTCAGTTGGCTATCCTAGTGCAGTTTTGGCCTGTCAGAGCAGGGGTGAGATTTGATTGGTTCACCTAGGGCACTGTGCATGGAGGGGTTGGTCCAGCCACTTGTTATTACAATATTACCCCCCTCCCAGAGAGTCCGGTGGGCTCACCTTGACAGCGCAGACACTCCAGGAGGCAGTTTGGGCAGTTTCACACTTCCCAAGGCAGATTAAAAATGGTAAAAATGGCTACTGAAGGATTCGATTTGGGCTATTGAAGCAAGGGATTGGAATGGGATGATGTTTGATGATGAGTGTGATGTCTTCCACACCTTCTCCAGCAGTTTCAGCTTCTAGTGGGACCCACACCCATCACTCCGACATTCTATATGGATTTCTGGAGCCACCTAAGGCTCACAACTTTTCTAGAGAGGCACGATTTCGTGCTATTGTGCCATGGGGATTGAACAAGGGTGTTAGAAATTACCCCTTGGACCCACCATGAGCTAGATCTTATATTTTATCATTGACATTTGGCGGGACCCCCTCTCCTAGGGCGATTTGGTCCATTGATGTATTATTTTATTATTGATCCATGTACTTTTATGCTGAGCTCATCTCAACCATTGATTAGATCACTTTGATCTTTTAATCTTAGCCATCCATTCAAAAGGTGGTTAGGGTTTTGGTATCTCTCCATCCTATTTAAAGGAGAGAGCTTCTCATTGTAAAGGGTTTTTGGCTCTTGGAATCTTGATAATAGAAAAACTTCTTGTGGAAATTCTTGGGTCTCCTTTGCATCTGGTGTTCTTAGATGGTGATTGGAAAGTCTATTGCATCCTAGCATTTGGGTATTTGTGGTAAGATCTATCTTTCGTGGAAACTTTGTCTTGTCTACATGAGGGCGACTTCAACTTGGGCGTTTTTGCAAGGCTTCTTCAACTCGCTCACTTCGCATTCGCTTGTATCAGGGGGTTATCATTAGTATCATTGTGATCTATGCTATCTTTATGTTATTTTTCTTGTGGCATTAGTATTTATATCTTGATGCATCAAATCTGATATTGTTGACGTTTGTTGTGTAGGAGAGAGCGCATTGGCTTCCTTGAGCAAATTGACTTCATAGAAAACTACCTCAAATCTTCTCAAATTGATCGGGTTTTCATAGACCATCATCATCAAGGCATATACAAGGTTATCCAGGTAAGATCCCAAGGTTTGTTCACTATTTCTTGGTTCCAATCCATTGGCATCTCCATTTTACTGCTAAAACCCTAAGCTAAAATCAACTAAAAATTCTGGAGATCAAATCCCTTGATCAATTGGCAAACTATTTCTGGGTTTTGTAGATCGGGTAAATCCCAAAGTGGGTTCTCAAGGGCGTCACCCTTGGGGACTCCATTGGCCCATTTTCCTAGGCACCAAGCTTCTCCCAACCGTCACGACTTTCTAGACTTGGCCAATTTTTTTGTGTTTTGATCTTTTCTCTGAGACTTAGGTGCATTGATATTGTCATACCTGTCAAAAAAGTCCATCTTTGGTACTGGTTAGCCCCAATCCTGTCCCTAACTACCCTACATTGGACACGGTTCCCAAGGCAGTGGATTTTCTCATCATTGACTGGTACCTTGATTCTCGATCTGGTGTCTAATCCCATAAGTCACTTGTATAACCTAGTTGGATCAAATTATCATTGCTTAAGCCTCTTGATCCAACCCATTACTCACCTTGTGACTTCATCCATAGATCTAGGGTTAACTTCACCATACACCTTACATACTTCATCCCTATTTGATTTGATCTGGTGTCTTGGTCTGATCTCTCCTGTCGGGAGTAGATATGGGTCTCCCCCATTGTTGTCTTGGGCTAAGATAACATAAAGTGAAGATTTCCTCGATTGGTGTGACAACCATCTATTGGGAGTCGAGGCTATATTGGTTTCACCTCTTGGGTTGCTCATCCCCTCTACCATCTTCACGGATCCACCATTAGGGGCAACTACAAGTTTGGTGATAACACATCCTCCAATTAGATTCCTCCCAGTTCAATAATTTCCTCTTTGAGGATTCCAAAGACTTGGGCTTATTTTTGTCCTCTTTTAAGAAGATGCCATCCTTGTTTAGGTCATATACCTATGCAATCCATGCTTCCACAAGTACAATATTTTGATCAAAATTCTTGAACTTTTGTTTAGAAAAGCAAGTGAAATTGATTTGACTCTTTTTAGATTATTTATGAATTGGAACATTATTGTTTCCTCTGAGTTTCCTAAAAAAATCCTCCATTCATATTTCACAAGACTAATGAATTCTTCTCCCTCCAACCACATTGGATTGAACTTAAAAGGTTTGGTTGGCTTTCATCATCTTTTTAAATTTGTAGCAAGATGGGAAGAGGATTTGAAGATCCCCCAATCTCCACCCATGGGTGAATTCTATCAATTTATAACAAATTCCATCATCATTTTTTAACCATTAGGAACCTATCTGATCTCTTGGATATTGATTCATCTTCGAATTTGGAATTACATGAAGTAGGAATAAGATTCAAATGTTCTACATCAATAAGCCTCGCCTCCTCTATCTTGTGAAGGAAATAATCAGTCAAGGGATCCATTCTCCCTGCACCCCCCAAAATCTTTGCCCTCTTTGTTGTAAATTTGAGCCAATAATTATATTTTCAGTCTTTAGAACCCTCAACCGAAACAAATTGTCCCAATATTGTTTCTTATCATAATAGGGTTCGTAGAGATTGATCATTCGGTAGGAATTACCTAGATCCAGTGATATGAGCTCATAGAAAATACCTACAAGTAGAAAGGATGAGCTATTGAGATGGTAGGATTGGTTCCAACCAGTTAAAACTCAACTAGATTTTCCCACTACATCTAAAATTAAAAATTCCAACCTTTAAGGAAATAATCCAATATCCTTTCATCTTCTCCCCTTTAAGGAAATTGAATATTAATGGATAGGAAATTAAACAATATTATTGGTTTACTATGGACTGTATGGGTAAAATCTAATTTGCAAATTAAATGAGATGTTGGTTCATGTTTTCATTGACATGCTCTGGGCTCTTAGATACAACTGCAATATGCACAATTTGGCCTTGAAATAGTGAAAATCCGAAGTTGTGCCATTTACTAAGGCTCTTGAATTTAAATTATACCCTTAACAGAACAAATAAGAAACCACAGTTGGTTGTGCCAGTTACATTGGCTATATAGTCTAACTTGAACAATAACTGCTTCAATGTCCTAATGACAAGTACATTTCAATGTTTAGCAATCTGCAGTTTGAGCCATATAATGCTTATTTTCCCAACTATGTTATAATGGATTTGTTCATCAAAGCTCAATTCATTCTGGCATGTCTTGTCTACTGGAGTTATAAGCTGTCAATAGATGTTATCTGCTTGTTGATTAGAGTGTTAACTGAATTATCTACTTGGGTATATTTTTCTTAATATAAATTGGTTTTATCCATCACAGCCATAATCTGTCCCACTGAAGATATATGAACTTGCCCGTTTTTTACCTATCATGATAATTTGTACCAAATATGCTTCTTTAAGGTTGATGCTTTTGTATTATTTATAGATAGTTTGATGTAGAAAACGGGCATTGATGAAAATTGTAAATGCACGAGTAAATGATTGTAACAAAGGAATTTCTTGATCAAATAAAAAACATGATATTTGAAGGAACTTTGTCTGAAATGAGATATGTGAACTTAAACGCTTGAAAGCAATTCCCTAGAATATTTTGTGGATTGAGTGTTTTAAGAATGACATCTTGTCATTCCCTCATAGGGGTTTAGAAATAAACTACAATTTTTTGTTGCTGCAAAAATATCATCTTCTTTCCCACCAGCTGATCTGCCATAAATAGCCTTTGTAGGTAAATGTCTTTATGAAAAACTATTCTTTGTTGCACCCTAGAATATTTGTTACACTGAATAATTCAAATTTGTTGAATTTAGGGTTAATTCTTGTCATAGTTACAAGTACTGGAAAATTCTCCACATCTATTTTAAGAAGCTAACAATCGATACCTGTCAGCTGAGATGATTTGTTTTTCAAATCTTAACCACTATTATGTTAGAAACTTAGAAGGAAACCGCCAAACATGAAGCACATGAATACCATACATATAGTTGCATTGAGAGAAGTGAGGTGCACTCTACAACCCAGTGTGGAAGATATGGGTCATGCCTATGGGTACCATTAATAAACTAAAAGAAAAAGAAGTTGAAGTCCAACATCTAACCTAAAAAAAGATAAAAAAGAGCCAACCATTTATTAACTACTGCATCGTTAAATAATTATGATAGAAGCAAGGTGCACTCAATAATCCAATGTGGAAGTGATGGGTTATGCGGGTGGGTAATGTTAAGAAATTAAAAGAAAAAAATGATGCAATGCAATGAGCAGAGTCACAAGATACATTCATTTAAAAAAACCAGCTTATAGTACATATTTTTCAAGCATGTTGTATTAATCTAAATAGAGCTGGTAGTTGGGCAAAATTTGACTTTACAGAAAATGGTAGTGATACTCCCATGTCAATTCTAAACTATTGTTCTCTCTGATTCCATGGTAACCTTGAATTTCTAGGTTAATTATGTTAGTTATCCCGAGAAGGATGAGATGTGGACACTACATCTAAAATTAAAAATTCCAACCTTTAAGGAAATAATCCAATATCCTTTCATCTTCTCCCCAAAACCTAGATTGTTTCTAGAATTAAAATTACATTGGACTTGTGTAGAAAACATAAGCATATTAACACTTTCTTTTTATCTGGATTGCCCAAATTCCTAATTTGATAGAAATAATAATCATTAATAAACCCTTCCTAGGGCCTCCCCTGCTCTAAGGGCCACTAGAGTTGTCCTTTTTTTAATGAGCTTGAAGCCAAAGGTAAACTCTGCTCAAACTATTGGTTTCATTTTTTAATGAGCTTGAAGCCAAAGGTAAACTCTGCTCACACTTAAAGGCACTTATCCAACATGATGTCCAGAGGTTAGTAGCATGCCCCCCAACATGATGTCCAGAGTCTGGGGAAAAGCCCCTCATGTTTAAGGGGAAGAAACCACTAATACGTGTGGAACGTTCCGGGAAGTTTGTTGAATGGCAGTCATACGATGATTGGGTGTCACGAAGGAAAGTTGATCAACGGTCACAATCCTTCCATCATAGGGAAAATACATCGCTCGAAAGAGTGTGAACATGACGGATTTCATAGCATAGACATAATCACGTCCAAGGAGTAGATTGAAATCTAAAGGACCTTGGACAACCATGACATCAACATAAACAGTTTTATCTCCCAAGGTGACAAGTAACTACGGAAGAATCCCTAAAGGTCTAGTAGGCCTTCTATTAAAAGCCAAAATCTGGACGGTAATCGGCACAAGCTGAGGAGATCCTATAGCTTGCCAAGAAGTTGAGGATAAAATGCTAACAGAAGCTCCCTCGTCAACTATGTCAAAATTACAGGTTATGTACGTTTTATCGCATATAAAAAGCTTGATACAAGAACATGTAAGCAATTGTATTGCTTAATTAAATTTAAACTGAGTTAAAACAAAAATAACATAATTTTCATCTCTTTCAACTTAATGCTCCATTTGGTCACTGCATTAATGTTGGTCCTCGAGAATCATCAAATGCTAAGTTCAGAAAAATAAAATGAATCTCAAATAACATTTACATTAAAATAACCATGTACTGCATCAAAGAATTAAAACCAACATTTGGATCCAACTTATACTCAGATAGTTTTGAGTTTGATCTTGTCACTGAAAGGACAAGTCAAACTGGTTAAACCATATACGTACCATGAGAGAGAGAAAAGGTTCAGGTAAAAAATAAACAGATCTCGAGTTTTTCAATCAATAAGCAGATGACAGGGATAAAAGAAACACATAGGTGCAACAGACTTTGAGAGTCAAGCATGTAAGTAATTTCCCACAGATAAGAACTCACACAGAGATAAGTGAACGCTGTAATCACAGTTGAAATAAATTGCAGAGGTAAGGTGGGTCTGAGCAGTGAACAATCAGACCTGAATAAAATAAAATAAATTATGCAAAGATAAACCTGAGCAAAGATCAATCATGTGAGATAGGTTGCAAGAGGATGAAAGACAAGCTGATAATGGATAACCCATGAAGCAAGCCATGAAGGGTTAGGCAAACCGTGAGACAGCCGAGGAGGAATGAAACTGTAGATGATGAAGCCGTGAGAGGAGTAGGGCCTCAAATCAGCCCGTGAAAGAGTTGGCCAGTGAGAGAGTAAGCAGCAAGCTCGTGCTGCTGGCCCAAACAAAAAAAAACAACATGTGGAACAACAGTGAGATCAAATTCGTGAAATCTACTGCTGATGGATGAACCCGTGAAGGGAACACGTGAGGCAACAGAGAATGGATGAGCCCGTGAATGATAAATGAAGAGTGGCTGGAGCATACACGTGATTAGTGTAGTGTGGGGCAGAAAAGGCATGTGTAGGCTCGTCAAATTTGTAGAGGAGCAGACCCAAAGTAAATGACCAGAGGAGAAGCAAAACATGTGAAGAATAAGTTGAGGAGTAAGTTCACGGTTTTGAATTAGAGCATAAGTTTATATATAGTTTTAAAGTTAGAAAACTTAGGATTAAAATAAAGTAAATAATAATAAAAACTTAGGATAAAAAAAATAGGAATAAATAATAAAAAGAATAAGATAAATAAAAATAAAAATAAATAAAATAATAAAAAAGTAAAAAGATAAAGTACCAAAGGTCCAAGGGTCTTTACCAAAAAAACAAAAAACATAAAGTCTTTATTAATAAAAATTAATAAGACAAAAAATAATTATTAATAAGTTTACCATAAAGTGAAGGTCCAAAAGGCTAAGGGTCCAAGAGTCTTTACATAAAAAAAACATAAAGTATTTATTAATAAAAATTAATAAGACAAAAAATAATTATTTAATAAGTTTACCATAAAGTAAAGGTCCAACAAAAGGTAAAAAGATCAAAACCATAAGTGAAATAAAACATAAGGTAACTATAATAATACATGGTCCTTAATATACCCTTAGGTAAAAATACTCCATAAGGTAGGAGTCATCATAGTCAAAGGTGCACATAAGTGAGAGTGCTAGGACCAAGTAAGAATATGACCATGAGTCAACAACCACAAGATCAAAGTGGACAAGCAATCAAATAGGACCAACAAAACCAAAGACTTTTCTCTCTCTTAAGATACATAGTTTATATTTTTTGTCATTATTGTATAAGGGGGAAGATCCAAACGGATGGTACTATCCTTTTGTCCTTAACGCTGCTCCTAAGGGTTAGGTACTAGAGACATCGTCGAGGGGTGGCCAGTCCCTTGAGAAGCAACCTAGAAATAACCGATTAGGAGAGGGGACAACAATATCTTCCATTCGTAATGAATGGCTTTCAGCCCAAGGCTAAGCCTCAGTCCTAGACTGGGACATGTTGATCAACCATCTGGTCCATGACCAGGATCTCCATTCTCCCAGAGAATGGTCCTCAACCTCAAGTTGAGCATTCAATCCTAGACTGAATGTTGATCAACCATCTGCAAGACCTAGGAAGTCTCTGTCTCAACCTGCAGGATCTGCTTGGTCATCGTGACCAAGAAACCGTCTGGTTCTAGACCAGAATACCCTAGAGACAAATAGGGGCCCTAGCCACATGCTAGGGACTTTTCCATGGCATCAATCTGCTTGGTCCTTGACCAAGAACCCCGGGAGACAGCTGGGGGCCCTAGGGTACCTTCTAGGGTCTTACTCATTACTCTGCCTGGTTAACTTGACCAGGAACCCTAGTTAACTGACTAGGGTACCATTCTCTCTGAGAATGGGTCTCACAGCTGGACTAAAATTAACAAACTATAGTGCAAAATATTTCCTTATCGGAAACACCTACAGATATCTGGAAAGGAACATATGAGGGGAGACAAGATTCTGCTAGACTATTCCAATCAAAAGAAATAACCTTAGTACTTGGAGGGGGTCCCGTGGATACAGACTCTTGCCCCCCATGATTGGAACTGACTAGAAAAACATCAGTGGTTATCAATCTACTCTCATCGAGGAGAGTAGGATGAGATGAAGACTGTGTCAAGGTGACAGTTATAGTATGAACACTCTCTGATAGAAGAGAGGGATCGAGTGGAGATGAAAACGACTCGATCACTTCACTCTCGGAAGGAAGAGTGGGATCAATTACAAATGAAACTGAATTGATCACTTGGTCAACCAGCGTGGGGTCGAGGGACAACTTACTATCACTTGTTGGAAGCACCTGTTGAGGACTAATAATATCTTCCAACCACCATGAAGCTTCATCCATGCTTGGACAAAGGAAAGTACGGTGCATACCCTTGCATATCAAACAGGGATATAGGACTTTACCCCTCCGACCCTTCACCAACGGGAAAGACCGGGACAATCCTTGAGAAGGTGATCACCCTTGCAAATTTTGCAAGGGAACTTTGGCTTACGAGGTGTTCTCATAGAATGAGTTCCATCAGAGGCAGATGGTTGACACTTGGTCTCTTTCTTATCCTTCTTCTTCTTTATCTTCCTTTTCTTCTTCTTCTTCTTCTCCGCCTTCTTACTAATATCATAGTTTTCAGTAGGAGATCAAGAGGAAGAGACAGAAGCCGATTCAACTTTCGACGAAGAAGGAGAAGGGTCACAATGAGATTGATGCTCGTGTGGTGACGGACCTAGGTTCGACACAATTAGTGCACTTGGTGTACCTGGATTGGAGAATAACCATATCGGTAATCCTATCATCAATCCAGGAAGACTCAACGTAGCCATAAAGGGAGGACCAACAGTTCCACAAGGGGGAATAACAAATGGCGTACCCTGGAAAGGGGTCTCTTGGTTGGTAGTCTCGGAAGAATCTTCCATACCTATACTTCCTAAGAGTCTCTAAAGTACCACACAAATCAAACACTACTCAAGTTTAAAAGCAACAAGCAAACTGTGTGAATAGGAGTGGAAAAACAGTCAAGATCCTCACAGGATTGTCAAGGCGCCACAACTCGCTATATACCGCAGGGTCCAATAGTAAAACGCGACAAGGAGGATTGAGACCATACCCTTTCCTAAATACCCAACTACTTGGACGACACATTCGTAGTAATCTCCCCGAGTGCTGTTCTCGATGTATTGCGATGCTAAGACAACCAAATGGTTAACTCAGTTGGTCACAGGAATCCTAATGGTGTCTACCGATATACGCAAGGTACGTGGGAGCTCAAATCCGTAGTGATGATGTCTAATGCACAACTGTACGGCACGAGACCTTCCTATATACTACTGAGTATGTGAAACACCTTTCTATATATGCCAAGTACGTAAAACACCTTTCGATATATGCCAAGTGCGCAAAGTACTTAGTGGGTATGTGAAAGAGCTTCGATATACCTGGTTGGTACGTGAAAGAGCTTCAATATACTGATAAGTACGTGGAAGACTACAATACCCCCATAATACAGTGCTGGAAAATAACGATAGCTGTCACGCTTAAAGATGTTGGAACACGTCTCTAACTTACACACAGTTACTAAATGATTTTAACCTAAGCTAGTGTTATTTTTTTCTTGTACGATTAGGTGGATGCATGAGGTGAGTACATAAATGTAAACATAATGCAATCCTCAAGTACATGATAATGCACATTTTCCTTTCCTTTTCAATGAAAACTACTTAAGTTAAGGAGAAATTTTTCTTTCTTTTCAACCAAAAGTACTTAAGTAATAGCGAAAAGAAGAATTCCTTTCTAGAGTGCAATAACTCTAACTTTCTGCAATAATCAGTTAAAAAGCGCAAAGAAAATGAAAGGTGCAACTAATCTTACCGATATATAGGACAAAATTAATGAAGCACTTTCAGTTTTCAAATGCATGTATAAAAAATGGAACTTGATAACTTAATCGCTTTTCATATCTATATACAAAAAGTGAGAGAATACCTACAACACTCTAATCATTTAGAAATTCCCAAAGAAAAACGACAACACCCAAACAACTGAAAGGCACTCAAGAACGGCTCAAAATCTACCAAATGCAATAATTCTAATACATTTCCTATCGTTTTACACTTGAAAAAGACACATCTAATCTACGGAAAGAAAAATTCCATAAATGTTTCCAATCAAACCCAAGACAAAGAAAAGCACTTAACAATCTTATCTAACTCAAATGCACACAAATCTGAAACAAGCCTTTCTTCTTCTTATGAATGTGAGACCAAGAATTTCAAATGATCAAATTAAAGCAAGAAGAATACTTATGTTTCCAATTTCATGAATATAGCAAAAGAGTGACAAAATCAAGCTTCTCTTTGAACTAAAGTGGAGACAAAGAATCAATCTTTCCAAACAATCATTAGATAGGATGTAAAGGAAATAAGATGCACAACCCAAGAAAGAGAGGCTCAAAAAGACATGGATATCCCACACTTTCCAAGTATTTAAAACAAGCCAATCACACCGAACCAAAAATGATCTCAGAACCTTAATATGGGTCAAAACGACTGTAGGATACACGATGAGGGGGAATTTTTTTTCAAAAATAGAACCCATTTCGCTTAAAAATGCAAGCAAAACACTAGTTTTTACTCAAGGGGCCAAACATGGATCCAAATCTCAAAAAGACCCAAAAAACCAACACAAGCAATCCAAATGAAAGCAATGCTGAATAAAAAGGGTCTCTACCTGGAAGGTACGGTGCAGAGAAGGTCTACACACAAAACCAAAAATCAAATAAAAAAGATGGAGGGGGATGCCCACACGTCAATTTTGACAGATTGATGCAGTCTGTGTGTATACACTGAGTGACCGTCGTAGTTTACTAGCACGGGAATTGCGATGATGTCGCAGTACACCAGTGGATGGGTTGCAACGACAGGCCAACAGACAGAGAAGCAGAGGTCAAATCAACGCTCTAATTGCACTGCCCAGGTGCTACGGGCGAGATCCAAGTTCAAGAATGAACAAATCTCCAAACAATGAGCAATAAAATGGTTTGAAAGTAGTGAGTACAGAATCATAGGAGGACTATAGACTCTTCAAAGTGAAGATCTGATGGTGCAAAAGACTTAGGAGGAAAAATAAAATGGCTTGCAAAAGAAATCAACTGAAAATGGAATTCAAATTGCAAAGTACAAACAAAGAATGTATTCCCCAGTATGGTCGCCAGATTTGTTTGACGTACAATCTACCAAGAGCGGACTCGAGGCCTGATCTCTCTAGCTCAATGCGAGTCTAGAACAAATAGAGACAGAACATAAATGACTTTCCTAGGTCTAATTAGAGATCAAGGAACTAGATGCATTACCTCTTAGATCGCTGATCCTTTTCTCCTTGAATGTTGCTCCAAGCTTGATGGTCTTCAGATCTGAGCTGCAAAACTTGTCATGACAACACAACAACAAAAAAAGTAAAACGCATCTACACAATAATAGATCTAAGTAAGCAGTTAAGTAGGCAAACTACTCAATATATCATTAACACAATGAGATTGGTGGAAAACACTTATATTACTGTATTAAAAGGGAAATACATAGGATGAAGAGATTACAACCAATGACTTAACGTAGCAATTCTTCTCCGATCAAGCCAATGCCAATGCCTCCAAAGGGATGGTGGATCTCTCAAGGATGAGTAGAGATCTCTCCTAAGCTAATTTCACCAGCAATTAGATACTATAGAATTCCTCCCCTTGGGATGGGAGAGAGCTTCACTTATATAGGACTAAGTGGATAGGATAGGTTGAGATATGGTATGAGAGAGATAGGAGATCCTTCCAAGAGGTTAGGAACTGAATGCCAACTTCCCCAAAGGCTAGGGATAGGGATACACATCATCTAGATTCAAGAATGGGCTCGAAGAAGCTATTTTAGTCCATTAACGGACATCGTCGCAGTCTGTAAGAGGACAACCTGCAATGTCGCAGGTTGCATGAGGACAACCTGCGACGACCTCTCAAAACCTAGTATAAATGGATTTGCATCTCTTCCAGGTTAATAACTTAGTAAAAGAATATTTAGGGATGTTTACACTAAGTCTCATGATGGTAAGATTTAGGTGTAACAGATGTAGATCAAAGAGTTTGTCAATTTATTGATATTGTTGTAGTAGACATACCAGAATCTTATGGCTTATTATTGAGTAGGGATTGGTCAAGTAAATTGAATGGGTATTTTGCTATTGATTGGTCACACTTGTGGCTGCCATATCAAAATAAGCAGAATCAAATAAAGGTAAATAGAGAGCCACACATGAAACTAAACATTACTGAGTTAAAATGAAGAAATGAACCTGTTAGTTTTGCACATTCAGTATTGGGTAATTACTTTTTGGAAACTGAATCAGGTTGTTATCAAATGGAAACAGCCAGTCATGAATCATACACATAGTCCGATATCCTTTTGTTTTCATGGGGTGATGATAATGAATGTAATATAGTAGATCTAGGTATTGATGTAGATTTAGGTGCCAATGTTGGTTCTAGAAAGTAGGATCTGATTTTTGGACTTTATATTTTGATGGATCCAAAACGTAGGCGGGAGCAAGGGCAGGTTGTGTCCTTGTAGATCCTCATAATAATAGAACCTTTCTCTCTGGTAGATTAGAATTTGAATGCACCAATAACACAATCGAGTATGAAGCTCTAATTCAAGGGTTCATGAAAGCTATTGATTTGAATGTTAAACATTTACATTTTTTTGGCGATTTAGAGATAATTGTCAGACATATTAGAAACACCATTCATTGTTTGTCTTCACACTTAAAAGGGTACTAGGCAGAGGTATGAAATCTGATTTCAAATTTTTGATGCTTTTAATATTAATTCCATTCCTAGATCAAAGAATACTGCAGTTGATTTATTAGCTAATACTACTTCTTATTTAATTCCACTTAATGATAAATTTTCCATTGAATTGATTTTTAGGTCATCTTCCCTTGATAATGTAACGAATTGGAGAATATTTGATGATGATCAATAGATTATAGTTTTTTAACGGATGAAAATACGTTCAAAAATTCAATCATTGATGAAGTAGAACATCAATCCAGTTTGCAGAAGATGGATGAAAATCAGTTTAGAGGAAATTTCATGCCCAAAGGGGTGCGCACACTTGAGAAGTTATTTGATATGCATCATAAATTTAGAAAACCAGTGAATGTTAAAATAAACAACTCTTCTATGCAATACAAGCTAGTAAATTTGGGCACCGAGAAAGAACCAAAATATGTGAATCTTGGAACCTGCTATTCACCGGGTGAAAGATGCAAGTTTATTCATCTTTTTTCAACAATATAAAGATGTATTTGCTTGGAGTTATGATGATTTGAAAAGATATGATATAAGAATTATACAACATGTCATCCTTATCAAGCAAGGAGCTAAACCGTTTCAACAAAAACTTCGGAAAGTACATCCTACACTGGAACCACTAATCCAAAAGGAATTGAAGAAGTTGCTTGATGCTAAAATCATATTTAAGGTTGGGCATTCCAAGTGGGTAGCTAACTTAGTGCTAGTACAGAAGAAGTCTGGAGAAATAAGACTATGTGTGGACTTCCGAAAGTTGAATAGGGCATCTGACAAGGACAAGTATCTTGTTCCTCCCATGGAGCAGATATTGCAACGTGTGTTTGGTTAAAAAATGTTCTCTTTATTGGATGGGTTTTCCAAATACAACCAAGTACTTTTTGTCGAAGAAGATCCCCTCAAAACTACGTTTCGCACCAAATGGGGAACTTTTGCATTTCATAGAATGACTTTTGGTATGATGAATGCTGGAGCTGCATTTCAAAGGGACATGGACATTGCATTTTGTGGTTTGATTGGTCATAGTGTGGTTGTATATTTAGATGATGTCACAGTATCCTCCAAGAAAAGGGAATACTATTCCTATCATTTCAAACATATTTTTGATTGATGTCAAAAATATGGTATTTCCTTCAATCCCAAGAAAAGTGTATTTGTTGTGTTAGAAGCGAGATTATTAGGACATATTATTTCAAAAAAGGGAATCTCAGTTGATCCCGAGAGAATACAAGCCTGTTAGGAACTCGTGTCAACCATTCTCTTTACTTTGTTAGTATATTGTTGTTGGACGCATATGCTTTGTAAGTCGTCCCGTAGTATTTGTTGATCCATAGTTTGTATTACCCCATAGTATTGGACGCATATGCTTTGTAAGTTATTTGTATTGAGCTTGCTCAAAGGAGGTTTCCCCCTTGAAGTGGCCCGCGATCAATAAAAATATTATGTGATCTTATATATCGTGCATTTTATCAATTAATTGTTGCAGGTTCCTCACAAAGCCATTCTACAGATTCCCATGCCTCATAACAAAAAATCTATGCAATCATTCATGGGCAAGATATTTGTTCGTAGGTTTGTATTTGATTTCGCGCAAATCGTAAAACCATTGTAACAAATGATTAAACGGGAAGAGCAATTCAAATGGAATAAATTAGAGAAAAATAATTTTCGCAATAATAAGACTGTAATTGCTCATGGATCATCTCTAAGTAGTCCTGATTTCGAAAAATATTTTATCATTTATAGATTTGCGTCCGATTATGCCCTTCAATCAGTCCTCATTGAAAAGGGAGAGCAAGGGGATGAGTATCCAAAATATTTTATGAGCACTGGGTTACAACGGGCTGAACTGAATTATTCAGATGTTGACAAACAAGCTTACACAATATTTAAAGCTGTAATGCAGTTCAGACCCTACATTTTAAAAAATAGGACTAAAGTCATAGTACCTCACCTGGCTGTTAGATCATTCTTTGTACAAAAGGAACTGGGAGAAAGGTGTGGAAACTAGGTGACTGTGTTACACGAATATGATTTGGAATTCAAGCCTGCTACTATCGTTAAGGGCTAAGGATTTTGCAAATTGCTTACTGAAAATTCAGCTGAAGAGGCTAACAGATGGGACAACGAAGCTGAACTAAATTTATTAGAAATTCATTCCACTAATACAACCCTTGATTCTTGGTGCCAATATTTGGTGCATTATTTACAGCATGGGTATGCCCTTCGACATTGGATTCAAAGCAAAGGAGAGCTCTCCGATTGAATTCAACATCATATCAGATAATCAACGGAGTATTATTCCAAAGAAATTATGATGGAGTATTTCTCAGATGTTTAGAAAAGGAAGATGCAAAAAAGGTATTGAAAGAATTGCATGATGGGCCTGCTGGAGGGCATTATCTTGGAGATATTATTGCTCACAAGATTCTTAAAGTATGTATTATTGGCCCACTATTTTTTAAGATGCCCATGCTTATGTCCGAATATGCGTTGTATGCCAGAAATGTGCTGGTAGGTAGATAAAATTAGCAGTGCCATTGCAACAAGTGATAATTTTAGAACCATTTGAGCAATGGGGATTGGATGTTATTGGAGAAATAAATCCGAATTCTTTGTTACAACATTGCTATATTCTTATAGCTACAGATTACTTCACACGTTGGACTGAAGTTGTCCCTCTCTGCAAGGTTAATGGAGATGTTGTCATCAAGTTTCTTCAAGAAAGCATCATAACCAGGTCTGGGGTTCCAATTTCCCTAGTTTTTGATAATGATTCCTATTTCTTTCTTTCAAGTTAAGTGAATTTGGTATAGAAAGGGGGAATTAACTTTCATTATTCTTCCAATCATTATCCCCAAGGAAACGGGTTAGTGGAATCTACAAATAAAAACCTCATATGCATACTTAAGAAAACTATTACTGAAAATCAAATAAATTGTCATGCTACTCTCCCAAACGCTTTGTGGGATGATAGGGTCACACCAAAGAATGATTAAGGGGTTTCTCCTTACATTCTAGTTTATGGAAAAGAAGCCATTCTTTCTCCTAATATTATTTTTCCTTCGTTGCAATTAGCCCAAGAATCTAGAGGATCCAATAGCCGTATTATACAAGAAAGAATTAACACCCCGCTCAAACTTGAAGAGGAGAGAGAAGGCCATAAATAGATTTACCATTCATCAATTTAATTTCAAGAGATGGTTTGATAACAGTCGGGCAGTGACGAAAGAATTTGAAATGGGTGACCTAGTCCTGAAGTGGGATCAACCTCATGAGGAAAAGGGAAAGCATACAAAATTTCAACATTTATGGCTTGGTCCTTACACTATTGCTGAGAAACTTGGCCCTGGAACTTATAGACTACAAAATCTGGAAGGGGAAGTTGAAACTCTCCTTGTGAATAGCCAAGCTTTGAAGTAGTACTTCACTTAGTTTAGGAAGATCATGTGTGTACATAAATAAAACTTTTTCCTTGCTGTTTTGCCTTTTGTATTTTGATTATTTCGTTTTATCCTAGCTAGCACGTTTATTTTATTCCATGTTTTGAACCTTTAATAAAATTGAGTTCAACAATCAGAGTGCTTGGTGGGAAAGCTATGATCTCGTTACTTACAGAATATCTCTTTAAGTTGATTGATTCCTTTCAAATTTATGGTGTGAGAAATATTTCGAAGTTTATGTTTCTTCTTACTAAAAAGAGTTAGTGGTGCATTTTCAAGCACTATAATTTGAAAGGATTTCAACCTGTTTGTCTTTATCCTATTTATTCGGTTACTCAGAAAGCTTATCACATGATCATGTTAAAATTAAAATGTATTAAATCCTGTATATTTTGCTGGGATAAATACTTCTAAGTTACTATCTTGATGTCCCACCCATTGAAACAGATAAATAACCATGTCTTGAAATTGTCTACTCATGGCGCCTGACCCATGGGAATGAAGCAAGATCTTGCAAATGTATAGAAAATCAAAATGATCCTATACCTAATATAATGCCTTAAAGGCTCAAATAAAACTAGCTCATCCCCAGTTTAAGACATCCACAACAAATGAAGTTGGATATCTAAAGAATCAAACGAAGATATGAACATATGAAATGAAATGTTCAAAGAAGACCAAGAAGCTATCCCAAATAACATTCAAAGGAGGATCTTTTCCGTCTATGGGCATGATAGATATAATAAAATATTATCCGTCACCCACACAAAATGACACTATGGATGGAAGAGCCTATAATTCCACCTCTAATGAAATGGGGGAACTTTCTTACGAATGCTGGTAAAGCATAAAAAATGCTAGTGCATGAAAGAAATGCATATGGTATAAGAATGAGATCACACATTTACATTTTCCTGGTTTTGTTACTTACCCTGTGGTGTTTTACTTTAGTTTATAGTGGAAGGATTGGTTTGGTAAATGAACCTCATTGTTAGGAACCCATGTCAACCCTTCTCTTTACTTAGTATATTGTTGTTGGATGCATATGCTTTGTAAGTCGTCCCGTATTATTTGTTGATCCATAGTTTGTATTATTTTTGTTGGACGCATATGCTTTGTAAGTCGTCCCGTAGTATTTGTTGATCCATAGTTTGTATCAGCCCATGGTTTTGACCCATAGTATTGGTGCCTAGACTTAGTATATAAGTTTGCGTTGAGGCCAATGAAGGCACCGTGAAGTTATTTGTATTAAGCTTGCTCAAAGGAGGTTTCCCCCTCAAAGTGGCTTGCGATCAATAAAATATTCTGTGATTTTATCAATTAATTGTTGCAGGTTCTTCACATTTGGTATCGGAGCACTTTCTTGGGCTCGTTGGGTGAAATTTCTGCCAATTTTTTTTTTCGCATCTGTTGCAGGTTTGGATCTCGGAATAATCCCTATCCGCTTAACTGTGGGAAGTACTTGGACATAAGCCCTAAAAATCATCGTGAGGAGTACCACAGGAACCCTGAAGTAACTGTCCCATTGAGAGGACCTGCTAGCGAAAAGGGAAACGACCCCTACCTGATTGACTAGTTCCCACCCGTGAGGTAAACCAAGAGCTGTCGTTTGTAGCAAAGTAGTTTTCAGTTTTACCTGAGCCGTGGAGTGAGGGGTAATGCCCCGATACGCAAGCCGTCAGAGAACATTGGTGGTCGAGTGAATCCCCTGAACCGTTAGGAAGCCGAGCATACTTGGGGTCCATATCTATTTTCAGCTGAAAAATCACATATTTCCTCAGTCCAGAACTGTTGCCGATCACTTCCGTGCCATTGCAGATCTATATGTTTCCGATCCCTTTTCCGTCGTTGCAGATCCATTATTGAAAATAAAATGAACTTTTGACACGTGCCAAAAGGCTAAGTTATTGTATATTTTGATTTCAGTTTGAATAATCAAATATAAAATTTTAATATGAATCTGAATAGCCTTTCTAAGGCAAGAGTTAGGTTGAAGAACAAGAACATGTGACATACATTTTCATTGTCAGCCTAGTACCAAAAGGAAAAATCCAGGTAGGGAAAATAGTGCAAGTATCTTACACAATTAAAAGAAAACCTCAAAACTATTGGCATGGCTTCAGTTGACATGTTTTTGGCAGTGGTGTTCGATTTTAAGATAGCATCAATATATTTCAATTATATGCAACAGAAATAAATATGCTCACTAGAAGATAAACCATGCACATAAACAAATAGTTTGATATTGAGATCATAGTTGCAACCTTCTTATTACTTCATTGTAGTAGAGAGATAGATGAATGAATGAATTAATGGCAAGTTCATGACTTTCACTTTATAGTGAATGAAGTGAAAGGATGCATCTCTTTACTGCTTGCCGAAATGTCATTTCATAATAAATATTATTATTAAATATTAATAATAATATTATTAAATATTAATAATAATATTATTAATGTATTTAAATATATTTAAATATTATTTCTTTTTGCTGGGCCGACTTGGGAGGATACCTCCCGTCGCTACCAACACCAACACTTCCTCTTAGCTAGGGAGGTATCATCATGCTAGAACATATCTATATCATGGTTTGTATTGAACATCTCGTCATCATAAGGAAGGTCTTTCAACACAACTCAGTCCGTGGAGAAGTGTCAATCTCCCTCTCTCTTCCTCTCAAGAGAGAGTCGCATCAATGTCTCATCGATGCTGCAATCATCATCACTCCCTCTCAATGAGGGAGGCATTCTCATGAATACATCCTAAATCATCGACGCATTCTTCTTTCACTGGAGAGATATTTCATAAGCTTGCATAAGTGATGAGTGAGAATATAGGGACTAATCTCCCCATCCCATCACAGGATGGTTGGGAGAAGGAACTACCCCATTCTGATTCATGAGTTGATGAGTGAGTAACTAGGGACTAATCTCCCCATCCCATCATAGGATGGCTAGGAGAAGGCATTGTCCCGCTCTGGTTCATTCAGTCCTAGCCAAGTCACAAGGCCAATACTAGAGGAATGCTTGATGCTCAGCCTCTAGGAGGATAGTGTGTGCAACTAAGGGCTAATCTCCCCACCCTGTCATAGGATGTACGAAAGAGGGAACTGCCCCACTTTGATACATTCACCCCTAGCCAAGTCACATGAATAATACTGGAGGAACACCTACTCGATGCTGTAAAATTAGTCAGAACAGATCTAATGAACAAGTAAATCAATCACAACAGATGAACATAGAAAATATGGTGTAAAACTGTGCAAAACATGCAGCAGTCCTCAATATCCCAATGAGGGTGAATAATTACAATACAATACAGTAACTATGATTGAGCAATTCGAATTTCCTAAGGAGGTCATTCGAATCACTGAATAGAGTAGCTTGACTCCAACTAGGAGTCCTCATCATCAATCGGTGGTGGTCATCAATGCACAAGAACCAGTCATCCAGGTGTCAATCTGAGTCTAACTGAGTGTAACATGTGTAACTGAAGTGTGTAGCATTGATATAGGGAAGTGGGCTCAGTGGAGGGCGCATGGGAGGCTAACTAAAGTCAGAACAAGTCATCTAGTCAATCTGGAGGTCCAACGGAGTGAAATAGTCAGTCGGGAGTGAAACTAGCCTCAAATCAGGGAGAATCGGAGCTAATTGAGTGTAACTGAAGTGGAACTGCAGTGGTAGGTGAAGAAGTGCGCCCTTCTCTGGTAGTAGGTGAGAAGTGGGCGCCTTCATGACTAGGAGGGCTAATGAATTGATGTAAGAATCTTCCGGGTGCTAGAATAAGGTGGCTAAGGTGCTGGAGGCATCAACTTGGTGACTGAGATGCATGCAAAGTGCATGCAAACCCTAGAATTTGCATGCAAACCCTAATTGCATGCAAGATCTTGAAAAAGATGATGTGGATATCCAAACACCCCCCATCAAGCCAGACTATGATGTGCAAAAAAAATAATAATGTGGGGCCTTGGTAACTAAGACCAAAGGTCACCCCAATATAATAATCCAAAAAATGCTGAAAATAAACTAAGTGAGGAAAGAGGGAAAACCCAGTGGGAAGAAAGCCCCCCCTCAAGCTAAAGCATAATAATGGATCCATCTGTCTCCACCATGATGGAACTCACCTCCAATAGTGAACGGAGGTAAGAGAACTTCTTCTCAGTGAAGCTCTTGGTGAAGATGTCTGCAATTTGCTCATCAATAGGGCAATATTGCAGAATGATGGTGCGATCATGCACCAACTGTCGAATGTAATGCATATGAATCTCAATGTGTTTGGTCCTCTGTCGCTGAACTGGATCCATGGAGATCTTGATAGCACTTTGATTGTCACAAAATAGGACAGTCGAAGTAGTGCCACCAAAACCAAACTCGGAAAGAATATCCTGCAACCAAACTGCCTGAATGCAGGCATTGATTGCCCCTCAATACTCTGCCTCTGCTGAAGAAAGTGCAATGGCTGCCTGCTTTTTGCTGGACCAGAAAATAGAACCATGACCAATCATGAAAACATAACCGGAAGTGGACTTCCGATCAATGCTATCACCTGCCCAATCTGAATCAGTAAAACGAATGAAATCAAGCTCAGAATTTGCAGCATAATGTATGCCAAAATGTTTTGTACTGCACATACTGTAAGATCCGCTTGGTTGCTCGCCAATGAAGCTCATGGGGCTGCTGCATATACCTCGACACGGCACTCACGGCGTATGAAATATCAGGCCTTGAGTGTGTCCAATAGAGTAGTGAACCAATCAACTGTCGATACATACTGCAATCTGCAAGCGGTGTAGAATCTCCCTCCTCAAGACTGATTCCTGAGAGGAATGGGAATGGGGCTTCTTTACATTCAGCCATATTAAACTTCAATAATAGGTCGGAAGCATATTTTTGCTGGATATAGTGATCCCATCAAAATTTTGAGCTATCTCCAAGCCCAAAAAGTGACTCAGCAATCCCAAATCGATCATGTCAAAAGCTAGATTTAAGGCAGTTTTTAGCTTGTTTATTGAAGTAAGAGTGCTACCAGTAATGAGAAGATAATCGACATAAAGTACAATAACCAAAAAATTACCTTTAACTCGTTGAAGATACACATTCGGATCAGATTTGCATCTTTGGAAATTCTGAGAAAGAAGGAAGGAGTCCATCTTTGCCTACCAAGCTCTTGGGGCCTGTTTTAACCCATACAAAGATTTCTTCAATCTGCAAACTAATGATGGATCTGATGTGTAGCCCTCTGGCTGCTGCATAGATACCTCTTCAGCAAGGTCTCCATGTAGAAATGCACTCTTCACATCCATGTGGTGCACTTCCCAGTGCTTGGATGCGGAAATAGCCAAAACAAGGCGGATGGAATCCATCTTTGCAACCGGTGCAAACGTCTCAGTGTAGTCCACTCCTTGGACTTGGGAGAAACCTTTTGCCACCAAACTTGCTTTGTATTTCCTGATAGAGCCATCAGCAACAACTTTCGTGCGGTAGACCCATTTACACTTCACTAATTTTCTTCCAGGTGGAAGAGAAACTAGCTCCCATGTATTGTTCTTTTGAAGAGAACTGTACTCTTCATCCTTGGCACTTTGCGTTCTCGGATCTCGGTGGGAAGAATAGTATGATGTGGGATTTGAACCAGTCATCAAATAACAAATCTCAGTAAGTAATGGATCAGAAATAGAAAGAGCCATACCTGCTCTTTGAAAGTCTGCTCTTGTTCGTCTCGGATCAGCAAGATTTCCAAGGTTCGAACCAGCAGATTGAAGAGTGTTTTGGGCCCACTTTGGTAACTAAGAAGGATCATAATGGTCGGATTCCTAACCTGATATGTCATGATCATCATGTGCTGCTAAAATATCAGAAATATCAGAACTCATACCTTCATTATCGTTGCACGGATCTTCTTCTGGTGAAGGCGGTGAAACGACAGTTTCTTCCTCGACTAGTTGCAATTCTTGAAGCGGTTCTTCAAATTGCACACTGCGCTCTATGAATATCTTTTTAGATTTGATATCCATGAGTTTATATGCTTTTGATTCTTCCCCATATCCTATCAGTATGCACTCAATACTTTGTGGATCCAAAGCTCGTCTCTTCTTGGAAGGAATTCTAGCCCATGCAGTAGAGCCAAAAACTCTCAAATTTGACACATCCGGTTTGTGACCAAAGAATGCTTCGAAAGGAGTCATACCTTTCATGGATGAATGTGGAACACGGTTCTGTATGTATGCAGCAACATTGATTGCTTCAGCCCAAATATTTTCAGCCAAACCTTTTGATTCAATCATGCATGTAGCCATCTCTTTCAGTGACCGATTTTTCCTTTCCGCTACACCGTTCTGCTGGGGTGTGTAGGGAACTGTATGTTGGATCTGAATTCCGCTTTGAGAACAAAGTTGTAGAAACTCGGCCTTGATATATTCTCCACCATTATCAGATCTAAGAGATTTGATCTTGCTCTCAGTGGCGGTCTCAACAGAAGCCTTAAAATCCTTGAATTTTCCAAGCACTTCTGACTTGTTTTTGAGAAAAAATACCCATGTAAAGCGGGAAAAATCATCAATAAATGTCAAAACATACCTTAAACCATTTAATGATGTATGGGGCAGTGGACCACTGATATCAGAATGTATCAACCCCAAAACTGTAGAAGCTCTGCTAGCTTTGACGTGGTCGCATCTGTGCTCGGGATGCTTCCCAATAATGCAACCAGTGCATATTCCCCTCGAGGAACGGAGTTGTGGAAGACCATCTACCATGGAATTGTTTGATAACAGCAGAAAATACTTATAATTAATATGTCCAAATCTTTCATGCCAAATCCTACTAACCTCATTACCATGTGTGCAAAGAGCAGTGGGATTTGCAAGCGGAATAAAGTGTGAAAACTCATAGCATTTTGCAGTGTGGTTCGCCTTTTCGACTGCAACAAGTCTTCTACTTTTGATATAAAAAATTTCAACTGTATTAGGGCTGAATGTAACTTGCTTCGGTTCACCAGTGTGTGTCATTTGATACACAGAAAGAAGATTTGAAGCCAAGGAAGACACATAGAGAACATTTTGAAAGCTTCCATGATCTACATGAATCGTACCTTTGCCCTTCGAAGAAATTTTTGAGTCATCTCCCAAATGGATGGGGATGGAGCTGTTTGGATCGAATGAAGAAAAAGAATCAATATTTGCAGCCATATGATTCGATGCACCCGAATCTATCAAGAGAGTAGTGGGCTTCGAAACAGTTGCCATGAGTGCTTGTCCTCTTTCATGATCATCATTCCTATCCTTCTTCCTTGCACCGTCAGGAAGAGTTATGTTATTCTTTTCCAAAAGGAGGGCCATTTGATCTATAGTCTTCTTCATACATGAACTTTCGGGATGAAAGCCACGGTTGCAATAAGTACATTTAGATTTTTGGTTACCTTCTTTTCCCTTTTGCTTGAACTTCGAACTGGATGGTGCATTCGTCTGTTTGCCTTTCTCTCTTTGCTTGTGAGGTTCGAATTTGGGCTTCTCCTTCTTTTGCTTTCCTTTACCATTCAAGATATTGGGTCCTTGAACATACAGGGCTGAATCTTTGGATCTTATGGACCCCATTTGAATCAACTTATCATGCTCTTTTGTGATGGACTCAATGAAGGCATTCAAGGTAGGCATCTTCCAATTCGGGGTAGTTAGCCGACTGGAATTGAAAGTAGAGACAAATACCGAATAATCTTTACCAAGCTTGCTGAGAATGGAGAGGATCAATTGCTTATCCTCTTTGATAACTCCACTGTTCTTCAACTGCATGTTCAAGTTCTTGAATTTTGTGAAGAATTCATTAATGGTCTTGAAATTCTCAGGACTAAGGGCAATCAATTCATTCTCTAATTGAAAAGCCCTAAGCTCGTCCTGCTTGCCAAATAGTGTTTCAAGTTGCTCCCATATAGCTTTTGGAGTCTTCAATCCACTGAGATGGAAGTGAAGATCTTTGGAGATGGAGAGACAAAGAAGACCATAAGCTTCATCAAGCTTGTTGTAGTGTTTGGTTCTATCTGACAAGGTGTTTGGCTCCAATTCAAGACCAAGAGTGACTCGGTAGTAACCTTTTGAACGTAATATGATCTCCATATCATCTTTCCAATCAAAATAATTGAATGGGGTGAGGATAGGCTTTGAAGAAGAGTATTCCATTGCTAGGAGCGAGTGCACACTGATGTAGAAATGCTTGCAAGGGAAAAGTAGTGAATGCAATTGATGGAGACAATAACCTGCAAATCACAATAAAACCAAGAACAATGAGGTCGAACAATCCACCCTTTTAGAGTTGCATCACACCTGGGATTGGAGATCAAGCAATGTTGAATGGGTCCAATGTATCAGATCCAGGATTTATGTGGAAACTCAAGCTTCTGGAGTGGTATTGGAAGTATTTTCAAGCTTTGCATGCACAGGAGCGAATGCCTTTGAGATCTTTCATGCCAAAACTTTTTGTAATTTTTGAGCAAATTCACTCAAATCCTCTTGTAGAAACACCTGTAGAAAAGAGATCTTGTCCCTGCAATGGCTCTGATACCATGTAAAATTAGTCACAACAGATCTAATGAACAAGTAAATCAATCACAACAGATGAACATAGAAACTATGGTGTAAAACTGTGCAAAACATGCAGCAGTGCTCAATATCCCAATGGGGGTGAATAATTACAATACAATACAGTAACTATGACTGAGCAATTCGAATTGCCTAAGGAGGGCATTCGAATCACTAAATGGAGTAGCTTGACTCCAACTAGGAGTCCTCATCATCAATCAGTGGTGGTCATCAATGCACAAGAACTAGTCATCCAGGTGTCAATCTGAGTCTAACTGAGTGTAACATGTGTAACTGAAGTGTGTAGCACTGATATAGGGAAGTGGGCTCAGTGGAGGGCGCATGGGAGGCTAACTGAAGTCAGAACAAGTCATCTAGGCAATCTGTAGGTCCAACGGAGTGAAACAGTCAATCGGGAGTGAAACTAGCCTCAAATCAGGGAGAATCGGAGCTAACTGAGTGTAACTGAAGTGGAATTGCAGTGGTAGGTGAAGAAGTGCGCCCTTCTCTGGCAGTAGGTGAGAAGTGGGCGCCTTCCTGACTAGGAGGGCTAATGAACTGATGTAAGAAGCTCCCGGGTGCTAGAATAAGGTGGCTAAGGTGCTGGAGGCATCAACCTGGTGACTGGGATGCATGCAAGATCTTGAAAAAGATGATGTGGATATCCGAACAAATGCATCAACACTACTCATCAAGGGCCAGTCTCCCCACCCCGTCACAGGATGGCTGGAAGCTGATACTTCCCTACCTCTGGGCCATTCACCCCTATCCAAGTCACATGGCTAATATTGGGGGAATGTCTGCCTGATGCTGCAAACATCCGTCTTTAAGCTCATCACATCTCCCTCTGTGTTGGAGCGCCCTGCTCTCTCTGCATCCCGATTCCCTCTGCAACTGAGAATCATATATTGAAGTAACATGCTTCTCTCTACACTAGTCACTTTGCATCTGAGTATCATGCATTCTCTTTTAGTTACAATACATGCATTATTCCTGTCACCACTTGACTTGAGTTAGAATCCAGCTCATCCAACTTCCTTGCATGCGTGAGTTTCCACAATGGATCTACTTGTATTGTTGCCTTCCTCTTGATCTTTGCCAACTTGTCGAAATCACTGAAGTGTAACCAACAAGAATATACCTTTTAATCCAAGAGTTTATAAAATTACTCTTGAACCCATTTACAATGTTGCCAAACAAAGTCTTAGACATAGGAAAAAAATGCCTCACTCTTTAAAACTTTAAGAGTGGCTAAAATAAGCCCATTTCCAATAATGTGCAACAATTAATATTTCAAATGCAAAACCATACCATGGCTTGCGTGTTTCCACAATACATATGGAAATATCCATCACCAAGTGCCACTTAACATGAATGGCAACTATTACAAGGCTAGGTTTTAAACATGGTTCACATGACAAAATAAAAAATAAAAGAAACCCCTAGCACATATGCAATAAACTAACCCTTGGTCTCTTGGTAGGATAATATGTCTTATGTGAAACCATTTGTAAGAAGGAAGTTGTCATGTATTTCTAAATAATATATTAGCTACATTTGACTTCCTTAATTGTAATGACTGTTTTAACTATGTAAAAATATTTTTTTATGTGTGCATAAAAATCACCATGCATTGGGAAGAAAACCATGTTCATATGTGAAACTCCACATACAAAACATATCCATAATAAATAGAAATTAGTAAATACCATATATTCATGAAATACCATGGGCCAATAAGGAGCCAATACCCTCACAACACCAAACCTTGAACCAAGACACAACATCTAATGAGAATATGGAAAATACGGCAGTAATTAGTTTCTTACAATGGTTTCTTTCAATACCATGTTAGATTTTAAGATAGCAGCAATATATTTCAATTATATACAATAGGATCACTAGAAGATAACCATGCACATAAACAAATAGTTTTATATTGAGATAGAGCATCCTTGTTATTACTTAAGGATGCATCTCTTTATTGCTTGCTGAAATGTCATTTCATAATAAATATTATTATTAAATATTAGTAATAATAGTATTAATGTATTTAAATGTATTTAAATATTATTTATTTTTGTTGGACCCACTTGGGAGGGTGCCTCCCGAGGCTACCAACACCAACAAGTGGAATCAATGATATATTTACTCTCCATGACCCTGAATTGAATGAAGCACATGAACCACTTAGATTTTAACTTGTGCTTTACTTGTGCTAGAGGTTTTAGTAGGAAGGATGGAATTAAATATTCACTGGGACTGTGCAAGGCCATAAACAAGGGCTAATGTCAAGATACTAGCAACCTAGTTACCAGAATCGCCTAGACAGGGTGCCACTCCCACTCCTAATATGCACTGGAATCCCAGCTTTGCCAAACAATTTCAGAAACGTGGGTTTTGGATATGTGGTGGATCCATTTCTGGGTAGAGTAATGTATCCCCCTTAATACTAATTAAAAATGCCAATAATAACACAAAACACAAAGCCACAAAAAAAACCGAATCCTAATGCAAACTCCAAAATATTATTTTAATATTTGTATTTGCAAATTGTGAGAGGTTTAGAGCATTGACAAATTGAGGGCACAAACAGGAACAACTTACAAGCAATTGAAGAGCAACAACACATTCAGAATGTAACAATAGGTATTCGTGTTTGGCAGAGAAACACTCTCATTTGGAAGATTTGGAAGTATCTTCCATTCAAAATGGTAAATGAAAATAAATTTTGTATGATTTTTTTTAGTATGAAGCATTTAATGATGAATATGAAATCTAAAATAATTTTCTAAATGAAAATAAATTTTGTATGATTTTTAGTATGAAGTATTTAATGATGAATATGAAATCTGAAATAATTTCAGAAAGATGTATGAAAAGTGAAACATGAGTGAACAACTTTGAATTTTTTTATAAATATATATTTTTAAAAAATTAAGGTATTATTCTTATTTTATGGAAAACTGTGAACACCAGAATCTTATGCCAATTCTAATATGCTCCTAGGGTTCATTTAACTTTTTAATAAAAACAGGCTTTATAGAAAGTCCCTTGTCTTAACTTGGACAATGATATTTAAAAATAAATAAAAACACTCTCTACTTCTAAAGAAAAATAGTATCATTTTTATGTCCAAATTGTGTAAATTTTTAATACTAACTCATTTCAAAGTACATAGATGATACTACAGAACACCATTGATTCTGGACAATTGGCACGCCTGCTGATTTTCAAAGTACATAGATGATACTACAGAACACCATTGATTCTGGACAATTGGCACGCCTGCTGATTCTCTACTGTGAAATGGAATCTGAAAAACAAGTAAAATGATCATTTCATTTTGTTATTTTTATAAACCTACTATCAAGTCAACAACATCACCAAGTTTATCTTTTATTTGACTCACATTTGCCATAAATAAAATAAAATAAGATAATTTCATTATTTCCTACATAGGATGATGGCCAGAGTTTTTTTTATGGCTGTCTGAAGCAGCACACACACGGCAGCATAACTGGCGAAGCAGAGGACAGTGACCAGATATATTTTGAGACTGCAGATTGAAAATATATTGCGCAGACATATTCTTGCCAGTGGACCAGACATTGTTTATGGCATATTTTCAGTTATATTTGTAGAGTTGCTTTGTGGCAGCATAATAAATCTTCGACACTCATATCAGACCAGAAAGGTGGTTTATATATGCCCTCGGTTGAAGAAATCAGGGCACACTCTTCCAATCCCCACCTGATTCAACACAAATTAATTAAAGAAATTTAGGAAAAATAACTGTAAAGACTAGAAATTAAAAAATTAAAATTAAAAACCAGAGAATAAAAATAACATTCAATTTTTTTTTTTTAAAATAAAAAAGTGGAATGGAATATTTTGAAAAGCTTATAACGGATTTCTTGACAAACCCTGAAAATCGGCGCGGTCTAGCAGCAATTTTTGGAATTCTATTATTTTTAGGATCCGCTCCTGTGACGGTGGAGGGCGGACAACAGCATATATATATGTCCGAGTTTGTAATTTGCTTAGTTTGTGTACCTCCTTTGTCATTTGCATGCAGGGTTTTTAGAGTCTCTGTATTGTATGGAAGCGCTTCCTCTGTTTGTCTCTGTGGTTTGTCTGTCAGTGTGTTTGTCTGTCGGTCTGTGTCTTTGTTGTGGTTGTGTATTGTTGCAACTTGTGACAAAGGATGGTACTTTTTTGAATTTGAATTTGAATTTCTAAGCAAGAATTAAGGATGCTATGGAGACGTAATAGCCAAGGGCCAGGTCCATCATCACAGGTATGTCTTTCTCTGTATCTTTTTATATTCATGGTTTTCTTAGAAGAGGAAAAGAAATTGTAGGTTGAATTCAGGAATTAAGGATGCTGTGGAGGTGTAATAGCGGAGGTTATCTTTTTTGAATTTCAAAGTAGGAATTAAGGAGGTTTTCTTTTTTGAATTTTGAAGCAGGAATTAGGATTTATATTCATGGTTTTCTTAAAATAGGAATAGAAATTGTAAGTTGATTTCAGGAATTAAGGATTCAGGGGAGGTGTAATAGCCGAGGTTATCTTTTTTGAATTTCAAAGAAGGAATTAAGGAGGTTTTCTTTTTTGAATTGAAGCAGGAATCAAGGATGTTGCGGAGCTGTAATAGCCGAGGGCCAGCTCCATCATCACAGGTATGTCTCTCTCTGTATCTTTTTATATTCATGTTTTTGTAAATAGAAATACAAATTGTAGGAACAGAACTAGCATTAGCTGTGTGGGAAATCGCTTGTGCCCAGATATCATTATGCAGATTTGGGGTTTTGTTTGTCTGAACCTCTATCTCCTCATTACTTTGCCTTGGAAAGCTACTCTTGCAGATTTGGGGTTTTGTTTGTCTGAACCTCTATCTCCTTAGTACTTTGCCTTGGGAAGCTACTCGAAGGTTCTACACGATCTTGGTCAGACAGTATTTGAGATTTAGTCGCGAGACAGTAAGAGCCCTTCGAGTGTTCAAAATTTATTTGGTTGTCTGCATCATGCCACTGCTGCGACCCTCAACCTATAGATTAAGTTTTCTCTTAATAAGAGTTCTCCAGCAATTCTTGATTTCGTTGTCCATCTTTCCTGATAAACTCTCTGCAATGCGAGACCACCTGCCCATTTGAAATTGCATCAATTTAGAAAGACCTATATCGAATATCACAATCGACTGTATATATTCCTTTTTATAAGTTTATATACTAAACCTGTTTCCCCATCGGCCATGGAGTTCTATAATCAAACGCTCTTCTTCGGAAGTGATCTTGCTGCGTTTGAGATCAGGCCGGAGACAGTTATTCCACCTTAGCCTGCAGCTCTTACCAGTTCTCTTGAGGCCTGCACAATACATAAATTTCAAGTTTCTGCTGGGAAAATATACAGACTCGTGGGCGAATTAATTCCTATCTAATCGCCCATGACATGAATAAATTGTTATCTGAATCAACAATAACCAAAAACCTCAAAAATTTCCCCTGTAAAAGGCAATATTATATCGAAATTCAATAATCCATAAACCTAATCAGAGATTTTACTCATACATACCCGCTGCTTTGGTGAGAAAGTTCCAGTGCCCTTGCCCATGTAAACTGATATACATAATACAGAGCAGTACATAGGAACGAGCGCATAGCACGAGATCTGTGCCTCCCTATGCTTATGATCTGATGCTTTTGGGGTTTAATCTAATCTCATGAATCCGATCCGATGCTTTTGGGGTTTAAGTAATTTGATCTGATATACCTAATACCGAGCAGTAATTTGATATACCTGAGCAGTAATATGATCTTGGGGTTTATAGTTTCTAGCTGTCCTCAGAGCCTTGATATACCTAATACCGAGCAGTAATCTGATATACCTGAGCAGTAATATGATCTTGGGGTTTATAGTTTCTAGCTGTCCTCGCAGCCTCGAGCAGCTCCACTTTTTCTACACAGTGGTTTGATCCATCAATGCAACGAGGTGAGCAATGGAACTGGGTGGTTGTTGTTAGTTATATTTAGGTATAACGTGGAATATTGTACGAGGGAATTGTCTATTTGTCCATTCATGCAACCCTTTGATCATGCCATATGACAGGCAATTTGTGCACTGAACAATAGCCTTTGTGACCTGTAACCCATGTGTTTGCGAACTCATGCATTTTAAACTTGTGGAATTGTTTAAATGTCGAGTTTTATATTTGTCTTTTCAGGATGTGCATCACTTACTTTTGAAGAGAATAATGCATTGAAACTTCATTATGAATAATGCTCTTGAACATTTTTATATACTTATTTATTCAGATTAATAAACTTTAGAATTGATTAGGAAGAGTGGATCTGATCTGACCATATGACTTGTGTAATTTAATCTTACTCTTAACATATAAGTCTTAATCTGAACATATGACCTGTGTAATTTAATCTGAGTCTTAACATATAAGTATTAATCAGATCCATATGACCTCCGATGCTAACTACACCTGATTTAACCTAGCCCTTCATCGTTAAGTGTAATTTTTCTAGGTTTGGAATCTGGACTTGGTGCAGTACTATTACAAGATGATAGACCCTCTTCCTTTCAAAGCAAGAATGGGTTAACACTTATCCATGCAATTGAAACCTGTTCTATTTGTCAAAGGAGACTACGGGATGGGTAGTCTCAAACTGTAAGGGTACGGGGATGGATGACCTCTCCAAACATGAGGGTGGGTATGTCTATCCTCTCCGATAGAAACCGATGAAATGGCCATTGAAACGCTCTGTATGGCCACTTTGTGACCTAACACACGCATACTATCCCTTTTACCCTCAATTACTGTGTCGAATTTATGTTTAAGGGGGCATGTGAGCATCATCCCCGATCGGGCCCCTTATACTAGGAGAGATTCTTATAGTTTCATCCTATATCTCACCCCTCCAGACTAGGAAGTAAGCACCATAAAAACTATAGGGAGACTTTCCATAGGGAATGGGATAGGCCCAATTGGAGGAGCGCTCTACTAATTATTAGCTCACCCCCATCCTCATAAAACTCGCTCGCTTGACCAGAGGGAGGGCAAGGACACTGGCTCTCGGACTGCTTATTTATTTCCTGCTTATACTTTCGCTTTTGGCAAGAACACTGGCTCTCGGACTGCTTATTTATTTCCTGCTTATACTTTCGCTTTTGGCAAGAACACTGGCCCTCGGACTGCTTATTTATTTCCTACTTATACTTCCCCCGGGCTTATCAAATAAGCTCTCTGCCTTCTTAGGACTATTGATCGGTAATTAAATCCCTCGAGTATCCCCATTTCTACGGTTAAGTTATGGCTACAGCACCAGTGCCTGTATTAAAATGGTACCCCTGTATGATCGTCACAAAGGGATGGAGAACCTGTGCAACACTTGTACATCCTTTGCATGGGTAACCGTGACCACATATGGTGTGGTGGAGAGCATTAGCCAATAAGAGTAATTGTCTCTTCTCAAGACAAGAGGTTTGCTGTGTTGTTGGGATGGGGACTATACAGGTTGGGCCCAGGCCATATAATTAAGGTGCTTCTTCCCAAATTGTATCCCAGTCGGGTAAATGGGCAATGATGGATGAATGACACATAAATTGGCAAAAAGAGAATCATCTGTCTAATTTAATGTGATCCATATGACTTGACCTGTGTGTAATTTAAAGGAAATTGGGTTTAAATGTTTTATTAATAGTTTAAATGTATGACAAATTTTAATGTTTTATATGAACTGTGTCTAATTTAATGTGATCCATATGACTTGTGTGTAATTTAAAGGAAACTGGGTTTAAATGTTTTAAAAATAGTTTATATGTATGATAATTTTTAATGTTTTATATGTATGACAATTTTTATTAATAGTTTATATGTATGATAATTTTGTTAATGTTTTATATGTATGACAATTTTTAAAAGTTGTTGATCTACAGGATTTGAAATATACAGATTGCATTACTTTGTAATTTTTGGAGAAAATATTGCTAGTTTTGGAAAATGTTAGCGACCAGAAAGAGAAGTAAGAGGTAATGATGATCATTATTTTTTTCATTTTTGTAATATTTAAATAAGGATGTCTCATATTTATCTTGTTTTGTTGTTTTTCCAGATATCAAGCATGTCTTTTAAACATTGATTCATCATATGGACTGAATTGCAACATATGGATTCTTTTGGTGTGTTATTTTTAAGAATATTAATAAATAATTTTTAAAAGTTGTTGATCTACAAGATTTGCAATATACAGATTGCATTGCTCTGTAACTTTTGGAGAACATATTGCTAGTTTTGGAAAATGTAAACGAACAGAGAGAGAAGTAAGAGGTAATGATAATCATTATTTTTTTCATTTTTTTAATATTTAAATAAGGATGTCTCATATTTATTTTGTTTTGTTGTTTTTCCAGATATCAAGCATGTCTTTTAAACATTGATTCATCATATGGACTGAATTGCAACATATGGATTATTTTGGTGTGTTATTTTTAAGAATATTAATAAATAATTTTTAAAAGTTGTTGATCTACAGGATTTGCAATATACAGATTGCATTGCTCTATAACTTTTGGAGAACATATTGCTAGTTTTGGAAAATGTTAACGAACAGAAAGAGAAGTAAGAGGTAATGATGATCATTATTTTTTTCATTTTTTTAATATTTAAATAAGGATGTCTCATATTTATTTTGTTTTGTTGTTTTTCCAGATATCAAGCATGTCTTTTAAACATTGATTCATCATACGGACTGAATTGCAACATATGGATTCTTTTGGTGTGTTATTTTTAAGAATATTAATAAATAAAAAGAGAAAGGTAATGACATTTATAGTTTTCATGTTTTTATTTAAAGTAATATTTTAATGAGAATGCATCTCATTTTTGTGTTGGTATGTTATCTTTTCAGGAATCAAGCATCCTTTGAACATTGATTCAATGTTATTTACAAGCATCCTTTGAACACTGATTCAATGTTATTTACAACAAGACTTTTATAGTTTATTATTTTTGAGAGTTTTGTAAAGACGAAGACTTACAAACATATTATTTTTAATATATATATAATTATATTTTTTTGGGATGGGATTAAACCCATCCAAATGCTCTAGGTGTTGGGGCGCCCCATCATCTTTAGAGTAGTCTCTTATAGTGTTATGATGTAGTATGTTTTTTTAACATTCATTTTCCACTAATGGTCTTTACATAAACTAATTTGATAATTTCTCCAACATAAATAAACTTCATTTTGCACTTGATGTTTTCACACAAACTAATTTCAAAATTTATCTAACACATAAATTAACTTCATTACATATATTTGAAATTATAATAATTTTTATATTTATTTTGCTTTAATTTTTACTTTTTGTTTTATTATTACTTTTTCACTTTTTTTACTTCTGCTTTTTTTTTTTTCCTTTTCATTTTCTATTTTACATTTTTTCAATTTTATTTATATAGTAGTTATGTTACATTATTATTATTTATATAGTATTTATATTATTTATGTTTGTTGTATTTTAGTGTATTCTTTGGCTATTGTTATTATTTATATTATTTATTGTTATTATTTATATTATTTATATTTGTCGTATTTTAGTATTTTTTTTTGTTTATTATAGTGCAATTTTTTGATGTGTTTGAGATTTTTGTACATATATTTTGTATGTAACTCTATCTGTTTGTGTTTGAAATCTTGGTACATCTATTGTGTATGCAACTTAATGTATTAGTTGATGAGATGATATTCATGTTTGTTAGATGAAATAATGTCCATGTATTTGTTATATAAGATTTTTATGTTTGTTAGATGAAATAATGTTTTTTTGTAAACAATTCTATGTGTTTGTTAGATGAAATAATCTTTTTTGTAAGCAACTCTATGTGTTTGTTGGATGAAATAATTTTTTTAGTATGCAACTCTGTGTTTGTGTTTGAGATCTTTATACATGTATTTTGTATGCAATTCTATGTGTTTGTCGGATGGTATGATTTTTGTGTTTGTTAAATGAATTAATGTTTTTTGTATGCAGCTATGTGTTTGTCTTTGAGATCTTTATACATGTATTTTGTATGCAATTCTATGTGTTTGTGTATTTTGTATGCAATTCTATGTGTTTGTGAGATAGGATGATTTTTGTGTTTGTTAGATGAAATAATGCTTTTTGTATGCAACTCTATGTTTGTTAGATTAAATAATTTTTTTTTGTATGCGACTCTATGTTTGATAGACGAAATAATGTTTTTTTAATGCAATTGTGTGTTTGTTAGATGAAATGAATTTTATGTTTGTTAGATGAAATAATGTGTTTTTTGTATGCAACTCTATGATTTGTATATGTGGATCTTTGTAAATGATTTTTGTATACAACTATGTGTTTATGTTTGCAGATCTTTGTACATATTATTTTTAAACAACTTTATGATTTGGATATATAAATGTTTTTTTTAAACAACTTTATGTTTTGGATACGTAAATCTTTATGTGAAATGATAATGGATCATGTATGTCTCTATTTCATTTTTTTATTTGTATGTGTATTTTTATGTATGTGAATTTTGTATTAAGTCAATCATAATAATGGTTCATATATATATATATATATATATATATATATTTTAACATATTATTTTATATTTGTATGTGTATTTATGATAAATCTTTATGGTTCATATATATATATATTTTTACATATTATTTTTTATGGTTCATATATATATATTTTTACATATTATTTTGTATTTGTATGTGTATTTATGATAAATCTTTATGTGAAATGATAATGATTCATATATATATTTATCATAAATAACTTATAATTATATATATATATATATATATGTATGATATATATATGTTTGCTTATTTGTACTATAATAATAAATATATACTATTATATAATTTCACATTTCATTTTATTTTATTCTTTTTAAATTGTTTTATTTTTTTAATTTCACTTTATTTTATTTTATTTTTTTAATATTGTTGTTTTAATTTTTAATTTTGTAAGTTTTGTTTTATTTGATTTGTTATTTATTTTTTATATCAAAATATATGAAAAAAATTATAATTTATTATTTTTTAACTTTTAATAAATTAAATAATATCATAATCATAATAAAATCAACTCAATAAAAATATATAAATGAAATATTTAAAAAATTTAAACAACTCGCTTTGTTGATATAACAACAACAAAGCATAGATTATCGCTTTGTTGTAACAACAACATCAAAGCACAGTTTTTGAGGCCATATGAGCTTTCACCTTCACGTGGTTGGTCTTGTTAGTAGAGATCCTAAAATCTCAAAGCCAAGAAAAGCTCTCAAATATAATTATTATATTTTAATACATTAATAATAATATTTATTTAAATTTTTTTATTAAATATAGTTATTATAAAATTATGAAATAAATTAATAAAATATTAAAAAAAAATTTAATATTTTTAACATTATAATATTTCAAAAATAAAAATTAAAGTAAAATTTAAATCATAAATTTACTATGTGCAATAAAAAATTAAACAATAAATTAAAAAATAATGTACTATATTAAAGAATTAAATTTTAATAGTATAATTAAGAACAAAATTTTGTAATTAATAATAAAACCATAATTTTTTTCTAATTAAAAAAAAACAAAAATATTATATAATAGTTAAAATTATTAAACTATAATTATTATGATGTTTGATAAATTTGTAATATTTAATTATAAAATAAAAATATTATAAAATAGTTAAATTATTAATCTCTAATTATTATGATGTTTGATAAATTTGTAATATTTAATTATAAAATAAAAATATTATAAACTAGTTAAATTATTAATCTATAATTATTATGATGTTTGATAAATTTATAATATTTATTTTATAAATTAAAAAAATAAAAATATTATAAAATAGTTAAAATTATTAAACTATAATTATTATGATATTTGATAAATTTGTAATATTTAATTATAAAATAAAAATATTATAAAATAGTTAAATTATTAATCTATAATTATTATGATATTTGATAAATTTATAATATTTAAACAATAAAATATAAGTAAATTTATTATGATATTTATTATGTTTATAAAATTTAGATAATGAAAATTAAAAAAATTAATGAATTGTAAGATTTAATGGAAAGTAAATTATGATTATAATAAGATTATAATTTTATTAAAAAGTAAATTAAAATATTATAATTTTTATTAATAAGATTCTCATAATAATAATATTAGTTATAATGATGATAATAAATAATAATAATATTAATAATAAATTTAAAATACAAATTTTTAACAAATTAAAATTTTATAATTTTTATTAAAAATAAAGACAATATAAAATAATAAAATTAATTATAATATCATAAATTTAATTTATAAATAAAAATGAGACAAACACAATATTAAATATATAACTATAATAATTTTTTAATACATAATATAAAAACAATTTAAAATATTAAAAATAAAATATTTTTTAATATATAATAATTGAAACATAATAATAATAGTAGTTATAATGATGATATAAATAACCATATTAATTATAAATTCAAAATATAACATTTACAAAAATTAAAATAAATTTATATCAAATTAAATTTCATAATTTTTATTGAAAATAAAAATAATTAAAATAAATTTATACCAAATTAAATTTCATAACTTTTATTGAAAATAAAAACAATTTAAAATAATTAAAATAAATTTATACCAAATTAAATTTCATAATTTTTATTGAAAATAAAAACAATTTAAAATAGTAAAAATTTATGATATCATAATTTTCATATAAAATAGTACAACTAAAATATTTTTTTAATATATAATATAAAAATAATTTAAAATACTAAAAATAAAAAAGATTTTTAATATATAATATGGGTTAGTTTAAGTGGATGAAGGCACGCAAAAGGTTTTGGGATCAAGTCCTTAGGTGGCTGAGGGGCTCCATTCAATAAGCTAACAAAATAATTTAAAATAAATAATATATTTTTAATAAATTAATATGATGGCTAACATAAACCTTAAAAATAGTGCAATTCTATAGCTTACAGCATTATTATTTCACTATTTCTATTTATGATTATGATCATTTCTATTTTTATTTGATTATTTCTATTTGTAACTTTGTTAATAAAAGTCAATAAATGTAAGCAATCTAAGATAAAGTAATAATGAAATAGGAATATATAGAGAGAGAGAGAGTTTGTTGTAACTATATTTTGGTTGATTTGAAATTATTTAATATGAATGTAAAATTTAAAATTGAATGTAAAATTATTTGAAAAACATAGTAACATAATTAATTAATATTAATATTAAATGTAAAATTCCAGGATTTCCTGTGCAAAAATTTCAAACACTATAAAATCTTTTAAAAATTTTGAGCACTACAAAATCTATCAAATATTGGGTGTGGTTATAATACGAATACGGCCTCCTACTAACAAACCACTCAATTTTGAAAACCAATTTTAAAAGACAAAATTAAATATAAATACCATTTAATTCCATATGTTTTAATTCATTCAAGTATTTATTAATTAATTTTAACAGTTTTTCACTTATTCCCACCCGGTCCTTAGTCGCCCAAGTATAAACCATACTCCCTACTAATTGCATGTGGCACCCTCCTCCCCCATCCCAAACCCAACGATACCCAAACTCCTTCTTTGCTCAAACTTCCTTGAAATCGATCAATAGATTAACACCAAACTCCAAGCTCAACACAGGCACAAGATGGTTGGCCAAGCTTGGAACCGCCGATACAAAATAACTACATAGGACAAATCGATTTCAGTTGCTATTCTTAACCACCCACGACCTCGCATAAGCCCACATGATAGCACCATTACAACTGCCATGAGCAACTTCATTATCAAGCTCATCATGCCAACAGTATGCAGTACCTTTTCCCCCCCTCTAACACTCTTCCAATATCTTCTCGTATAGAAACCACAATTACTAAACCTCCCACATAGATTCCCTCTTTAACCACATGTAAGCATCATGTCAACTTGGACTCTAGGGATGGCAAGTGGAAATTGTTTAATATGCATAAAGGTCATTGATTTTTTTAATTTGAAATTTAATGTGGAATTGTTTGATTATTTAATATATTTGTATAGTTTGCATCATTTGATTGTAGAGTCCCTATAGGTACTGAATTGCCCCTATAGGTGTCTATGAGGGGGGGTTTAGAATCGCCCCTAAAAATCACTCTTTTTGGGTGAGGGATAGAACCACCCCCAAAAGTCACTTTTAGCATCGGTGTTGATCTCTTATAGAGCCGCCCTTAAAAGTACAAAATTTTAGCATCGGTGCTATTGGGGGTGTTTTTCTTAAGACTTCCCCCTAAGGTTTGTAAGATGGAGTTTTCGGGGGGGTTTAGAACCGCCCACATAGGCACCTACGGGGGGTTTGAAACTGCCTCTGTAGGTGCCTACGAGGAGGGTTTGTAACTGCCCCTAAAGGTTTGTAATAAGGAATTTTAGGGGGGTTTTGGAACCTCCCCCATAGGTATCTACGAGGGGGGTTTAGAACTGCCCCTAAAAGTCACTTTTGGGGGGTGTTTAGAACCGCCCCTAAAAGTCACTTTTGGGGGGGGTTTAGAATCGCCCCCAAAAGTCACTTTTAGGGGCGGTTTTGATATCTTCCAGAACCGCCCCTAAAATTCCAAACTTTTAGTGTCGGTGCTATTGGGGGCGGTTTTGTAAAGACCGCTGCCAAAGCCAAAACCGGCCCCAAAAGTGACTTTTGGAGGCGGAAGACAACCCCCCCTAAAAGTCAAATTTGTTGTAGTGTGAGATCGTACACAGGGGAGTGTTGAAAACCATGTGTCGATATTGGAGGGTGCACTGGATTTGAATTGTCGACATGATGCCACCTCTATCTTCCATTATGGCTTAATTAATACTTGATTAGATGTTAGGGAATGTGGGTAGTGAAAGAATACCCCTCCACTTGAAGCATCTCTGTGGGTAGTTGACATACCAAGTTTTCTTAGCAATCGACCTCTTTGTTTATTATTTTTTCAGAAAACTAATCTCCTCAAATTTATTTATAGTTTGTGTAACGTCCCCTCCCGCGGACCCAATTCGAGGAAGGGAACAAGATGCCAATCTCAAGGGATTTTCATAAAACTCAGCTCGATTCATCAGATTCATACGAATTAAAACCAACGTGTGCAGATGCAATTCAACAAACATGTATAGCGGAAATAAACCTCATCCACACACATATCATATGCATACGGCATATCAAAACAGTCATCAATTTAAACATTGCAAAGTAAATATATAGATAGAAAAATATTTATCTTTGTTGTGCAATTGTCCCAAGCAACTAGCTATGTCACTGCAGCGTTCCACCCAACCATAGGCCAGTTGTGTTCATCAATCTCTCAACACAACTGCCACCCCCCGAGCTGGGCATGATTCTTACAAGGAAAAGGGGACATTCAAGCTTATGCACAACCAAAGCAATAGGTACCCATATCCCACACCCCAACATACTCTTTTCTCACAAAGCCAACACAATCATTGGGCATGGATGCTTATTTTTAACAATGGGATTTACAAACAAGATGGCCATGGGTTTTCCCCAATCATTTCCAGCCAAAAACGGATTATGGGATGGGGAAAAACAAGCACAGGGAGGAAAACATTTTCTTCCCCAAACTATCAAAGCCTTCAGCGGCCAAACGGTCTCTATGGAACCCCCAATTCATTTCCCCTTCTTCCCCACTGGTATATAACACAAAAACCCCCTTCTCCCAGCTGAGAATGAAGGAAAACACACAGTTTCGATGGAGAAAAACGCCCAGCAAGCTCCCCACTCGTGAGAGAGCCAAACTGGTTGATGGATAATGGCTTGGGGAGCAATTCATGGCTCTTTTCTTGCCAAGGAAGCCAAACACGATTTTCCATGCCCATACTCGAATTTGGACAACCATACTTCCTATTCACCAAGGCATTTGACTACCTCAACCAACTCTTGGGAGAAATGAATGATTGGGTACAAAAGTCAACATGGGTAGTTGAGGGTTTGATGGGTTATCTCTGGTTGATGGGTGGCTTGCCCATACTCGAATTTGGACAACCATACTTCCCATTCCCCAAGGCATTTGACTACCTCAACCAACTCTTGGGAGAAATGAATGATTGGGTACAAAAGTCAACATGGGTAGTTGAGGGTTTGATGGGTTATCTCATTGAGACTTGGCTTGACTTGATTGGCTTAAGGTTTGAATGTTTTCTCTTCCAATTCCTTGTAAAATCATTCCCCCATCTCTTGTTGCATTGCATAGCTAGTTGTGGGTATTTTATTAAAATGCATATTTATATGATATTCGCAATTTCATTGTTCATGGCTAGCACGTAAACCATATGCATCAATAAATCGATGGAGGGGCCTTGGCCTTGATCTCCTCACTACGATTTTATAACAATATTACATTATTTACGATTTTAATGCCATAGGGTCAAAATGGGGACATTACAATTTGGTTTATTTTTTGAACAAGTTTGCCTATAATTGCATATTTGGGGGTGGAGTTCCTAGGGAGGCCTTGGGTGAGGAGTTTTGAGTCTCCAATTGCCTTGAGCTTTGCTATTCCTGTTTCCTATGCTAGATCTAGAACTTTCCAATGGGATACAACCTCTGCTTGATTGTTTGTGGATACTCCCAATCCCCAAGAGTAGGTGGTTTCCTTATGTCCTCCGGGGTTGAAAAGCACCCCCCCTCCCCGCACTTGTCGAGATTTTGACTATAGTAGTTAAAGGGGATAAATATTGGAGTTTCACATAATTTTTTGGGATTTAAAAATAGTTCTCCAAAAGATTGTCTACAATACTCTTTCAACTGACAAATAACTGGCCATTTGTAGTAATACTTATGGGAAATAAGTTATTCATCAACAATTTTAAGCTATATAATTAATCTTGATTTCCTCTTGTAAATTTTTTATTGTACTTAAAAATAAAATAATATTAACATTCAGAAATAAAATAAAAATGAACTAAAATAAAATAGTGTAATACATCTCCAATAAAAGTTAATAGATTAACTGGGTTGGCAGGTGCGGGGGGAGTCCTTATGGACTCCGACGGAAACAAAGTGAAAGATTATGCTTGGGGAATTGGCAGGAAAACCAATAATGAAGCAGAATGGCTCGTCGTAATAAAAGGTATGGATGTTGCGAGGAGCAATGATGTCAAGGATCTTGTGGTATTTGGAGATTCTATGTTGGTGATCAGGGAAGCCAGGGCTTTAGTTAAACATCGTCAAAAATCAGTCTCTTCGATGCATCAACACTTTATTTTCCTGGCTAAGGAATTCCACTCCATATCCTTCCTTCACATCCTAAGGCATAACAATCAAAACGTCGACACTATGGCTAACATAGGTGTAGGTTTGAATTGTGGACTTGCTTTTATTAATGATCTCCTAATTGAGGATGTTTGGGTGCCTTAAGTCTCTTGTCTCCCTTAAAATCCTATGATCCTCCACCCTTATTTCTCCAACCCCATCCTATCGTGGGCCTCATTAACTCCCCAAATCTACAAAGGATCCCCTCGCTCCTATCAAACCTCCCCTCGCTTGAACTGGCGGCCACCCCTGGCAGGAACCACCTGTCTCGCATGTGGGAGATCAATGCGGATGTCCCCCAAGGCAGTGTTAGGTTATTTCATGTAGGGTGGTGGCACTCACTGCATCCTGCGAATTCCTCTGAGATATTGCTCCTCGTTCATTGCTCCTCTCTGTTATTTTCCTTTCTGCGAAATCCCTGAAAGCATGTTGCTTTGGCTAGCCATGGAGGAAAGCAATCAGTGCCCTCCTGTGCTACATTGTAGAAAATGTAGGAAAAATGTTCAGGGGCAACCTGGGGCTGGCAATGGTGGCACGAAACATTACCTTTCTGATCTCTTTCAGGGCAATGTCGGCAATGAAAGGGGAGGTGTGCCAAAGCAGGCTTGCAACAATCACTCCAAAGCGTACGAGCCTGGTAGCGACAAAAGATGGGTGCCCCTTGATGATGGTCATGGCCAGGGAAACAGGGGTCCTGTGCAGTATTCTGGTTGTGGTTTTGACTCTGGAAATAGGAATTGGAAACTCCTTTCGACACCGGACTCTGGGTTCCTTTCGACCCCCTTTGAAATTGGTCATGGTGCTCCTTAGCAGCTGTTTCATGGTAGCCTCGGGGAATTGGGAAATAAGAATTGGAAGCATGCTACGGGGGTTTTGGTCAATCTGGAATCTCCTCGCGGGAAAGGAAGCCCCTCCCCTGAACTCCACATGCAGTTGCTGGACCTGGAAGCCCAAGTTTGCTGGCTTAGGGGAGACCTCTCAGATATGAAGAAAGCAATTTCTCATCTTGCTACCTTCGTGCAAATCTCTAATTTAGAAGTCCGGACTAGTACTGGTAAGATGAAGGATTACTTTGAAAAGTTGATGGACAAGTATGATACTCTCTACAGTTGCCTCCGAATTGTGGTAGCCAAAGTTGATTGCGTCAGGACCAATAGTGGAAGCAACCCCTCTGTCACTCTGAATGTCAAAGACGAAAACACAGGTGCAGCTTAAGGCAACAAGGAAAAAATTGTCCGAACTCATCATGCCAACTGACTCACTCTGTCTCCTCTTCACTGTGTCTGGGCATCTCTTTTTTTGGTCTAGTTATTGCTCTACTTGTTATATGTATTACTTCTATGGTCTCCTATTAGGGTAGTTCGTAAATATTTTCAGTTGTAATAGGCATAATGCCATTTTTGAACATCAGAGGCTGGTCTGTGAAAAGTCTATCTCGACAGCTCTGGTTTTTTGGGATCAGCTTCCTCTGCACTTTGTATTCTGTTCTACCTTTTTAATATAAATCTTGTTATCCGTTTGTGTAAAAAAAAAAATTAATAGATTAAAATAATATATAATAATTAAATCTAGTTTAGATATTGTTATTGTTTCTAGGACTATTATTTTGCTACCTAAGTTCAAGTTCTAGGTGCGTTGACAACGACCCATATACTTATCTTCCAAAACATGGCAACCTATTTGGAATCATTATCCAGACAATTTGCTTTTGTATGGTAGTTTTGTCTTTTCCGACAAAAATAAATTTTGAATGTCATGATAAGAGAAATAAACGAAGGCCTTCAACTAAAATGGAAATTGACTAAAGTCTTCTCAACGGATCCATATATACATGGCTAAGAAATAAACACAACAAAGCATAAAAGATAGAGACAATTACATCCATATTAACATTATCTACTATATTCATTTTTTCCTTTTGTATGGCAGTTTTGTCCTTTCCGAAAAAGAAATTATGCATGTCATGATGAGAAAAATAAACAAAGGCCTTCAACTGCAATGGAAATTGACTAAATCCTTCTCAATGGATCCATATATACACGGCGAAGAAATAAACACAACAAAAAACAAGAGAAATAGCTGCAAAGCAGCTAGTCCCTGCTTTAAAATTATGTTTATGATTGAAATATGGTTTATGTGGAATATTAAAAGAAAAGAGTAAAGAAGCGAGCACATGTCATCATCATAAAGATGCAAAATTTAAAAGGAGACAATATCTCTAAAACTTCTTACTCAACATGCGAATCTAATGACATATCAAATTTTATTGAGGTGTTGTGTAGGCATGGACATAGCTACATTACTAATAGAGTCATGGGCTTGCTTATTCCCATGTGTCCCAAGAATATGTAGAGATTTCTCCACCAACTTTACACATTACTTAATTCCTCTACCCATGGTAGCATAAATGTTCCTACCGTCGTCATCTATTGTTTATAGGTTTGTAGTTGTTCCATATGTGCTCTCAAGATTGCAGTGACATTTCTTACACTTGTTGCACAATGTTAGCATTCAATATTTTTTTAAATAATTGAAAATATGAAAATTATACGGTCTTAGTTATATTTATGATTACCTTTATTTTTGTTTATATATATATATATAAAGAAATTTTGTATGAACCAACAACTATAAATTAAATATATTAAAGAATATTTAATATATTTTATAAATACAAATAACTAATAAAAAAAATTTATGGTTTTATGATAAACTTTACCTCTATTATATTTGAAAAAAAAACTAATTTATGAAATTAAAATCCGATCAATAGTTTTCAACAATTTGTAATCAACTTGATTACCTGAAACTATGATGTTTCAGGCATTATATCTCCTTATATTTTGCCAACATGCTCATAGCCTAGCTGTATTTAGAATCATCTAAATAATAAGGAGATGGCTTGGCTTTTAGTCATTTAGGAAGTGGCAAGGCACATTATGTAGGCTTATAAAGCCATACAGAGAAATAAACTTTATCTATATGGAATAATCATGTATTTGAATACGGATTTGAACGGTAAGCTAAAATAGAAGTAACATTAAAACAAATTAATGGAAGGCATCAAAAGGAAACAACGTTGAATTGACTAACAAATGCGGTAACTCCATTACCTCATCCAAATTAATTGGGACACTTACAACTATGTAATATTAAAATGATAAAAGAATAATATTATAATATTATAATTTTTTTCAAAAATATAAAATACAATATTATTAATAGCTTTTTGCTATTTTGAACTTTATAATTTTTTAATGCTGACATAAACTTTAATTATAATTTTTTTAAAACATAACTGATAATTATTTTTAATTTCTTAAATATTTATATAATTATTTAAAACTTTTTTATGTTAAAAGCCATTCAGATATCTAATATTAGATATGGTAATGTCAATAAATAATTAATACTTAGAGCATTGGCATATAGTGGACGATCCTCACCTTAGTTATAGTAGCTTGGAATTTAAACTCAGCGATAAGCCAGTGTTCAAGAAACGGATATAAATTGAAACAAACAGGACGTTGGATAAGCACGGATAGATTGTGAATACATTTCTTACACAATAATCAGTTTCATCCTCGGTTTTCCAACCAGTCAACATCGCAGCATGCCCTCCCATGTATTTCTTAGAAGAAAACAGCTTCGGACAACTACCATTAAATACAAATCACTTAATATTTTACATGTAAAGATAGTTTCCACACACCACTATTGCGTGGTTATGGGTGGCTCACAAAGAGAAACATAGCTAAAAGAAGCAGGTTTCCACGCACCACATCGCATGCATTTCTCATGCGTTTCCTATGTTACATTTGTCGTCTTTTCTAAGAAGCAAGTTGCCACGCACCACGCACCACATCGCATGCATTTGTCATGCATTTCCTGTATTACACATGTCGTCTTTTCTAAGAATAGCACGTGCCATCTGTTGTCGGTAACCAATGTTTCACCACCGTTGCTTGTACTCTTCATGTTAGAAAGTTTTGATGCTCTAATCTATAGCGTAACCTCAAAGTTGAAGAACCAGGGATTTGACCATGCTCGACCCATGAATGTGAACTTCCCTTGTTACTTGTTATTTAGCAAGGAGGACGAGTTTCAGTTTCAATTTTAGAATTCTTCCACATTATGCGTGAATATTGTTCATGATGTTAGCTAAATTCATATGGATCACCAAACGGTCGATGTCACCAGACGATCGATGCGTTTTGTCGTTTACAAGCTTATGGATCACCAGACGATCAATGCATTATGTCGTTTACCAATCTCGATGCATTCTATCGTTTACAAGCTTATGGATCACCAGACGATCGATGTTAGCTAAATGCATATGAATTTTATTATGCTGGTAGCTCCCCTTGCGGTTTTAGACTTCGTGAGAGGGTTGTGGATCGAATGACTGTGTGAGTTGGTTAACTCCTCCTCAGCTCATTCCATCATGCCATGATAGGTTTATGAGGTAAACTCTTCTCCGCCTGTGTTTTTATTATTATCAGCCTCTAATATAGGGTTTCCTTTAATTTAGGGTTGTATAATTACTATATATATATTGCTTTGGAGCTCTGTCCGCCCCCTCCATTTCACCACCTTTCCGCGGCTTGCTGAGTGTGAGGCACTCTGCTGTCTCCCAGTAATGACATTCACATCTTTCCTAGCATGCTGCAGTCCAACGATCTGAATACACTCTTTTGAATGGGTTGGTTGGTCTGATGGGCTGATAAACTAAGTACTAGTGACGTTGAGATGAAAGCAGGGACATCTAGCAGGTTTAGGATGGATGATACTTGTAGTAATTGGAACTCATTCATCACCTCCAGCTACTTCATCCCGTTACTAATCTATACTTCATGCATGTAGGCATGATGGTTAAAATATTGAAAAAAAATGTCATCTTTGAAGTCATTCTCCACAATGGTGGTCTTATAATTTTTTTTTATTTTAGATCCCCCTTTGGTGGACACAAACATCAATGGGGGTTCACTCGATGCCTCTCACCTATCTGGAGTGTCCTGCATTGTAATATTTCCCATCATTCATCTTCTAGTCATTCCTCTTTTGTATACCAAATATCTACTCAGTTGTCTCCTTCTTAGATAATATACCAAATATTTACTCAGTTGTCTCCTTCTTGGCTCATCAATGGCTATGAACTTAGGTTTTGTTGTAAGAAACTGGCTCTCCACAAACTATATTCTATAAGATAACAAACCAAAGTGTCGAGGTCATGCTTATATAGACCATGTCTGCCTCTCAAACTGCAGAATTGTCTTTCACTCATGTCTGGTAGCATTTCGGTCTCCCTCTTAATATTGTATCTGACCGCGATTTCCATTTTATAAGCACCTTTTGGAATACATTGTGGCATCTGCTGGGATGTAAACTTAGCTTCTCTACTACCTTCCACCCCCAAACCGAGGCCAAATTGAGGTGGTTAATAACAGTATAGTCCATGCCCTTCAGATGTATGATATCCATCCGTATCATCAGTCCAAACATATAACCATGATATCCATAGCATCCGTCCATCCATAGAAAACAGTCCAGCTATATCACCACTTAAGTCGTATAACCGTTACATCCCCATATCATCGAAAGGAACATATATCATGAAACGGTACATACACCCAGTTTTTTTTATTAGCTTCTATATATGTCATATTCTATTGTCTTAGTTTATTTATTTGTTCGGAAAAGCATTGGTTAGACAGGCCTCACTTTTTGAAGATTCAGGCCTAGATCACTTACTTAAGGTATCCCAATTAATCCCCTCTCTACACGTCGAATTCCTACCCTTATTAAGGATTGATGCGCAATTATTTCGCCATGCTTCTCCTTTCGGTAATTACCAAGCCAATAATTGCTTCAATTAGTAGGGTGACTAGTACGTTTGCCTAGATTACTTTTCTCGTAATTCATCGTTTGGTGCTCTAGCTATGGCGACGCATAGTGTCTTGCTCTGCATCTAGACGACTACGGTCACAGTACAAACTGAATAAGGTACAAATTTTGTCTTCACGGAGGATATTTGGAAGTAATTTGATGAATTTTTAAATAAAACGGAGACGTAGCCTGCTTTGGCCGCACAAATTTCCTTGTGCAGAGAAACTTATGGAATTTGTTTGAAGTCTTCCGTGAAAGTGATTTTCCATATATTTAATGTGATCGAACGTGATCCGTTAATTATTTCTTGTTCGAAAATCTTGAAAATTTATACATTATCTACAAGTAGGTTAATTGGCCATGTCTTTGAAAAAAAGTTAATTGGCCATGTGTGCAACGCATGGATGAAAATGAAGTTCTGTGAAAATTTAAAATACTTTATTCTGTTCGAATTTTGGATAAAGGTCGACAATATTTTATGTGGATACTGAGATACATCCTATTTTATAGTGGAAATATGGAATTTGTCGGTTATAGATGTCGAAATTTCCTTCAAATTTGTGTCAAAGTTGAAGATTTTGTCAAAATGTTAATGTAAAGTGTTACAAAGAGAATACGACATAATTTTATTTGAAATCTTTGGATTGAAAAAAGAAGAACTTACCAATCTTGTTTGAGGGGCTCAAATAAATAGAATATTATCGCTTGAAAAAGTGAAACCAACTATATTCTGTGGGGTAATGATTTGTTTGCAAAAGATCAGTGAAACGGCTGGCTGTAGGGGCGAGGGTTTTGTTATCAGAATATGTATGGCGTTATAATACGTACATGAGATTTTGCCAGATCCTGAAACAAGATAGTGGAATATCGCGCTGGCACATCAATGGGGAACTGGTTGGTCTTTCTTCAATATGGAAAATGTTGAATGATACAACACCCTAAACTTAATTTGGGTAGAAACAACAATGAAAACGGACAAGAATTTAGAGGATAGTACATTTGCAGTAAAATTAGCGGAGCTGACTGACTTTACTGCGGAAAGATGACAAGTTTGTCCAAAACTGTTTCTAATTCGTGAGCTGTAAGGAAAATTTTGGCCTTGGTTGCTTATTCTAAATAGGTAGCGGCAACCTCGACTCGGCTCCATGTTATAGCTTTTTGGCCATCGCATCTGACATAATCAACGGAGTTTTCATAATAATGATGCATAATTGAGTTGTCAAATCATGAAATGATGGAGATCCAAATGGCATTTTTTTACAATTTTAAATTTAATTTAATTTTAAATTATTTTTAATATCTGACAATTCCCCTCACACCAGGGGTATATTGTCAAATCAATCTTATTAACCAATCATAAAAGAGCAATTTCTAATTTCAATAATTTTATAAAGTTATTTTAATTTTCAAAAAATTAAATTTAATATATTATTTTTTATAAACTTTATAAACTTTGTAGATATTTTGATAGAAAATTAGCTTTTAATATAAAGTCAACGAAGAGCGAGGACTAGCCGATCGCTATAATCCCTGCTACGCAGGGACTAATAAAAGATAAAGACAAACACATCCATATTAACATTATCTACTATATTCACCTTATGTCGTTGTTAATTGGCGTGCATGTGTCCCTCTTGTAAGTCCGAGAATTGAACATTAAATATTTGGACCAACCATTTATAATTGCGTTGGTTTTGTATTTTGAATTCAATCAAATAGAATTAAGAGTGAATTTTAATTTTCGAATGTTAAGAAACATTCACTCGTAATTTGTTTAAAGGAAAATACAATATTTACAGTAGGCAATCTTAATTATAAAACAATTGGGAACCACAAATTCCCATGATTCAATACAAATATAATTGCTAATCAATATAAATTATCTACAACATGAAGCTTCACAACTACCGCATACTTCAAGAATAATTATTACAGTAAGAATATCCAACACAAAAAATTAACAAATCTTTTATTATTACAAGTTCACGTAAAAGTCATTCAATGAAAATCTAAAAAATAAGAACTGTCAACAACACCAAAGATAGTGTCCCTCAATATCTTTATAAACAATAATAACAATAATGAATATACAGAGAGACTAGTCCCGTACATCACAAATGGGATATATAAAGAGAGTGTCATATATAACGAGTGATTTTTATTTTTTTTTATTGAAGATAAATATTTGTCAATTTTTTAATTATCTATATGATGATAACCAATGATGGGAATTAAATATAAATGTCTATTAATAATATAAGAAATTCTATAAGAAATAAATAAATAAACATTATAATTAAATACATAAGAAATATAATAAAAAATAAATCATAGACAACTAGAGCATGGAAAGAGATAAGATGAAGGAATGCAAAGAAAGAATATTGGATGTAGAATCTAACAGTTATTAAGAGTGGAGGTTACTTCACACAATTTTCATAAAGCAAGGCAACCTTCGTATGGTCAATGTGAATGTGATTGCAAATTTTCTATATAAACAACCATCCATCTTTATGAATTTTCATAAAGCAAGGCAATCTTCGGTTAATGTGAATGCGATTGAAAATTTTATATATAAGAAACCTCTGCTCCAACCCCAATATAACATATAGTGGGTTCTCTTCAATTCGTTGGAAATTAAAGAAATGGAGAAAACCACTTGTCTCATTATCCTCCTCAGCCTATTGTTGTTCATGGCTACATACATTACATTACTAGTTATATATTGCCAATCTTATATTCTGAATGAATATAATCAGACATGTTGGTTGGTCTAATAAATCCATTTAATGTAGAGAGGGGCTATATAATTCAAATTAATTAATCAACTGTGTGTCGTGTGCTCCCTCATAGGGGTGACCAAGATGACATACTACAATCTACTTGTTGTGGACAATTCACTTGTTATGGAGGACCATATGGATGTTCCTATAATGATTATATATATATGAATAGTATAATTGTGAAGGTTAAAATATTTGTGAATGCTTCAGATATTATGAGTAATTAAAATATAGCCCTAAAATTATACACTTCCACAGGCTTCCATATATTTGCAGTGTAGAATCCAACACCACATAAAATATAAAATTTCATAGTAATACACATATTGATGAGTACTTAGTAATCAAGTTTTTATTTGAGAGAGATGCCATAATACCTTTAGGGAGACTAGATTGATATTTGTCGGCCTTGGAGAGACTCTTTTAGACATAAACTAATTCTTCATATACTCAACTAATTGTTCATGTAAATATAAATTCAAACAAAAATCTCATCGAAAATGGAAGTGTTGAGTTGTCGGCTGGAAGAAAACCTATTGGTAGAAAATGTGTGTTTACGAAGAAGTTGAATGTAGAAGGAAAGATGGGGATGTACAAATCTTTCCTAGTAGCTAAGGGATATTCCTGGGTGGAGGGAATTGATTTTATTGATATTTTTCTCCTGTTGCTAAATTACCTTCTATTAGATTTCTTTTGTCTATTGTTGTTGCTTTTGATATTAAAGTGGAACAGATGGATGTGAAGACATAATTTATGCATGGTGATCTGAAGAATTTATTTATGTGAAACATCCATAAAGTTTTACAATGAAGGGAATGAAGGTGTTAGTTTGCAAGTTGAATAAGTCCCTATATAGATTAAAACAGTTACCAAGAATGTGGTATCAAAAGTTTTATACTTGTATATAAGGACTTGGTTTCTCAAGAAGCAACGTTGATCACTTTGTGTATTGCAAGAAATTTTGTGATTATTTTATTTATGTGGTTTTGTATGTTGATGGTATGTTATTGATTGGAAACAACAAGGAAATCATCATGTATGTCAGCATCCAATTGTCTTCTAAGTTTTATATGAAAGATCTTGATGCTGCAAATTTTATTTTAGGCACGAAAATTAAAATAACTTGGGGCAATAGAATACTCTCGTTGAGTCAGAGGAAATATGTTGAGACAATAGTTTAGAGATTTAATATGTAGGAATATAAACCAATAAAAGTCCCTATTCATGTAGGTGCAAAGTTATCTGTAGATCAATGTCCCAATACTAAAGAAGAGGTAGAAGACATGTCACGTGTTCCCTATGCTAGTGTTGTTCGAAGCCTTATGTATGCTCGGGTATGCACTAGACCAAACATTTCCTCTGGAGTGGGAATTTTGAGTAGGTATATCTGAAAACTTGAAGGAACATTGGACAACATAAACATGGCCTCCATATATTTACGCGGCACTTCAAATTATGCAATCTACTACCAAGGAAGACCTGGACCTCACATGGAGATAGATACCAAAGATTTTGTTGATGCAAACTGGGCTAGAGATATTGACCATGGAAGATCTATAAGTGGTTATGTTTTTAACTTATTTGTTGGAGCAATCAATTGGATGGGTAAGAGATAGGGTGTTGTTGCATTGTCAACTACAAAATTTGAATCAATGGAAACCACTCATGGAAGTAAGGAATCAATATGTTTGCAAAGGTTGTGATCAGGTATTAATTTTGTTTAGAAAGAAACAAGAATAGGTTGTGATAGCTCAAATTCATTTTTTCTCACAAAGAACCCTACTTATCCTTCCAAGACAAAGCATATTGATGTATAGTACCATTTTGTTAGAGACATGATTGAACATAACAAAGTATTGTTGTAGAAGGTTGATACCTTGAAGAATGTTGCAGATTCATTAACAAATTCTATTTGTATTTAAAATTTATCTTGGTGTAGAGAATTAATGGGCATTGTTTCCCTTAGCAATCAATTTCATGAATGCTTCCCCTTTGCCCCCTTGTTTCAAAGAATTAAACAAGTGAGAGAGTGTTGCACGTGTGTTGTACTATTCGTAGGTTCCTGGAGAAAACGACATGCAAGGGGACTTGTTATCCCCCCCATTCATGGGGCGTGGGGGGGGGGGGTTGCAATGGCCCTACCACCAAAGATTTAGGGGTAGCAGATCTGAAAGAAATTTATGGGTCCATTTTTTGTCCTTATTCATCCTTTTTTGGCCACTGGTTAAGGAATCAGGGTGTTAATCTAATATTAATGGATTAGTGTTTTAGATGCTATAATATTATATTGTACACATAAAAGATAATACAGAGATAGAGAGTGGAGAAACTCTAAGGTAGGTTGGTTTTCCCAATTTTGTATTTCAAAGGTAAATCTCTATGTACTACGTGTGTAAGCCATTGATTCTTGTGTGTTAAATTCTATTTGGCATTGTTTTTTCTTACACAAGTTTATCAAACTCTTCACATTGCTGAGAATTAGTATTTCTTTCTAACATTGGTGAATATTCATATTATTCTCAGATAACTCCACATGGTACTTTTCAAGCATATTGTATGCTCATGTAATGAGTTTGCATATAGAGTGGTGAATGAGGGAGTGAACATTTGAGATTGTGATATAGCACATAAATGGGAGGAACTAAGAATATTAAAATGGGATTGTGAGGCTTTACTTTTACATGATATGCAAATACACGAGGATGCTAATCATGGGCTTCAAATGGACTATCAAAAGGTGTATCATGATTTGTTGGATGAATTTAGACATGGATAGTGGGGATGGAGGTAGTGAACTTGTTATCACACAACTTGTAGTTGTCCCTAAAAGTATCCCATCTAGGATGGTAGAGTTGTTGGACAACTATAGAGGTGACCCAAGAGATGCCACGATTCCCAATGCAAGCTGGGAGTCACGTCAACCGAGGAACTCTTCACTTTAGATCAAGACTAATCAAGATCAAGGGGGAGACCCTAGCTAATCATTGAATACTAGATAACCCAAAGATTCCTAAGTAAATGTGTATGATGAAACAAGGAGATCAATGGTGAGTTAGATCTATGTAGGTTAAGTGGACCCAAGGGTTAAAGTGTGGTTGAAGAGGCTTAAAGAGTGACAAGTGTTTCAACCAATGAATGGTGAGGGCCACTTATAAATTGTAATTAATAGCTCTAAAGAGATCTAGTACCATGGAATTACACAAGTGGGGCCCACTCCTTAAAAAGTGGAAAATGGTCCAAGGTGGGTCCACTTGGTCAAAGTTGAAGGAAAATCGTACAAGGGGTTTTCTATGGCATGGATCTATGGATTGGCAAAAAATTAGGAACACCCAAGTGTGGGATCTAGCAAAAGCCACCAACCCCAAGGAGTGTGATTTGACCTAGGGAAGACTAGTGCCTTGGATGGAGGGGAAAATGGAGTCGGATGTCCACCAAATTTAAGATCAGGATAGTCAAGATGCAAAACAAGGTGGGTTTTCAAGATTAAGAGCATGCCATGGCTAGATATCACTAGATATAATGCATCACAAAGTGACCCAAGTGGGGCACAACCCTCAAAATGAGGAATGGGGCCCACAAGGTGGAAATCACAAAAGTGAAGCACTAGAGGTAGGTTTTGAGGGATGATTTTTTCAATGCAACAAAAATATCACCTACCCACGACTTGGAATTAACCCAACTAGCCTTCTTCAAGGAGTGCGACCTCCCTTGGAGAGGATAATGTGCCTTGGGAAATGGGTCAAATGAGGGCCAATTACCACCAAATTTTAGATCGGGATTGCCGTGATTATTATTAAGGTGGGTTTTAAATTTTATACCCAAATCCAAGCTATATCCAAGTAGATCTAAAAAAAAAAAAAAGAGGGTTTTGTGATCTAAGAGAATAAATGACCAAGATAGAACACTACTACATATGGCCAAAATTGCCACGTTTTTTCGTTGTAATTGCCACAATTTCTCATCCCTATTGCAACGATCTGGGGTTCATTTTTTCGTGGAACCAACTTCGTTGATATAGGGACGAAGATTCCCCGTCGTGGCAATAGCAACGTTTCTCAGTGGCCACGTGGCACCTTTGCAACAGTCCTCAGATCTTCGGAAAATTAATTCTTCCATGAATTTTTGTCGATATATCCACGCCCCCCATCTATATGTTTCCACACAAATGCTTTAACTGCCACGAACTTTCGTGTCTATAGAGAGGAACTTAAATCGGACGTTCATCTCTATAGCAACAAATGTTCGTGGCAGGTTCAACATCTGCGTGGTAACATCTTATACAGCTCCACGAACATTCGTCGCAATAGAGACGATTAGATTCACTAACTTTCGTGGCAGGTTCAGCATCTGTGTGGAAACATTTCTATGCTTCCTTGAAACTTCGTCTCTGTATCCACGAAAATTCGTGGTAGGATTCCGTCAATATTGCGACGATACCTGGAGATGTTAAAAAAAAAACAAAAAGCCTAAATGGCAATCGTTGAATCGGTGTTAGTGGTTGTGTTTGAAGCAGTGCAGAGTGAGCCCTCTGCTAGATCTGGGTTACTCTAAAGTGTAGGGAATACACCTATGCAGAACAATGCAGACCTTGTAAATCATTGGTTTGTTGGATCCAATGGGGCTCAACTGAGCAACAATGAAGCAAGGTCTATTGAAGATCAAGTCAATGCTATTAGGGCATTCAAAATACAAGTGTCACAGTGATTGCCTAAAGAAACACAGTAGCAGAGACAGTAGCTGATGATGAAGAGAATATTAGCCTAATGATGGATCCCGTGGACCCTGAGGAAGCAGCTCATGGAGAGGAGGATGAGAGCACCAGTTTCCTTTTTGATGATATTGTTGAACATACAGAACAGTGGAAGTACTTGGAGCAAGGAAGAGTCATATTATATTTCCTTTGAAGAATGTTGGATGAAGAAGCCTTTAGTCATTGAACTCTTCCAAGGGGATTGGTTCTTGATAACTCTTCTTTCCTTTTAATTCTGAGATGGTTGTCAGGCATGATTTGTAGTTTGGTACATGAACAATAGCTAGGCCATTTCCCTATATCCAGTCTTGGAGACATGACTTCAATCCAAACTTCAAAGAACATTAATCAAGCACAATATTCCCTCTAGATTGAGTATGCCATCTTTAGCTGACATGAAGCCCTTTGTTGATATGTTTGCAAGGTACTAATTAGTGATGACAACCGTGTTCAAACCCAAGATTTTTTGTTAAAGTGGATCTAAACATAAAGTGGCCTCAACGTCTCAAATTATTTACCAAGGTTAGGGTACATGATCCCCATGCTCCCCATGCTCCTAGGACATTGGTGTTCCAAGGGGGATATTTCCCCATGTGCCCTTTTAGAAGGGACGCAAGGAAACACAATAGGGAACTTCTCCCTCAAAACATGAGACACTCCCAAGCTCCCATTTTACCAAAATCTGTTGTTATTTACAGTTGATGGGGTACTTTCGTAGAAGGTGAAATACTTGAATTTATTGAATGCTTGCTTTGCTTACCAAGCTCAAGACTACTAGATAAGGGGGTACCCTAATAGAAAGCCTTGTTTAGCACCTACGGCTAGCCTACTTCTAACCTACCTCAAGAATTTGCCCCGACAACTGCTCAAATTCCAAGGCCATGAGGAGACCCATATGTCGATGTTGTTCCCCAAATCATTCTATTAAAGATTCTTCTTAGGATAAGGGCATGGATCCACCTTCTAGAAAGCATCACCTGCTTGAGATCAACATTGGAATATGGATGAGGAATGGCAAGTAAAGCAGTCAAGAATGAGAGGATCTCAAACTCAACCTAGTCCATCCAAAGAAAGCCAGTAACTGAGTATTCTCAACCACATTACAGGGCTAACAAGGATGCAACTAGGAAATCTCCCACTCACTAAGCCATCACCATGGGACTTTTTGTGCCCAACAATTGCTTTGGTTCACTTTTGATGCAAGGTATTCCCAATGTAATTGTCACCATTGTCATGGAATGTGATAGGGATGTCTATCCCCGGCAGGAGCTTGCTTGTGAGAGATATGTTGCATGATGTGAAGTCAAATATTTCCTTCCTTCAGGAAGTGAGGACATTTCGTTTTGAGCTTAGGACTAGGATGGGTTGGTGAGGCCCCTTTTGGTCTACAGACCATCAACAAGGTAGCAGTACAGGGGTTCTTCTTGCTCCTTGGTCTCAAACTTTTAGACATGCCTACTAGATCATGGTCTAGATTAATTGCACAGATGTGTATGGGCTACATTTATTTATATGGGAAAGATGTGTATGTACTACATTCAGATATGCACCCAATGCAATCCAGTAAATGATTACTGTGGAACTAGATTGCTCCTTCCTCACGAAATGTTGAATACATTCTAGGTGTGATTTAGAATATGGTGAAATGAAGGTGACCAGGAAGGAGGGAACTATCATTCTCTGTCTGATAATGAAAAAGTGGCTTGGAGTAGATGCAAAGCTACTTTACAAGGGTTTGATCCCAATTGGAGACCAAAGCATCTTGATTATGGGGGGGAATTCACTTGATCAAATATGCAACCAAGAGACAAGTGTATTCAAACTAGATTGTCATTGGACAAAATTTATGGTCACAAGAATGCTGTCACATTTGCAAGTACCCAAGGCAAAGCGATTGATGACCAAATGTTGGTCCTAGGTTCTAACCATTTCCCAATAGTGTCAGCCTTTTCTATTGAACCAGCATAAGAGGACACTCAATTGTACATCAATTATGAAGCAAAGACGACAACTTCTTGTGAATTTCTTCACATCAACAAAAGTTGCAAGAGTTAAATGGTGTGTAGGCATGATAAGTTATTCGCTTAAATGGTGTGCAAGCATGATAAGTTTTCCTCTTAATTTTCCTATCATGATTAATGGCCATAATACTTCTGTAAATTGGTATTGTTTTGATAAAGGTGTTGATCTATTGTTTGGTCAAGATTTTGTTGACTATCATCTTCCTTTCTTGATAGGCAAAGATAGCATCACCTTTCATACAAGTGGCCAAGCAATTACAATCCCTAGCAAAAACACTTATGAATGCCATGTACCTAGTAATATTAAATATGTTGTTGAAAAATATGTAGAAAATCCTATCAAGATCAATAATATTTCCAGACATGCAACAAAACACGACCAAAAAGTACCTCAAGATACCAAAGATAAAATCATTAAGGATTGTACTTCTAAGTTCTAATTTCCTATATTTTGGTGTGCAAATAGTCATATTTTGGTGGGGAATGCTGGGTTTGGAATTGTGATGTATCTTCTATATTTATTCTTGAGTCTTCATTAATGGCTACTGAATGGATGACCTGGGTATCATGCAATACTTTTTTATCATACCCACAACCAGCAGCATGTGCCTTTCCACAAAATAGGCAACCATTTTTCAGTATTGCACTGATGGCATTCTTCAACAAATCTATCGAAGAGACAAGAAAATTTATTGACAAGAAGTTACCCATGAAGCAAACGTGCTTGCATCTTGTTCCTCGTGTCCAAGTGAACCTGGCATCATTTTACGGCATGTATTGTATCTGGCCAAATGTACCAAACACAAAATATGTTAAGTTACCTATATATATGTTAAATTACGAGTTGATAATGCATAAAAACATGAGATAGAAAATATGTTAAGTTACCTATATTCACATATTGATATCCGACCTTGGATAATCCAGTGGAGATCATTGCATCAGCTGTATCATGCAAATTCATAAGAAGGCACTGAATTTAATATTATATTTTGATTGGAATAATTATTTATATGTATAAGCAAAAACCTTTTCTAAAGTTGACTATTTACAAGTGAGATAAGCAAGCTACCTGTTCCAATCCCATGTGCATTCTTCCTAGAAGTACGACCCATGAACACCTTAAAAGCTGAAGGTTTCCAATTCAGAATTTGGATACGCTCAAATTTTTTTTCACAAAAACTAGTGAAACATTAGAAAACATCTATCTCTAGTCTTCCACAAACCTTATTTTAAATAGTAGACATCTGTGAGCAGCATAATTCAATAAAGATGTGTTGTCGGATATCGTAGCATCAATCAGAAAGGGATTCTCCCCGATAGATGATCCCAATTAGATTATCTACCGTTTGGTATAGGGAATCCGTCCGGTTAGCGGTTCCGGCAACCGTGGGTTTGGAGTTTAATTCTGATTACCAGTTATGGCCCGATCCACCTTTCTTTTGAATTTTATGTTTTATAATGACGTGCAAGTGCCTAGTCTATATTTAATCTAAATGCAAGACTGAGAAAACAGATCTAAGTATAAAACTGAAATACACCTAACTATCCTTGCAAGGAACACATTTAAAGCATGAGCAATGAGTTGTAAGAGTTATCTTTAAAGAATGAACAGGCAGCCATTAAAGCTTTAAAGAGAAAGCTACAGCAAGATAAAAGATCTCAGAAGATAGCTTCTAATTACAAATAACACATTTTCATTACTCATCAAAGATAGAAGCCAGATTATTTAGTCTAGATGCAAAACTGAAAGAACAGATCTAAGTCTAAAACACATGAAATAAATCTAATTGTCCCTGCAAGGAGCCAAATTAAAGCATGAGCAATGGGCTGGAACAGTTATCTTAAAGAAAGAACAGCTAGCCATTAAATCTGAAAGAGAATGCTATAGCAGAGATGAGAGATAGCAGAAGATAGCTTCTGATTTAATGTAACACATTCATTACTCATGAAACAAAGAATTCGTTTGCACAGAAAGGAGTAAAAGCATTTGTTGCAAAAGAAATAATTCAGATAACAAGAAAGATCTCACATTAAAGTATGGAAGCCACCAGAGTAATCCAATACACATCCATTCTTTATTCCCATGCAAAACGTCCTCTCCCTGGATTTTATTAGAAGATTTTACTTTCATAGAACATACACAAGATAGCTCGTACAAGTCTAAAAATTAAATCCCTGCCAAAAGTCCTTTCTATCTCTTACTAACTTCTATTTATAGTTACAAAATTGCCCTTTGGGCTGCCACCTGGCCTTTTCCACTTGTCATATACATCAATTTTCTTCTATAACAGACAAAATTGTGATTCCCTTTCTTTTTACAGAAATTATTTAAAATAAAATAGGGACAGCTGTCCCATAACTTCCATGTTTTACATATGAAAAGCCCCAAAAAAACAGAAAATCAAAATTAACGCTCCAACTCAGCGCCTTCACTCCTGTGCGTGTGCTTGTGCTTGAAGAGGAGCACTCGATCCATCAGTTGCTGCTGCTGTTGCCTTAGGGGAGGCCCTCGAACCTACTGGTGTTTCTGTTGCTGCCTTAGGAGAGGCACCCGAGCCAGCTGGAGTTTCTGTCACTGCTGGGAAAGAGGGGATCGAGCTCACTGCTGATGCTGGAATGGTTTGGGAAGGAGGAGTTGAGCCTACTGTCATTTCTGCTGCTGTAGGGAGAGAGGAAAACGAGCCAGCTGCTATAGCGGCTGTTTCCGGGAGAGAAGATTCCGGTTTCTCTATCACAGCTGCTGCTTCTGCTTTTTTCTCCACCTCTGCAATATAACTATACCAAATACCGGTGTCCCTTATGACTATGTTTGCGGAAGCAGGGAGCAAGATTTTCTGGGAAGTCACATTTTTTCTAAGCTCTCCTCCAATGCTTCGAACTTCTGTTACTGTAGCTTGATGCACTTCTTTAAGCAAATGGCTGTGGACTGATGACATTCCAATATAATGTTGTAAGTCATCAATTGCTAGGACATCAATTTTCTTCACATATTCGGTCTGGATGCCCAGTTCTTCTTTTAGTTCAGCCAAGCGTTGTTCTTCACTCGGGAAGTCATTGAGGGATTGCGGGAAATTCAATTTGCACCTGTCATGCACTCCATGGATTCTTTGATACAGACCGTTGATCCTATCCCTTGTCCCTTGCACACTGGCCATTAGCTTACTGCCACAGCTTCTGTAGAATTCCAAAAGGGCTATGTCTTCATTAAAACCTTCCACAGACTTAAATGGGAGATGTGTGGGGAAATCCCCCTTTCCTTCTCGCCATTCTATCTGGCTCAAGATATTTGCCTTGACACGGGTATGCTTAGCCTTGAACCTATGGGCCTCCGCATTAATTTCTTTCAACCTGACCACCATGGCCTTGAGCTTGCAAACTTCATTAGTGATTAGCCCCTGAGTCTCATGCATTTGCTTCAGGATGCTGCAGGACAGCTCATGGAAGGGAGATATTTCCATCGTTCTGCTCTCAGCTTGCTCTAGTTGCTCAGCTAATGCCCGCTTGTCTGCTTCTAGCTGGGATGCTTTATCTTCCGCTTCATTCTTCTCTACTTCCACAATCATCATCTGGAGTGTTAGTTGGTCCTTTTCCTCCTCCAGCTGGTTATACTTGCTTGCTAGCTCTTTATGCTTGACATACAGGCAATTATACTTGTTCACCACAAGATCCCTGTAGGCTTGCTCATTAGCCACAGTCTGTTGTAGCGTACGAGCCCTCCTCTTTGTCAATTCATTTTCTCTGACTATAACACCTACATTGTCCAGTGATGCTTTTGTTGTTTCTACAACTGCGGATGCCATTGCTAAGGGATCCTTATCTGTATTCCGCATTACAGTGATCTCCCGGTGGGTAATGATATCCTCCTAGAAGAGTCTTTTGATCCTCTCTTCCGATTTAAGGACCATTGCCTTCCTTTTCTTATCATAAACAAATTCATTCCACCTGGACAGCGTATGTTTTCCTGATGGAGTGTATGGGACAATTGGGAGGTCCATAATGTCAATTTCTTCTTCAGCTGGTGGAGTCCGGACTCCCTGAGCTGGATCTGTTCCCACATTTTGGGTACCAGAGCCATCTGCTTGAGGTGCATCTATTTCCATGTCTTGGACACCGGATCCACTTGCTTGGGCATCTTCTCCTTCTTTCATCTCTTCTTCCGCTTTCCTTCCTATCTCAGCTTGTTCAGCTTGCAGCTGATCTTCATTCTCTTTCCGTTGCCTTTCATCTTCAACCTCTTTCTGCTGCTGGGCTTCCTCAGCCTCTTTCTGCAGCCTATGTTCTTCTTGGGCTTGGGCATCATCAGCTTCTTTCTCCTTATGCTGGCTAGTCTCCTGGGTCTTGGTGGAGCTAGAGCTTGCTCCACTGCCTTGGCGAAAGGTTCGCAGCTCAGCCAGGTTGCTGATGCCTCTGAATACCTCCTCCTCGGCATCATGATAATGAGAGTACTCGAAATAAGCATAAATCTCCTTACAGTGCTCAGTGACTTTTCCCTTCCTGTCATTCCTGTGGAAGATTACCTCACCGAAGTGGAAGGCTTTTAGCTCCTGAACAAATTCTTCGGTTGAGGCGACCCCCGAGAACTTGTAAGCTCCTATGCAGAAAGGTAGAGGGGGAAAGGAGGCCTTATATTGTTTGTTGAGCACGGCTCCAATTCCATCCAGGAACATCTGTCTTACTGCCTCTTTAAGGACCACATAGTCAGTGGCATACCTCAAAAAAATATAGGGATCTTTAGTTCCTCCAAACATTCTGAGGTAGGTGCCCTGCTCCGAACAATAAAAATCCCCGTAGTTTTCAAGGACTTCCATAGCATTCTCTGACAGGCAGTTGGGCTCTTCCTTGAATATCTTCTCATATAGGGGCATGATGAACCCCTCACAGATGAGTTTGTAGTTAGGTTTGTAATTCTGGGCCCACATCATCCTAAAAGCGGTATAAACCAGAGTGATGGCCTTGTCCCATGTGCAGCCTAAGTTAGGAAAGGATAACTTGGCCAAAACACAATCAATGAGGTATGAGGACATGTAGAATTCTGCCTTCTTTAAGGCCAGTCCTTCTCTTGCAGCAACTATCATTGAGGCCAAACTGTCTGACAGGAGAGTGGCCCAATCAAACACAGTTCCTTTAAATGCCATGAAGTGGATGATGGGGACCCACTGAATCTTATACACGGTGCCATCAGGCATGTCGAAGATTCTGCACAGCATCAAGGCGATAAGCCTGAATGGAGGTCTCAGATTCTGGACGTCGTATTCGTCATTACCTTTCTTTCTTAGATGCTTGCCTGCGACCAGTAATTTTTTGGCCATGTCAATGTTGTTCATTTTTCCCAACCATTCATCAGTCAGAGCTTGCTGGGAGCGGGGAAATTTATAGGCTGCGGCAATGTATGCTGGGTGGAATGAGGCAATGGCCACTTTCTCGCTGTCATTTATCACCCTTGACTCCGCATCGGTATGTTGGAGAATCCATCCGATTACTTCAGCGCATGGGAACAGTTCAGGGCGGGTAGCAGCCCTGGCTATGCCTGAAGTCTTGATATTAACATAGATCTGCTCCTCTTCTAGCAACATATCCGGGATCTCTTGGTCTCGGATCATCCTATAGATGTCACCCCCATCGGTTTTCAGGAGGAATACCGGTGGTGCACCTAGTATCCTGGAGTGTGGTCTCAGTTTTAAGTGGTGTAGGATTTTTCTCTGTCATCTTAGCCTTCTTCCTACCACCTTTTGGCATTTTGACTTATCCCTGATAGCAACCAAATACAAGTCATTATAAAAATGTGCAACATACTGTGAGATCACCATTTTAACATGCTAACGATATACATATACACAAATTGTGAAGCTGCATGTTGGGAAGCAAAATACACCATTCCAAACAAGCAATCTAGATTTAATCATCCTAATTCTTTTAAAGGGGCAGGTTTGAAATGCTCCTGAGAGGATAAGCATGTTGCGGAAGAAACCTGCTCTCGGTCCAACTCTAGGAGTGATGGTGTCCTTCGCCATGATGCTTTTAAATGGTTAGTGGCGGGGAAGTTCGGGTTGAAATGACTCTACGACGAAATAAGGGGGCGTTTTCATATTTATGAGCCGATGGAAGCTTCGACTGCTATGGTTATCTGACGGCACCTTGGCGAGGTGTTCTATGGTAGGTTTTGAAACTTGGACAGGGGTTGACGACGCCGGGAATGTGGGTGATGAAAAACTCGGGTGGTTATAATTTTGGGTTTCGGCTGGTGTAATCGAGACATTCACGGGGCTTGGCGGCTTTAAACGCAGAGAATGATGTCGTATGCAGCCAGGGTAGGATCTTGGAAAACTCCACCCGTTCAAACTGACAGTCTTTACATAGTCTACAAATGTTTTACAGTTTCTTTGCTTTATATGACGGAAAAATGAAATTTAAACTGTATTTGACGGGCAAAGTAGCCCATGACGGGCATTTTTCCCGTCAAAATCCAACCTAGAACAATCGTCTTCAAAAAGGACAACCCAATAGTAATCTGACGCGTAGAAGAGGCAAATTTAATGGTTAAAACTCCTACCTGGCACCGTGAAGACAGCTGAATGAGATGGCCGTGAACGTGGACGAGTGAGCTGAGCTGGAGCGGTTGCACGGCGTCCAACAAATTTTCCAATCTAAAAATAACAACGTGTTTTGGCTCGAGCCCCCCACCGTTTATTTAAATGAACGGGGCACGTGCGAGGTCTTAATACGGTGGGTGGCACATTAAAATCACGGCTTTAATTATTGGTACATCGGGGTCATATCGAGCAGTCTCGATTTGCGCACGACCGCCTCCTGCGGGATAAACCTGTGAACTTCACCCACCATTTGCGGAAGGTTACGCTGAAGCTTTTCGCTGTTTCGGGGGGAAATGGTGAATGGCTCCCGCGACGCGGAAGGAAAACTCAAAACGTTCCGCAAATGGCTCCCGCATCGCGGAAGGAAAACTCAAAATGTTCCGCAAATGGCTCCCACATCGCGGAAGGAAAACACGGAGGCTTCCGCTGTTTCAGGAGGTTCTCGCGAATGGTTTTTCGCAAAAGAAAAATTTTTCTAAGTCTTGGTCGGGCTTCGAGAGCGCTTCGGAAAGCTTTTGCCATTAGTTTCCGCTGTTTCGGAAGGAATTGGTGAATGGCGTCCGACGTTTCGGAAGGATAACATGAAAGCTTCCGCGGCTGCGGACGACTTTTGCAAATTGTTTCCGGAAATGTTTAAGTGTTTCGGCGCTTCGGAAAGCTTAGCGTGAAGGCTTCCGCGACTGTGGGAGGAAAAGTCAAAGTGGTTCCGCAATTTTTCACAGAAAATTTCTAAGTTCTTTTGGAGTTTCGGGAGGATTTGGCGAATGGCGCCCGTCGTTTCGGGACGAAAACCCAAACACTTCCGCAACTTTCCCACAACAATTTCTAAGACTTTTCGAGCGGTTTATGCGTTTGGCTTCTGCAACCGCGAGAAGATAGCCCGAAAGACTCCGAAATGTCGGGAGACTTTCCCAAATAATTTCCGCAACCGCGAGAGGAAAATCTAAGTTTTCGGGATGCTTATGCGAACGGTTCCCGCCGTTTCGGGAGAAAAAGCTGAATGTTTCCGCGGAGTTTCCTTCTTACGTTCCGCAACTTTTCAAAAAAAGTTTCTAAGTTCCTTTTCGAAAGGTTTAAACAAAGGCTTCGGCCTTTCAGGATGAAAACTCAAAAAATTTCGCAACTGCGGGGAGATAGTCTGAAAAGCTCCGCAACTTTGGGAAAAGTTTTTTAAGTTCCTTTTCGATCCTTTGGAAGAAATTTGGAAAGGTTTATGGCAAGATTTTCTGTTGAAAAGCAAAGTTAAAAGCTGGGAATGGGCTCTTAAGGCATCCTTTCTAAAAAAATTAAAGGAGGGGCCCCAATATGTACAAGATTTTGGGGGGGATGTTGCTGCAACAACAAGATGGTAAATACTTTAGGACTATTGTATTGCAAGCTTCCAAACTGAGAAAGTATTCATGTGCAACCTTTCTCTCCTGTGTAGCAAAACTTTTACCTAACAACCGAACAAGTTCAATATTTGGATTCCAAACCTGTCTATCCAATATTTCTTTAGTGTCTATAAGGCAAGCACCCAATAAGAAAAAGAAAACATCAACAACACTACCACAGCATGATATACAAAACACCAATATGCTCAAGGATATCACCTTATGTTATTTGGAGTGAGATAGATCCCACTCCTAGAATTGGATATGTGACATAATCACTAAGTTTCACATGCATACTTACCTCCTATAACCAAGCACTCCAAATGTACAACTAGTAAGTTCTTAACACAAGCTCTTTGGTATATTCATAACTTCCATATCAACAGATTATAATTGCTTACAATGACAAGCAAACTAAAACGATAAACTATTATTCAGTAGCATGTAATAAAATAAACATGTATATAATATAACAAAAATAGAGATATAGTTGAAGATACCAACCAGCTTGGTGTGAAACCATTATTGAAAATATACTCAGAAGTGTTACTTTCAACAAAGACTGATTGTGCCTCGGAGAGGCCAGTCTTATCTAGGAACCGACTGACCCTACAAGAGGGTGTGTACAAACCGGAGAGAGAGAGAAATTACTGGAGTTGATTAGGTCAATGATAGTCAAGCACAGTACATAACTCAACATAAATTAAGTCACAAAAATTCTAAACTTCGACAAAGTCAAGTACTGTATAAGACCAAAACTTCAACAAGGTGGTATAAAAAAAATGAAGGAGGGTAAATGACCGCATTAACCACAAGTCTTAGGGAAGGTACCACAAGTCCAATAATAAATCAATCAAGGTGGGGAAGGTACAACAAGTATTTAATAACTCAATCAGTAATAGGTAATCAAATAAACATATCGATCATATAACAATAAGTGAGTTATAGTTGAAGATCTCCACGTCAACATTAAACCAAAAATCAGATCTGAAGTGTGGGTACAAATATAAACAATGGCAATAAAATAAGAAAAAATATAAACAACGATCATAACATAGGTGTGGGTAGTAGAATACCCATGACCCTTAGAACCAAGGGTATGCTCCAAATGTCGCCAAACAACCATAGGACTCTATAAGAGCAAAACTTCAACAAGGTGGTTTTTAAAAAGTTACTCAAGTACTCAACAAGGTGGTTTTTAAAAAGTTACTCAAGTACTCAACAAGGTGGTTTTTAAAAAGTTACTCCAAATGTCGCCAAACAACCATAGGACTCTATAAGAGAAAAACTTCAACAAGGTGGTTTTTAAAAAGTTACAAGACCAATCATAGCTCAATCAAGGTGGGGAAGGTACAACCAGTCATATCTCTCTCAAATGTACAGACGTTCCATATAACCTGAAAGTTCATCATCACAATATAAGGAAGGGTGGTGGGATGCCAAATAAAAATATCCATCATTTCTCTCTATGCAATCCTGATAACATCACATAACAGTTAAGTACCTTGTACTATAAAAAATAAAAGCCACTCGTTTAACCTTTAAATTTAGGAATATGGTCTACAAAAGCAAAATTTCATCACAATTACCATCCAAATTTCTGACTAGTGCCAAAGAAACAGTAAAAGATTTAATAACATAATTTTGATTTCTATCAACTTCAGCACTCCTCTTTGGTCCCTGTGCTGAAGTTGGTCCTCGAGATGTAAAGTTAAGTACAGACCTCAAATAGGTTTACACAGTCCACATACTATAACAATTGAACACACAGATGATGAAAGAAAGGTACAGTAACATAACAATTCTACAACTGAATGATAAAACGGTACTATTTCTGAATAGTGCTAAAGCAACAATAAAACATTTTATAACATAATTTTCATCTCTTTCAGTAGCACGTCATAAAATAAACATATTTATCATATAACAATAAGAGAGGTATAGTTGAAGATCTCATTTAACCAAAAATCAGATCTGAAGTGTAGTACTATTTTTGAACAGTACTAAAGCAACAATACAAGATCTTACAACATAAATTTTGATCTCTATCAACTTCAACACTCCTCTGTGGTCCCTGTGCCGAAGTTGGTCCTTGAGATGTAAAGTTAAGTACAGACCTCAAACAGGTTTACACAGTCCACATACTACAACAATTCAGCACACAGATGAAAGAAAGGTACAGTAACATAACAATTCTACAGCTGAATGATAAAACGGTACTATTTCTTAATAGTGCTAAAGCAACAGTAAAATATTTTATAACATAATTTTCATCTCTTTTAGTAACGTGTAATAAATTAAACATATCGATCATATAACAATAACAGAGGTAGAACTATTATTGTTTCACTCCAATGGCGCAGTATTTACTACGATATCTCCTATTATTGTTTATGTTTCCATGCCCTCATTTATGCCACTTCTTGTACATCATTGAGCAAGGCGTGGAGGCAGTTCTGTAGGGGTGTGAACTGCAACAACGGAAGTTAGCATATATATATGACGTAGAACTATTATTGAAATAAATATTTCATTTTTTTATTTAAATTACAATATTTCTCTTTACCAGTCACTATAGATGTGACAACTGGGGTGTTAATTGGAGGTATAATTGCTTCCTCTTGTAGTTCATGCTCCTGAGCTGCATGGTCTTTCATTGAAAGAAGAAAATTTATAAGTATACATCAGGAAATATATATATATCTAATCACAGTAGATATTTCTATTTCCAAAGCATACATACCATAATGGACACTATGCTCCTCACTATCATGGGACATGTGCACCCCAACATCAACTGGTACTTGCTGTGTACTGCTAGATTCACTGCTGCGGTTGCATTGTTGCTTAAAAACAAACATAAATTTTTAGTTATGGGTGATATAATCAGAAGTACTGAATAAACTATAATAGTATACTACCATTGGTGATATACCTGCATTTGCGTCATTGGGGAGATTGGAGTCTGCCCCAAGCTTTTCCGATATTCAACCACACTTTTAAAACCAAACTTGAAACCAAGCTTTAGGTCTTCATTGGTGGCAGCAACTTGGAATGTATTTCCCTGCAATGCATGATAACACATTTTGAAATTGCCAGTATCAAAATCCGATATTTGTTCGGTATTGTCAAATAAATATTCCCAACAATTAATCATTTAGTACTTACGATTCTTGCTCTTAGTTTTCTATAGCCACCCTGGCCCAGTCTATGTTGCCCGCGCTTTTCCATTCTAGCCTTGGTTGCTTTGGAGGTGTCAAGTACCCTATATATGAAAATTTTGAAAACCTTAGATATCAAAAATCTCAGTTAAAAAAAAAATAATAATAATAAATGAGCTTATTTCAGTAAAAAGATGATATATGTTGTACCTTGCTTTACCAGGCCGTGGTTGTTTTCCTTGTCTTTTAAGCAATTTCTCCTTTGCATCATCTATGAGTGCCTTCCACTCTTTCTGGAACCATGGGAAGGCACTCATGCTTGAGGTCAGCTTGCAATCTTTCTCTATATTGGGCCCTGGTATATTTCAAATTCTCACCGGCTAACCTTGCAACAACCTTCCTGTTGAAAGTATTGCCGAACAAGTTGACCATGTGGTCCATAAATTCATCTCTCTTATTGCTATCTTGGCTATTCCACCGTGTGTGAATGGTAGGGCCAAACAGCTCCAAGGCTTTGTCATTCAAATGCCTATAGAATACATTGTTTCCTGCAAATTAAATATGTAATCCATTAATTTAAAATAATTTCAACATATGACTATTTCAATTTCATGATTAAAATGAATAATTTAATTAATAAATACCAGCAATCTTTTGGATCTTGATAGGAACACAAGAGTCATCCACCAGAAAGGTGAGATCGAGTGATCCGGTGCTTTTAACTCATGTTGCTCCAGGAAAACTATCCTAGTTGTCTACAGTATGTTCATCTCCAGAGTCATGTGAAGTGATAGGCTCTGGCATGGCATCATGCTCTCTCTCATCAATTCCATCATCAATGGATTCGAGGCCAACCGTAGGAGTGCCAAAAAGCCTCATTGGTACATTGCTTCTTTTTTGCTTCATTGGACCATCACTGCTACCTATACTTGTCGAGGCAGGTTCTGTAGTCACAAGTTTTAAAAACTCCTAAAAACAATAAACTTTACTTTATCAGATCACTTGGAAAAATAAAAAAACATAATATCAGATATGAAATCATGTCATAGATTAAAAAAATTTGTGAAGATGCCACTTACCCCATAAGATTGTATTTCATCTTGCAGTTGTTGAATCCTTGCCCTGTTCTCTTGTGTCAAGGGCCTTTTGCAAGCCAAGGCAATCATTTCTATGTTTTCCTTTTTCAAGGTTATTCTAAAAGTGTGCAGTGGGTCAGTGGAATACAAAATGTCTTCCTCATACCCCTCATCACCCAGATCGGGTGCACGTGACTAAATTCATCAAACAATAATTTAAGTAAAGCAATATAATTTTAATATCATTCAAATATTGATATTGTAATGAAGATTAAGTCACTATTATGCACTAACACTTACCTGGTGCGGTGTTATGGCTGGTGAGTGTCCACGATGAACCATCACCGTGGAAGCAGCAGGTGCCTTTCCACGGTCCTGAATGAACCGGTAATCCATCATAATGTCATAAAAATGAACCAGTAGTCCATCATAAGCTCAGAAAAATGTGATTGTCAATAGTGGACATTGAATGTTAACATACTAAATCGAAAAATTTAGTTATTGTACTAAACAATTACCTGATGGGCCACAGAGTGTGACCTTCCATGCTTACCCTCGACCATGGTAGCAGTAGGTGCCTTTCCAATTGCGCCACACTGACACAATCAATCAATAAATAAACGTTTACCTCATACTAAATAATTGTAACATAAAGAAAAATGAGATATTGCATTAATATTAATTTTTACCTCAGAAGTTGAAGATACATGTTCTGCTCCATGGCCATGAGCAGACTCCAGCCACAGTTTAATAAGCATGCTTTCATATGGAAATATTAACAATAAGCACTGAAAAAACGAATGCTAACAGCGAAAATCAGAACATCTTGTTGTTGTAGTCATATTTATTTACTATATTTAACATTTACCTAACGAGGCATAGTTTCTGACCTTCCAAGGTCACCCTGGACCGTGGAAGAAGCATGTGCCTTTCCACTACCGTCACCCTAAACAAACGCAATAGTCAATAAATGCATCATAAACAAAAATGAGATATTCATAGCAGTGTAATCACCATGTAATCACACAAAAATATTCATAATAAGCATGAATAAAGCGAATGACAACAGTGGAAATCGAATGTTAACAGAAGAAAAAAAAAATGAAACATTCAGTTATTGTAGTCATGTTTAGATACTACATTTCGCATTTACCGGATGAGGCATAGTTTCTGACGGTCCACAGTTCCCCTGGACCGCAGAAGCCACATCTATTCTATTTAAGTTGGAATCGATCAACAAATCTTCACCTGCAAGTATTGTTTTTATTGCACATACAAATATACGATGATGTTCGCGTGCCTCGAATTCGCAATTTGGTAGCTTATTTGTTGTCACTGGTCATGTACTATTTATAAAGCCAACAACGTTTCCAAACGCTTTTGGTCTCCCATCAATATACATAATCGCCCCTTTTTTTAATTGTTTTCTGCTATTTGAATATAATTCGTGGCAACTCCGTATCTCCACATACTTCGAGTATATTGGACCAAGATCAACCAATTATTGTATCTGTATAGTGGTCCTACATACTCCATCAATTCAGTTATAGTGCCATAGCGGACCTTTATTCCATCCATGGAAAATAGCCCCAATCCATGTAACGACGAAGGAGCGATGCGATACATCCTCCCATTGATGAAGAAATCTGTGTCCACTTGAGGTAGCATATTAGGTACCCATCGTTGCACTAGATGTTTATACGTCAGTGGCAAATCAATGTATCCTATGCTCTCATCATCATAATTACACGACCCACCGTTGGCAATAAAATATTTCATGCGTCTATGAAATCTTTTCCTTATCTTTTATGATCTAGTTGATATAAAACCGGTAGATATAATACAACTCGTCTCACTTTCAACCTCTCCGAGTATATCTTCATCATCACTTGAGGAAGATAGATCTGACAGATACCTATTTGGTGGTACCTACTTGGCACTCAAATGGCCATGAGAAATTTGATTTTCAAAGACTATTTTCAGACATTATGTGTATATCTAAGTACACGTTTTATATACATATATATATATTTTTTAAATATATTTAAATTTAAAAATATAGACATATAGATCCAATAAAATTTAGAAACTAGAACATTTACAAATATTCAAGACAAATTAGAATCAAAACACATTATCTTGATTTGATTTGTCATACACATCTGAACCTAATTTGCATATCAGACACAACAGTTAGTGACTTAGGCATAACTCATGATAGCTGGAAAAGCACAAGCTGTGAAGCAAGATAGATGAATGTTGAGTTGAAGATACCTATTCATATATGCTTCCATGGTTTAATTTCCACAAATTTCTCTCTTAACTATTAATGGTAAATTCACTTGCTCCTAAACCTGTAAAACAAGATGTGGATGGGTTTTCTAATGAAAAATAGGCTCCTGTAATAGCTAGCAGAATGTACTTTTAGTTTCAACCACATTTCTCTCTGCTGTCCCTTACCTATTCAACTCCTAAAATGCTTTTTCACCAATCCTACAATGGAAAGAAGTAGGGTTTGCTCAAATATTAAAAACCAACAATTAGCAATAATCTTGTGTAAGCTAACACTAATTCACGAGTCTAAAATGTGATTTTTACTTTTCATTAGTTCTAAAATGAATTCTTTGGCATCCCATGCCACCTGTGGACAATGGAAGGCAATGAACATGCCCTATACCTCACATCTGGGCAGTTCTAGGCCCTATAATGACAAGCTACAATAGTGCACCTTCTAGCAGCCTCATCATTTAGTTATGGGCTAGTTTTGTGGATGTGAGGTAGTTTTGGGCGCAAATTAAGACTATCCATGTCTTCTTACAACGGACGCTTTCAAAATTTGAGGTAAGGGAAGGCTAAGTGAAGAAATCATGGGTGTGTTGAGTGGAGTTTGGACCTCATAGCAACAATAAACCTACAATGATGGGTTGATGTGGGTAGAAACAACACCTTTTTGGAATCTTTGGGGGGGATTTGTGCACCATGGGAGGCCTCTTGGATCAATAAGAAAAGCCTTCGCTAGTCTCGGATACTTTGAGGCCTCTGGTTGCTTTGGATTATAAAACTAACTTGTGCTAAGATTCAACTGATATCTAAGATTCAACATGTGCTAAGATTCAACTTTGATGTATTCTCTCATGAACCACTGAAAATAAAAATATATGAAAATACTAGATATAAACATACTAGTGTTCCCTCTTACCAACTTATTATTTGTTTGATCTTGAATTGAGATTCTTTTCTGTAACCATAAAATATTGAACTTATTTATTTTCTTGCTTGAATTTTAATTCCTTATCAATGTTAGAGGCAGAGCTGAAGATATTATTTGTTATTACTTCTGTTGTTGATGGAATGTCTGTTCATTTTCCCAAAAAGCAAAGTACAACATTTTGTTTGTGATTCACATGTGATGCATAAAGATCACGCTGAACTGGGACTCGCCTCCACAGTATGTGCTCATCTTTGGAGCAGCAGAAAAGATTTTGTTTTATTTTTTTTTTGCTATGTGACAGTCCAAGGGTTGAAGACCCTTGGTGTGATCAACAAGCTGTCATTGCTGGTGGTGGAGGTTATGGACAGCAGCAGAAGGCTACTACAGCAGCCCACAATGATGGTCTAGGGCAGCAGTCAAATGAATTTTTGTTTTTGCAGCAGTAGTGGAGTGTATACAGTGGTATACTTACAGTAATATAAATACAGTGACAAGTGAATAGATACAGTTGACAATGACATTATATATGATGTTTTAAATGATGATATGTTAATGCACATAAACACTATGCTGGTGATGCATGATTTGATGATGCATGCTCTCATATGCTCCATGAGCCCACAATGATGGTCTAGGGCAGCAGTCAAATGAATTTTTGTTTTTGCAGCAGTAGTGGAGTGTATACAATGGTATACTTACAGTAATATAAATACAGTGACAAGTGAATAGATACAGTTGACAATGACATTATATATGATGTTTTAAATGATGATATGTTGATGCACATAAACACTATGCTGGTGATGCATGATTTGATGATGCATGCTCTCATATGCTCCATGATGAACTAATATGATGAGGGATTCCTATTGACACTTGATGCTGCATGCTCTCCTATGATGAACAACTGTATGATAATGATGCATGCAACCCTAGTGATAGATGAACAGTGATGAATGTACAACAGTGGTGCATACAGTGTTATATGAAATGAGTAAGTGCACAGTGGCTATGAAACAATGATGTGTAAGCACATACTTATGCCTTATGGTGATGATATTTATACAGTAATGATGACATTTGTATGTATTCAGTAGTTACACAGTGATGATGATATTTATACAATAATGACGACATTTATATGTATATAGTGATGACATAGTAATATACACAGTGATGTTTTATATACACATCAACATTCATTGATATTTGTGATGACGATATGAACCCTCCGTCATTAGACAGATGAACACCTATGATATGAAGTGCTAGTGATTAGTGATGATTGTGATGATGATATGATACATACAGTGATGAGATGATATGTTCATACACAGTGGCTTACACTATACAGTAATGATGATATGATGATATACAATAATGATTTGTATACACAGTGAAACAAACAATGATACAGTGATGACATGACAGTAACAAGTGAGCTTGAGCAGGAGTTGATTGAGTTGACTGTGGTGTAGGCAGTTGGTAGTGATTTGGACAATTGACAGTGTATTGCAACTGACACAGTACAGTGGCAGAGATTGACCAACAGTATGAGAAGATTGACAATAGTGACGAGCAGAGATTGACCAACATTTGATCAGATTGACACAGGTACAAATTTGATTTGACACAGGTTGGTTCAATTGAGCAAAATAAGCACAGGTTGCTATCCAACACTTGTACCACACTGCACAACCACTTTCACTGCTCATCAATTGACCATTGCTCATCAACTGTCCACTGACCACTGCACCACAACTGTGAAACACTGCTCGTCAACTAATCAACATGTCTTTACCAATCAATCTGTTGTTCACATTATTTGAATCAGTAAACTGAGTTCAACCAACTGTATATCGGACCACCTGGGTCAAACCAACTGCTCATACAACTCAACCAATCTGAGTCAGACCAACTGCACATATAGCAACCTGTGCTTATTTTGCTCAATTGAACCAACCTGTGTCAAATCAAATTTGTACCTGTGTCAATCTGATCAAATGTTGGTCAATCTCTGCTCGTCACTATTGTCAATCTTCTCATACTGTTGGTCAATCTCTGCCACTGTACTGTGTCAGTTGCAATACACTGTCAATTGTCCAAATCACTACCAACTGCCTACACCACAGTCAACTCAATCAACTCCTGCTCAAGCTCACTTGTTACTGTCATGTCATCACTGTATCACTGTTTGTTTCACTGTGTATACAAATCATTATTGTATATCATCATATCATCATTACTGTATAGTGTAAGCCACTGTGTATGAACATATCATCTCATCACTGTATGTATCATATCATCATCACAATCATCACTAATCACTAGCACTTCATATCATAGGTGTTCATCTGTCTAATGACGGAGGGTTCATATCGTCATCACAAATATCAATGAATGTTGATGTGTATATAAAACATCACTGTGTATATTACTATGTCATCACTATATACATATAAATGTCGTCATTATTGTATAAATATCATCATCACTGTGTAACTACTGAATACATACAAATGTCATCATTACTGTATAAATATCATCACCATAAGGCATAAGTATGTGCTTACACATCATTGTTTCATAGCCACTGTGCACTTACTCATTTCATATAACACTGTATGCACCACTGTTGTACATTCATCACTGTTCATCTATCACTAGGGTTGCATGCATCATTATCATACAGTTGTTCATCATAGGAGAGCATGCAGCATCAAGTGTCAATAGGAATCCCTCATCATATTAGTTCATCATGGAGCATATGAGAGCATGCATCATCAAATCATGCATCACCAGCATAGTGTTTATGTGCATCAACATATCATCATTTAAAACATCATATATAATGTCATTGTCAACTGTATCTATTCACTTGTCACTGTATTTATATTACTGTAAGTATACCACTGTATACACTCCACTACTGCTGCAAAAACAAAAATTCATTTGACTGCTGCCCTAGACCATCATTGTGGGCTCATGGAGCATATGAGAGCATGCATCATCAAATCATGCATCACCAACATAGTGTTTATGTGCATTAACATATCATCATTTAAAACATCATATATAATGTCATTTTCAACTGTATCTATTCACTGTGAAAATCCTCACAGCAGATCTAAGAGATGATGTATCTCACAAGAGAATAATTATGATTAAGCAAGAAAATAGAAGAAGAGTGATACATGCAGTATAATGAGCAACAGAATAATATGGTACAGTAGAACTCAGATAGAAGCAATAATACTTCGGTCATACTAAATTATTAATCACAAATGGACATATAAATAATACAATGCATGAGGAATTCGAATGCCTAAGGTGGCAATTCGAATTAGCCTTCATGGAGTGATCAAAGGATCACTGGAGTGTCATCGGAGCACAACTAGGTGTCATCATGATCATCGGAGCGCAACTGGAAGTCTTCATCATCATCAGTGGAGTCATCAATGCTCAAGTAACTGTCAACCATCAGTCAAACTAACTCTGGTAGGTGTAACTGAGTGTAACTCAATGTAACTAAGTGTAACTGAGTGTAACTCAATGTAACTGAGTGTAACTGAATGTAACTGACTGTAACTGACTGTAACTGAGTGTAACTGAGTGTAACTGAGTGTAACTGACTGTAACTGAGTGTAACTGAGTGTAACTGAGTGACAAATGGACTGGTAGGTGAAGGAGGGCGAGTTGCTCCCTAAAATCAAGGAAGAAGGGCGCATTAAGCAACTGGAGGGCTAAAACTGAATAGTGAGAAGCTTCTGGGGGCTGGCTAACTGAGGGATAGGTGCTGGACTGATGACTGGGATGCATGCAAAATGCATGCAAACCCTAGAATGCATGCAAGCCCTAAAAGGTGCATGCACGACTGAAAATGTAAATGATCAAAATACTGGTGGGACTAGGATGGAGTATAGGAATATCCTAACACCCCCCCTTAATCCATCCTGGGCCCTGGTAACTAAGACCAAAGGTCACCCAATACAATGAATAATAACAATCAATAAACCAAGGAAGTGGGAAAATTTCATGGGAAACATACCCCCTCCTCAAAAAATAGACTGTAAGGCACAGATAAAAAATAAAAGCTCCAAACTCAAGCATGTGTGATGCTTGGTCATATGTCTGGAGGTATCTTCTTCTTGGGAAGAAGTGGATCATGCTCAAAAAGCATGTGCTTGTACTTGCTCTTCAGATCGAATGTGATGAGAACAAATCCAACAGTATTAGAATGATCCTTGAACCTGTGATTCGAATCAGCTGAGGTAGGATCAAATTTTTGAATGTGCATATAGTCCTTTGTCTTCTCCTTCGAACCACCATGGGTGAGATTATGCCAAAAGGAACTATTACATGTTTGCTTGAAATCAAAATCAGATTTAAGACTTTCAAAACAGTTTCTTGAGATCTCCTTTGAACCAGCAAGGGTGAGATCAAAACTATCATATGCATGAGAAATTATCTCAAGCGGGTGGCAATGGCCATATTCTTCAATAACCTTCTGAAAGCATGTGCTAATGATCATATAGTAGTAAATAAGAGATGTTTGCTGAAGAGGAGCGAATGCATTACCTCCAATAGATGATGTTACCTCCGAAATAATCATGTGATCATGATGCAAACCAACAAACTCTGGTGCAAGAGAGGATTTAGGACCTTCTGCAATATCTAGAGTGTGAACTGGCACAGAAAGAGAAGAAAGTTTGAGCATGAGCGGAGAATCTGCAAGTTCTTTGTCAACAACTTCAATATGAGATGATACTGGTTCATGATCTGAGAGATCATCAAGGGGAGCGAATGCAACATGATCTGAGAGACCATCAGGAGGAGCGAATGCATCATGATCTGAGAGACCATCAAGTGGAGCGAATGCATCAACTTGCTTGCTTTTGAAGGGATTTGGACCAAATCCATCATTGTTTTTGCCGAATCTTTCATCCAGATGAGCCCATAACTCTTTTGGAGTTTCAATATCAAAGATGGTCGGGTACAATATGTAATCAGTCATAGTAAGCTTCATTCTTCCAATGTGCATGTCACCTTTATTCAACCATTTAATCTTCTTTGTAGAGGATTCGAACTCTCTTTCAAAATAGCAATCAAAGAGATCATGGCTCTTTAAATATGCTATTATTTTTGGTTTCCATTCATCATAGTTGAATAGAGAAAGAGGAGTGATTTCTTCTAATTCAGGATACATTGAAGCTGTAGAAGACCTGCAAAAACAATATAGAATAACTGCAACTGCTACTGCTGCACAAATGCCAAAACTGATGCAACTGCTGCACTCGAAATCTTGGTAATAACCTGCAAAAAACTCTCAAGAATGGAGATAAACAATACTCTCAACATGCTCTGATACCATGTGAAAATCCTCACAGCAGATCTAAGAGATGATGTATCTCACAAGAGAATAATTATGATTAAGCAAGAAAATAGAAGAAGAGTGATACATGCAGTATAATGAGCAACAGAATAATATGGTACAGTAGAACTCAGATAGAAGCAATAATACTTCGGTCATACTAAATTATTAATCACAAATGGACATATAAATAATACAATGCATGAGGAATTCGAATGCCTAAGGTGGCAATTCGAATTAGCCTTCATGGAGTGATCAAAGGATCACTGGAGTGTCATCGGAGCACAACTAGGTGTCATCATGATCATCGGAGCGCAACTGGAAGTCTTCATCATCATCAGTGGAGTCATCAATGCTCAAGTAACTGTCAACCATCAGTCAAACTAACTCTGGTAGGTGTAACTGAGTGTAACTCAATGTAACTAAGTGTAACTGAGTGTAACTCAATGTAACTGAGTGTAACTGAATGTAACTGACTGTAACTGACTGTAACTGAGTGTAACTGAGTGTAACTGAGTGTAACTGACTGTAACTGAGTGTAACTGAGTGTAACTGAGTGACAAATGGACTGGTAGGTGAAGGAGGGCGAGTTGCTCCCTAAAATCAAGGAAGAAGGGCGCATTAAGCAACTGGAGGGCTAAAACTGAATAGTGAGAAGCTTCTGGGGGCTGGCTAACTGAGGGATAGGTGCTGGACTGATGACTGGGATGCATGCAAAATGCATGCAAACCCTAGAATGCATGCAAGCCCTAAAAGGTGCATGCACGACTGAAAATGTAAATGATCAAAATACTGGTGGGACTAGGATGGAGTATAGGAATATCCTAACATTCACTTGTCACTGTATTTATATTACTGTAAGTATACCACTGTATACACTCCACTACTGCTGCAAAAACAAAAATTCATTTGACTGCTGCCCTAGACCATCATTGTGGGCTGTTGTAGTAGCCTTCTGCTGCTGTCCATAACCTCCACCACCAGCAATGACAGCTTGCTGATCACACCAAGGGTCTTCAACCCTTGGACTGTCACATAGCAAAAAAAAATAAAACAAAATCTTTTCTGCTGCTCCAAAGAATTCGGGACTGTACCAAAAAAATGTTGCTGCCACCAAAAACTCATAAATCACCTGCTACTCCTGTCAATCAACTCAGAGATCTGTCTTCTTCCCATGAATTCAGAGCTTCATCTTTTCTTTTGTATCTGCTGCTATGACCAGAATTTCAGAGGGATAGACTTTAAACTTTAACTGCTGCCAAAAATCAAACTTCAACAAAATACCAGACAAAATAGTCTTCCTTACTGCAGCTGCTACAGTGATCCGAAAATTTCAGAGCTAATCTCCAAGCTTCTTGTCTATCTACTTTGTGTGTAAATCACTTCTTATTTATACACAAATCGTAGTAAATTTACTGGGCGACCTCCTAATATATATATCATTTTTTATTAATTAAAAAACATCTTTCAAGGCTGGCCGACTTCACAAGAAGGGTAAAAATACTTCAACTTCAAATTTTTTTATTTCTTCAACCGTGAGGAACCACGTGATGTGCTACCTACCATTGGAAATGGCATGACGAGGGCTACTACCTTGTGAGTGTCTTACTTGCATTGGCAAGGTTCTTCACCCTTAAATTCTTTAATTTGTGTAGGACATCAGATTTGGCTTGAAATTATTTTGAAAGCTTCTCCAACAAATTTGTGGGCTTCAAGGGAAAGCACAAGGGTTTCATTACCATATGACTTCATCATTATTGAGCAAGAGGGATTCTTTGAAGGTTATGTGGGTTATCATATGCAAAGGTGTGCTCCATTATACTATCAAGGGTGTCCAAAAGCTCTTCCATATGTGTGGGTCCAAGCCACTGCATGCAAGGGTGTGTTTCTTCATCACATCATTTTCACCATTCCTACAAGTGTACAAAAGCCATTAAGCCACCAAGTGTGTGTGTCAAATACTTTCTCATGTCTTGGGGCCATCTCCAAGGGTTCTAAGACACCAACAACCCATAAATGACCATGCACACCAGAAATGACCATAGAATGGGTCATTTGGCTCATTTGGTGTTCCAAAGGCTTCTTTAATGTGCCAAGGGGCTTCATGGGCTTCTTCATCATGCAATAGGTATGTTCATGGGTTCCATAACATGTCAAGACCATATAAGGTCATCATCATCACACAAGAGCTCCATGACCCCAACAAGGGTTGCAAGGTCATCAAACCACCAAGTGTGGGTCCAAGGACTTCTTCAGAACTTCTTCAACCCAACAAGGACACTTCCTAGGGTACTAGGGCATAGGTTGTGGTATGGGGAACCAAAGAAACAACTTAGGGGTACTTAAACACTCTAAAGGGTGTTCAAGGATTTTTCCAATGTCCATAGGTCTCCAAGGGATTCAAGCTTGGGCTTGGACAGAGTCAAAAGGTCTCCTCTTGACACAGACAACCACAAATCAAACACTAACCCTCAGGGGCTCCACAAGGGGCACCAAGACTCAACTGTTGGCATCAATGACCAGGCACTGTTGGCATCAATGACAACTTAATCAACAGAAATCATGGGTGTGTTGAGTGGAGTTTGGACCTCATAGCAACAATAAACCTACAATGATGGGTTGATGTGGGTAGCAACAACACCTTTTTGGAATTTTTGGGGGGGATTTGTGCACCATGGGAGGCCTCTTGGATCAATAAGAAAAGCCTTCGCTAGTCTCGGATACTTTGAGGCCTCTGGTTGCTTTGGATTATAAAACTAACATGTGCTAAGATTCAACTGATATCTAAGATTCAACATGTGCTAAGATTCAACTTTGATGTATTCTCTCATGAACCACTGAAAATAAAAATATATGAAAATACTAGATATAAACATACTGGTGTTCCCTCTTACCAACTTATTATTTGTTTGATCTTGAATTGAGATTCTTTTCTGTAACCATAAAATATTGAACTTATTTATTTTCTTGCTTGAATTTTAATTCCTTATCAATGTTAGAGGCAGAGCTGAAGATATTATTTGCTATTACTTCTGTTGTTGATGGAATGTATGTTCATTTTCCCAAAAAGCAAAGTACAACATTTTGTTTGTGATTCACATGTGATGCATAAAGATCACGCTGAATTGGGACTCACCTCCACAGTCTGTGCTCATCTTGACAAAACCAAACTCAAATTCTGTGAGAGTATTATGTGCAGAAATAGTCAGGTGCGTGTATTTAGTAAATTCTTTGTCAACTCAATGGATTGTAGGCCCAATTCAGAGTGTTTGGTCGATGGACCATTACACTTAATTATCGTTCTTAGGACTATTCATTATGAACATGCCCAGAATGATATCTTATGTTTTTGGAAACCTGATGGATCTAAAACAACCCAAATGGGCTAGGAAAATTGAGACAAATTAACGTGTATACGAAATAATGGTAGTTTACAACACATAATCCAAGATGAGATGTGTAGGAGGTTAATATTACAATCGAATAAGTTAAAAGGTTTAAAGCATTCAAAAATTCAAATGTCCTATTTCAGAAATGTTTAAGGCATTCAAAAAGTAGGTGCTTGTAGGGAGAATCTTAGCCTTTAGTGTTTTTAATATAGATATTATAGTACCACAAGGGACAAACATATCACTTGGGGAATTGAAACTTGGTGTGGGAAACAAGAACACCCCAAATTTTACAAACAAGGAAAGATCCCTTTGACAAATTCATGCTAATTGGACCATAGTTGGTGCTTAAAATTTACAGTAATTATAGGTTTCTGATTGTTTACTTTATTATACAGCAATTGAGTATGAAGCAAGAAATGATTGCACCAGTTGTTGTTGAATTTCCCATCAGATTCAAGACAGAAACTTCAATAGTAGTGAAGAAAAAACATGATATGTAGCCAAGGGTTGTTTTACTTAGTAAGCTCTTAACAAAGTAGCTTTTATTGAATCGAGACAATAAGACAATGATACAAGCCATAATGATGCATGACTTTGATGTCCTCATTTAGTGAATGCTAGGCCACCATATGATTCCCTACAAAGGGAATCTTTGGCATTTTGAGTAGGGTATACAAAAAAATCTACACGAGGTCCTACAACAACAACCAACACCTCAAATGTACTCAACATAATATATCAATAACTATAACTATTTCTTAACAATGCCTTTAGTTGGACTAAAATATCTCAGTCCTAAAGTTTGGAAGATTTGTTAATGGGGTCAAGGTGGAGTCTTGGCTATGCAATCTCAAATCATTTTTTAGATTTTGCTAAATATAGACAAGAAGACAATGAGTTACAATCCATAATGATGCATTTCGTGACTTAAGTAAGGATCAAGTGTGCATTAGTGAGTAGTTATACACCTAAACATTAGCAACATGATGGTGTATTTCCCAAGGAAAACATTGGCAACATGAGGGAGAATCAAATTAAGCAGTTACATTATTTTAGGCACACACAAGGAGGGAACTCATCCCTAAGAGACCATCTATTTAAGGTGTTTTTAGAAGTTGGAGAAGGGGTTGGATCCCCCATGTACTGTAACTACTTTTTAACCTTTAATAATAATGAATTGAGCAGTTGTGTCCTGACTTTTTATCTCTTTGATGCATGTTGATTCTATCTTGTGAATGTTGAAATTTACATGGATGTATGTTCCCCTAGTTGTATGAAATTTTATGAACTAAAGTTGTGATTAAAATCTCTGAAATTTCATTGTATCAAATGCTAGATTGAGTTCTGCTATTTATTAGAGCATGTGAGATCTTTGAATTTGGCAGATATCTTATTATAAGGGACGCGATATGGGTAGACCATGCCATTATAATTGGATATCACAGTATAGGGCTTATGCACATCTACAACTAAATTTCTTTTTGAAACTCTATTTGGCCTACCACAGCTAACCAAACCTTAGTTGCGTAGGTGCATAAAATACAAACACCACAACAAATAACACAACACATAACAACAGGGTTAGCTGGCTTTATATCCGGATGCTTCTAACTCATCTGGGGTTCTGCTATGAATTTATCAGATGGATAATGGCCTGCCTCACTACGGTGAGCTTTGCTGTTCTGATTAATGGTTCTGCTAGTCCATTCTTCCAGGCGGGAAGGGGGCTTCGACAGGGATGTCCCCTGTCTCCGCTGTTGTTTCTCCTTGTTGTTGAAGGACTTAGCCGATTTATTCTGAATGCAAAAGTTGATGGTTCTTTTAGAGGCATATCTATTACTCAGGTACTGTTGATTACACATCTCCTTTTTGTTGATGACATTCTGATATTCTGTGATGGCACGAGACAGGATATTGATAACGTGGTTGAAGGTCTTCATAGAATGGTTAACAAACTACTATATAGGACTTTGGATATTGATGATGGATTAAAGTACCTTGGCTTTCACTTGAAACCGAATGCTTACATGAAGGCTGATTGGTGCTGGTTAATAGCAAAATTAGAACAACGCCTTCATGGATGGAGTCATAAATGGCTCTCTCGGGCCGGGAGGCTGGTCTTGATTAAATCAGTCTTGGAAGCAATTCCGGTGTATTGGATGTCTCTTGCTTGGATACCCAAAGGAGTTCTGGAGCAGATCAGGAGATTGTGTTTTTCCTTTCTTTGGAAGGGATCGAGTGAGCATCGTGCATTGGTGTGGGTCAGATGGGAGAAAATTGTTGTTCCTAAAGCATTGGGAGGATGGGGGTTAAAGAATATTTTTCTGTTTGCAAAATCCTTGGGGGCCAAAGTGTCGTGGCGACTAATACATACACAGAGTCTCTGGACTAGAGTGGTATATCATAAATATATTGCCCCTCTTACTCTTCTCGAATGGATCAGGCTGAGCAATAAGTCGAGGGAAAATTGCTCTGTGGTATGGAAAGCGGTGGTGTAACATTTCTCTTTAGTCGGTTTTGGATTAGTGTGGAGGATCGAAAATGGGCGTCTCCTTCGTATCGGGCTGGACCCTTGGGTTGGATGCAGGGGTGGACATGTCCTTTTTGTGGAACTGAGGACTTTTATGGCTACTAGAGGATGTCATTATCTGGCTGATATAGAGGATCCAGGAGCATCTACTCTTTGGCAACAGGGGTGGATTTCTGCACGACAACTTGAGATCTCGGTTGAACTGCTGGGGGCCTTGTTAACACCCAAAAAGTGCTCACTAGCTCATTTCCCTATTCACATGACCCATTTATCCACTTTTTCACCATCGGAGCCTCTGAAACCAACAAAAGGTCACCAAAAGACTTGAGTACACCCCTTTTTCCATTAAAAAAGATTATTTTTCCTAAAAAAGCATAAAAAACCCTCAAAAAGGGTCCAAATTCCCAAAAATATTAAAAAGGGAATTAAAATATTAATTTTATTCAAAAAAGGAAAAAGGAGGGAAAAGTACCTAAACCATGTTGGTCAATACCATTTGGTTTCCACAAAACCACAAATGGTATTCCCCACCACCAAAACCTATAAAAAGGTGGTAGGGGCTCCTCATTTCAGATCCATCCATTATCTCATCCTCATGCTGCCAAAATCTTCCTTGAGCATTTTGGCCATTGTAAGCAACCTTGGAGAAGGAGACCTCTTGGAGTTTGGAGCTACTCATCTTGGGAGTTGCTCAACATCAACCTTCACCATTGAAGGTATTATCGCAAGCACTTGCTTGCCCCCCATTTTTCAATACAAATTCATTCTTTAATATTTTCTTGTTCTTGTTTTTTAAATGTTTACATTATTTGCTTATATTCTTGCATAGATCCATGATTAGTTTTGTTTAGATTAGTTTCTTGTTTAATTCTATTGAAACTGCTGCTACTAGTTAGCAGGTGCCCATAGCACTAAGCCTGGTTGCAAAACCGGGCCAACAGTTTTTGGCGACTCCGCTGGGTTTTGAACAATAGATCTCTAGTTTTGCTTTAAATCTTAGTTTTTTATTAGTTTTTAACCTTTAGATCCATAGATCTGCCATCTTAGACAGCAGATCCATTGCTGTTCTAAGTTTTGGCCTCATCTATTGCCATTAACAGCCCGGAATTCTCAATTTTCGGGTTCGTTTTTCGGCTTCCGTGCACGGCTTTCGCCTCGCGGTTTTTAGCCTGACAGTCGCGCGGTCCATCGCGGCTTTTGGCCTTTTTTCCGCGCGATTCACCGCGGCTTTGCTGCCGATTTCCGCGCTGCACATCGCGGTCATTTACCGCACTGCACATCGCGACTGCGCGACCCTTTTCCGCGCGGTTCACCGCGACTTCTCGGCCTATTTGCGCGCTGCACATCGCGGCTTCGCGGACATTTTCCGCGCGGTCCATCGCGACTGTGCGACCGAAACCCGCGCGGTCCATCGCGGCTTTTCTGTCAAAACCCGCGCTGCTGAATTTTTCATTCGGCCATTTCGATTTTAAAAATTAATTTTTACTGTACTTTCTGCCCACATAGCACATTTTTACAGTATTAGATTCTGCATATTTTACAGCCTTGAAAAAATTTTACTATTTAAAATGCATATCTAGAAGTCTTTTTAAAAAATTTCAAGAAAGTGAAAGAAGGACTTATTTTGCATTTTTATCTAGATTAAAAATTTTCCTGTTTACTTCTTTAAAATCTTGCCCTTAGCAATTTCCTTGAAAAAAGAAGTCTATTATTTGCTTTCATAATTCAAAAGATCCTTTGTTTTTTGAGTTGATATTTGCAAAGCATTTAATTTCCATTTATTTGAAAAAGTCATAAATATTTGCTTTTTTATTTTCAAAAGCTCCTTTGTTTTTTGAAAATTTCCTCTAAAGCATTTACCTTTTTTCAAGTTCAGTTTACAATACCTCACGTGCACTCACTCGATCACTTAATTGAACTAAGCCTTAAAACGTACCCTAATTTCAACACACTTTTAACCCCACTTGGGGAACACTAAAAGAACTTTGTAGCTAGGTAGTATTGGGGGGATAGGTGTTCCAATAACACCCCTCAGTTATTACATCTGAGACATAGAAGTTGTCCAATTAGGGAGCTAAAATCTCTTAGTACTTTTTGGCGCGGTCACAACCGGTTTGTGGGAAGGCCTCTCCCTTAGGAGGGTTGAAGTCGCGAGGATGGTTCTGGAAGCCTGAGTGGAATACCGAAATCCATTCAGTAACCGAAGGGCTACCATTCGCAGTTCTCGGGATATCCCTGTATTGGGATATTGCGATCAAAGGACCAAACGGCAGATTTACCTTTTCTCGACGCGTCATGAACGAAGTATCCTAGTAGCCTTTCTTTAGGATTGATTACCCGGTGTCCCTCCCGTTAGGGGGATATCTAGCCGTTGTCTCAACACTCATATTGCCTGACTTGGATTTCATCACCTTGCAGAGGATATCGTTTGTTTGAGTCACAATACTTTTAGTTAGGTGTTTGCATGATTCAACCCACCTTTGGTCTAGTTACACCTATTTTTTCTAGAAGCCGTTTGTATGTTGGTACTCTGACCATTTGTTGCATTCCTCCACTTATTGTAGCACAGCTGCTAGAATAAGTGCCTTTTTTGAGGTTGATTTTTTGGCCTGAGAGCCTTCTTTTTCACTCCCCTTCTTGCACCCTTGGTTGCATTAGGGTTTTGAGTCTTTTATATATATATCACCACCTGATATTTAAACAGATTTTTTACACAAAAACTTAATTCTCACCATTGAGAATTTTAGACGCTCTCGTCGTCTACAGGGCGAACCCCCAGAGTTTAGCCTCCTTGGCTCTCCACGTCACCGACGCAGAGCCTTATCCCTTGATTCGACACATCGTCGGTCAACCAGACGGTCATCCGATTCTGACGCGCCTCACTTCACCTCTGATTCTGAGGCAGAATCCGAAAACCCCACAGGGCCACCACCTGTTATGGGTATACCCAACATAGGGGTCACACCCCCTCTGGCTTCCACAAACCCTATCCCAGAAATCCCTACTGCTATTCCTAACCCAAGTGTAACCCATGTTGCACTTGGAGCCGCTGGCCCATACCAGACTACACCTATTGGAGGGAACATACCCTCCATACCTAGCATACCTTTAGGCGCTACTGGACACCTACATCATACCACAATGACTAGGCATGTCCCAGTTCTAGTCACCACATCTGCTAGCTTACCATACATGGCGAGTCTGAACCTGCCAGACTTAGCTAGGCTCACCAATGACCCCATCAGACACGATCCTGCGTGGCCTCACATGCCCACCAAACTCCCCTCTGACATCCCTAAGTTTGAGGGCAAGGCAGGTGAAGACCCCCAGAACCATATCATGTCCTTCCATTTATGGTGTTCCTCCAACTCCATAGTGGACGACTCAATCCGCCTCCGGCTTTTACAACGCACCTTCACTGGCTCTGCAGCTAAGTGGTATATCGAGCAGCCCCACGGGACGCATGCCACCTTTACCTCCCTCGCCTCAACTTTCCTGCAATTCTTCTAGTTACCTGTCTGCTATGATGCGGGAGTCGAGATCCTACTGTCCTGCAGACAAACCACGGCCACCCACATCACTGACCACATTCATGAGTGGCGTCGACGCCGAAGCCTCTGCAAAATTAAGTTAGACGACCGTATCTTCTTAGATTGGTTTCTAAAATCCCTCCTCCCTCTTATTGCGAAGGATGTAGCATCTGAAAGACCCCAGTCTGAAGAAGAGGCCATCCTCAAAGCCCAACAGTTTGATCTCATTTACGCCCAGTCGGGTTATCTATACACAATCATACCTGACGCCCCACAAGGTGACTCTTCACGTGGTGACGCACCGGGGGCATCACATGTCGCTGATGGCATCATTGGCCAAATCACCCCGCAACCTAAACCTTTCAGCATGGTGAGTACCATGCCCGCCCCAGACCTCTCTAGGGCTACATCCAGTTCCGGAGCAACAACTTCTTATGCTCCAACAAACCAGACCCATCACATTCATGGACCCTCTTGTCCACAACATTTCTATGGACAAGCGCCATCAGCATATGTACCTCCTACATACTACAACCAACCTGCTACACAGAACCCCATTCAGTTCTCACCACAACCGTTGCAGTACCCACAGCAAGCTGCACCAGCTAATCCACCACATCCAATAGCTCAGGGGTACCAACAACCCCAACAGGCAGCTGGACCACCTCCAGCTCCACCAACATATTATCCACCGCAACCTGCTCCTGCACCTGCGGCTCCCCAGAATCCCCCCAATGCTCAAGGGCATGTGTACGCACAACAACATCAGCCCCAATACCAAAATAACCAACGCAACCAGGGTGGGAAACCAAACCGCGGAAGAGGACGTAACCGTGGAAACAACCAAAACCATAACCGAGCTCCACAACCTACCCATCCTCCGCAAAACAATAACGCGGCGCCTGCTCATCAGAATCCTGATCGGCCACCTAAGCAAGCCAAAAATGCTAATTTACGAACAAACCATCCTTGTTCTATTTGCGGTGTCTATGGCCACTATACCCACGCTTGCCCACATCTGGAGCGAGCTCGACAACTATGGACAGATGACGCCCATCCTCAGGGGCAGGCGGCTCCTCAGCCACCACCCAACCCTCCACCACCTCAGCAACAACCTTTGGTGCTACAAAACCCTTTTCCAACACAAGGAGTGGTGAAAACTCAGCCGTTAGCCCCCCCACAGGGCAACGTGCAACCACAACAAATCACTTACGCCGCTCCTGATCAACCTATGTTTGATTCAGGCACTCACCACTTATTGATGATGTCCACTGCCGACGTCAATATCCAAACCCGTCGGAACCAGTATGGCCCTACCTCTGAAGCCCCCCCGCCGATAAGGATACTAACGCTCATCCCACCGATCAGACGTTACGGATACCACCTCTTCCACTCGATGGCGCGTCTAAAGCACCTCGTTTCCCACTCCGCCGTATCAACAACAACCCCAATGCACGGGCTGCATCAAATTACAACATCGTAGATGACCTAGCTCAATCTCCCGCAGCCATGTCTGCATTAGAAGTCTTGAAAAACTGTCCTACGCAGCGCAAGACTTTACTTTCCGCCATTGGGGCGATTGACCCAAATGATTCGAAATTGATGACCTTTGATTTGGACCAGTCCGAACCACGTCTGCCTTCCACCATAGCAGTCCAAGTTTCTGTTTCTATTCGGAATCTTGTCATCCATCGATGTATCATCGACGAGGGTGCGTCCACATGCGCCATGTCCACATTTGTTTGACAGAAGTTGGGATCCCCTACTCTCCAGCAATCCACCACTGCATTGCGGGCCTACGACGGTCGGTCAGCTCAACCTCAAGGTCTACTACCCAAGGTCCCCGTCTAGTTGGGTGGGAAAACTGTGCTCATTGACATGGAGGTCATTAATGCCCAACTCGATTATAACCTTTTACTTGGTCGCAGTTACATGTACGCCATGAAAGCAGTTGCCTCATCCGTTTTTCGTACCATGATGTTCCCCCATGAGGGACGCGTGGTCAAAATCGACCAACTCACCTACTATGATCCCAATGCCCCTGCAGCACCCGAAAATGTTCTTCCCATGATTGAACAACCCGCTTCTAGTGCAACTACCTCCTTTGTGTCTTCTGTGGGACCCGGACTTTACTCAGATACACCAATGACCTATACATTCCAGGCCATTCCACCACCGTCACCAGAGACCCATGTCGCAAACCTCTGTACTCTTTCACAGAATACACAAACACCCGGTAGTCAACCACCATTGGTACCGAGTCACATCGGTGTTACACCCATCCACACCATCCCCTTTCTATTTCCTCCTTCGGGTGTAGTAAGCGCCCCGGTTATGGCTACCCTTAGTCTACCCGGGTTAGCATTGGGATTACCCGTGTGGTATATTTCGCCTCCCGTTCCACCGCCGACACCAAACGTCATCCTCCAACCGGTACAACCTATTGTTACCACAAATCAACCTCCTCCTGGTGTCGCAATCCCTTCGTCGTCAACGAAACCTCCTCCCAGTCTCAATATCCCTTCGTCGTCAACGAATCCTCCCCCTCTTATCAAGCCCACTGGGGGCAGAGGTCCACAACCATACACTGCTATACCACCTCCTAAGGAAGTTAAACCCCCACCGGTGTTTCGAGCTCCCCCTAAATGCTCGTTGTGCGATGAGATAGGCCATCCAACTCATCAATGCCCACAGTTACCAGCACTCCAAGAGCATATGAATATGTTGGACGATGACGCCGGCATCCCAGTCGTTCGACTTCAGCCACCTCCTCAGCCCCGCGACAGATCACTGCGCACCAACCATCCTTGTGCCATATGCAGTGTTTACGGCCACTACTCTCACCATTGTCCCGATCTCCCTGACTATAGAGCATCATTGTACGAGTTAAACAATGTCGATTTGGAGATATCTCCTCCCCTCATCGAGGAGATCTACCCCCCGCCATCATCCTCGTCGGAAGAAGTCAATACAATATATATGATTTCAACAACTTTCAAACCAGAACCCCTTGATTTATGGTCTGACTACTTCAATACTGATGAGCAAATTTTGGAGACACTCACTGCACCCGACTACCCTTGGGATGATATGCATCATCGCTCGTACTTCCTCCCGGAAGCATCTACATCCACCGCATCCAACCAGCTATCGGTCGAATCGAAAGATTTCATACCCACTAAGGTCGATTGGTTAAAGGACCCCATCCCAGCACCGGATTCCTTTGAAGAAGGGAACATGTCGAACATTTCCCCCACTATACAGATAGACATTTCCACAACACCAGGGAAACCTGAGCTCATCTCGCTGGGCGCATCTTGCACTCAAGCAGAAACTCAGGCGTACAAAAAGATCTTTCAAGAGTTTCGTGATGTCTTTGCCTGGTCCTATACCGAGATGCCTGGTCTCGATCCCGCCATTATAGAGCACCACATTGATACATGGCCTGAGGTACCCCCTGTTCGTCAGAAACAGCGACCCATTCACCCTTCCAAGCTCCCCGCTGTTAAAGCTGAGGTCGAGAAACTTCGCAAAGCAAGATTCATTTACCCTATTCCGTACACCACCTGGGTGTCGAACCCCGTTCTCGTCAACAAAAAGCAAGGCACCCTTAGAGTATGCACTGACTTCCATGATTTAAACCACGCTTGTCCAAAATACAATTTCCCCACGCCATTCATTGACCAACTCATTGATGAGTGTGCGGTCCATGAAGTCCTATCCTTCATGGACGGGTTTTCCGGATATAACCAGATTCACATCCGCAAAGAGGATCAGTACAAGACTGCCTTCACCACCCCATGGGGCACCTTTGCCTATCACGTCATGCCATTTGGCCTTAAAAATGCTGGTGCCACTTTCCAGCGGGCCATGACCTATTGCTTTCACGACTTGGTCCATATCCTGCGAGTCTACCTTGATGACCTCACAGCTCGTTCTCGAAAGCGATCAGACCACCTTAACGACCTCCGGCAAGTTTTCATGCGTTGTCGCAAATATAAAATCCGCTTGAACCCACACAAGTGTGTCTTTTGTGTCCCGGCAGGCCGCTTGTTGGGTTTCATTGTTTCCCAAGACGGAATCACTGTCGATCCCCTGAAAGTCAAAGCCATCTTAGAACTTTCGCCTCCTCGCACGCTTCGGCAGCTCCAAAGCCTACAAGGGCGATCCAATTTCCTTAGGCGCTTCGTTCCTGATTATGCAACCAAAGTCCACGGTTTCTTACGCTTACTTCGTACCCATGTACCCTTTGTTTGGGATGAGCAAGCAGACACGGCATTCGAAGCCCTTAAGAAAGCTCTCACACAAGCCCCCTTGATATCCCCACCGGATTTCTCTCAAGACTTCACCCTTTATGTCTCGGCATCTGAATATGCTGTGTCCGGAGTTTTGGTCCAAGAAGATGCCTCCCACCAAGAGCATGTGATTTATTACGTCAGCCAGACCTTGTCTGGCCCACCTCTGCATTACCCATACGAGGAAAGATTAGCCCTAGCTGTATTCTTTTCCGTACAAAAATTACGACACTACATTCTACTCAGTCATACCACGGTCGTGGCCGACTCCAACCCTATGGTCTATCTCCTCACCCGGCGGCTCCTACAAGGTTGTGTTGCTAAATGGGTCATTATCCTCCAGGAATATGACCTCACTTTCAGAACTCCCAAAAGCACTAAAGCCCTCGCGCTTGCTCACATCATCACTGACCTCCCCTCCTCTTCAACATCACCCGTTATCCAAACGGACCTGATTGACTAGCAGATCTTCATCATTTCGTCTGACGACCCTTGGTACGGAGACATTTTGACTTACCTTCGTACGCAAAAATTTCGACCACACATCGATCGTGATGGACGTCGTCGCATACGACACCACGCCCCCCGATACCTCTTGTTAGGGGATGTACTTTACCGACACGGCGTTGATACCATCTTACGCCGCTGCCTATCCCATAGTGAGGTAGAACAAGTCCTCAATGATTGTCATAGCGGTGCCTGCGGAGGCCATTTCTCCGGCATGGCCACCGCCCAGAAAATCATTCGGGCAGGTTATTTTTGGCCATCATTGTTTACTGATTGCATCACCGCAGTCAAGCATTGCCAGAACTGCCAACTATTTGCCCCCAAAGCAAGAACCCCCCCCCGCCCCCCTTCATCCAGTCATCACTGTTGGACCATTCTGCAAATGGGCCATCGACTTCCTCGACTGCAACCCCACGTCAGCCGGAGGTCACAAACACATCGTTGTGGCTGTAGATTATTTCACCAAGTGGCCAGAAGCCATGCCGACCTATAATTGCAAAGCCGACACTGCAGCACGGTTTTTCTTCAACCATGTTATCACTCGTTTCGGAGTGCCAAAGCAACTAGTCTCTGACCACGGCTCTCACTTCGAAGATGCCGTCTGGGAAGAATTATCAACCATGTTGAAATTTGAACTACATTTCTCTTCCGCTTACTATCCCCAAGGAAACGGCCAAGTCGAAGCGATCAATAAAATTTTGAAGACCATTCTCCAACGTACTGTAGACAAGCACAAATCCAATTGGCACCACATGCTTTTCCCGGCACTATGGGCCTACCGCACCTCAACCAAAACCGCCACCAGTTTTACCCCTTTCCATTTAGTTCACGGTGTCGAATCCGTCCTCCCTATTGAGTGCCAAATCCCAGCCTTACATATCGCCGTTGAACTCCTACCGGACACTTCCCCGATCGAGCAACGTTTCCTACTCCTAGAGCAGGCTGATGAAGATCGGCGCACAGCCATTCAAAACATGGAAGCAGCTAAACAATGATCGAAACTAAGTTACGACAAACACGTCCACCCAAGAACCTTTTCTGAGGGAGACCTTGTCCTCGCTTACGATCAAGCTCATGATAAAACCGGAAAGGGAAAGTTCGTGTCTATGTGGCAAGGCCCCTACATCATACACACCTACCTCGGGCAGGGGGCATACATTCTGACCAATTCAGAAGGCAATCCCCTACGCAACCCACGCAACGGGTTGTACCTTAAACGATTTTACCCATAGAAAATCTGATGGACACCATCGTCCATTTTAGTATAGGCATACTTTCTTTGTTCACAAAAAATTCAAAAAGCCTAAATATTTGTTTTTCTCTGCATGACCACAGATGGATCCTCTTCCACTCTGCCATGTCGGTTTCGCTGATGGTGCAAGCCGTTGGTCTCCCAATCTCGCCTCCGCAGCTTGGGTAATATACTCCCCTTCACATGAGTTAATTCACATTGACGGAGTATGTTTAGGTGCCGCCACCAATAATCAAGCTGAATACGATGCCGTGACCGGTCTCCTGGCCGCAGCTCTCCAAATGAGCATCCGTCACCTCAACGTTTTCTTGGACTCACAGCTCCTAGTTTCCCAGCTCAACAATGATTACCAGGTACGCGATCCCTGTCTTTTCAGAAAATTCCTGTGCACTAAACAAATGGTTAGACAGTTTGAATCCATTTCATTCACACATGTCCCAAGACACCTCAACCGTGTAGCAGACAATATGGCCAACAATGTCCTCGACTGGCACACCAATCACATCATGTCATATCCATAAAACAAATAACCAAATAATGCATCCACGTGCATAACATGTGCCTCCATGGGCATACGTAAATAAACAAACATACTGCATCCACGTGCATAACATGTGCCTCCACGGGCATATACAAAAGACAAATGTGCATCCACGTGCATACGCGACAATATATCCAAAATATATATCCACATATATATATAAACCATAATAGTCAAACATGTCATAGGTGCCCTCAGCACCCAATATACAAAAATACATCTGTCATACAAAAATGCTTCCCCATATGCTCATCAGCATTTGGGGGCATATACAATATCATCTACTCAGCAGGATCCCTAGGCTCCTCCGGATCCTCCTCTACTGGCTCCGCCGGGTCATGACGAGCCCGAACTCTCTGCTCTGCCGGCCCCGCTGGATCATCCCGCAGACGTCTCATCCCCTCTGTCGGCCCTGCCGGATCATCCCGTCTACCACCCCTGTGCCCTGCCACAAACACCGCCGTCCTCAACAAGAGCGACCGCCACTCAGGCGGCGCACCGAAGCAACCCTCCAAAATATCCCGATCCAGGTCCCTCCAACCATCCTCGGGGATTCCAGCTAGGATCCTGGCAAAGTTCTGTCTGACACCCTCTATGGCGTCATCGCAAGGGCCAACCCCTCGCCCACGAGCCGCAAAGCCTCCACCACGCGGAGGGGGTACCGCTGCAGGTGGATGGGCGACCACCATCGCCCGCCCCTGACGAACCACGTAGTCAGGCGGTGGCACTGGACCCACATCTGCACAAAGCAAGTAAGCCATCACATACTATACAACAATAATCCTCAATGATAAATCAAACAACATATGATATAATATCAAATAAAACACAAAACATACCGTCTAAACTCCAGGCCTGTCCTGGGGCACGAGGCATCTCTGGGTCACCTCGATTGTCCATGCCGGCATAGGGGTAGTCCTCAATAACCAGGGGCATCTGCTCCCACTGTTGATAAAAATCCTCCGTGAAGAAGCCGCGGACACCACCGCCACCACGAGGCATCATCTGCCCCCATCTCATCATACGAGGCTCACTCACGAGACCAGCACGAATGGGTACCCGTGGCCGCAAGGTCGGCACCCGCTCGAAGAAAAAACACCATAAAAATGAAGCATAATAAAACTCACCTCCCTCTTGAACGGCCTTATCCAGATCTCTCTGGACACCCGCCAGAAACATCTGCCCCCAGGCATAATATGTCCCCCGAAGAACGGAGTCCACCATCATCGTCTGTCCCCCAGACATACGATGTGGCGCCGCAGCACCCAATATCCGCAATACACATGCCCCAACAGCTCACATATCCCACTCACGTAGGGATCGCAGACTAATAGAGTTGTTCTGCAAAACAGCATCATCGACACAGAAAGTCTGTAACAGGTCCTCCATATCTACACCTGGAGGGATCCTAGGTAAGAGATCGCCCACCTCACCCAAACGAGGCAACCCAGTCAAAAAATAGACATCCGTGAGAGTGATCTCTAACCTCTCACCCCCAATAATAAATGCACCCTCCGCCGGCACCCACCAACGCACAAGCTTGTTCAGGAGCCGTCTCACTGAACGAATAGGTGGGATCTGAGCGAACTTCAAAAGTCCGCTCATAGCCAGAGTCTGTCTCACCCCCGGATCAGTCTCAATCTTCGCCATAAGATCATCATCGATCTCTCGCTCCCGCCACGAGGACTGTGGTCTCCTCAACATCCTGCCAGAAAACAGAAGAAATTTTTAGCCCCAGCATAAAATTCTTTTGAAAAAATACCATCGCGGCTTTTACACAAACATCCGCGATGCCCATCGCGGCTTTTCCACCAAAAGCCGCGATGACCATCGAGGGATCCATGCAAAAACCCGCGATGAACATCGCGGGTTTTGGCCAGACAGTCGTGATGAACATCGCGACGATCCCCCATGAACTCGCGATGAACATCGCGGGTTCCAACCTCGCAGTCGCGATGAATATCGCGACTGTCATCCTAAAACCCGCGCGGTTCATCGCGGGAACAGCCCCGAAACCCGCGATATTCCACGTTGGAGAGTCAACATGGAATTTCGCGGCCTTCGGGGGCCCGCCACCAAACAAAAAAGACATAATTGACAAGGCTAAGGCAAATAGAGTTACCTGCAACTCGCTGAATCGAAAACCAACGGTGAAATCTCCCAGAAATCAAGAAATAGCTCTGACAGCTCTATCAAACCCGCACGTAACAATGACAAGTCATTTGGGCCCCACGCCATATTTATAGAAATTCCACCAATTTTCAAACAACCATTGCGGTATCATACGATGTCCATTTTTCAAACCGTTGGTACCGTTGGAATCAGCACAGCGAGAACTTCATGCAGGTTCCTTCCTTTTCCCGTTTTCACGGGGTCCATTTTTTGACCATTTTTTGGCCTCTCTCGTGGCCTCGGTTTGCGTGCCACATCGGCCGTTCTCCGTTTTCGACATGCATTATATCGCCGGATTCAGTTTTCCACGCTCGTGATGATGCTTGAGATCATTTCTCGCTCTCATCTTTATATTTTTCGGGCATTTTTCCATGCTTCCCTCGTCACCTCGGTTTGCGTGCCACATCGACCGTTCTCCGTTTTCGACGTGCCTTATATCGCTGGATTCAGTTTTCCGCGCTCGTGATGATGCTTGAGAACATTTCTCGCTGTCACGTCCTAATTTTGAGGGCATTTTTTATGCCCCCCACATAACCTCGGTTTGCGTGCCACATCGGCCGTTCTCCATTTTCGACAATCCTTATGTCACCGGATCCAGTTTTCCGCACTGATGACGATGCTTGAGACCTCTTCTCGCCCTCATCAATCCATTTTTGTTCGGTATAATTTTACCCCTTTTTCGGGCCGAGCAACCCCTTTTACGAAAAAGGCACTTAGGGAGTTTCTGTTAAGCTCTTTTCTGACTCCTACAAACAATGAAAAGATTGCCGAGCAACCTTGTTTCCTTTCATGCTCGTTAAACGTATCTGAAAGGGCGTCTACCTGGTATAAGTTTACCCCTTTTCCGGACCTTGTAGACTAATTACGAAAAAGGTATACTCTAGTCACATCGGCTAGAAGAGTTCTCCATCCGCATCGTTTTATGCTTTTTCGGGCCTTGGAGACTAAACTTACAAAAAAGAAACACCAATAGAGTCCACTTACCGTTTTCAGACTCTCTAAACATGAAAGCACCCATGAGCACGAACAGTCTTGGGCTCACAAAATCCACAGGACCGTACCATTTCAGAGCACACTTTTATCCCTTCTTGGAGCTCATTAAAACTACGAAGAAGGAATCAATGGTGCCTCTTGGCACCACGACAGACAACATCTGCACCACATTGACACCTCTGAGTTAGGGGGCATAATAGATTACCTCGACCCCGGGATAGGGGGCATGATCAATCATTTTGAACCTTCCCCATCATCTCTATCTCAACACCTCAATGAGCCCATCGTTCAAACCAACACATATGTGATCCACAATCACAAACCCCATGCACATAGCATGGGGGCAGGTCATTAACCCTGCTCACTTTTTCATATTCGTGATCTCAACCATTTTTGAGGTCACGTGTCACTTGTATATTTCAGTTTATTTGATACACCTAGTATTTTTCCCCCACGGGTCATCATTTCTCCCCACCACTGCATCCTTCGCTTGGTGGGATCACCTTTATTTGTAGCCATTTTTTAACCTAGTTCTTTCCTTTAACCATTTCGGAGTCCTTATGACCTCCGTTTTTCGCACCATTTGCACCGCCGGATTCATATTTCCGCGCTCGTGATGACGCTTGAGATCATTTCTCGCTCTCACGCCTAGATTTTTTGGGCATTTTTTTTCCATGCCCCCCTTGTCACCTCGATTTGTGTGCCACATCGGCCATCGTCCATTTTTGGCATGCCTTATATCGTCGGATTCAGTTTCCCACGCTTGTGATGATGTTTGAGATCATTTCTCGCCCTCACTCCCATACTTTTCGGCCATTTTTTCAAAATGCCCTCTCATTGCCTCGGTTTGCATGCCACAACAACCGTAGCCCCCTTTTGACAATCTTTATGTCACCAGATCCAGTATCCCACACACATGATGACGCTTGAGACCTTTTCTCGCCCCCATCTATCCATTTTTGTTCGGTATAATTTTACCCCTTTTTCGGGCCGAGCAATCCCTTTTTACGAAAAAGGCACTTAGGGAGTTTCTGTTAAGCTCTTTTCTGACTCCTAAAACAATGAAAAGATCGCCGAGCAATCTTGCTTCCTTTCATGCTCGCTAAACGTATCTGAAAGGGCGTCTACCTGGTATAAGTTTACCCCTTTTCCGGACCTCGTAGACTAACTACGAAAAAGGTATACTCTAGTCACATCGGCTAGAAGAGTTCTCCATCCGCATCATTTTATGCTTTTTCGGGCCTTGGAGACTAAACTTACGAAAAAGAAACACCAATAGAGTCCACTTACCGTTTTCAGACTCTCTAAACATGAAAACAACCATGAGCATGAGCCGTCTTGGGCTCACAAAATCCCCAGGACCGTACCATTTCAGAGCACACTTTTATCCCTTCTTGGAGCTCATTAAAACTACAAAGAAGGAATCAATGGTGCCTCTTGGCGCCACGACAGATCACATCTACTCATTAGGCAGCTTCCCCATTTTGGTCACCTTTGTTCAGAGTATTCTGCAGTATGTCACCTTGATAATTCCCCGACGGCACCTATCAGCTCGTCCTCCCCCCCAGAGTCAATATATACCATTTAGTCAAAGCAATGATCCCCACACCTACAAGTCAGTTCCCTACGCTGCCAGGTCAACCATGTCATCATGCTCTGAACAAAGGAAGTTTGAGTCTACCCAGTTTTTGACCTAGTTATTTCCCATTCCCACAAGTATGTCAGTCCTACCATCAGTACTACAACACTGCAGTTTTACACCTCGTGCTCCTATCAAGGAAACATCATTGCCTTGTTAGTTGCTGGTCTCCCTCTGTCGACGACAACCACATTGATTCCAGAGGATCAACCTAGAGGTCCCTGTGTCTTGGACTCATCACCATTTATGATGAGTGCCTATGAATCATTTCGAGAGGAATCTTCAGTGCCTCTCCAAATGATTGTTTCTCACATGCTCGACTTCAACACCTTGATCGCATCGTTGAGACTCGCACAAGACATTGATCCTTTCAGTTATTAGTCAAAGACCCCGGATACCTCCTGACTCCTCCACATTTGAGAATCTTCCTATGGATAAAACCAGTTACACTTTTTCTATAGATATCCGGGTTGCGCATGGCGACAGTATTCAGATGTACCCCAGTTTCATACTCCCTTGAGTATACAGTTACATTAATTTTCAGATATGACTCATAATCTTTGAGTCCCTACAGATGTTGGACACCTTCAGTTTCAGCAGTTCACCAGTTATTCCAGTGTATCAGTTATGATCAAGAGTATATCCCAAAATAATGTCCCCCCTGGACCATTATGATGTACCAGTAGATTCTTTATGTATTAGATCCCCCTTCTTGGGACTAATTGTTATGTATATGTCTTGATACGAGCATGGGAATGCCCGCCTCGTCCATTATCAGAGATTATACCTCATTCATATTGAGACCATGTAATATGTTTTGTTTTTGCAGCTTCCAAGGGCCGTGGCTCCAGTCTCCAACCGGTCTCTTCTCTCCCCTAAAACCCCAGAAAAAGACAAATGAACTATGATGTCTATCGGCCATACGATGAGCTCCTGCCCTTACACATCAGGGGGCAATCTGTTAACACCCAAAAAGTGCTCACTAGCTCATTTCCCTATTCACATGACCCATTTATCCACTTTTTCACCACCGGAGCCTCTGAAACCAACAAAAGGTCACCAAAAGACCTGAGTACACCCCTTTTTCCATTAAAAAATATTATTTTTCCTAAAAAAGCATAAAAAACCCTAAAAAAGGTCCAAATTCCCAAAAATATTAAAAAGGGAATTAAAATATTAATTTTATTCAAAAAAGGAAAAAGGAGGGAAAAGTACCTAAACCATGTTGGTCAATACCATTTGGTTTCCACAAAACCACAAATGGTATTCCCCACCACCAAAACCTATAAAAAGGTGGTAGGGGCTCCTCATTTCAGATCCATCCATTATCTCATCCTCATGCTGCCGAAATCTTCCTTGAGCATTTTGGCCATTGTAAGCAACCTTGGAGAAGGAGACCTCTTGGAGTTTGGAGCTACTCATCTTGGGAGTTGCTCAACATCAACCTTCACCATTGAAGGTATTATCGCAAGCACTTGCTTGCCCCCCATTTTTCAATACAAATTCATTCTTTAATATTTTCTTGTTCTTATTTTTTAAATGTTTACATTATTTGCTTATATTCTTGCATAGATCCATGATTAGTTTTGTTTAGATTAGTTTCTTGTTTAATTCTATTGAAACTGCTGCTACTAGTTAGCAGGTGCCCATAGCACTAAGCCTGGTTGCAAAACCGGGCCAACAGGCCTGGGAGGATTATATACGGATATTAAGACATACAAATATTCGATTGACCAATAGGGCTGATGTACTTATCTGGGATCACCATCCCTCCGGAGTATATTCACCAAAAAATGGATATATCCAACTAAATGTGGAAGTCCATAACAGGGAATTGGTGTGGTGGTGGAAATATTTGTGGAAGTTAAGATGTCCGGGTAAAGCAAAATTACTATTCTGGGCTATACTGGAAAATAAGGCTCCTACCTGGGACATTCTGCAAAAACGTTTTCTCCAGGGTCCGGGGATCTGTCCTCTTTGTAGGGATGCAGAAGAGAACATTGCTCATCTTTTTATTCATTGTCGGTTTTCACAGGCTGTTTGGAATGATATCAGCAAAAATTTGGATTTTAAGGTGAGGTGGAGGGGAGAGAGTGTGCTGGAAGCGTTCCATTTGTGGTGGTCTGTTCATAAATCCTCCACCTTCCGGGCATTCCTGTGTATATACACTTGGGGCATTTGGATTACCCGAAATAAGTTGATATTCCAGGACTGCAGGGTTCCGCTGGAATCTGTCGTGGCACAAGCGGTGGCGATTATTCAACATTGTGAGGCCCCTGTTCAAGTGTGCAGAACACGACCTGAGTGAAAAAATGAAGATGGGTGTCTATTTTGGGGGGTCTCGTGAGAAAATAATTCTGTTTTTTTCATGTCTTCCAACTTCGGGCGAACAAAAGTGATATTTTTATTTAAAATTTCACTTTGTCGTAAAAAGAAAACTTTTGTAGAATTATGTTAGCTTTCTACTCATAATTTTTTCAATTTTTTTTATTAAGATTTGATATGTCGATTTCGCAAATGTTTGACAGTGTGTTCTTATAAAATGAAAAGACTACAAAAGAGTTATGATTTGTTGCACCACTAAAATCGTTGTTAGACTTGTGTTTTGCAAAAACTGAAAATGCTACGACAATCTACACACAATGTACTAACGCGTGACTATAAGTTTGCATCCAATGGACCTCTATACTATTTATTATATTTTTTTAAAGTCGATCCATGGGGAAACTCAGTCGATTTTCAACAACCTTTTTGTTGCACCACTTTTCTCTCAACCCGCTATAAAATCAAAAAATCTACGACCACCCTTTTGAAGTAGACACGTCAATGAATCGACCCACATTTTCTTCGATTTTTTTGGTGTTGTATTTACAAAGTTATGGATTTTTCTTTTCGCTGTTTTTTTAAAGAGCTGAATCATAACTCGACACATGTTACAAATATAAAACTTAAAAAATATCAGTTCTTATCTATATACAACAAAATTTATACCCTCGTAAAGTAGATTCAATAATGAATCTACTGGTATGAAGTCCGACATTCGTTTTGTTGTGTAAGAGGTGGTTTTCTCCTTCCGAAAATGGAGAAACCTGAAAATTTTGCAGAGCTCTGAATCGGTCATGTTTCAGAGATTATTCGGCCGAATAATTATTCGGCCGAATAATTATTCGGCCGAATAATTTATTCGGTCGAATAACGTTTTTCCGTAACGGCGCCGTTACTTATAGCGAAGGTTATTCGGCCGAATAACTAAACGGAAAAAAATTTCGTCGGCCGGAAAAAAAATAAAAATAAAAATTTATACTCATATAAATAAACATAAAGTTAATTCATTATTTTCGCATGTTTGAACTTCGCATTTTTTTGTCAAACTAATTTCGGAAGGAGGATATAATTTTTGCAAAAGGAGGTTTTTACAAGGTATGTTTCTTCTTCTTCTCTACAAAAGGCACATTGAAGGAGTTTTTTTTTCTAAGGCATATTTACAAGGAGTTTTTCCAAACTATCTCTTTTCTTGTTGCATTTTTACAAAGAAGACATTTTTTGCAAAATGAGGTTTTTACAAGCTATGTTTCTTCTTCTTCTTTACAAAAGGCACATTGAAGGAGTTTTTTTTTCCAAGGCATATTTGCAAGGAGTTTTTTCAAACTATCTCTTTTCTTATTGCATTTTTACAAAGAAGACATTTTTTGCAAAAGGAGGTTTTTACAAACTATGTCTTCTTCTTTTTTACAAAAGGCACATTGAATGAGTTTTTCCAACATATCTCTTTTTTATTACATTTTTACAAAGAAGACATTTTTTGCAAAAGGAGGTTTTTACAAGGTATGTTTCTTCTTTTTTCCAAAGGCACATTGAAGAAAAAAAATTTCTAAGGCATATTTGCAAGAAGTTTTTTCCAAATATTTATTTTCTTGTTGTATATTTGCAAAGAAAACATTTTTTTGAAAAAGAGATTTTTACAAAGTATGTTTCTTCTTCTTTTTTCCAAAACACATTGAAAGTGTTTTTTTTAAGGGATATTTGCAAGGAGTTTTTTCAAAATATTTCTTTTCTTAGACATGTTTGCAAGGAGGTTCTTTGCAAGGATGTTTTTTTTTCAAAGTAGCTTTGCACTTTTTATTTAATTGAAAGAGGTTTTTTCAAATAGTTGTTTTGCTAAGGTATTTTGCAAATGATTTTTTTCCAAAGTAGTTTTGCACTTCTTATTTATTTGAAAGAAGATTTTTGTTCAGAGAATTTTTTCAAAGGAAAGTTAATTCCAAAAAAATCTTCTTCAAAAGACTCTTACAAAATTTTTAAAAGGTAAAGTAAATTTCAGTTCATGTTTTTATAAATTCCGTAAATGTTTTTAAATCTTAATTTATTTGTTTTTACTATAAAGTAACATGATTCTTTAATTTATCGTCTATAGATTAAACAACCATGGGCAATAAGAGAAATCGTAAAAGAAAAGCTGATCGTAAACGTGATGATGATGATAATAGAGAGAAACAAAAACTCAGATATATTGCCAAAAAACAAAGGGTTGCTGAAACAGAAGAGAGAACTATTGAAGATATAAATACAGATTTACATGACAATGTTGAAGAAATGGAAATTGAAAATAGAGTACAAGAAGAACAAATTGAAGTTGAAAAGAACATTGTAGAAGATGTAAATAGTGATTTACATGCTAATGTCGATGAAATCAATATTGAAGATCAAGTTCAAAATCCAGAAATTGAACCTGGTATGTATATATCATATATTTTCCAAATTCATTTTTTTATAATGAATTTTATTTTTTGATATATGTTAAATTAAATTTAACTTGATGTATAGGTACTTTTACTATTGATGATGAAATGTTAGAAGACATTGATTGCGACAAATATGGAGAAAAACTACCAATACATGTTGCACGATATCGTGCTACAAAATTTTATGATGAAGTCAAAGATTACTCAATAGCAGGACAAGCACAAATTTTGAGATGTTTATTAGTGTCCAAGAAATTAGAAGGTGCTACATCGTTATTGGGTATTCACAAAGTAACAAAAGAGTCGAAATTGAAACAAAATGTGATGGAAAATATAGGCGATGCAATAAAAAAATTTGGAAAATCCAGGAAGAAAGATATCAGTGTTGCACGTAAAGCAATTCATACAGCAATTCTTTCAGCTAGTACTAAACAAAAGCGTTTGACAACAGAACTAGCAAAAGCAGTTGGAACATCAAGAAAAACATTATACAAACATAGCAAATTCAGAATGCAAATAGATGAAAATAATGAACTTGCTTGTTGGGCAATTATTTGTAGACAACCTTACAAAGATAGATTAGGAGCAGGGGTTAAAGATATTGTACGAGAATATTGGTTGGAACATGCTCGAGTTTCACCAAATTCAAGAGATGTGATACGCAAAAGAATATCACGAAATGTATATGAAAGCCAACCAAAACATATAATGGACATGACACAAGTACAATTGTTCAATAAATTCAAGGAAGATCATCGTGGAATTAATATATCAATCACTACATTTGTGCAACAAAAACCATGGTATGTTCGACCTATAACTATACGTGATACATGTTGTTGCCGTTATCATGTGCAATTTCAGTTATATTATGACACGTTTCTTGAATTTGGTAAAATGTTTTGGACAAATTCACCACCTCCGCCGACGATACGTGAATTCATATCTCAAATTTTATGTGAGAGAAATCACGATGAAGTATTTTATTCAAAGAAATGTGTCAATGGAAAACATTGTCATCATTGTGGAAATTTGGTGTTATTCCACAATAAATACCCTATCGATAATGATCAATCGTTGTCAAATGTAAATGTTGATTGGAAGAGATACGAATACATCAACTATAATACAAGTTCTAGTGATTCACGTTCCAAAAGAATTGATTTGCTAGAAGACAAGATATGCGTCACAGATTTTCTCAAAAAATTTGAAAACGAAATTTATAAATACACCCAGCATTCACATAGAGCACGATGGCAAGATCTTCAATTCAAACAGTCTCGTGAAATTTTTCCACCCGGAACAATTTTGTCGGTGGTTGATTTTGCTGAAAACTATACATTTGCTGCACAAAACGAAATACAGAGTGAATACTATCACTCTGACCAAGTTTCGATATTTGTCCATGTTGTATATAGACATTCTCAACAGGATATCGATGGCATTGAAAGCACATGTGACAATCGAGATGTGATTAAAGAATATCACTTCTATATCAGCGATGATCGTACACACGACACACATTTTGTCCAACATTGTATAGAAAATATTTTCTATGACTCACTGAAAAAACGCGAAGTCAAATTCAAAGAGCATTGGATATGGTCTGATGGATGTGCGGGTCAATTTAAATCTTCACGATCATTTTTTTGGTTATGTCGACTTCATAAAGCGCTGAACATCAAACATCGCTGGAATTTCTTTGAAACTGAGCATGGAAAAGGTGAGCATGATGGTGCAGGAGCATGCGTGAAAAGAGCACTTCGAAGATGGCAAATGAACTATTCTTCAGCACGGTTTCATTCAGCTGCAGAGGTTGTCCAATGGTGTCAATTAAATCTAAGCCATGATTATAATCAACAATCAAAAGACGTGCGCAGGTATGTCCACTATTTTTTTAATTTATATTATTTCTTAAAATTAAAAAAAATGTATATACTAACATTTAAGTACACATGTACACTATTTATTGTGTAGGTTTTTTTGGCTTGTTGGGGTCCAAGATATAAATCGATCAATACCATATGACGCTAGCACCATACATGGAACTAGAGATCTTCACTCTATTCAAACAAAATCATTTCACAACGTGTTTGCATTTGACAGTAGAAAGCAATCATGCTTTTGTCATATTTGCATTGAAAATGTCGAGTCTACAGAAGTTTGTGAAAACATAACAAACAACTACGTAAAAGCTTGGAGACACACAGAGATTAATCCAAAAGGAAAAATGCCACTGGCAAGTGTTGAAGAATTAGAATCAGAAGAAATAGCAATATCGTCTGATGGCGATAGAATTTCAGATCTCGTAAGAGAAGGTAATAAACTTGTTTTTGACTTTTTAATCAATTGTTCATTCTAATCCTTCGCCATAAGTGGTCAATTCAATTCATTTAAATACGCTAACACCAATCATAACTTGCACAGGAGATGTTTTCGCTGTGATTGCACCTATAGACAACAACGAAAATGTCAAATATTATTTGATGCGATGCACTGAAGGAAAAATGAAATTATTGGAGGACTACAACGACAACGGATTTACATACGAAAGAGGATCCATCATTTTAAAAGGCTACTTTTTTCAGCAGACGCATATGACTAAAAATTATGTCTACTTTCAGGATTATGAGCCTGATGTTATATGTTGTCAATATAGTCATTTAGTATGTGCATCTCGAATAAAATTGATACAAGTTCCATCAAAAAAACAGTTGAAAACCAAAAAATGGAAACTATCCATATGTGACCATGAACGGATAGTTGAAGATGGTATTCCATTACGATGTTTTTAACTATATATCAAAAATAAATTGATCTATATTTTTGTCCATGTCAATTGTTGTGTGCAATATATTTTTTGTCCAATTATCAAAATTGTTGTGCCCAGTATATTTTTTCATTGAGATTTTATGAATATTTTCTTGAATGACAACTATACTTAAATGGTTGTACTTTAACATGCTTAAAAATGAATTCAAATATAATTTAAAAATTCAAAAGTACTTTATTCGGGTCCCCATATGTCTATTAGACCACTAAGGGATGAGATAACGGATGTGGCTATGCCCACTCCGCCCCGAATTTTTACTTTTGGTTGATTAATACTAACGAAAAAATACAAAAAGACCTATTAAATTTTGTAGTATATTAATCCATCGAACATGTTTCTTTAATACATACTTCACCATAAATATGATCTTAAATAGATGTCTTAAAATTGTAACCAAGTTCTCCATCCCAAATCTTTAATTTAAAATATCGCTTGTGCAAATTCACATAACTGAAATCATGGCAAATGGAGATAACGATCATTTGATTTTTAATCACAAGCAAGGATTCCAGGATTGTGAAGCTTATGCTAAATTAGAGAAATGATTATTTACAACAAATCAATGAAAATTCATCAAATTGTTGTTTAAAATCATTGCTCTAATTTAGCACAAACTTCACAATCCTGGAATCTTCGCTTATGATTAAAAAACAAAAAACCGTTACCCCCATTTGCCATGATTTCAGCCTCATCAAATGTACCTGAACATTGAAAATAAAAATTAAATTAATTAAAAATCCATTAATTTTGCCCAACATTAATTCTTACCATAACATTCATTTTCAACATTGAATATTTCCTAACTTAGATTATCATTTTAAAAACATTTCCAACACCTCCCATTCATTCAACATTTCCTACCCTTGGGTTCTCATTCATTCAACATTTCCTACCCTTGGGTTGCACCTATCAAGACATTTTAAACATTCATGCAAAACATATTATAATAACACTTATTCTCAACATAACAAATTGAAAACATTCATTCTTCCATAACACCTCCCATTCATTCTTTCCCAACATTTCTTTTTCTCTAACACCTCCCATTCATTTTTTTCCAACATTGATTCTTACCATAACATTCATTCTCAACATTCAACATTTCCCAACTTGAAATAACATTTCAAACATTCCTAACACTTCCCATTTTCTAACTTCATAACATTCATTGTCATCATTCAACATTTCCTAACCTTGGATTGCACCTATAAAAACATTTTAAACATTCATGCGAAACATATTATAAATATTATCAAAACTCATGCAAAACATATTCTAAACATTTACCAAATGAGAAGTAATGGACATGTACTCATGTATATAATCCAAAAAAGAGTTGATGAACTTGTGAATTCAATGTACATATATATATAATCAAAAAATAAATACCCTCCATGTTCAAAACAACACCAATATATAGATATCAACAAAAACTATAAAGTCTGAACCACTATCCATCTCGACCAATATCTTTCCACTATTTTCCACTAGGACCTTCCCTGGGACTCAACTCCACCTACAATACACAAAAAAACAAATTATAAATTTAGATCATAAATTATTTAAACAATTTTAAACTAAATTCAAAATATTAAGATATTAAACTCATCTACAAAACAATTCAATTATTAAAAAAATCGTACATCAAATTCTTTGGATGCATGTCCACCACTTTTTTCCCCTAGAGACTTTCCTTTGGCTCCAAAAGATCTCAAAGAGCCAAGCTGCAACATGTACAAAAACAATTTTCAAATAAATCAAAAAAATATAAAACATTAAACTTATATCAAAAATCATTTCTAGTTCGACAAAATTACCTCAGTGCCAATATCTGCATTCATTAAAGACCCCACATCTTCGCCCCCAATTTCCAAGTGGTCTCTTCCCTAAAATTTAAATTTTGTTAGTAAATAAAACATAGTAGATACAAATAATAAATTAAGCAATTAACTTAAAACCAAAACAAAAAAATTAAAATCATTAGCTCACAAGAGATGGTAAATCATCTAAAAAGTTGGAATCTAATGAAACCTGCATAGATAAGTCAAATTAACAATAAGATACATTGATATTTATTAAAATTCAAGTAAACAAAAAAAATATCATGTTCAATCACAAATATTATAATTAAAATACCTCTCCTGAGCGCTCTTCATTTTGACTAGGATGCTCTTGATTTTGACTACTGGAGACTCGAAAATTATTTGCATTTAACATTCTCGTAAACTACAAACAAAATACATTTGCTTAATATACTTATTCCCATGTAGCAAAATATTCAATTCAAAATGATTAATAAAAAATCAAATAGATTATCATAGCATAATCAACAAACCACTCCCATGCTCGATGTGTCATTGGATAACACATCTGAAGCTATATCTCGACAAGACTTAGCATAAGCCCTGAGATCATCAATGCTCAATGCATCTACCTCGTCATTCGTCTTGTAGACAAAACTCTGACGAAGAATAGCGCGAGCCTTCTCTCGCCCCAAACCAAATTCTACTCCTGCAAGAGCTGAAGCTAAACCATCACCTACTGATTCCCTTCCAATTGTCCCTAGTTGAGATGTTGTCTCCATCTCTGATCTTAAAGCCACAACCCTTGGTGGACGAGGTATCTCAGGTGGAGGTTGTATAGTGGCAGGGTCTCTAAGAGCACCTTTTCGATTATATATTCTACCCTTTCCAGCTCCATAAAAGTCAGAGGGAACATCAGTATAGTTAGGCTTCATACCTAAAAAAAACTCCGCATAAAAAAATCTAGCAAAATAATTAGGAACCTCATCGTTCCAAGGCAATCGACCATAAGCTGCAAGAAATCGATCATATATGAAATGTGCAATTTGAGGATGCTTGAAATATTGCACTTTCAACATTTTTCGCTTAAGGCCTTCTTTGAAATTGAACATTGAATTGGCTTGTTCTCTACTGACTCTCTCCTTCACAACCTCCCACTTATCTGGACCCATAACTTGCTCCTTTCGCATCCGCATCAAATGAACAGAACTATTTGTAGTCGGTCCAAGTTCATCGTATGCATCAATGAATTTTTGCAAAGATGCCAAAACAATCTCTAGACTTTGTCGACTCTCTGGAGGGAGATCCAAAGAACAAAGATCATTGTTCAACCTGTCATAGTGGGATTTACAACTTTCAAGAATAGTTTGTTGCACAACACCTCGCCATGGAAGCTCATCAGGTAAATCAGACGGATAAGTTGATATGGGTGTACACCCCTCAGCTAGTGGAACATATGTCGTCCTAGCTCTAGGAGGAACTTCAGGACCCTGCTCTCCACCCACACCTATTCCATCATCTATATTCCTATCTTGATCTTCCCCTCGCTCCATCGAATTACGCACATCTTCTGAACATCGCTCTGCTTCAAATATAGCCGTAGTCAAAAATAAACTTTTTCCGTAAATTCAAAACACAAAAAAATACAAATTATACATTATTAAACATTAATGTTCATACCAACAGAACGTTGGGATCGACGCTCTCCCACAGAAGACAAAGGAGAATCATTTGTACCCCCTCGAACTTGTTGGTGATCAAACGACTGGGACCCATGCAATAAACCTGAACCCTGCGGTGAATTCGACAACCTTCGACTACCAATTGGAACACCAATTCCTGAGGATTGTGATGACCTCCTACGCTTTCCCTTCGCAGACTCTCTTTCCATTTGATATAACTTCTAAATTTACACAAACATTAACATATTGAAAATGTACATAACTACCACTACAAGCATCAAGCCAATATTTGATTAAAAACTCCAACAAAATTTAAGTCCCCCTCCTAACCCTAATTAATTAACTAAAATTCCTTACCCTCCCTAATATTGCAACATAAAGGACATATCTAATAATCATTTCATTATCAAACACAATTAATTGAAATAGTATAATAACCTTAAAAACTTTTAATCCAACAAATATGTTTGAATTATATATGTCAACAAACAAACATCTCACTAAACATATATATGTATTCTTATTAAAAGAATTCCAACTTATATTTATGATAATACAATTTACACACATTTAAGTTGTACATGTTAACTCTACAAACTCAAAACATATCTATTAAAGATCTGCATACAAAATGTAGAGCTTCCTCAAATAGTATAACATAAATATACCCTTATTAAGAAAATTCTAGTTAACATCTATGATAAAACAATTTACAAACATTGAAGTTGTACATGTTCATTCTACAAAATTAAAAACATATCTCTTAAAGATCTGCGTAAAAAATGTAGAGCCACCTAAAATATTATAACTTATTTTCTTTTGTAAGTTCCTCTCCTAACTCTAAGAACACTATTGCAGCATAAACATGACATCAATAATCATCCCATATTGTAATAGTTCAATCACCTTCCTAATTTTTAAACTATCACTTATGTTTTCATTCTATATCTCAATAAACAAACATTCCTTAATTTTTATAAAAAAAATACTCAATAACTTACAATATTGAATTTTTAAGTGACTTTCTACGTTAACTCTGTTCATGAACAAAGTTCATGAACAAAGTTCATGAACAAAGTTCATGAACTCAATTGACATTCTTGTACCTGACTTACATCGTAACACCACATGTTGATCATTTATAAAGTTGTTTAGTATATCCTTTATCATCACTTCATTGATTAGGGTTTAAACTCGTCAGGGATTAGGGTTTAAATATCCATATATATGAAGAAGCAATAGAGTTACATTTGATAAAAATAAGACAGCTACATGTTATGATGTTTAATTTTCATTTTATATATTTCAAAACCTTACTTCATAGCATAACTGCAGCCTATAATTTCATAGCATATCATGAACAGAACTCTGTTCATGAATAGAACTCTGTTCATGAACAGAACTTCTATGATAGCAAATGAACATTCATGGTTGATGGAGTAGTAGTAAGTCCATAGTTTTCATGATATTATACAGATACCCAATTCCAAGTAGCAGGTGGAGATTCATTGTTGAATGCATGTGATTAGATTGAATCGAAAGAACTGCCTACTTTAATGGGGTTAGTTCATCTCAATTATCTAAAAGCTTACGTCAATCAGAGAACCAATACCCTTTGAGCAATGATAACAACATTATTACAGCTAAAGATCATTACCTAATCATAGCTAGTACTATTATATTAATCATATTCTTAGACCTGCCCCATAAAAAGAACCAAAAGATGAGGGTTGAAGACATAATGTAATCCTAAAGGTGAAGTGCAAGCACTCATAAGCATGAATAATCATGTAGTACTAATACCCTTATCTGAAATCACATATAAAGCCTAATCAAAGCATTATAGTATTCTTAGTAAAGCTAACCAAGCTATAATAATTGTAAAGCTATTTTTATATTTTCTGTGCATCTTATGATTAGACTGCAATCACTATAACAGTTCACATCTAACCTATAAATAATGGTATTCTGTTCATGAACAGAGGTCTGTTCATGAACAGAGTTCACGAACAGAACTCTGTTCATGAACAGAGTTCACGAACAGAACTCTGTTCATGAACAGAGTTCACGAACAGAACTCTGTTCATGAACAGAGTTCACGAACAGAACTCTGTTCATGAACTGTTCATGAACAGAGTTCATGAACATAAAACTGATTCTCTAAAATAAAAATTGCATTTAAAACATTTAACCTTCCATTTAAGACCCATTACAGATTTTTTTAATTTTAAGACTGCCAACAACATAAAAACAAACTTAACGTAACGATGCATACCTGTATATAAAAATGCAGTGAAGAATCGTCGATCCCAACGCCGCCTCTATTCAACCCAGCAACGCTCAAAACAACACCTATTTCCTTCACAAACAACAACTAACGTAATCAGATAAGCCATATAACATACACAAACTGAATCATTACGTCATAAGCAAAACGAAAAATCATTACGTCATAAGCAAAACGAAAACGCACCTTCAACCGTTCAGATAAAACCGCAGCACCGTCAAAGCAGCAACCCACCAAGACACACCTGCCAACGACAACAGACCAACCGACACGCTACCTCCAACGAGCAGCAGCTAGCGCAAATCACACCCCGACGAAACGTTAAAGCCCACGATCAACAGCAGAACTAACAACAAACCAACGAATACGCTGCTTAGAACAAACAGAGCAAGCGCAAATCACACCCCGACGAATCGTAAGAGCCGACGAGCGACAGCGGAAATAGAGCAGACGCGAGTCGCCGAGAAAGAGCGAGCAGTGGAACGCAAGCAGCGCGGCGAGCAGCGGGGGTGGCGAGCAGCGGGGTGGGGCGTCGGCAGGGTGGCAAATCTCTACTGCGGGCCCATGCGGGGACCAAAGAATTCCAACAGGGAATGCCAAATGGCAGCCGATGCTGTCTTTTTATGCAGAAAATTTGTTCGGCCGAATAATGGTTCGGCCGAATAATTATTCGGCCGAAAACTTGTTCGGCCGAACAATTACTCGGCCGAATAATTATTCGGCCGAATAAAGTATTGCCCGAAATTTTTTTCCGTCCGGCAACCGTTTGCACAAATTTCAAGAGTCTCCGTTAAACGGGACGGAGAACTGTTTGTGGTTATTCGGCCGAATAACCTTAAAATTATTCGACCGAATAATGTAAATTATTCGGCCGAATAATGTAAATTATTCGGCCGAATAATGTAAATTATTCGGCCGAACAATGATTTTTATTCGGCCGAATAATATTTTTATTCGGCCGAATAACTTCCGCTAAGACGATTTTGCACTGATTTCTCACGAAAGTGTTACCCACCTTCACGTTTTCACCCACCTGTGCGGGTAGAAACGATTGATGTATCCATGCCGTGGGCATTTTTTGATGGCGCCTCATTAAACCAACAATCTGTGTGTGGAGGGGGGGGAGTCCTTTACAAAACAGAGGCACATTATTTCCATCTTGTGGCTGGTTTGGGGAGAGGATCAAATAACTATGCAGAACTCATGTCTCTTAAATTGCTGATGTTATTTGCTCTTGAACAAGGATGCCTATCTCTACAGATTTTTGGCGACTCCTTGTTAGTTATCAACTGGGCAAAGGAGAATACACTTTGTCATGTGATGGTTCTATTACCTATCCTGGAGGAGGTGATCCGGTTAAAATTGTCCTTTAACCACATCACATTTACACATGTTTACAGGGAGAGGAATGGGTTGGCAGATCAGCTCTCCAAGGAGGCTACGCAGCAGGAATTATCTCATGGAACATGGAGGATAACTATTCATTCACCAGGGGGCACATTCAGCTATTATCACAGACCATTTTATGAGGATAATGAGGCACAGCATTGAGCAACGGCTCAGCATTTGTTGAACAATGATGGTTTCGTTCTTCCATTTCTGTTACAGCTTTTATGTAATAGGATATATGCGGGTTGTATGGATTTTTTGTTGTATGTATGGGACATTAGATATGATGATTATATGGGACAGTAAATATGTGACAATGTAGGGATCTCAGTGATCTTTCTACATGTGCAGAATGTAATTTTGTTCATATATTTGAAATAAAATTACGATTTTTTCCGAGGAAAAAAAAAAAAAACACAATACATAACAAGAAAAACATCATTACATACGTAACAAAAAAGAGATGAGGTGCAATGCTATAGATACTAATTTCACTTAAGTATAGATGCACTGCAGAACAATACATTAATTTCATTAGACTCCATTCTCAAACTTTGTTACAAGAGGCATTCAATTATTTGTACCTTTAGTTCATATGATACAAAAAATACAAAAGTCATCGTTTAATCTTCCAACTCTTAAACTTCTAATCTATTTATCTTCAATTTGTCGTATGTTGCTTCAACTTCTCCATACTTTCTGCATTGGATATTCCACAACCTGTCAAAATCCTTTCTCTCCAAAAATCGTAACCTGACATTATAGTTTTTTCTATGGCCTGCAGCTAAACCTTATGTATCCACACCAGTTTTCAAATAACCCATGGCTCTAGATATTCAAAATTCACACAGTCTAACCTTGTTGTTCTGCATATGTCTTTCACTTCCTACAACCTAATTTTGTGAGGCTTGGTCCTTCAATCAAAATTCTTGCAACCTAACCAATCATACAAGGAAATGCCATTTTGAATTCATGGATTACAGGGCAATGCATGGAGGAAACACCTTACAGCCAACTTCAAATACTATATGTCTATGAACAACTCTCTGAACGAATCAAGAAATATCAAATGGTCTTTCAAGAGTTCTCTAAAAATCTCCCAAAATTTTGAAATAAAGAGATTGGAGGTAAGAATTTTTGTGCACCCCAAAATTTGATGGAACCAGAGGTTGGAACATAAGCAAATCTCTGAACCCTAATAGGGTGAGACAATTTCCCTAAAATTTATGCCCAATTGCGTGAAGAGAACATGGCAAGGTGTGAAGAGAACAAGGAAATATGCCCTAAAACTTATGGAGGAATTATTCCCAAAATCTACTAAACATGAGTTGTGTTGAATAATTAGTTTTACCCATCAGATGAAAAATGGAGATAGTAACATTGGAAACTCACCATGTTCTTGAGGATGCTTTTGGGCGCCCTCTCTCTAGCAATGCAGCAGGGACAAATTGTTCCAGGGCTCTCCTCCACAATGGAAATGGCCGCAACACTGTTTGGGAAGGTGCAACGGGCTAGGGTTTGAGCAGGAGCAACGAGCCGACCGCAACAGTGTTCAAGCAGACCGCAACAGGGTTCGAGTAGGGGCAATAGGCCAAGGTTCTCACCACTATGGAAATGCATAGTAACCACAACAGTGTTGGAGTAGACTACAATAGTGTTCATTTTTCAAGCAAGGGCAACAATGTTCGAGCAGCGGCAACGTGGGGAAGGTTCTCACCACTATGGAAACGCAGACCGCAAGAGTTTTCAGTGTTCGAGCAGGGGCAATGCGGGGCCGATGTAAGATGTGTTGGTTTGCAATTTGTTTTTAATTTTTATTTGTTTTATTTATTTATTTTATTTTAACTTAATTTTAATTTTGTTTATTTTTAATTTTAATTTTATTTGTTAATAATTTTGTTTGTTTTTAATTTTAATTTTATTTAATTTTGTTTGTTTTTAATTTTAATTTTATTTAATTTTGTTTGTTTTTAATTTTAATTTTATTTAATTTTGTTTTTATTTTTATTTTTATTTTTATTTAATTTTGTTTGTTTTTAATTTTAATTTTATTTAATTTTTAATTTTAATTTTGTTTTTTTTAAATTTTTTTTTATTATTTAATTTTTTTTAATTTTAAGATTGTGCATATTGTCCCCAGTCATCTCGAGATGACACTAGGGTGAAAGGTCAAAATCTCATGAAGAAATATGCAGTGATTGAGTCAGCAAAAAAGGCAAAAGAGGCAGGAAACTCACGTTTCTGCATGGGTGCTGCATGGAGAGATACCGTGGGTAGGAAGACAAACTTCAATAAAATTCATGACTATGTGAAAGAAATCAGAGGCATGGAAATGGAAGTATGTTGCACTTTGGGTATGTTGGAGAAGAAACAAGAAGAGGATCTCAAAAAGGCTTGCCTTACAACTTATAACCATAACTTAGACACGTCAAGGGAATTTTACCCCAACATTATAAAAACTAGGGAAATGAATCACTTGATAAAAACAACAAGAATTATGATGCCAAGGGCCATGGTCCAATTGTCTACTAGGCGGGTCCATTTATCTTTGCTAGAGTAGGCACTATGCTTTCTAGATAGGGAAAAATCCATTTTTATTGGTGAGAAATTGTTGACTGCTCCTAATAATGACTTTGATGTCGATCAACAAATGCTCAAGGTGTTGGGTCTTATACCTAAATTTGGTAGCATTGTACACTAGTAACCTAAAACGTTAAAATATTTTACCACTATGACCATTATCACCATGCTTAATGTTTAACTTTATAATGCATACCATGAAAACCCTATAAAGCATATTATTGTTCTATTGAATTCCATATAACCCTAAAATACTAACCCTTGAAAACATCTATTAGACAACAATATATATCCCGCTACTCTTACAATTATTAACATCTAACCTTTATCAACACCAATACATATAAGCCTTAATTTGTGTGTCTTGTAACTCTTAAGCCTTAATCATATAGCATATAAACCAAATGAGAAACACTTATAAACCATCATTGTCGTCATCGTTGCCATCATCGTCGCCATAACGTGTAATCCACAACACTTATAAAACCCACACATCATCGTCATCTTTATCATCAATGTCAATGTCATTGTCATCATCACCATCTCCACTTACATCACCATCATCATCGTCATCATCATAATATGTAAAGCAAGTTGAGTAAAAGATCCAAATCCTAGGCTCTATCAAGCATCGAGAGGGATCAAATCTCCCGAGGTGAAAACATCTACTCGAATAGAGTCTAGAAACCCTCCCATACCGTCACTAAATGTGTCTAGTATAACCATGCAAAACTCCAGTCCGTACAACCACCCATTGAAAAAAATTCAACGTTTGCCCCATTTGGTACATTAATTATTCTATAGGTTGATTGCTTTATTGTCGAATTGCTAGTGTGAGACATGATTGAGTCTAGAAACCCCCCCATACCATCACTACATGTGTCTAGTATAACCATGCAAAACTCCAGTCCATACAACCACCCATTGAAAAAAATTCAACGTTGGCCCCATTCGGTACATTAATTATTCTATAGGTTGATTGCTTTATTGTCAAATTGTTAGTGTGAGACATGATTGAGTCTAGAAACCCTCCCATACCGTCACTACATGTGTCTAGATATATAACCATGCAAAACTCCAGTCCGTACAACCACCCATTGAAAAAAATTTAACGTTGGCCCCATTCGGTACATTAATTATTCTATACATTATTCAAAATTAAGAAAAAAATATACTTTTCTTTACATTATACAAATCCACTAATTAGTAATTGAAATATCCCAAAAAATAACACATAAATCTTATAACTTGATTTTGTGTCTTGGTTAATCGACACATGTTCGATTCAAACCATTACCACTACAACCTCGAGGAACACCCACGCTTCTGCACATGTAGAACATAAGATTAGAAAACTAATTTTCAAATATAACCTAGTTAATCAACACAATGAACATATGGTATGTGAGTGCATTTACTTTAACCTATAAACATTGCGTACCTCAACTTTTCAACAATTAAATATCATTCATCTTCTTCTTCATCCAACTCAACATCTGTATCGAGATCTGGTTCTGAATAGATATTGATGAAAGGATCATTCACATCGTCATCATCATCAAAGTCATCTTCGCTAATATAGTCACCCATATCGTCAATGATATCATCGTCTACTACATTTGCATGATCAACCTCTTCAACTTCTTCATCTAACACATCGACTGCAGCCTGATCTGAATCATCATCATCTTCTTATTCTCCCTGATTATCTTCATCATCTAGTACATGATTGTACTTTACTGGTCTTCCTCTTGGATCGTAACGAACAACGTATGATCAACCTGCTTTACCTGGTACCTCGGAGTAGTAGACTTGCTCACTTTGACTTGGAAGAACATAAGGCTCTGTACCCGGTTCAAATGTCCTTGTATTAACCATGGTAAATCCATTAGCATGCTCAATAACAGTTCTTTCAGGATCACATTCATGCATCCGTAGCCTGTACCACTTCACCTCAAACAAAACTATTTTAAAGGAATTAAAATCACACTCAAGAATGTCCTCCAAATAGCCATAGTACCTATTCTCGGTTTCTTCTAGATGTCTATCACTTCTAGAGGAAACATTGGTGACCTTAAACACTGTCGTTATCCCACAATACGAGGTTTTCTTGTTATCATCCAACTTTTTGATACGAAATTTACGACTATTACACCACATAACCTTGTGATATTTCAACTTCAACATTGACAACATGTTACAAATACATTGTGAATTAATAAACATCATATAGGAGTTAGTAAATATAATTGAAAACTTAAACAAATGAAATGTAATAATTGGAAAAATGGATTGAAGTAACTAGAAGAAATGTGGGTAAAAAAATTACTTGCCTTTTTATCTTATAAACCATAGTCTAAATCAACTTCCCTTTGCGACATAAGGTTAGTAATTTGATGTCGAAGACGATGAGCTGTTTTAATCATGTTACTGACCTCTTCCCATGATAACCTACCGAATAATTCTTCGCAATCTTTTATCCAATGCTCCATCCAATCAAGGTTGTTTGCAATGTATAAATGTAAAGCATCCCACACTCGACCAACTATATGATAAAAAAACAATTCAATTTCATAATTAATTAGATCATCATTAAAGGAACATAGTTTAATATAGTTGAAAATGCATAATTATTAAAAAGAGTTAAAAAACAGTATGATAATATAAAATTGGAAAAAATAAATGTGTAACATATTAATTCAACATTAACGTATAATAATAATTACCTTTCACAGTCCTCAATGTACCTCTCCCCAGTAGGACCTCCCCTTCAAATTTGTTAATGGAGTCGAGATGCCAAATGCGAGGCACATTCATATTTTCTGCTATTTTAGGTAGATATTCACTAATGTACACCATGCATTGATATACCATATATCCTTCAACCATAGAACCCTCGGGACGTGCTCTTTGTCTAACAAAATCTTTCAATGACTTCAACTGCCTCTCCACCATCCACATCGACCTTGTTTGTACTGGTCCACATAATTCAATCTCCTCAACTTGGTGTATGAGGTAGTGTTCTTATGCATTGAAAAATGCTGGAGGTAGATACTGTTGGATTTCACACATTAGTCAGGGAATTTCTCTCTTCCAATGCCTTATATCTTCTTTATGGATTTCTTTCGATGAAAGCCACCTACAAATGATGCAATAAAACAATATGTCAAGGCATATATAATATTTGCGGGAAAAACATATTGTATGTCAATAAGTTCTGCTACAGACCACAGACCAAGTACATTTTCCAAGTAAAACAATACTTACCTCATGTATTTTCCAAGAACATAAATAATATGTTTTATGTTGTTGTCAATGTCGTCTGGGAGAGACAAAGGTAGAACATACTGTATCAAAAAACACATAATTATTAATATTTATTTCTAGATAAGAGAATAAAATTAATAAAATAGTGCATATCGATAATGAAATATATTATAGACTAATGATTACCTTAATGAATGTATGCCAAACATGTGTTTTAACCCCTGCAAAATCACCTTTTTTTGTCAAGATATTCTTTATGTTTGACGAAAAACCCGTCGGAAACCTGATATTTTTTATGACCTCTCTTACAATATTTCTCTGTTGCTCCGTCAAGCACCAAGGAAGACTAATATTCTATTGACGGCAATCGCCATTAGAATTAATGATCACACTTTGCAATGCGTGATTATATTCTTGGATGTCACTACAAATCTTTCCAATTCTTTCTTTGTCAATCCTTCCATCTAATATTCGCCATAACATTTATGTTATGTTCTTCCCGATATGCATTGTGTCAAATAAATGAACTATTTGCAAGTGCTCGTAGTATGGCAACCTACTGAATTGAATCGGGTAAATTTTGATTCCTCATGTGCCTTAACGACATTCATGAAACATCAACAAAATCAAATTAAAACCAATTAATCAATAATGGTATAACATATTGCGTCGAACATAATTCAATACAAAAAAACAAATTGGCATACCTTGACGGTTTCTATTATATTCCACCTTCCATAGGTGAGGTGTCATTCTTCGTGGTTTTTTTCCATTCTCTTCTTTACCGTTAAATTTTTCTTTGTCTGTAGTTCGATAACTATGGTTCTTAGGAAGAAAGTGCCTATACTCATCGAACACTTCCTTTGCTAAACTCCTTGAACGACGAGATTTTATCCTGGGACCGCAAAATGGACATGCAAATTTACCCTTGGTTTCAAGACCTACAAGATATATGAATTGGTGTAGCAAATTAGCATTAAAATTTAAAATAATGCATGATATTATCAACAGATATATAAAATATTAAGGAACAAAAGAAAGTAACAACATACCACAAAAATGTGTTAACCCAGGAGCATCATGAATTGTAAATGCAAGTATTCCAAGGAATTGAAATCGTCTTTGCCCGATTGGTCTAGAAATATCATACATAGTGACGCCAGCCCATAACTTCAACAACTCATCGATAAGAGGCTCAAGATATACGTTCATATCTTTAACCTGGTACTTTCCTAATTGGTCAAACATACATGATTAATTATATTTAGCACCTATATGTCGTTATATATAAAAGACATAATTATCATGCACGAAACAAATCAATGAAATATTTACTGATCAGACTTTCAATTAAAAAAATACCTATTAATTAAATACCTGGAACAATCATTGCCAACATTGTGTGCTCTCTCTTGATCGACATCCAAGGAGGAAGGTTATTGTTTATAACAAAAACAGGCCACACTGAGTAGGTAAAACGAGGCTCTCCAAATGGATTGACACCATCAGCTGCCAAATAAAGTTTAACATTACGAGGACCTTCTTTAAAAATTGGCCACTTTTCTTCGATGTATCTCAATGCAGAACCATCTGCAGGAATTTGAAGAACATAGTCGCGACTTCTGTTCTTTGCATGGAAATCCATAAACTGTGCTATGCTTTGACACCTGAACAACTGCTGGAAACGTGGGATTATCGGAATATAACGAAGAACTTTTTGAGGCACCTTTTTTGCCACTTTATCGGTTCGATACCTACTTGTTTGACATCGTGGGAATTTATTTTCTAATGCATATTGTGTAATGTCCCAAATTTGGCATTGGGTCATAATGGCCTAATCACATTGTCCCTATTCAGTAGAGTTTGTCAAATTGATGCTAAAGTTCAAATAATTGCCAAGGAGGAAAATTACTAGTTTCCTAGGTTTGGGGTGGAAGCTTTGGGATTTGGAATAATGGGGATAATAAATGATGTTTGAACATTAGAATGGAATAAATATTTAATAAAGGACCTAAATAAATATATACAAGTGAAAATCAAAGTGGCATTTGATCATGAAGACACATGGAGGAAGTGGGACCCACATATGGCTAGATTTCCCCACTACACTTGGCATCATTCTCTCACCAATTCGAATTCAAGGTGAATGGTAACATACTTGGGGGAGTCCAAAAGGTATTATTCATGGCATGACTCATCCAAGGTCGAAATATAGAGGAAGAGTAACTCCCATGGAAGAGGAAGAGGCAATTTGGAGCTAGTGAGACACTTGGGTTAGATTCCCTAGCTCTATGACAACAATGATGAAGATGCTATGACACCTATGACACAAATCAGACCTGAAGGCTGACATATGACATATATGACATGTCAGGGCTAAAAATAGACTCCAAGAGGGATCTCAAGGGTGTTAGGGCAACTAAGATGCTTCCACATGTGATTTGGTGGAAGTGGGAGACTAGGAATTGTTGTACAAGTGGCGTTCTTTGGAATATCTTCCCAACTTGAGTTGGCATGAGTATCTTGGAAGGAATTCGACCCATGGAGGACATTAGAACTTTATAAATTTCAATAAAAAAGAATGAAATTGGCTTTTGATCATTTGTAGAATTTGCAATTGCATTTGTGAAGAGGGAGAGCTAGTGGATGACTAGTTTCTTGCCTTAGCCAATTTCGAGGGTGAAAGATTCCCATCCAAGTTGGAAATTGGAAAGGCCATTCAGAACTTTCATTTGGAGCTTTAATGGATTCTTTATTTGCAGGTGTAAGCTACAGGGAAGCTCATGGTTTCTTCTATTTCAGCTCACTCTTTCAACCATTTCCAGTTTTGATGGCATATTCTTGATCCTTGAGGGCGGGCGTTTTTGGTGAGCTATTGTACTCTTTGGGGGAGCTTATAATGCCCCATTTCTTTTGTAATATGCATTAAATAATATTTTCTTCATCTCCAAAAAGTTTCAGGTCGAAATTCCAAGTAGAAATGTATAAATCTCATTTTTAATGGAAGAACAATGCCATTTCCCCACTACCTTGTTGTGAACCAATGTATTGATGATGATTTCGAATGAAAGGATGATTCTATGATGATTTTGTCATTAATTGACTGCCATGGATGTATTTTACAAGTTTCATGTACTGTACTTGAGCATTTGAAGTATTTTTACTCAGTTTAATTGCATTGGGAGAAGAAATAGTGCCATTTCCCCAAGGGTCGAATTGGTGATTTTTGCAATTGAATGGGAGAGGGTTGGAACAGATGTAATAATAAATTAATGGTGCACATGAGACCTTAATAACATCCTTAATACATTCCCTAACTCTGTCCATAAATTTGAGTGGGTTTGGAGGCAATTGGGAAGCCATTTTCAGTACTTACCCCAGGGGGATTTGAACCCCAAATTACTAGTAAAATTACATACTTGGTCCAGAATCTTAAGAGAGTTTTCAGAGGTATTTTGGTGGCCATATGTCATCCCTGAACATCATATTCAAGTCCTAATATCATTCATACACCTTCCTTGAAGATTTGAAGGCATTTGGAGTCAATTTGAGACCTAGAGACCAATACTAGTCAAAGAGAAATCACTAGTAAAGTTACCTACATTGACCATAATTGAAAGAGTATTTGCAGAAGTATTTTAAAGGTACAAAGGCATCCATGAAACACATATTTATGTTCTAATATAATTCATATACCTTCTCAAAATATTTGGGATCATTTGGGGCAAATTTGGGACCTAGAGATCAAAACTAGTCAAGGGTCGAACCAAGGAAAAAAAGTGGAAAATTGTCATTTTAATAAAATTATTAAGAAGGGACATTACATATTGTCCATAGTATATGATATGATCATCAGGACATGCATCAATATCTTGATACTCCATAACAAATGCTTTCATAATGACATATATCCCTCGATATGTGCGTGGTAAAATATTTGAAGTTGGTAATAGAAAATCACCTAACAATCTACAAAATTCAAAAGAATAAATCAATGAAAACAATATTAATCATCAATATCGCATCCAAACTTTACACATTAGATAACAATAGCAACAATATAGGAAAAAAGTCAACCCTTTCTATATATAGATATTGTGAACATGCAGACAAAAATAAAAAAAAACAAATTACATACCTTAATATCTGTGTCATACAGGTGTTTGATAATCCATTCAAAACCTTCAAGTTCAATAACAACAATATAGTAGATAAAAGATTTGTTTTTGAGCCTTCATAAAGAGGTTGACGTGACTTCTCAAGTAGAGGATCAACATCATCACTATCATCCTGGTTGTCCTCATCCATTGGAGCAAATGTGTCTTGGATCAATCTATGTATCTCATCTTCCTGATTTGTGTCACTAATGTTATCTACATCCATTATATCATCAGAAATAACTACTTGATCATCTTCAATATTCTGATGTAGAAGTTCGTCAGGCCGTGAATGAGTATTTCTGCTAGTACTTGGCAAATAACTCTCTGGAACGCGACATTTTGGGGGCATTGTCTATAAATTTACAAACAACATAGAAAAATTAGTTTGTATAGAACGTATAGTAAAAAAAAATACATTTTACTAAAATTCATGCAGACATGATGAATATTACAGTGAATATATTAAAAATTGAACCCCAAAAATAGTCTTACCAGGGGACGATATTCATAACCCCCTTCAGCGTGCCCCTTCTCCCTACAATGTCTTTCAACTGTTTCTATTAAAAGTCTTCTTTTTTGCAAGCCCCTGCAATCAAAGCAAGGACAATAACATTTTCCATCTCCTCTCGCATCTAATGCAGCTCTAAACTGAGCAAGCTTCCTTGCATTTTCATTCATAGTGACAAATCCTTGTAGTGGTACAAGTAATTGTCTTACCTACACCATACAAAACAATAACTTGTCAATTACATTAGATATTATAAGTACATTTCTGAATATAGTATATTATAATCCAATATTTTCTATATTTATAAAGAAAAACATGAAGACTAAAGTAAATATGAATGGAAAGATGGTTATAAGTTGGTTGTGAGAAAGTGAATTGAGAATGGAAAGATGGTAAGTTAATATAATCTAACGTTTAATGTGAACACTTGGAGGGAGATTGTACCCATGCAATGGCTGTTATTTTAAATAAATATTCTTTCCATATTTTTAGGAATGCATTGTATCAAGAGCACTAAAATTAGAAGTGGTTCTGGTTGGTTACTAAAAAAAATGGTAAATGTCAAATGTTAATGAACCAAAAATATTGGAAAATTGATAACTACTTGTATAGTTTGAAGACCTGATCATATAGTTTGACCACCAAAGAGGGTAGGCTCTTAACCAATATTGTAGAAGAAATGATTGTAATAGATCCCAAGCATTATGTATGTCAAATGTTATATAGGACCACAAACACACTAGAGATAGTACCAATTGCAAGAGAAAACAATTTCAAATATTCCATTTTCAAAAAGCAAGTTAACATGACCTAAGCCAAAAAAACAAGTTCTTGAAAAAAATATAGAAAGTTAAATGAAAATGATAGCAAGTTCTTGAAAAAAATATTAGAAAGGAAAAAAAGCAAGTTAGCATGACCTAAGCCAGTTCATTACTAAACAATATTAAAATCTAACCCTTGTACAAATATAGACAAAAAATTACACATTACTAACCTTGCAAGTTCAAAATCAGAGCTAAGCAGAATATCCAAGTTCATACAATCACCCCGCAAGTCCAAAATCCGTGCTCAATGTGCCGCAAGAAAAGAAAATGTGAAAATCATGGTGAGAGTGTGTAGTTTATATAGCTCGACATTCATCCCTGTTGCCACGAAAACTGAAACCTATATTTTTCGTCCCTATATCAACGAATGTTCGTGGAACTTTAAAAAACGTGGATATTGCCACGATTTTTTCGCCCTGACAAAAAAAAGGTTAAAAAATATTTTTTTGAACCCACGAATGTTGAAAACGTGGAAAATTTTCATGGAACAATCCGCCCATATGTAGTAGTGGAAGAATAGCATACCTCCTTGAGCGTACCTAGAAAATGAAGATGAAGATTGCTTGTGATGAGGATTGCTTCCCACAAAGATCAAATGCCAAACTTGATGAAGCCCTTCTTGCCAACGTTTTCATCCTTCAACCAATTCAACCTCCCTATTCCTGTCAATCAAGGACACAAAGATCAATCAATCAATCAAGAATGGAAGTAGATGCATGCAAAAGAGATGAAATAACAAGAAATTGTTGGTACAAAGACAAAACAACTCCCTGTAACCCCAAAACGTCTTCTTGAAGATAGTAGGGTAGGCCCCCCCACCAATACGCACTCCTCCAAAACGTCCTCCTTGCTTGCAAATCGTGTTAGTGAAGATAAAATCCAAGATGGCCACCAATGTCTATCAGTGAAGAGGAAAAAACATTTACAATCATTTCAACTCCAAGATCCAAGATGCCCAAGAAAATATTTTTATTCCAATAGCCAAGAGACAAAAATCTCTAGATAGCTTTTACAATAGGGGAGTCTCCTTTTATAGGATAATAAAGACCAAAACCCTAAACCACTAAACCACTTTTTAAAACTAGTGGTTGAGATCAAAAGATATAACAATCTAATCAACGACTAAGACGAGCCAATACAATATATCATATGGATCACTCAAAAGGAGGGTGATGTCATGCATAAAATGTCTCTAAGGAGGGTGACGTCACACCTAAAAGGTGGCTAGATAGCATGGAGCCACAACATATGACATGGACAAGTCACCTAAAGCACATGGTGGGTATAGGAGGCATTAATATTCTTCACTAGCATGTCCCCATGGAACAATAATATAAAATATAAGTCTATGACATGTCCAAGTAATACAAATGATCAAATCATGTCCCCATAATTTGAGAGAGACATGCAGTAAAAGACCTCCTGTAACCATTGTGGACCCCATTGACTGATGCAAACTGATCTGGAAGAAGGGGGGTTCATCATGGATGACCTATGAGAATACCAAGTTCCAAAAACTTACCTCAATTTCCCAAATCAAATTCCTCAATGACCTTTTTATTCCATTTTTTAATCCTCCTAAAAACCTTGAAAGTGCCCAAAACTGCCATCTAGGGTGCCTGTGTTGTCCAATTGAGTGCACCAGGCTGTCTGGAAGGGGGGTATAATGGTAAAAACAAGTGGCTAGACCACCCATTTTGTCTATAGCACCCTAGGAAACAACTGGCCTCCAATGCCTCTGCTGGACAAGCTGGATCAGCAATCCCAAATTGGTTAACATGTGGATAACTGCTACTATCATGCCCAGGAGTGACCGGAACTGAAAGATAAGTGTCTCAATGGATATAGAAGACCCAAATCCACTAGAGATGAGTACTCATACACCTCATGATAACCTGTGGGGGTCATCTGTAGGGTCCACCATACCTGGGCATTGTAAAATATGATGATATGGAAATGATAATAAAACTGACCAACCACATCAATCATCATCTGAAACATATATACAACATATTGAATCATCAATAGGTGAATGTGGGACCATACATCAACATCATCAATCACAAGTGGTCCATCTCATCACAGATCCCAAGAATGACCATGGTCAAACTATGTTTGACTAGGTCAAAATACAACCAAGGACTGGATCATAACAAAATATTAAGACATGCTCCTTTAACCATATTCACAGCTTAACTTAAAGAATAAACATCAATCAAATGGCAGTTAATACATAGATACTTAGTATTATTTATAATTTACTTGCACCAAAGCTTTAAAGACATACTCATCAATGGACATGGTCTAACTGCTAAGATAGGGTGAAGGCTAAGGGAAAGGGATGACTTGACCAATTCAACCAAGAGATACTTCAGACGGGGAAAAAGGGGAGCTACACATTGTGTTGGACACGATAACAAAGGGAATGGCAGTGCCTCACAAATGGGTAAGTTGTTTAGAGAGTGCTTATTCAACCTTGGCATCATGTCTATATCAAGTTGATCGAAGTTCATTAGGATCATTCATTTAATTTCCATCGCCTTTTTGGCCTATATGACCCCCTGGGATTTCACACGTGCTAAAAAGCACAACTAATCGCAACTTGCATCCGGGGGATATTTACATTCATGAGGTCAACAATAGTTAGATATAGCATTTGTTTAACCATTTCTTTTTAGACCTTTCTATACCCTTCATGGGGTATTTTAGCATTTCATTTCTTTAGCCTTTATTCATCATGTGTTGAAAAACACATTCTAGAATTTTAAGTTCATAGGCTTTCTTAAGAGATTTCCAATAAAATAGTACAAGTGCTTCAAGTTTTAGCCAACAACATATCATGTGACTATAGGGAATTCCGCGCTAAGTCACACATCGGGGCAACCGACTAGAATGATCTAGGCATAAAATCCAACTAACCAAAGGCAAGTTTTGTCACCAACTCAGAGCTGAGACACAAAATAAACATGGATGCAAGCCAACACAGCGGTAGAAAAAGGGGAAGTCCTCCATATCAATAGTCAAAAAGACAAATCAGGGTGAAAGCCAAATATAGGGAAGGTCATGGATGGATGGAGTCAGGTGAATATGAAGCCTAAGCTAGCAGACATAAATGTCGTGAAAGACCATGTTCAAGCTCAAAGGAGGGTAGTGAAACCAATGGGTATAGGGAGTGAACCTTTTAGTACAAGTAATACATCCAATTCATTATTTAAACAACCAAGATATTTCATTTCATTTATTAAATAATACGCCACATCATGAGTCATATACTAAGTCAATGCTATGAATATGGCTAAAACAACAAGATAATAATCCATGATAACAATCACAATTCCATAGGTCACATCATATCATAATCATCATCCAGAACCAACTGAAACACTGCTACAATAATAACATCCGGAACTGCAGGCACTGAACTGAAACTGTATGAAACAAAAGGTCATACCGGTCATCAAATCTAAGCTCTCAAGGCTCAGCCTTGGCACAAGGTCTACTCAATGTATGATATATATTGCTCTAATCCGTAAGTGATCTCAAATAATGTTGCTTATCATAACTGATCTCTGTAAAAGCAAAGCTCTGGAAAGTGCAGATATATGGTCAACAAGAATAGTTGTCCAGCTACTATGGTGTGATAACAGAACCCATATAAAAAAGTGAAGGGGATCTAGAGTATTGAATGATTCCTAACAATCATCAATCTAAGTACCATGAGACTCATATGACTTATAAACATCCTATCAAGATATAGGAATTGAAGCATAAATATGCATCCATCATCTTATCTCACGTTTTAATGAACCCCTATAGAGAAAGTGATTTTTAAATTGGAAGCATGGATCAGAAAGTTAGTTAATCATGGCATGATCACCACACCAAACATAAGGATGCACACTCAACCTTTTAGTGGGCATGAAGGACATCGGCTGGCATTCATGAGGGGAAGGGATGGATGTACATGATGCTTCTCTTCTCTAGAAACCTCTACTAAAGGAAAGCATGTCTTCACTCTAAACAAAGCTATAATGTTGTGAGGTTGAAATACTTTGTACCAAGTAACCAAAGGTGCTTATTTTGCAAGCGAGATATAGGATGGGGAAGGTTTTGATCATACAATGCCATATGACCTAGTTTCAAAGTAATTCTAAATTTTCCATTTTTGTTCATTGTAGTGAACATGGCCTTGATTGAAATCCTATAGAGGGAATAAGTATAAATTAAATAGTAAGTCCCATTTTGCGGTGGTTCTACAATCAAATTGGAACCAATTCTACAATAAACTAAAAATAGAACAATGGTAATAGAAAATAATCAAGAAACAATGGGGCCACCTACATGCCAAGGGGCGGATCACACCTATAAATCTTATATAATGGAGGAGTGTGTCTCCAATAAACATCAAGAGACAAACAATGAGGTATATAAAAGAGGTCGAAGATCCTCATTTATAGCAATAGAGGAACCTTAACTTAATGCTCAACTAACTAATAAGAGTCATTAGGCCTATACCATGTAAAGAAGTCTTTTTACAAATATAATATGATAACAAAATCAAGTGTGCACAAAAAATATATCATGTACATAGTGCCTTATACCCACTAAATATGTTGTGGTTAGGTAGACCACATGTACTTCATCTTAAAATTAGTTTTTCCCTTATAACTAAAAATTCAAGCAATGAGGACTAATACTGGAAATTTGAAAAGATGTTTTCACACCCCAAGAAATGTCCAAAGTATGTTGTATAATAGCTTTAAAAATCAGAAACATTGGTATCATATTTGCAACTGTGGTGGAAAACCTAATGTTTTGGCCTCCAAAGTGATATTTTATAAATGCATATGAAGAAAATAGGGTACTCTTTATAACCTAAATCTCTATAAGAATAGATAACGAAATTTGAATCTCAAACTACATATTTCAAAAAGTACCACTCCAAACAAATGAGCTAAAACATGAGTATATCTAAAACATAAAAGGAGAAAGGGAAATTTATTATTTGTGTTCTTTTTAGTCAATGGGTGCCTTAGATATTAACACACGATAACATTTACAAATTTGGGTGATCTCCAAAAAATCTATTAAGCTGCTATATTGCTTCTCTTCTAGAAATACCTTCCACTTGATATTATACCCATAAATCTGCCTTCTACAATTATTTCTCACCCTTATGCCCATATAGCCTTGGGATCCAAAATGAGTTTATGTTCCTTGTCTGTTAGTGGAATCTCTATGCAAGTGACCACTTCATGATTGATCTTTTACTTTAAACATGAGACATAAAACACATCATGGAGTCATCCCTTGATGAGAATGTATAGAACATAGACAACCTCTCTAGCCTTTGTTTCCATCCTATATGGCCTATAGAACCTAGGTTGGAGCTTGTTCTTGCCATGTTGTTGTAAACTAGTTCAATTGTATGGATGCAGTTGAAAAAAGAACATAGACTGTGTATTGTCATTGTGAGTAGCATTGTTCAACTTGTTGCTTCACGCAGTTGGCTCAATGGACAAGTTGTCCTTAAGTATGCTAAGGATGTTTTGCATCTTTCATATACTACCAACAACTACAAGGAATCTAATAGTTTTAATGAGTGGCTCGTTAGGTGATGGGAGCTTCTACATTTGGGGTCGAATTTCAATATTTAAATCACCTTTTGAAGAAAAAAATGGTTTCACCGTCAATTTTCATTTAATTTTCATGGAATTTATTTATTTTTTTGTAATTTTTTTTACCTTCGATAATGTCAATTAGTTGACGTCAGTGAAGACATTTAGATTAATTAATGTCACTATATATAATTATTTTATATTCCTTATTCCTAATAAATTTTTAAAAAGTCATTTTAGCATCCTAACATTGATTAAGCAATGCTTCTGGTATATTTTTTTTTTACATTTTTTATCTTGAGATGATTATCAACAAGTATTTATATTTTCAACGTTTGAAATAAATATATTTTATATGTTTAAAAAAACTATGAAAAATAAATGATATTTTTTTCTAAAGTGTTGGGATTACGTGACATTTTTTATATAACATAAACAAATACTATTTGTATTAATAAGAAAAAGGAGAGGGTTGCGACCAAACCATTGAACATCTTAATACAAAAAGGAAAGATATAGTCCATATTTGCTCCATGAACTTCATCATAGTTCCCACATGATTATCTACATGTTTGAAATTCAAAATTTAGTTCATGTTGTTCACTTCTTGGATTGTAAAAAGCCTCTGAAATTGGCCCAAAACAAACAACGTCTTAAAAAACATGAGAAAATAGACTAAGCATTGTAGGTACCATGCCCCTATTGGGCATTCTTCCATGACTAGAAACAGAGGATGCACAAGAGCGTCCATCCATGGCCCTCCTCATTGTCTTTTGTTCCATTGTGTTCTCTTTAATGCAACTTGTTGGCAGTGGTCAATAGAGCCACTTGATGTTGTAGTAGAGGGACTATACTTCATTGCTAGAAAACTTGAGAATTGCTCAAGTTATATATTTTTCACTTTTTCCTATAGATCCTTTATTGCTTATGCTTGCTTAACAATATTCTCGTTGGTTTCTTCCATTCCCATTTCTAACATGAAAATTTTTGTTTTGCATTTCCCCAACTGCTCTTTGCATGTGTCCAATTATCTTTGCACATTTTTCATATCCCTATCCCAGTTAAGCTCCCACCTTTTTTCCCATTCTTCCATTTTCTCCATAGCTTGGGCCATTGTTTCTTGTCCTTTGTCGAAGAGTCATTGACACCTATGTACAAAGAGTTGTTGTAGTGCTCCTCCCTGTTATCCATGGCTTCAAATAGAAAGTTAAATGCATTGAAGGCAAGAAAAGGGTGGACTATTGGCCTGGGGAAAATTTAGGATGGTATTCAGATTGTTTGAGGTTGGAAAGTCTAATTTAGGTGATTCAAAAGCCAATGGAAAGACTAAAAACGAGATAATATGTTGAAAAACATATGATAAATTTATGATACTATTTTCAATATATTCACGTTGGAAGTTGAGAGTTGCGTTTGGGCCTCAATTAAGAAAAATGACAAAAATGGCAATACCTACGTTTAGTGGAAATGAAGATAAAAATGAAATTGGTCCTAAGGAATGGTTAAGGATTGTGAAGGGGAATTTTGAAAACCTTATCTTCTTAATTTTGATGGTGAATCCTATAAATGGTTTAAAAGTATTGATATAAATACTTAAGCATACGCTACATGGGAATAATTTGAAGAACTCTTCTAAAAAAGATGGATCAAGGACTCAAAAATGGAAGAAATGAATAAAATTCAAGATGAATTGAAAGAAGAAAAAGAGGAACTCAAGAAGAAAAGTGAGGATTTGTCCAAGATACAAGTCCTTAATGAAGCACTTAGTAAGGAGGTTAATAAATTGAAGAAAGAAAAGAATAGCAAAGGAAGGTGGGAAAATGATGTGTCGGGGGAATAATTGAAAAATAATAATGAAGAAATATGTAGATTAAGAAACCATTTTAAAAAGTTATTGGATGAGGTCAAGAGATTGAAAGAAGAAAAGAAGTAGAGTCAAATTCAAGAAAAAGCAAGGATCTTGGATGGAGAGACTACCAAAATACTTGGCGAGGAGATTTCCAAGAAGGTTGAAGAATCTCTAAATACGCATGATGTAAAAGAAGAAATGCAACCCATAATTGAAGAAGGACATCAATTGATGAATTGCATCACTTGTAGCTTCGAAAGAAGAAGGAAGACATGATTCTAGAAGGACACCAGAAAATACTAAAAGAAGTTAAGCTTTAGCTTGAAGATGTACATGTTAAATATGAGGGTACTATCTCAAAGGTGACAATGATCAAATACCAAGCACAAAGGATAGAGGGCACTATTATCTTTGCAAAGAATATTGATGATATAGGTGTGCAGAAAGAAAAAAAACCATCAAGTGTGAGACCATTTTGACATCCTCATTACCAAGAAAGCTTCCAAGAAAGGAAAGAATATTATATATAATGACACTATCAAGGAAGAATATGGAATACTCGACAATATTCATGGAACAAGGAACGAGAAAACTATTATCCAACAATGTATTATCAGAGACTAGAAACTACAACAAATTGGAGAACTCACAATCACAACATGGAATCAAAATTATGCAACAACCAATTACCAAGATTTGAGACAAAATAGAACCTAATTTGGATGGATGAACCATCATAAATGGCAACAAAAAAGAAGGAATATAAGGAAATTCTATTACTTGGTTTCATCAAATGTAAAGCCATTAACTGCAAAGCTTTGAGAACAAAGCTTTTATAAGGAGGGTACCATGATATAAACTAAGGGGAGGCATATATGTTGTTAAATGTATATAATATGGTACTAAGGGGGCATATATGGGGTTAAATGTATATAATATGACCCAAGGGGAGGAATAAGTGGGGCCAAATGTATATGTAATAGGGTCGGGCTAAGGAAGGGGCCTCATGTGCAATGAGTGTATATGTATATCTAAAGGTAATGTAGTCATTGTTGAGTAACAAGTGAAATGATTATAGGAATGTCTTCGGGTATTTGGAGAAGGATCTGCTATTATTTAAGGAGTTACTGTGTAACTTATATTTTTTTTATTATCTATATTGTAGTTGTGCTCCATGTTTACATTGTTGTACACGGTGTGTACTTTTATCTCGTATGTTATCTTTAGAGATTGGTTTAATAACAATTATCGTAACTTTTTCAACATATCAAAATTTAGCAAGACATGTGGCATTGTAGAGAATACACACCATGTTATTATATGTCTAAATTTCAAACTCAAGTGCAAAAAAATTGAAGTTACATCAGCTGCAAGGTTCGCTAGAAGGACAATCTCGAAATCAAGGTTTAAAAAAAATGTATGTTAATTTGAAACTTTCATAACTTTTGATTGGAAAATTCATTTGAGGTGATTCAAAAAGTGTACTAGTATAGAGAAAATAAAGGAGAAATCTAGGTAATAACATTTGTGGCTCAGCATGGGAATAAGGGTGTAAAAAAATATCTACACCCTCAAAACCTCCCAAGAGCTTATCCATGAAAACTAATTAATGTGAGGATTTAGGGAACAAGTTATCCCAATTGGGTACCCAATTTAATGACATGGATGATAATGTTTCAAAAAAGGTGGATTTGACACATTCACACCAAACATCCAGAAGGGAAATGGAAGATAGAGTGGAAAAGTTGAAAGGATGCATGGATCAAAAGATGGACAAGTACATAATTCCATGGAATCCATGCTCATACATTCCCTCAATGAGAGGCTCACTAAAAGTGATAAGGTGACCCAAGTAACACATGAAAACAAAGAGAACCTAATGCTTGAATCCTAGTCACATATGGGGAATATTTTAATACATTTGGAGAATGTGAAGATTGAGTCCAAAATCTCAAGCATTTATCACTCTAAGATTTGCATAATTTGGGATTCAACTCAGGAAGTTTGATGGTAAAGATGGCATAACATGAATATTCCATATGGAGCAATGATTTGATCTACACCAAGTGACAACTTTACAAAAGGTAACTATTGCATCCTTGTATTTAGAAACTAATTAGTTTGTTTGACACCATTTATGGATTTATAGATTTAATACATGTCCAAGTGCAGTTTCAATCTAATCTCTCTCTTAAAACCCTTCATTTCCTCGTTAACTAGTATATCCCCAAGGATACCAGGGTTGGATCATTAGATTCTTAAAAATGGGATTCTCACTACTTCATGCACACCATTTCCATGTCATTATTATAAATAATTTATGGATCCTCCATAGACAAGAAAAAGAAAACACCATAATCAAGCTATAACAATATAATCAAGGGCACTTCGGTAAGGTGTTTGTGAGTAAGAGGATTTTGACATCATCTCACCTAAAGCACTTGTTGAGCTTGATCAATGATAAGAGGGAATGATACGAGAATAACAACACCTCACATGGCGCATATCATTCATTTATTAAACTGCTATAACAAATGTTTGCAACTCATATAAAACATAAAAGAGATGTTGATGGTTACTCAATACTCTTCTTCAATCCAAGTTTTCTGTCGACCAATCTTGTCCCTGCCAGTATCATTATCATCTAAATCAAAGTGCATAGGAAAGAAGTTGCTTGCTTCTATCCACACTTTGCAATCAAGTGGGCATGGGACCTTTGAAATGTGGTTGAAGTTGTTCTGAAGTGTTAGATCATTATTACCATGTGAAACTTATTTTGTTTCTCTATGTGTTAACCTGAGTGTCAACAATAAAGAACAAACCTCTAAAGCGTTTTCTGAGATATGGCAAGAAATAAATGTAAGGCCCTTGCATCAAATGATAGCAAACTGCAGGGAACCAAAATCTGAAACCAAACCACATAAATACTCCTCCATCCTTGACCTCCAAAACCCTTTGGGATTACTTGTTGAAGTTCAAATGTTATTTATATGGTTCTCGGGAAGCTCTCAAGGTGTGCCCCTTTCAATTTTATTTACTCCTTATATTGTGACTTTCAATTCATGAACGAGTTACCTATTATTAGTATTTTTATGCAAAGTGTGGGAGAATGTAGTATGCTTCAATCCAAAATGGAACTACTACTACAACTGCAACCAAGAGAACATGTTTAAGAATCCTTTAGAAAAAATTACATTCACAATAATACATTCTTGGAAAAAACAATTGACATGAAAAACTCCATAGAAAAATAGAAAGCAGATGTTCAGAGTTGCAAGCATGCTACTTGCTTGTATAACTCAAGTAATAAGATGTGACACCAAACAAGTGCTATGATATTACGTATATTCTACAAACAAGCCAACTTCTTCCTGAATGTGGCCGAGTCTTCCGAATTATTCCCCAACCCATGGAAAGTGAGGCGTAGATCCAAGCAAAGATTAAAAAAAATGGAGGTTTGAGAAGTGGACAAGGTTCTGCACAACCTCTAGTGGTCGTCTTTGTTTATTAACGCATCGACTACTCCACATAATATAAATTTCTCTTCTTCTTGAATAGTTTCTCTAAGGAATTTTTAAAACAGAAATTAAGTTAAATTGCCCATGCCTACTACACCTATGGAATCTAGATCACTTGTGTTGATTGGGAATCCCGTAATTTCCCGACCCAGTAAACCCATCCAAAACAAAACCAATTAAAATACAAAAAAAATCATAAAAAATATTAAATATAAATTGAATATACTATGAAAAATATTAAAGTGAAACCCAAAAACTTATGTGGTACATCTTATGCAAAGACTTAAGATCATGGGCTCTAAATAGGTAAGGAGGGAGAAGAAATGTTGTATATTAAGCATTCAACTTACATTAATTAAATTAAACCATACACACCTGTGCTTGGCCATGGCTGAATCTGCATCACCTTGGTTGTATGGGGCTGCCTTACATCTGTTGGGTTGTTTGAGACTGAACCCAGTAAATAAAAAATAAAAAAAATTGTTAAACGGTTGATACATCTTCTAGAAAGACCAAAGATCATAAACTCTAAAAAGGTAAGGAGAATGTAGAACTATTGTATCTTAAATATTCAACTTACATGAATTAAATTAATCCTTATGCTTGGCCATCGTTGAATCTACATCACCTTGGATGCATGGGACTTCCTTACATTTTTTGGGATGTTTGAGACTAAACCCGATAAAAAAAAATGAAAAAAACATTTAAATGTCAACAAAATATATTGAGAAATAATAAACATAAACTGTAATATAAAAAATATCCGAGAGAAATAAAAAAGCATAAACTCTATATAGATAAAAATGGAGGAATTCAATTATATTGAAATGAAAATGATTACATGGGTTTTGGTAGAAGATTCACTCATCCAAGGGCCTTCAACAACTCATCCTTTACCTATGTTGCCTCTAAATTTCACAAAACACACTCTATATTATTGATAGAAAATGAGATAGAACGACCCATACATACCTTTAAATAGCCTTAACCAGCACCCATTGTGGCTCAAATGTGTATTAGCTGGGATGTTTGTGAGTTCTTTGATTTTCACACCTACTTATTTCTGATTTACCTGCAATGCATCTAGATTTTAAAATACACACATCATATAACTATGTAGTAGAATGAATTAAATTAAACCATGCCTTAGCCTTTTCCAATGCCACAAGCTAAGGCTGTTTGGGACTGCCACTGAACTCAATAAATACAAAACCAAAAAAACTCATGACATATTTTTAAAATACAACAAAGTTTGCATGAGAAATGTTAAACATACACTGTAATATGTTAAAAAATTAAAGAGTGATGAAAAAACAAATGTTAGGTAAAGAGGAAGGAGATCAATTGTATTTGCACCACGGGTTTTGGTACCATTCACCATCTGACATTTTCATAGCAAGACTCTCCTCCACTTTAATTCACCTACATATTTAGAAAACTAGCATTATATATTGAAGAAAATGAGTTAAAATTAAACAATACCTTCTTAGATTTCTCCCTTTTCACCATTGCACCTGTGGAATCTGCATAAGCTTAGTTGTTTAGGCTGCCTTGACTCCATAACCCTTAAATCCAAAGAGAAAAAACAAAAAAATGAAGAAATCCAACAAGAAAGATAAGATATAGAATTTAAAGTGAGCATAAAAACAATAGAGATCTCAGCCCCTCTCTTGTCAACGCTCCTCTCCTATCCTTTGTGTCAATGGAAAACCAAGGCTCCCAGCGCTCCTCTTCTGTCCTTCGCGTCAATGGACTCCCACTTCTGTCCTTTGCATCAAAGGACAATCAAGAATCCTAGTGCTCCTCTCCTGTCCAACATTATGTGGAGAAGAAAACACAATTGAACATTATGTGGAGTGTATTAAAAATTGAAAACATTGCCACCATTTGAGCATAATATATCTTCCCATATGCAAATTGAGAAGATATGGTTGAATATGCCACTTTGACACTTAAAACATTGACTTGTGAATGAGAAACATATATTAATCTATCTACCAATCTCATCCCTTTGTCAGTGCAAGGATTTTAGTTGTAAAATAAGAAATAAAATATTTTTTTGAGTATTCCCCCCATGTCTTCATAGGATATGTTAATGGTTGATTCCATGGTCATCGAGATGTGCATATTTAGTGGAGAAATAATCTCGGGCTTTTTAGAATCTATGGAAAAAAGTACTTTAAGCATGTAGGTTGCCAAGGCTTGGTTGCAATTGCACAAGAGAAATATCAATATGTATATGAATAAGTTGTTAAGCAATAAAGAGAAGTCAAGGTTCTAATTGTTCAAAACCCAAAGTGGTGTAGCTTCTTATAAGCAGTTCAAATGAAAAAATATAAACACAAGAAAATTTTGCAATTGCAAGAGGGAAAGCTCAATCCTAATATGACTACGTTGTTAAGTAATAGAGAGAATTCGAGGTTCAAACTATTCAAAACCCAAAGTGGCGTAGCTACTTCTCAACAATTCAAAGGGAAAAGCATCAACATGCAAAAAAACGTTTGAGATTTTTTTGATAACTGTAATTCTATTGTTGCTTGGTTTTTCTTTGTTTGAACTAGTTGTAGCCAATTTTGTTGGGTTTTTGGCTAGTTCTATAACAAAAAGTGTATAGGTCAAATCCCCCCGAGTTAGGTATAGTGTTTTACTCTATCAACTTTACTAGAGATGTCATCCACAAATGTGAGGAAGCATCCTTTAGGTTTCTCTAGGTCCCAAGAGATAATTGCTTGATAATAATAATAATAATAATGACAAAACATAATATTATTTTGTTTATCAGGTTATGGTTTAGTGGTTACGATGGGGCATCGCCATGCAAATAACCCAAGTTAAAACCTAGACAGATGCAAAGCCCTTGTTGTAAGTGAGGACAAGTGTTTTTCTTGTTAGAATGTGTTTGCCTCCATCAATCAAAGGACTTAACACATATATGACAAAGCACATTAATATAAGTAAATGTTAATAGAATATGTTATCCATTATCGTTTTAAATATTGGACCTGTAGTAAATATGTTCATAATGACGATGGACATCTTGCAACTGCAACCACGCTCCCCAGTGTTTTCTTTTGGAAATATTGTGCCCCACCTTAAATTTAACCTTTACTTGTCTCAAGCCTTTGATCTCCTCTTAGAATTAGTCAAGTATTGTCTGAAGTTGATATGTTCCAAGAAAGAAAAAGTACTTAACCAAATTTCAATGTTTCCTTAATCGACCCTCTTTCTAGAAGTTCCACGTTTTGGCGAGTTTACCTAAACATCGCAGAAACTCAATATTTTATGCTGAAACATCGACTAGCATTTTGACTTTCTCTGAAATTTCGGCGAAGTTTTGGTTTTGTGCCAAAACTGCGTATGTGACTTTGCCTTTGCGAAACTTCGGCGAAGTTTTAGCTTTCTCGCCGAAACATCGATGAAACTTATAATAAGTATCTGAAACGTCGCCTCATAATTTCCTCTCTCGCCGAAACGTTGGCGGAGCTTTGGATTATCGCCAAAGCCAGCCAAAAAATTTCAGAAATTTTTCAACAAACCTACCGCGATGTCGCCAAAATTCCTGGATCTCACCGAAACAGATCGAAGACTTCTCCATTTTTTGCCGTTAAAACTTAGTTTCCGATGCGATTTCGACAAACTTATAATTTCGCACCGATACATATTGGAATACATGTGGAAGCACACCGAAACCGTTCGACAAGAATTATGATGCTACGCCGACAGAGTTACACTGACCCGGTCCTTCACGCCGAAACTCACTTCGCAAAAGTTGTTAACTTTTCACCGAAGCGTATCAGAGAGAATCACAGTTTAACACCAATACTGTCGCTGAGAATTGAAGTTTCTTGCCAATACATACTGTCGCATGGGAACCAAAATCATCGCCAATACACATCGAGGCAACTCACCCTTTAGAACAAAATTGGTTTGGTCAAAGTCACAAAATACACGCCGAAGTTGTTTTAATCCCGTTTGGGCATTTAGGGTTTTGAAATAACTTTTTTTCAATACAAGAAATGGCGTTCAAGCACGTGGCCATTGGTGAATATTCCTCATTCGATACATTCATATCTATTGCCAATCAAATTAATGCACCTGTCATCGATCGTCCAGGTAGGTATACTTCTACGGTTCTACCATGTTTTTTTATTTATTTCAAGTTGGTTGAATTTCCACTTGGTAGTTTGCAGTTGGAGGGAAATAGCCATGATTGGTCTTATCCTTGACCGTTTTTTCCCTTTGAGTTGATTTTACTGGTTAGCTTGGCATTCCTTTTGGGCCCAAGGGTTTCGAGATACCTCTCTTGTATTAAGTAATTTAAGCCCTAAAGCTTAGTCCATGCTCTTCTTTTCCAACGAGTAGTCTCTTGAAGTTTTCTCTTATTCCGTTAAAACCCTGCCTCAAACCCTAACTTGAAGAACGCGTAGATTTTCTCAACACAGCCTCGATTGTTGCGAGCTAGCCAATGCACCGATGCAAACCCTAGTAGATAAACCAGGGATTTTTTGATTTAGTGAAGAGCAATGCATTTATTCATATGGAGAGAATTTATTTGTTGCAAATATTTGTAGTTGTTGATGATTTTTTCGTGAAATTGCCTCTCATTTGTGGTTTCAATGGACCTTACCCAAGATAATGATATTTCCTCTATAATACAATATTCATAAATGTCAAAAAGGGGTCCTAAGCGCTTCCGTAAATTCATATTGGAGATAGCATCTGATGATGAACCAATTGAGGAAGCATCTTTGGAGACTCAGTTTTACGATACACATCATGTCACGGGCATAGATTTAGAGTTCAGATGGGGTGAAATTTACCATTTTTCAGAGACCAAAATGTCCCAGAAGCTACCATCGAAGATTACTTAATCTATTAAAACATCAAAAGGCCAGGCGTTCACAAGTCTGCAGCCAAGCTTGAATTGTTCCCTTGTGCTGAAGTGACAGGATGGGTCCTTCCCCATATTGATACTAAATCACGTATCATTACAAGCGCTACGGGGAAAGGTTTTGTATCGTTCCAGCTTACACATATCGGCAAAGCATATAGACCTCCAATTCCAAGAACATTTTTTACGGAAGAATGGCTCTCAAACCTAAAAATTGACTATGTTGAATGTGCAAAGAATATGTTGCTACCAGGGAAGGAGTTACGCCAGAGAGACAACGGGGAATATGAAACTAAATTTTTTAAGAATCCTTTCAGGATTGATGCTACGCTTCTATGCAAACTATACGGGAGGCCCAACTCAACTCATTACAAGCTCCATTGGGTGCCTTTAGTTTATCATATTACAATGCATGGTATTGTTTTTAATTGGGCAGACATTATCTCTAAGAACATGGTTCAAGCAATCAAAGATGCTCAATGGGGACTCAAAATAAAGAAGGTTGAATTCCATATGTCCTCTTATTTAGAGGATGGTATCATGACTCGGCATCCATTTCTTAGTCTCAGATGTAGATGGAATCCTAATGAGTCTCCTATTTATGTGGCATATCAATTTTTGTGGGCCCAAAAGCATGCAAGCTACTACAAGCAAATTTGTGAAGAGTTTGTGGTTCCCTTGTACAAATTGATATATGAAAAGGATCGATATTGAATGTCTAGTGAGGAAGCTATTTCAGAAGTTATTGAATTAGGATTTTTCTATTTGACCCATGAGGACATTTACTTGTGTATCTACAGAGGATCCAAGGGTCCATTTTTGTTACCCTAGTATGTTATAGATTATATTATTTTGAAAGAAATTGTGAGGCATACATTTTTAAATGGCATCGACCATTTCTTGCATAATAATAAGAAAGCTTCCCGGCCTCCACTTCCATCAATAGTCGGATCATACAGGTTGAGCAAGGTCAAATATTCCCAGGACTTGGTAAAGGATTTGGATTCCTTTCATTTTGGTGCGAATATCTTTGTAAGAATTGATAGTCACGAAAAGGTGGCTTTGCATTGCATGTCTGTTAAAATTAACTATGAATATGCTGACCAATTTTTTAAGGAAGAATAAGTATATAGACAGGTCCCAAACCTCAGATAATTGTATAGAATACTTAAAAAAAGGAAGGGTGGTAAGGAAGCAAGCTCTAGAAAACCATCAGATGCCTCGACACAAGAAAAATTAGAAGAAGTTGTTAGGAAGAAAGTTGTGGAAGAATCCCTCTTGGAAGAAACAAGCAAAGCTTTACATGAGGAAGAGTTAGCAAGGAAGGAAGAGGAATAAAGAAAGAGAGGACATGGAAGAACTGTAGAATAGGATAAAAAAAGAAAGACTAGATAATCTTGTTGTAGAACAAGAAAAGAAAAGGGCCAAGTTAATACAACAACAACATGAATCAGCGCAGCAAGAGGAACTGCAAAAGAAGAAAGAAGAAGAAGAAGCCTTCAAGAAAGTTGTGGAAATTCAAGGTCAACAAAGAGGTGAGGAAATGGGAAATGAAGGCCAATATATAGACAATGATTCCACAACATACGCCAACACGAAAGTTCCAGTCACTGGAGGACATCTTCCTTTTGTTGAGTTGGGAGTCACTCAATTCGCACCCTCCAAGCAACGCACCATAGCTAAGTTGGAGACTATAGTTTATGATCACAAAAGAAATACCATCATGAAACATACAGAAAAGAGGCTTAAACTTTCCTCACATACTGACGTTGTTACAATACTGGAAGTCCTAGTGGTTGAAGGTACCAACAGGGACCCGAAGTTCACAGCATCCATTGGAGTAGCTGCAACCCTGGCCAATGAAGACAATGTACACAAATTGATAGAGAGCGTAGAAATCAACAAGGCCAAGGTAGTTAAGATTAAGGATAATATGGTTAAAGCAAGGAATGAAGGAATTGAACTCATACTTTAGTGAGATACCCTTGAATTTCAAAAGGGAGAATCCATGAATACCATTCAAAGTCCAGAAGCAAAAAGAGATTCACTAAATGTTCATCTGGTAATATTGGAAGGAGAGAAGACAGATTTAAAGTCCCAATTACAAGAGATGCAGTCAAAGGAAATTCAATGGGATCGGAAAATAGAAGATCTCGCTGTAAAAAAGGGAGCCCTGCAAGCTCAAGTAGCAGAGCTTATCGAGAAAAGGATTCGTTGAAAATTGCATTAAACATTGCACAAGAGAAAAAGCAGGATTTAACCTTGTTTTATGATTGCACATGCACTCTTCAGGAACAATTGTTTCATTCACACGAGATACTCACAGAACAAACGTTTGAAGTTCAAGGAATGGTGGCTATCCTCAAGTAGATATCCGAGACAACTACTGCCACTCGACAAAAGTTATGGGAGATTCATAACAGAATGAAGAAGCTAAGTGCTTGGAGAAAGAAAGCCAGGGAAATGCCTCCCCATTTGCCTAACATATCTACATAATAATTGAAATTGGATTTTTCAACTCTAGATAGTTGCCAAAAGGATAAGAGGAAATTGCAAAATGAGGTAGAAGCCTCTATTTCCAAATTTGAAGGGATCCATCAGAATATAGCCAAAGCTTTTGAAAAAAGTCATTTGCCTTCTCCTTGCCCATTTGAAAACCCTGTACTGAAAGAGCATAGATTGCTTGACTTGAAAACCATTAAGTATGAAGATGTAGCTGCAATCTATATCTGGAAAATCTTACTCCATAAGACCTACATGAACACATTGGGAAAGCAATGTTGAAAACACAATACTTGGCTAATGGGCATAGCTCAACAACTAATGGCCTTAATGCAATGGTGAAAGATTTATCTTTTCATGAAGTAGCCTTATGGTTGTTGGAACCACAATAGTTGAATGTTATATACTATGAAAGTGGCCTCTAGGATGAATTTATACAAACTCAAGAGGGCGCCCCACCCTCATGATGTAATAATTTTGTTTTACTTTCTTATGTATTTTTTGTCCCCTTTTTTTAAATTGTAACCGAAATATGACAGAAGTCCCGGAAGACAAAGGGTTGCAGCAAAAGGAAGGTGAACTGAAAAGTCACCTAAGGGGTCAAATAGAAAGGCTAAATAGAGGGAATTAGGTAGAGGATGGGGCTTTGCTTTTAAGAAGATTTGGCTGGAACTCATATGTAAGAATTATTTTTGATAATGAACAAAGCAATTTTCTGGGTGGAATCTTGTATTGGAGACTGTGTCAAATTGTGTCGACAAATGCATGGAACTAATTTCCTCCTTTTGTTTATCAAAATGCAGTAATATTGTTTTTATTTCTATTGGATTATTCTAATAGTTTCTGAATTATTTTAGTGCATATGCAAGTAAACACAATTTTCTTTCTTTCTACGAGCAATGGATGTAATTAATGTTAATACTCGAGTTATCTAATGTGTAAAATTTATTTTGTAAATGTTGAATGTGTTTATTTTCAGTGGTTATATCCTGTAAAATGCATGATGCATTTACCTTGCAATGCTCTCTCTCTTAATCCCACTCCTTGCAAGGATATTTTAGTTTAGGTGGAATATTGCATTTAATTAGGGCATTCACTTGGCTGACTGACAGTAAAGGAAGTGATAATATGAAAGGTAAGAATCTACGCATCACTATGTGAGGCTTCTTCCTATCGGTCAAACAAGTATAGTTTAGTGAGCATAACCCTTTGCATTTAGGTTTGGTAGTTTGAATTTCATTTAATATCAATTAAAATCATAAACGGTGGGTCGGGCCGTATCCGACAAATTTATTCCAAGACTATCTTGAAGGTAGCCAGATCGTAAGATGGATGAGTTCCATTTTTCAAATAGTGAAGAGTCTAATTGGGTATTTTCATTGGGGAGAACCCCTGCTGTTGATGCAAGGATTTTTCCAGGTGTCAACAGATTTGGTGCTAGAAGGAGGGCCTCCAGTGCATGGCTGGTAGAGGAATTCCTTTCCCTTGAGGATTTTTCTCTGGATCTCCACCTAATACATCACAAACTGAAGGTTTGATTCAAGCAACACCTTAAACTGGACACAAAACTGATTACGAGGAAGAAAATAACTCGGAATTGGAACAAGTTGAAACTCTATACGTAGTACCACACCAAGAAGTTGATAATTTCCGAAGATATACTAGATATTACATTAGGAAACTTGGAGTATTGCCTATGATTCCATTATTAACTAGAAGACATGCTCCTCGTAGAAAATATAAACAGAACAAGGATTCTATTCTAGTTGAATCCTTGGAAGAATTGGTGGATTTATCCTTACAAGATGTGCCAAAACCTATTGATCAGATACGACCATCTTCACCTAATTATTCCTCTTCTCATCAGACCCAGTCACCTCCACATACACCTACATGTATTTTCCATATGGATCATAATGTAAATAAACCATCAGCTTGGAGGGCCCGAGGTCCTTTAAAATTACCTACTCCTCTTCATGATTTTCCCAAAGACCCTGAGTGGGTTTTGCCTAAATTTGATTATGGCAAAGGCATAACTACAGATGATCATTTGGAAAGTTTTTATCTGGATTTAAGCCTTCTAAATGTAGATCATGAGGATGTAGTATGTCATTTGTTTCCCTATACTTTTGAGCCTAAGGATTCATCATGGTATTTCATCTTGGAGGCTGGATCTATATCTGATTGGGACAATTTTGAAAAGGATTTTCTTAGTAAATTTGGTGAGCAAAGAACATTAGCTTCCCTCATGAAAGAATCTTTGTCTCTCAAAATGGATAAGAGATAAAAGGTGTGGGAAAGTAATCATAGATTTAAAATGTTTTGAATAAGTTCAATGCCACTTCTAAACCCACTGAAGAATATTTAGTGGAATATTATACTACAACTCTTCATCCATCCTTAGCCATGTTTGTGAAACATTCTTGCAAAAATACTCTACCTGAAAATTTTGAAGAGGCTAAGTAGGTTGAAACAAAAATTAACATTATAGTTAAGCACTCTATTGAAATAGAACCCAAACCTATCTCTTCTAAGAAACCATTGTTACTATCAAGGCCCACTGAAGAACAATCCACTGATTTAGAAAGTGTTGTAAAGTTGGTGCATAAACTATCTAATAAGATTGTGGATCCGAAAAAGGAGAAAGGAGCAAGTTCTTCTACAAAGAAACCATTTAAACCATTTTATAAAAGAAAAGAAGAAACTCCAAAACCTCCAACAAACAAAGCCCCTGTACTTAGCCTAAATGAGGTAGGCATGGACCATTTTGCACATTTCACCAAGAACACCATTCAGAGAAAACTTGTCCTCAATGGATTAATTCTATGATTTTGGTGATGAATCAACTATTAGATAATAAAAAAATTGGATGAAGATGAAGAAAATGAAAAGGTACAATTAAATGAAACAAGGGAAGTAATGAAAGAAACCACGCTCGTATTGAGGGATTGGGCACCGAATCTAGAATTGCAAGATGATGAAGAGATAGTAGAGATACATAATGTACAAGTTTCTCCTATCAATTATGCATTAATAATTCAAGGTCATATGGACAACCAAGATAAATTAGTTCCACGAAGTAAGACAAATAATGTTATTCATAAGACTCATAATAAAGTGACTGCTGCAACACAACCCCAAAATGAAGTAGAGGAGAGACCCCTCAACCCTGCAAAAACCTCACGAAATTTATCCTCTATTAACCCTAAAGGATCGACCTTTTTATCAAATAATGTTTTCATGGTCGGAAATGTTGGAGGAAATAATAACATGGGGTATAATAATGTGATAAAAGACATAAAAAAGGCCAAAGCCAACATATCTCTATTCGAATGTTGTAATCTTCCTCAGTGGAGAAATATATTAATAGAAGCATTGGACCTCAACTCATGAACAAATGACTCTGCTATTAATGAGAAACAACAAGTCACTGTAGAGCCAAACACATAAATCAATGGATCCAACATCGGTGGTATATCTAATTCTCAGACTCCACCTTTTCTACTCACTTTTGAAATTTTCAATTATAATGTACATAATTGTTTGGTGGATTCTGGAGCATTGTCTAAGCCTATGCCGCTTTCTGTTTGTAAAAATATTAATGGACAACCTATCCCTTCTCCTTCTAGGATTATTCAAATCGATAGATCTAATGTTAAAGTGGTGGGAGAAATGAAGAATGACCCGATCAAGCTGGCTGCAAATCAAAGAGTTTGTTAATTTATTGATATTGTTGTAGTAGACATACCAGAAGCTTATGGCTTATTATTGAGTAGGGATTGGTAAAGTAAATTGAATGGGTATTTTGCTACTGATTGGTCGCACTTGTGGCTGCCATATCAAATTAAGCAGAATCAAATAAAGGTAAATAGAGAGCCACACATGAAACTAAACATTACTGAGTTAAAAGGAAGAAATGAACCTGTTAGTTTTGCACATTCAGTATTGGGTAATTACTTTTTGGAAACTGAACCAGGTTGTTATCAAATGGAAACAACCAGTCATGAATCATACACATAGTCCGATATCCTTCGATTTTCATGGGGTGATGATGATGAATGTAATATAGTAGATCTAGTTAGTGATGTAGATTTAGATGCCAACGTTGGTTCTAGAAAGTAGTATCTAATTTTTGGACTTTATATTTTGATGGCTCCAAAACGTAGGTGGGAGCAAGGGCAGGTTGTGTCCTTGTAGATCCTCAGAATAATAGAACCTTTCTCTCCGGTAGATTAGAATTTGAATGCACCAATAACACAATCGAGTATGAAGCTCTAATTCAAGGGTTCAAGAAAGCTAATGATTTGAATGTTAAACATTTAATTTTTTTTGGTGATTTAGAGATAATTGTCAAACAGATTAGAAACACCATTCATTGTTTGTCTTCACACTTAAAATGTACTAAGCAGAGGTATGGAATCTGATTTCAAATTTTGATGCTTTTAATATTAATTCCATTCCTAGATCAAAGAATACTACAGTTGATTTATTAGCTAATACTACTCATTTAATTCCACTTAATGATAAATTTTCCATTGAATTTGCTTTTTAGGCCATCTGCCCTTGATAATGTAACGAATTGGAGAATATTTGATGATTATCAATAAATTATAGTTTTTTAACTGATGAAGATACGTTAAAAAATTCAATCATTGATGAAGCAGAACATCAATCCAATTTGCAGAAGATGGATGAAAATCGGTTTAGAGTAAATTTCATGACCAAAGGGGTGCGCACACTTGAGAATTTATTTGATATGCATCATAAATTTAGAAAACCAGTAAATGTTAAAATAAATAACTCTTCTATGCAATACGAGCTAGTAAATTTGGGCACCGAGAAAGAACCAAAATATGTGAATCTTGGAACCTACTATTCACCGGGTGAAAGATACAAGTTTATTCATCTTTTTTCAACAATATAAATATGTATTTGCTTGGACTTATGATGATTTGACAAAAATACGATATACGCATTATACAACACGTCATCCTTATCAAGCAAGGATATAAATCATTTCAACAAAAACTTCGGAAAGTACATCCTACGCTGGAACCACTAATCCAAAAGGAATTGAATAAGTTGCTTGATGCTGAGATCATATTTAAGGTTGGGCATTCCGAGTGGGTAGCTAATTTATTGCTAGTACAGAAGAAGTATGGAGAAATAAGACTATGTGTGGCCTTCTGAAACTTGAATAGGGCATTTGACAAGGACAAGTATCTTGTTCCTCCCATGGAGTAGATATTGCAATGCGTGTTTGGTTCAGAAATGTTCTCTTTATTGGACGGGTTTTCCGAATACAACCAACTACTTTTTGTCAAAGAATATCCCCTCAAAGCTACGTTTCGCACCAAATGGGGAACTTTTTCCTTTCATAGAATGCCTTTTGGTTTAATGAATGCTGGAGCCACATTTCAAAGGGCCATGGACATTGCATTTCGTGGTTTGATTAGTCATAGTGTGGTTGTATATTTTGATGATTGCACAGTATCCTCCAAGAAAAGGGAATACTATGCCTATCATTTCAAACATATTTTTGATTGATGTCAAAAATATGGTATTTCCTTCAATCCCAAGAAAAGTGTATTTGTTGTGTTAGAAGCAAGATTATTAGGACATATTATTTCAAAAAAGGGAATCTCAGTTGATCGTGAGAGAATACAAGCCTGTTAGGAACTTGTGTCAACCATTCTCTTTACTTTGTTAGTATATTGTTGTTGGATGCATATTCTTTGTAAGTCGTCCCGTAGTATTTGTTGATCCATAGTTTGTATTAACCCATAGTATTGGACGCATATGATTTGTAAGTCATCCCGTAGTATTATATGTTCCATGGTATTGATCCATAGTTTTGGCGCCTAGACTTAGTATATAAGTTTGTGTTGAGGCCAATGAAGGCACCGTGAAGTTATTTGTATTGAGCTTGCTCAAAGGAGGTTGCCCCCATGAAGTGGCCCGCGATCAATAAAAATATTCTGTGATCTAATATATCGTGCATTTTATCAATTGATTGTTGGAGGTTCCTCACAAAGCCATTCTACAGATTCCCATGCCTCATAACAAAAAATCTATGCAATCATTCATGGGAAAGATAATTTTTGTTTGCGGGTTTGTATCTGATTTCGCGCAAATCATAAAACCATTGTAACAAATGATTAAACGGGAAGTGCAATTCAAATGGAATAAATTAGAGAAAAAGGATTTCCGCAATATTAAGACTGCAATTGCTCATGCATCATCTCTAATTAATCTTGATTTCGAAAAATATTTTATCATTTATAGATTTGTGTCCGATCATACCCTTGCATCAATGCTCACTGAAAAGGGAGAGCAAGGGGACGAGTATCCAATAGCTTTTATGAGCACTGGGTTACAAGGGGATGAATTGAATTATTCAGATGTTGACAAACAAGCTTACACAATATTTAAAGTTGTAATGCAGTTCAGACCCTACATTTTAAAAAATAGGACTAAAGTCATAGTACCTCACCTAGCTATTAGATCATTCTTTGTACAAAAGGAACTAGGAGAAAGGTGTGGAAACTAGGTGACTGTGTTACACGAATATGATTTGGAATTCAAGCCTGCTACTATCGTTAAGGGCCAAGGATTGTGCAAATTGATTACTGAAAATTCAGCTGAAGAGGCTAACAGATGGGATAACAAAGTTGAACTGAATTTATTAAAAATTCATTCCACTAATACAACCCTTGATTCATGGTGCGGATATTTGGTGCATTATTTACAGCATGGGTATGCCCTTCGACATTGGATTCAAATAAAAGGAGAGCTATCCGATTGAAATCAACATCATATCAGATAATCAACGGAGTATTATTCCAAAGAATTTATGATGGAGTATTTCTCAGATGTTTAGAAAAGGAAGATGCAAAGAAGGTATTGAAAGAATTGCATGATGGGCCTGCTGGAGGGCATTATCTTGGAGATACTATTGCTCACAAGATTCTTAAAGTATGTATTATTGGCCCACTACTTTTAAATATTCCCATGGTTATGTCCGAAGATGCGTTGTATGCTAGAAATGTGCCGGTAGGTAGATAAAACTAGCAGTTCCATTGCAACAAGTGATAATTTTAGAACCATTTGAGTAGTGGGGATTGGATGTTATTGGAGAAATAAATCCGAATTCTTTGTTACAACATCATTATATTCTTACAGCTACAGATTACTTCACACGTTGGACTTAAGCTGTCCCTCTTTGCAAGGTGAATGGAGATGTTGTCATCAAGTTTCTTCAAGAAAACATCTTAACCAAGTCCGAGGTTCCAATTTCCCTAGTTTTTGATAATTATTCCTATTTCTTTCTTTAAATTTAAGTGGATTTGGTATAGAAAGGGGAATTAACTTGCATTATTCTCCCAATCATTATCCCCAAGGAAATGGGTTAGTGGAATCTACAAATAAAAACCTCATATGCATACTTAAGAAAACTATTACTGAAAATCAAATAAATTGGCATGCTACTCTCCCAAACGCTTTGTGGGATGATAGGATCACACCAAAGAATGATTAAGGGGTTTCTCCTTACATTCTATTTTATGGAAAAGAAGCCATTCTTTCTCCTTATATCCTTTTTCCTTCGCTGCAATTATCCCAAGAGTCTAGAGGATCCAATAGCCGTATTATACAAGAAAGAATTAACACCCTGCTCAAACTTGAAGAGGAGAGAGAAGGCCATAAATAGATCTACCACTCATCAATTTAATGTCAAGAGACGGTTTGATAACATTCGGGTAGGGATGAAAGAATTTTAAATGGGTGACCTAGTCCTGAAGTGGGATCAACCTCATGAGGAAAAGGAAAAACATACAAAATTTCAACTTTTATGGCTTGGTCCTTACACTATTGCTGAGAAACTTGGCCCTGGAACTTATAGACTACAAAATATGGAAGGGGAAGTTGAAACTCTCCCTGTGAATAGCCAAGCTTTGAAGTAGTACTTCACTTAGTTTAGGAAGATCATGTCTGTAAATAAATAAAACTTTCTCCTTGTTGTTTTTCCTTTTGTATTTTGATTATTTCGTTTTATCCTAGCTAGCATGGTTATTTTATTCCATGTTTTGAACCTTTAATAAAATTGAGTTCAACTATCAGAGTGATTAGTGGGAAAGCTATGATCTCGTTACTAACAGAATATCTCTTTAAGTTGATTGATTCCTTTCAAATTTATGGTGTGTGAGAAATATTTCGAATTTTAAGTTTCTTCATACTAAAAAGAGTTAGTGGTGCATTTTCAAGCACTATAATTTGAAATGTTTTCAACCTATTTGTCTTTATCCCATTTATTCGGTTACTCAAAAAGCTTATCACATGATTAGGTTAAAATTAAAATGTATTAAATCCTGTATATTTTGCTGGGATAAATACTTCTAAGTTACTATCTTGAGGTCCCACCCATTGAAACACATAAATAACCATGTCTTGAAATTGTCTACTCATGGATGAGCCATGGGAATGAAGCAAGATCTTGCAAATGTATAGCAAATCAAAATGATCCTATACCTAATATAATGCCTTAAAGGCTCAAATAAAACTAGCCCTTCCCCAGTTTAAGACATCCACATCAAATGAAGTTGAATATCTAAAGAATCAAACGAAGATATGAACATATGAAATGAAATGTTCAAAGAAGACCAAGAAGTTATCCCAAATAACATTCAAAGGAGGATCTTTTCCATCTGTGGGCATGATACATATAATAAAATATTATCCATCACCCACACAAAATGACACTATGGATGGAAGAGCATATAATTCCACCTCTAATGAAATGGGGGAACTTTCTTACTAATGTTGGTAAAGCATAAAAAATACTAGTGCATGAAAGAAATGCATATGGTATAAGAATGAGGATCGCACATTTACATTTTCCTGGTTTTGTTACTTACCCTGTGGTGTTTTACTTTAGTTTATAGTGGAAGGATTGGTTTGGTAAATGAACCTCATTGTTAGGAACCCATGTCAACCCTTCTCTTTACTTTGTTAGTATATTGTTGTTGGACGCATATGTTTTGCAAGTCGTCCCGTAGTATTTGTTGATCCATAGTTTGTATTATTGTTGTTGGACGCATATGCTTTGTAAGACGTCCCGTAGTATTTGTTGATCCATAGTTTGTACTGGCCCATGGTTTTGACCCATAGTATTGGTGCCTAGACTTAGTATATAAGTTTGTGTTGAGGCCAATGAAGGCATCGTGAAGTTATTTGTATTGAGCTTGCTCAAAGGAGGTTTCCCCCTCGAAGTGGCCTGCGATCAATAAAATATTTTTTGATCTCATCTATTGTGCATTTTATCAATTAATTGTTGTAGGTTCTTCACATCTGGTATCAAAGCACTTTCTTGGGCTCGTTGGGTGAAATTTCTGCTAAAATTGTTTTTCGCATTTGTTGCAGGTTCGGATCTGGGAATAATCCCTATCCTCTTAACTGTGGGAAGTACTTGGGCATAAGCCCTAAAACTCATTGTGAGGAGTACCACATGAACCTCGAAGTAGTTGTCCCATTGAGAGGACCTGCCAGCGAAAAGGAAAACGACCTCTAGCTGGTTGACTAGTTCCCACCCGTGATGTAAACCAAGAGCTGTCGTTTGTGGCAAAGCAGTTATAAGTTTTACCTGAGCCATGGAGCGAGAGGTACTGCCCCAATACGCAAGCCGTCAAACAACATTAGTGGCCGAGTGAATCCCCTGAACCGTTAGGAAGCCGAGCATATCTGGGTTCCATATCTATTTTCAGCTGAAAAATCGCAGATTTTCTCAGTCCAGAACTGTTGTCGATCACTTCCGCGTCGTTTCAGATATATCTGTTTTCGATCCCTTCCGCGCTGTTGTAGATCAACCCCTTGTTTTCACTCTGTTTCCCTTGAAACATCCCTGACACCCCTGTAATCCCATTCTGCATATTTCATTCCTGAGGACCCTATCCCAAATTCCACTTCCCAAAGCCAGAAATCTCACATTTGTCTATTTTTAGGGTTTGCCATAACTTCTTCAACTTTCACCCAATCACCTTCAAATTTTACCACAAAGTTCCTTTCCTATTTCTGCTTCTTTGTCTCTCTCTGCCAAATTTTCTCATTCTTTCACCTAGCTTCTGAAATCCTCATTTTCTGCTTCCATGTCCATTCGATAGTGTCTAAACCTAGTCAAACCCAAATTACCCCTCAGATTTTTTCCCAAATCCAAATTTTCCTTTACTGAAACAATTTCTGTTTTTGTTTTTCTACCCACTCAAAAAAAAAAAACTCCTAGTTATGGTTGTCACCCGCGCAGGAGCAAAAACCATGGAAGAAGCACTTGCAGCCATCCAAGCCAAACTCCAGGATCTGGATGAAAAATTTCTTGGCCTCCATCTTGAGCATCCATCCATGAACAACAAACGACAGTCCGATTCCTCATTAGACAATGGGTTCTCTTCTTCCAACAATTTCTGTGGTCCGAAGCTTGATTTTCCTCACTTCAATGGTACTAATCCAACTGGATGGATATATCATGTAGAATAGTATTTCAGTATGCATAACACTTTTGATGTCAAGAAAGTTCCACTTGCATCCTTTCATTTGGAATAAGAAGCTCTTCAATGGTACTGTTGGTACATCAAGGTTCATGAAGAGCCAAAATGGCCAGATTTTTTTCAGCTCCTTTTGCAACGATTTGTTCCTAGTTCTTTTGATGACTTCACAGGAGCCCTCACTAAACTTCGCCAAATTGGCACTGTGAGAGAGTATCAAACCAAATTTGAGAAACTAGCCAACCACACCGAAGGATTTCCTGATGACTTCTACCAGAGTTGTTTTATCAGTGGTCTGAAGGATGCATTTCGGTCTAAGGTCAAAATGTTCTGTCCCAACACAATAATGGAAGCCCTGGGGTTGGCTAAGTTGGCAGAAGACAAGATTGCATCCCAATAGCGCTCCAAACCCACTTTTGTTCCCTTCCGAAATATGGGTTCTCAACGACCTCCTATCCCACGAGCTCCTCGACCAACTCCTATCAAGCATTTGTCTTAAACAGAGATGCAGGCACGCAGAGAAAAAGGGATTTGTTATAATTGTGATGAGAAATTCACTCGGGTATATAGATGTGTTCAGTAAAAGATCTATCTCTTGGATGTGGATTCTCCGCCTGCCTCTGAAATTGGTGAAGAAGCTCCAGATACAATGGATGCTCAGGTCGACATTCAGGAGCCACCTATTGACCCTCCGTCTCAGGACAACCAGCCAGATATATCTCTCCATTATTTAGTTGGAATAACCACCCCCCAAACAATGCGGGTCAGGGGTTACTTCAAGAAGCTTCCTCTTACAATACTCATTGATTCTGGTAGCACTCATAATTTCATTGACCCTTGGATCGCCAAACATGTTGATTGTTTTATCCATCATTTCTCCAGCTTTGAAGTCATGGTTGCCAATGGGGGCACCTTACCTTGCAAAGGGAAGTGTCGTAATGTGCGTATCTCTATGGGAGATTATAACCTGCGCTCTGACATGTTTGCCTTGACCTTAGGCGGATGTGATTTGGTTTTGGGCGCTCAATGGCTACGCACACTTGGTCCCATCTTATGGGATTTTTCTGAACTTTGGATGCAGTTTTCCCCCAATGGAAAAAATCACACATTGACAGGCTTACAACCAGGGTCTCTCAGCATCATCAGTTCACATCGCATGGAAAAACTCCTTAAGAAGAATTCACATGGTGTCATCGTTCAGGTCCATTCCATTTAGATGCAACCATCAGTAGTCTCCACTACTCCTTTGGATCTACAACAAATTCTAGATCGATATACAGGTGTATTTGCTGAACCAGTGGGATTGACACCTTCAAGGCCAGAGGACCATCGTATTCAACTCCTTCCTAGAAGCGTTCCTCCCAACATCAATCCCTATCGCTACCCATTTCACCAAAAAATAGAGATTGAAATACTCGTTCGGGACTTACTGAAGCAAGGTATTATTCACCCAAGCACTAGTTCCTTTTGTTCACCAGTTCTTCTTGTCCGCAAAAAAATGGGTCATGGCGCCTCTACATTGACTTCCGAGCACTTAATCACCTCACCATCAAGGAAAAGTTTCCAATTCATGTTGTTGATGAGCTTCATGGTGCTCAATTTTTCTCCAAGTTGGATCTTTGTTTTGGGTATCATCAAATTCGGGTTCATGAGGATGATATCTCTAAAACAACTTTCCACACACATGATGGCCACTATGAGTTTTTGGTCATGCCCTTTGGCCTCACTAATGCTCCTTCCACATTCCAAGCCTTGATGAATAAAATATTCCATCCCTACTTGCGGAAATTCATTATGGTATTCTCTGACGATATCCTCATCTACAGTAAAACATGGGCTGAACATCTCCAGCATTTGGATCTTGTAATGCAACTTTTCTCTGACCATCATCTCCACGCCAAACAGTCTAAATGTGTTTTTGGACAGAAGGAATTTGAGTATCTCGGGCACATTATCTAAGCACAAGGGGTTCGCGTGGATCTTGCCAAAATCGCTGCCATGAACAATTGGCCGCATCCTCAGACACTAAAGAGCCTTCGTGGTTTTTTGGGGTTGACTGGATACTACCGCAAGTTTTTCAAGGATTATGGGAAGATCGCAGCTGCATTAACTGCTCTATTGAAAAATGATACTTTAACATGGACACATGCTACTGAGTGTGCATTTGAAAAACTGAAACAAGCTATGTGTACTACACCTATTCTAACTGTGCCCGATTTTTCCAAGCCCTTCACTATTGAGAGTGATGCTTGCGGCAATGGACTTGGTGTTGTTCTCCTTCAAGATGAACACCTCATTGGATTCACCAACAAAGCCCTTTCATGTAAGAATTTAGCTGCTTCTACATATGAGAAGGAAATGATGGCTATTTTGCATGCAGTACAAAAGTGGCGACCATACCTATTAGGGAATCATTTCTGCATCAAGACTGATCACCAGAATCTGAAATATTTCCTGGAACAGCATGTATCCTCCTCGGTACAACAGAAATGGGTTAGAAAACTCATGGGTTATGACTATGAGATCACTTACAAGAAGGGTAAGGACAATATTGTGGCGGATGCTCTTTCTCGCACATTTGATTACCAAGGTTCTCTTTCATCTATTTCTATGCATGTTCCAAATTGGTTGCAATCTGTTCAACAGGGCTATGTCAATGACTCGTCGTTATCTCAAATCATCCAACGCTTGGCCAACAACCCTTTTGTTGTACCACATTACTCTTGGGATGGTGCTTCCCTGAGATACAAGGGTCGTCTGGTGCTTCCCCAGAACACAGATCTTCAACAGGTTGTCTTCTATGAACTCCATGCTTCTCCATCGGCAGGGCACTCTGGGTTCCTCAAAACGTATGAGCGGGCACGACGTAACTTCTTTTGGCAGGGAATGAAAAGGACAATTCAATAGATGGTGGATGAATGTGATACCTTCCAGCACAATAAGGGTGAAACAACACTCCTTCCGGGATTGCTCGAACCCTTGCCCATACCTACAAGGATTTGGACAAATATTTCTATGGATTTCATTGAAGGGATCCCTAAATCTGGAGGGAAGACAATGATTTTGGTTGTGGTTGATCGCCTCTCCAAATATAGTCATTTTTGTTCTCTCAACCATCCCTATATAGGCTCCTCAGTCGCTCAAATTTTCCTGGACCAGATATTTCGTCTTCATGGAATCCCTTCTTCCATTGTCTCAGATCGTGATGCGACTTTCACCAGCCATTTTTGGACAGAACTATTTCGCCACACTGGCACCAAACTGAAGATAAGTTCAAGGTATCACCCCAGATGGTCAAACTGAAATTATCAATAAATGCTTGGAAACTATCTTCGTTGTTTCACCTCTGAACAACAACATCAGTGGGAAAAGTGGCTCCCTCTCGCTGAATGGTGGTACAATACCTCTTACCACACAACCTCTAAAATGACTCCATATGAAGCATTTTATGGTCAGGCTGTGAAATTGCCCACATAAGATCCAAAGAGATGATGTAAACCTCACAATGAAAGAATTTAGGAATAATAGAAGAAGAGACAAGCAATAGAACTTAGATCCAAAGAAACTCTGATTGAGGCAGAATAATTACACATGTTACATTAAACTGAATAGTGAACAGGTAAATATACAATGCTGAGTATGAGGATTCGAATGCACTCGGAGAAATTTGAATTGGCCTTCATGCACAGATCCATAATAAGTGGAGAGTCATCAATGCCTAACTAGGAGTCCACCTTCTCATCAATGAAGTCATCAATGCACAAGTAATGGTCAACCGGGAATCAAACTGAGTCTAACTGAATGTGGTTGGTGTAACTGGCATATGGAAGCACTAATATAGTGAAGGAGGCTCAGTGGAGGGCGCCATAGGACTTAACTGGAGTCATAATGGTCAATCTAGTCTCATTGGAGGTCCAACAAAGTGATAAACTCAGTAAAGAGTCAGTTAATCCTTAAATCAAGGAAATAACTGAAGATAACTCTATATAACTGGACTAGTAGGTGAAGAAGGCGCCCTTGTAATGCAGTGGAGCAAAGGAGGGTGCATTAGTCACTGGGAGGGCTAGAAATGATCTGAAAGAAGCTCTGGGGGCTAGTTTTCTAAGGACTAGGTGCTGGGACTGATGACCTAGAATGCATGCAAAATGCATGCAAACCCTAATTTTGCATGCATGATTGAAAATGAAAATGACTGGAAAGCTAGTAGGACTAGGATGGAGTATAGGAATATCCTAACACCCCCCCTTAATCCATCCTGGGCCCTGGTAACTAGGACCAAAGGTCACCCATACAATAAATGAAATGATAATAAAATACATAATTATCCATAAACTGAGGAAATGGGGAAAACCTCATGGAAAAAATACCCCCCCTCAAAAGAACAGTAAATAACTCAAAGAACCATCATGCAGAAAAGAAAGAAGCTTTCATCAGTGAAAACTTTTGCAAAAGACTTGGCAAGCTGATCCCATGTAGGAAGGTCTCCCACTGTGTGGAGGATGAAGCAAGTCTTTATGATGCATTCCAATTTTGAAGGTCTCCCACTGATCCCTTTTGGCTTGTATGTAATTATGATGCATTTCAATTTTGAAGCATGCAAATCCCTTGTATGCTTCGACTATGTGAGGTTGTATGTGTGGTGTTTCCAGTAGGATGACTCTAATCTCCTCATAGTATAGGTAAAAATTAATGTTGTTGTCTTCTTGTCTATGTGCAATTTTGGACAACCACAAATTTGTATACCTGGATGCTAGGAATGACCTCTTGTTTCTGTCAAAGAATCGACTCCCTTCTGGTTCTTTCCATCCTGTAAGCACAATACATATCAATAACCAAGTATAATGAAAGGGTGTACCTTTTTCTTGCATTTCAAGGCAATCCTCCAGAAATTCATTCAGTAAGAATGTTGACCAGTTCATCTACACTCTTTCCACACATTTCTCTCTGGCTGCAATGATTGCTGCTGAGACTTGATTCTGTCAACTTTTAGGGAATAGCTTGCATGCAAGTAACTGAACAACAAACCTTATATCATCATATTTTATCTACATGACTAAGAATCCTATGTACCCTTTGAGTTCCATATTTTTCCGCCATCTTCTTTCCGATGGATTTCTCCAATCTCCTGTTTGTAAGAAGGCTTACATCTTCCCCTATGGTAGGTAGCATTGTGATCGACTCAATCGTCTTGGCGTCAATGGAGATGCTTGTTCAACCATAGGAACCCGCCGTATACTTGTGATAACATCTTAACACACATTTTCACTTGCGGGTACCTTCCAAAATGAGGGATCTCCAACAAGTTCAATATCCCTGATTTTGACAGCCCATTTGTTCATGTCTTGAGCTCCATAGCAACTAGTACATTAGGATCTGGGTTGACCTTCATTTCCATATAGTTGTCCATAATCAATTCAGGGAATTTCTCATCGTCGGTGATATCATGATATACAAACCCTGACTTGTACAACTGTCCGAGTAGATTTTCCTGAACTATTACACCCTCAGAATCCTTTTGTGTCAATATGTCTAAGTCTTCTGCATTAGGAAAGTTAACATGCACCGCAATAGGTTTTCTGGATGGAATGCAGTCATGAGGAACCTTTTCAGGATTTGACGAAGAGGCACCTGGTGTTTGTGCAAACTATCCTTGCACGTTCACTGATGGGTTCTTTGACCTTCATTGTCTCTTGGGTGCCATGGCTTTTGAGCTTTAACCTTTCATTCACAATTGTTCATTTTGTATCCAAAGTTATCGATAGACGCGCGGGGGGGGGGGGGGGGGGGGGGTCATACTGGAGATATTCATGGCTTATAAGGATCTGGATTCCTTCCTCTATCATTAATGATTTCCGTTCTTTGTGGATTTACCTAGATTTGATTTGTTTTTTAAAACATGAATGTTTTGATTTTATCGATATTTTTATTGATCTTGTACAAATTCAATTAACCATTCTCTACCACTAATTACTAATCCCGCCCTGTAGTTGGTAACCACTACGGCCACTACTCCACAAGTCATTAATGCCCACATTTTGTCGCAGACTGCTTTTGCGGACAATTTTCTTTATGTGACAGGTCCATTTGTATGTGGATGAATCTTGTGTTGGGGTGGAGGCAGATTGGTCTCCCAAGCTCTCCACACTTTCATTCATATTTTCACTAACTTCACATAGAATCAAGCTATTACCTTTATCCGTAGACTTCCTTTTCCAAATCATTCTACACTGTTATTTTCCTTTATTTGCAGGAGTATAGCTTCTTTTGTAAAGAACAGGCTGAGATTCCTCATATGTTTTCTTCTTCCAATATTTGGTGGATTTCTTTGAATTTCCACAATTTTGAGCTTTGTGACCAATTTTATTGCATTTGTAGCAAACTATGTTGTTATAAATCTTTCCAGTATGTCCAACCATATTACTCTTCCAATATTTAACATATCTACACAAGTATAGTTCCTTTAGTTGCGTAGAATTCTTGTTATTTGTCGTTTGATTTTTCTCTTGATCATTTTCTTCCTTGAGAGAAGGTTCTTCTTTCTTGTTGATGCCAATCTCGTAGCCTACACCAGATTTGTTAAATGGTGATCTATGTTTTCTCATAATTTCATTCAAGACTTTTGCGCTTTGGAAAACTTGTCATTTGTCCTTAGTTGAGTTTGCAGTCTTTCAACTTCTTGTTCCTTTTCTAGTAATTGAGTCTTATGTTCATCAAGCATTCTTTTATACTCAGAATTCTTCTCTTTCAGAGAGATGATCTTTTAGTAACAAAATTTCTTCATTTGACTTGGCAACTCTTTCTTCTTTTTCTTGTTTAGCATCTTCCAATTCTTTATTCAGAAGTATGATCTCTTTGGAAAAATTCCAATTCTTTGCAGCTGATTTTTCAAGTTCACTTTCCAGTGTGTCAATCTTAAGTTTCTCACATTGACATGTTTTATCCATCTCCTATAATTGACTGGTAAAGTATGTTGCCATCCTTTTTTATTCTTCTTCTTTCTTTTTCAGAGTTTGCATGATATTGGTAGCAACTCTTTTGACCTCTTCTATAGTTTTTCTTTGAGCGAGAATAACATCCTTGCTTCTGCGACATAGATATTTTCCATGCTGCCATTTTCATGTAACCATGGTGCTTCGCCTTGCTAAGATCTTTCCTTTCCACCCATAACTGCGCAAGGATCTATCTTCTAGTTGTTAAGTTGTTACTAAAGAAACCCGCTCTGATACCAATTGTTGGAATCTTATTAATAATGAGAGGGTGGGTGAATCAGTATTAGCACAGTTATGAACAATTTTCACTTCTTATCAAACTTAAACAATAGTTATATTATGCATTCACCACAAACAGTAACATTCATCCACATATGCGCAAAACACAAAACACAAATTTTTACGTGGAAACCCAAATGGGAGAAAACCACGTAATGCTCTCTTATTTTAAAAGGATTGCATTCATGGAAGCACCAACTTCTGAAGTTCTCCAGCACCGACTAGAAGGAGGCACCAACCCCTTGGTTTTATAGGCACCGACCTGAAGGAAGCACTGACTCCCTGATTTACCAGCACTGACTCCCTGATTTACCAGCTCTGACTGGAAGGAGGCACCAGCCCCCCATTCCTTGCCCCATCCTGCCGCCCTGATATTACTGTAGAAGATACTTCTTTGCTATTCTATTGATCCGTGCACTCTTCAGATTAATTGCAATACTTTTTGTTGTGTGCACCTTCTGTATACTAAGATCTTGCAATCGCTGAACTGTATCACGTACTTCACTACATCGGCATTACACACTTGACCTCATACTTTACAATCTGCATGTTGTTTCAACATGCCATTCTATTTATGCGCATCTGCAAACTCAACTAATACTGTGCATCCTCTATTGGGTTGTTGTTCTGAACTTGCGCATTCACATCATTATGTGCATCCTCTGTTTGCATATGTATCAGATAACTCACATCACTTTGCGCATCCTCTGCTATGTTGCACTTCTATCTTGGAGTATCTGTCTAGATAATTTGTGACCTTCTCCGTACCATCTACGATACTGCCTTTATGCTCTCACGTACTTGTCTTAGGTAAAACTCATCATACTATCCATCTTATGTTGTGCTACTCTTCTGTCGTTGCGCATCTGTCTCAGATAAACCACTTTATCTTTCTGCGCATCATCTGTTGTGCTACATTTTACGCATATTGCTCTTCTAGATTATATTGTTTTGGTTCCACGAGCCATTAATACCCCAGAAATTAGAATCTTTCCAAATCAGAGTACTACCACATTCACATATTCAAGCTTAATTCACACTTCCATCACTTGTCATGATCTACGCCATTGAGGTATCACACCTTGTGGGTTTTGTGCAGACTTTATTCTTTGCACAGTGGGTCTTGCACACTTTGGAACCACTATGTGTGGGGTCTTACGCCATTGAAGTATTATCGCTTGTGGGTCTTGCGCACTCGACTTGTCCGACCACCACTTACTTCTGGGATTATTGCGCGCTTCCAATACTTGTATCCATCTTTCAATTGGTGAGTCTTTTGCACTTCCAGGACTTATATACCTGTCCAACTGTTTCTTGCTCCCAAGACTCTTGCGCACTCCCAAGACTTGTCCAACCATCTATTTGGCATTACCTTTGAAGTGTCACGACTAGATGGATTGTGACTTGCGCACATACCTTATGTACTTCTTCAAACTGGATGTACTCACTGAATGTATTGGATGTGCTCCTACAATCTAGATGTACTTATTCAGTATGGTTATGTACTTCTTCAAACTGGATTTCATATACTTCTTCAAACTGGCACAAGGATACTAGATCCTCTTTGATATCATTTGACATCAATGACCACCAAAGTTTAACAATTGTTTCCCGATGGACATTGTAGTTCAAATCCGCACTCCTTGTCCTTTTACATTTTCGTTGGGAATAACATCCCACATTTAGTGCCAAATAGTAACAATACACCTTTACATTGCCTTATGGATAAAATAATAGGATTGTATTCGTGTAATATACCATGTCCTCGATTGTTCGATTGGCATGATATATGAAAGGGTTTAAAATAATGTTTAAATTTTTCTATTTTAAATTCAACCTTGGGATTATCCCACATTTGTTGGTATTTGGAAACACCTAGAGTTTAAAATGCAACATCTCCACCATGGAAATTGAATTGAAGTTGACCTTATGTTTATCCCACATATGTTGGTATATGGAAATACATTGAATTTAAAATGCAACATCCACGCCATGGAAATCGAATGTGAAGTCTTGGTTGCGACGTTGAGGTCATTTTGTAGCATGGATGTTTTGGGAATCACCATACATGTGCCTTGGTTCCATTGGGAATTACCATACATGCACCTTAGTTCCAAAGATAGACCATCCAACCTTGTTTGGGAATTATCGTACATGTGCTTTGGGGGAATTATTATACATGTGCCTTGGTTCCAAACAACCCCATTTGGGAATTATCATACATGAGCCTCGGTTCTAAAGATAGAGCAAATAACCCCATATCCTACTTTCTGAATGGTCCACGTTTTAAAATACCAAACAACCTTGTATCCTACTTTCTAAATGGTCCACGTGTCAAAATAACAAACAACCCTGTTTGGGAATTACCATTCATGCACCTTGGTTCAAAAGACAGACCAAACAACCCCATATCTTGGTTTCTGAATGGTCCATGCATCAAAATGTCATAATTGGATCATTAGCAATTTCGTATTGGTCTAATTCTCTGTGACGTGTTGCTTTCTGATTGGTCCACATGTCATAACATAGTTATGTCACATGAATTAGATCACGTGAATTACCATATATGTGCCTTGGTCCCAAACAACCCCGTTTGGGAATTACCATACATGAGCCTTGGTTCCAAAGACATACCAAACAACCCCATATCCTCCTTTTTTATTGGTCCACATGTCAAAATACCAAACAACCCCATTTGGGAATTACCATACATGCGCCTTGGTTCCAAAGACAGACCAAATAACCCCAAATCCTACTTTATCAACGGTTCATGTGTCAAAATGTGCTTTCTGATTGATCCACATGTCAAAATGTCATTGGAGCAGTGGAAATTCCACACTGGTCTAATTCTATGCCACGTGTTGCTTTCTAATTGGTCCACGTGTTAGAACGTGATTAGATCACTAGAAATTCTATATAAGTCCAGTCAACGGGGTGACATCATCTTTATACCTTGTTTGCAATTTTTTTTACCCGTTTGGCTTCAACTTCAATAGGCCAGATCTTTTGCATACGTTGTCAGATTGATGCCCTTTAAATTTTGTTAGAAATCTCTTAACGAGCTCTTCAATTTTTGGATGTTTTCAACAAAATTTGAGACCATGGGATTGCATAGGTTGTGGGGATCCTCCTATATCATTTTGGGGTCGCTTTTTGGGGGTCTACTTTGTCAAACCTTCCTTGAACCTCTAAGTTTTTGGTGCCATGTGAATTGGGATTGTTTGGACCATGCCCCGATTGCAAGTTGCAACTCACAAAACAAAGGGTGCATTATAGGACAAATGCTTATGATGTGGTCTAAAGAACTAGCGATTTGAGGTCAAGACCTATGGTAAAACTTTTCCATACAAATCTCCCTCTCGGATCGCTAGCATAAAGTTCACTCACATATTGACGCCATTTGCTTGCCTATTTATATTGCTCCACTCCTCTTTATAAGGCCTAATCAAATTTGGAATCCTTCTCCAATTATCTTGTTGAATCACTATGAAATTGGCATCAAATATTGATTAAGATTCCTAAAACCTCTTCCATGATCTTGTGGTATTTGTTCATGTATTCTCCAACACCTCTATAGGTATCTCTTGCTTTGTTTTTTTTCTTCCTATGAAGTCTTATTATTTTGTTCTAATGTGTCTCCATTGGCTTAGTCCCCTCCAATACTGTTGATGATCCAACCCCACTACCTCAAGGGAGGTTCCAACATAGTTAGGGCAAGAGAGGTACATTTATTCTTAGGGCACTTTGGGTCACCATACAATGTTTCATTATTTGATCATTTATATGGTAGATCTATGTGTTATTATTGCATTGTATCAGATATCAAGATCAAGTTTGTTTTACAAGAAGGTGTAGCAACCTATGCAGGTTCATTCAAGTATAGTAAAGATCTCTTTAAGGCACATGTCAACTCTCATCTCCAGCCTAAGCAACTTTGATACCTACAACAACACTTTTATGAGTGGATGCCTTCCTTTTCATCTCTCTTTTATCTTCAACATTTAGGTTAATTAGCTCACCAAGGGGAATTAGTAAATTAACCCTAGTTATTGTCTTTCCTTTTTTAATTTGTTATTACTTATATTTGTTGTGGAGACATAATTAAAGTACCTTGATTAATCTACATCCCTAGATAACTAATTAAGAGTAAAACACCAATTAATCTAAAGACCTTATCTCTTATATTTTCCCATCGTCTCTTGGAGATTCTTGATTTTTATCTAAAATCAAGTGGAAAATCCACTCTCTCCTTCCTCCTTGTAGTAGTACGATGCCTCGGTTTAATTATCACACTACATAAAAAAAAACACCCAATAGTAGGTGCTTTGAGGGATAGTTCCAAAACATATTCCAAATAGGGTTATCGTGGGAAGAAATCTAGAGGCAACATGATATGGACCCACACTAATTGCATAGGAAGGAACACGCGGCATCACGAGCTCCTAAGGACATGAGAGAATCTTTTTCTAGTCAAGACTATCATTGGAAGAGCATGGAAGACCGAAGAATATTTTACCACTTATAAATAGTAGAACAATGGAGTGTTCATAACAACGACATAACAATTGGATAAAGGAACACCCTTACAAAAATGGGACTATCTCAGAGGCAAGAAATCATAAGCATATGCCAAAACTATAAAAGAAGATACAAATGAAAGGGTAACAAAGATCTCATAAGGCATAGCTAATAAAGCATGAACAAAGTAGGGGTAGCAAAGCTCGAAAAAAGCACAAACTCACTAGGGATAAGACCTTTTGAACAAGGGAAGCAAGGAGAAGACCTTTCAACCAAAGGAAGCAAGTAGAAGACCTCCCAACCCAGTAAATTGAAGACCATATGCACTTTTTTTTTACTCTTTATTAAGTTAAACATTGAAGCATCAATAAGAGGATACTAATCATTCAAGGTCATATAAGCATTGGATATGAAAAATTCATTTTTATTATAAACAAAATATTAAATCAAAACATTAAAGGAGGTATCAAAGTTGGCTATGCCAACTTATCCCTCAACCTATGATCAAGTTTGACTTAATCAACCATGCCTCCATCTACAATTAGGGATTATGTTTAGAGAATAAGCAACTGTATTCATATAATTGTATTATTTTAGATTGAATCAATCTCTCTCTCTCTCTCTCTCTCTCTCTCTCTCTCTCTCTCTCTCTCTCTCTATATATATATATATATATATATATATATTGGAAGTATGAGGGTTGAGTTAGGCACAAGGAATGAAGCATTGATGGATGTACTTATTGGAAGTTAGAGGGATGAGTTAGGCACAAGGAATGAAGCATTGATGGATGTACTTAGTTATACTAGTAATGAGAGAAGTACTTTTCCTTTTGTTATATGTGTTGTTTCCCCATGTAACACATGTGTCCCTTGGTGTGACTAAATGTAGCATGTCTATTTCAATTAATGGTTATTTCTCTCAGTACCTATGTAAGTTTGTCAATCTCAAATTGTTGATCTAATTGATGTAGACACCAATTATGCAAGTCTGATAAGCTTAAGTAAAGGTTGAATTATGTTTTGATTCAACACACTATATCTATTTATCGATCGGTAAGAAGTTATCATTATTATATATTTTCCAAGGAGGTGAAAGTACAATGGGGTGGTAGTTGCAGGGGGAGTCGTCTTGGACTTGTAGTAATTTTAATTATTACACCATTCTAATAATTTTAATTATTGCACTTTTTATTAATAATTAATTTATTGCACCAATTTTCAATTATAATTATAATCAATTTAATATGATAAGAGGAACATTATGATAATATTGATAATTAATACATAATCTAAATAATTTTATTAATAATATACTTATATATAATCAGTCATACTATTACTAAATCATAAAAAAAAATCCTTTTAACCTAAACCGACCTTAAAAAATGATCACTAATGACATTAATATTAATCATCTTGGGAAAACTCTTGGAAGTTACACTCTTCACCTATCCTGAAGATGAAATGTGTATTGCAGGTCTGAAACGTCGATAAACCCCTTCTTAACACAATGAATCTGAAAATCATGGAGAGCAAACCATTACACTGTGAAAGTTTGAGAGAACAGAAAAATGATACTGACCTTTTCTTAGGGAATTGGCAGGGCAAAAAATAACAAAGTTTGAATTGTATGCATTGTTCATGGGATTGGAGATAGTGCACGGTCTTCATATTCAAAATCTTATAATCCTGGGTGACTCACTCTTATTTATCAAGCAGGTAAGGAAAAAACAAGTCAAAGAGGGCACAATCATCTCAATAACATTTAAACACAATCATCTCAATAACATTTGAAAGGATATATTGGTGCTTTAAACAAGTTTAAGAAGCCAAATTTTTCCACATCCAATTGTATAACAATTCTCTTATTGATCACTTGGCCAAGGGGGTCTTCATTCAAAATGGGGGCCAACCTGATAATCGATGGTTCCCCTAGTTATTTTAGTATGGTGAGTGGTAGATTTCAGTTTTCAAGACACAATTCAATGCTTAAGGCAATGATCGACATGCTCTACATCTAGAGAGTTCTCTCTTGCATGAGCCATCCGTCATACTTTATGAAGTGAGGGAGCCAAAACTCTCCCCTATGCTATTGGATCCCTCCTATGTTTGTCTCTCTTCTTATGAGTTGCTTCCTTTATGTCCCTCCTACATTTTCTTCCCTGTGATGGTGAGATATCTCTGATAGGTGATACCGTAGTTGGGTTCATGCTAGGGACATCGAGGAATTGGGATGGTTTAGGTTCTGCATGTGCAACTTGGGATGCTAAGGAGTTGGAACAATATAGGCTTGGGATGCCAAGGAGTTGGGAGAGTTGGGATGGATTAGGCTCCACAATTTCCAATGATAAGGACTTATGACTTCTCCATGTTTTTATTGGGAAAGATAGAAGCAAGGACCTTGCTCTTGTTGTGAATGGTGGAAAGGTCTTTGGGTTTCCTCCATTGGGTTTTTTTGTGGGCAGTCAAAGACTTATCCCTTGTGTGCTTAGGCATGTCTAGCCTCTCAGGATAGGGTGCAATAGGGGTTGATGGATAGAGTGATATCAAGGAAATTAAGAGGATGACGAGGCATCTAAACTCATAGATGGACGATTTGAGGGGGTATGTGGAAGGCATAAAAACTCGTCATGGTCATTAGGACGCTAGGTAGGAGGCTACAGAAAGAACCGTGAAGGAGCACAGGGATAAAAACACAAAGTTAATTAGTGACATGGAGACGCACTTCAACATTATTTTGGGATTGTATCAGGATACCCAGACTCAAAAAGCACATTCCATGGGCTCTGAGATGATGGAAGAAGATGTTATTCAACAACTAACCATAGCCATCATGGACATCTCTAGAAACTTAGAAAGGGAGAGAAACCTTCAGAAGAAGCCCACAATGGCCATGTCTTTTCTTAACACTATGTTGTCTTAATGTTTTTTACATGTATTATGTTGTTGTTTTTTTAACAGAAACTGAAAACTTATATATATTGAAAAAAGGATGTGCATATCCATCCATATACAAAAAGAGGTTGCACTCTGACAGCAAGATCTTCCTGAGGCAGCAACCCTATAACAAAATCTGCCATGAACTTACAACTTTTTCTCACAGGTTTTCCAGGTTTTACTGAGAAGTGAGAGGGATAATCCCTTACATACTGATTGCACAAAAATTTGCAAAAGAACATTCAAACATACTGTGAAAGGAGAGATAAGTATGCTATTATTTCTTTCCTAGTAAGCCGAGCACAGGTTGAATGATTGATACTTCTTCCATTGGACGGACCTCTTCGAAGGGAGACTCCTAGCATTGGCTACACTGAGTCATTTTGGCTATCTTTAAAATTTCCTCCTTTATCTCATCAGCAATTCCCAACAACTCTCTCATGTTTCCTTCTAAGTCTTCAATTATGGGTTCAAAGTAGGTCAGTTGTACCGAAATGTATTTGACATCCTCTGAGATAGCTGCAGACTCCTGAAAGCCTCTTCATATTGTTTTGAAAACCTTCCTTAAATGTTTTTCGAAGTCCTCCATGCTTCCCCTCACATATGCATAAACTTCAGACCAGCCCGCCATCTCTGCTACAGAAAATGTTGGAGAGGAACCCACCTTCTTCTCATTGTGTTCCTGCGAAAGACAATGAGCAGTTGCTTCAGAGTCCCCAAGAGATAGGTTTTGTAAATTTTCATAAAACACCCATTGCGCGGGACTATCCCCTAAATGTTCTCTCGTTCTAGACTCTTCCATAGACATACTCGAATTATGTCCTGGATCAACCTCCTTAAAATGCTTCATTGCTTCCAACGGAGCACATTTAAGAGTTTATGTGCAATCCTGCCCAGGGGATGGAGAAAAGACCGCAGGAACAGAGGCTTTAATGCCTTCTCAAAACTTTGTCCATTTGTGTTGATATATGCTGACCCCATCATGCATATGACCAAGTGTCCCCTCACGTGGATAGTATGTGGAGGGAATCCCCATTCTCCTAGCGAGATCCTTGTTCACCATAATGTTTTTGCCAAAAAACTCTTAGCAATTCTTATTTATGGGACGCATTTGCTAACTATAACATTGCTAGCATAAACAACTTTTCCAATCGTGGTTCTTTCTCCTTGATTGGCAAGCTTATCCGCTAGCCCATTTTTTACTCTTTTGACATGAAAATAATTTATAGTAGAAGGCTTATTGAGAAGCAAAATCCGCTCATGAATCCTCTTGCATCTGGAGGAGCCAGTTGCATATCCTTGCCTCATCTTCTGAATAACTTGCCTGGAGTACCCAATGACCATCAAACTTGGAATTTTCAATGTCGAGACTAATTCTAATCCTAGTAGAAGAGCCAACCATTCTGCTTCATTATTTGTTTTGATCCCAAGCCCCCAAGAAAAGGAATTAACTATTTTTCCTCCTGGATAAAAAATGATCCCTCCCACACCTGCCACCCCTTACTTGTATTATGTTGTTAGGCCAATTTATTCAAGTATATAGCTATCATTTTTTGGGAAATTTATAGTCAAAATCATTAGAAGGTATAAGGAGGAGAAGTTTTATGGTGTAACTATGCAACAATTAGAGACTTTTGAACATTCTCTTGACATGTAATTTTTTCGTTGATTCCCCTCAACTGTTTTAATTTAAATGCCTTTACTCTTTATGGTTAAAAAAAGGAGGTGAAAGTACAAAAAAATTACAAAATACCTTAGTAAACAAGACATGAAAGTGATCTCAAGAACCTTTAAAACTTTGCTTGTAATTTTTCCCACATTCTCACACTTTGCATCAAATGTAGAGTGTAGAGCTTACTTTCCAAGTTTTCTTTCCTTGGGTGGCATCTATTAGTGGAAGCTCTTTGACCTTGTCTACAAATTGGTGAAAGTTCCATCTAGCCTATATAGTCCTTTTTCCCTTAGGGTTTCTTATCATGTTGAAATCTCCTCCAATTAGCTGTAATTTATTAAGAACATTTAAAGTTAATACAATGTATCTATTTTCATATTAAAACAATTCAGAAAGTGTTCAAAATCTAATGATTGTTTTGCAATACATTATTGTTAAGATCAATAAACTAAATTGTTTTATATTATATTATTAGTCCCTGCCAAGGCAGGGATTATCGCAATGGGTCCATTGCCAAAATTAATTAAATTTTTTAAATATTTCCTGTTATCTAAAGTTATTTTTCAATGTTTTCTAAAAATAATTATTAATTTTAATTTTTAAAAAATAAAAAATATTATTTTAACTTTTAAAATTCAATATTTTTATTTTTGATTGGTGGAAACGCTTGATTAGGCTAAATAGCTCTGCTGAGAGGTGACATTTATTTAAATTAAAATTATAAAATTAAAATTCCTATTTCACGATTGGATTAAAATCTTAAAATAACTAATTATATATGTTTTTAATTATAATTGCCAAAATTAAAAAATATTAAAAAAACAAAAAACAAACATATGTGCCATGTGTCTTTTATATGGTCAATCGTAAGTCCGGGGTACTTTAAAAATACGCTGCTTCAAATCTTTTCGACTTGCGGTATTCCGAATTCTCCGTGCTCTGACCTCCTCCATTCTGTCCTGCCATGGCTGTATTCGTGTATTTAATATTCAGACGGTATCGAATCAAGCTCCTTGATTAGATCTCGTAGTACATTTATATCAACCTAGTGTAAAGAACAAATATTAAATAAGGATTTGTGTCAGCATATTGTTAACTTTTTCAATTATTATTATGTCCTTGACATGTTGTTTTCGTGCAGGCCAATTAATCGGGTATCCGGATGAAATGTTTGGCAGAGATTATGGCCAAAACATTAGTGGAATTTTTTTAATATTAATTTTTTTATTAAATGGGCCTTTTTTCTGCTATCTGATTGGATCTGGACAGATGACGTTTGTCTCGTTATCCGCATCCCAGGAGCCGACGGCGCACTTACCTCAGCATATCTTCTTCCTGGATTTGGTCGTGCAGCACTGAACCTGCAGTATGATTTGATCTCTGAACTTGCAGTATGGTTTGATTTTTGTGATGAATCTCTTAACGCTGTAAAATTACCCTTATCTCAAGGAATTGCGGTGATTACTGAATTGGAAACCCTCTTAAGCCACAAAATTTGATACGGCATGGAATAATTGCTATACTATTATGCCTGCAGCGAGATGCCATGAAGTTTGAGCCATTAATACATCCCTGCCAAGTGTAGGAAGTACTAGGCTGTCATGTACCATCTCAGGATTACAGTACGAATGCTTTTGTTTATGATTTACCCTTTTGTTTTTGCAATACTCTCAAGTCTCGATTCTTCTGGAGAAAAAGAGATCTCGAGCTCTACCATCCGTCATTCCCACTGGTGCGATATTGTTGAAGGACGGGGCATTAATTGCAAATTCACGTGTTCAATCGTTGTAGATTTGGTCTTGGTGATGTCGACTCCCTTGAGTCTTGAAAGTTCCAGTGGGATGGAAAACCAGCTTATTCTACCGGTCGGGACCCGGAAGAGGGGCTTATCGGCGAGATGTTATTGTCGAGGATTTTTCAGAGTTATTAAGCTTGGGATGACGATTAATGCGTGTTCATGTGAGCTCTGCTAGTGTTATTTGCGATGGCTTGCTCGCTGTTTTGGTATTCTCGTTTGTTGCTTGTGATTGCTTTTCTCTCTTACAAATGGTGATCTAAAAGGCGAATTGTTGTTGACTAGGCTAGTAGCAACAGGGGCGAAGGCGAATTGTTGTTGACAAGGCCAGTAGCAACAGGGGCGAGGGCATTGGTGTTAGTATTATGGGCGGATTCCTTTCACTGCGCATTTGCGATGACCTCGGTCATTCGATGGTTTTGTTTCTATGGTGGGATGTTGGTTTCTAGTGGGGGACAACAGTGGATTTTGCCAGTTAGCTAGCATGACAAGGGGTCTAGTGTTTCACGGTTTTTTTTCTTGGATTTATATTGAAGCTTATGGACATGGAGGGTTTTGAGATTGGCAGTGAGAGATATAGTGGGTGCATTGCAGAAACATATAGGCTCGGCGTTGGAGACGATGGCTTGTTGGGGACAACGGCTCGTAGGGTAGAGGTAAGTAGAGCCAAATGATGGCTCTTTTCCTGCAAGTTTTTGCTTGCAGAAGTGTAATAGTACACGAGGAGGCCATGCTTGCTATAGGTGCTCTTGCTTATGCTACTGGTCCTGAATTTTCCAAGTATATGCTAGAGTTCTATAAGTACGTTGAAATGGGTCTCCATAATTTTGAAGAGTATCAAGTTTGTGCAGTAACGGTGGGTGTGGTGGGTGACATTTGTGGTGCTTTAGAAGCTAAGATTTTTCCTTTTTGTGATGGTATTATGACTCATCTTCTAAAAGATCTGTCAAGTAGTCAGCTGCACCGTTCAGTGAAGCCCCCAATCTTTTCATGCTTTGGGGATATTGCTCTTGCTATTATTGATGGGAATTTTGAGAAGTATTTGGCTTATGCTATGCCAATGCTCCAATCTGCAGCAGAGATTACTGCCCAAACAAGCAGCACAGATGATGAAATGGTCGAATACAATAATCAGTTGAGAAATGGTATTTTTGAGGTAGATTCAGGAATTCTACAAGGATTCAAGAATGCAAAGCCTGAGCTAATGATGCCATATGTGGTACATATATTGTAGTCATGGAGGTTGTCTTCCACGATAAAGAAATGTTAGAGGCAGGATTGTTTTTATTTTTCTGATGTTTGAAATTTTTATTGTATTTTAAATTTTGTTTTTACTAACTTCGAGCCTTTCAAGTCCAACTACAGGCTAAAATATTAAGATACTTACATTTGCAGTTGTCAAAATATTAAAATACAATATGGTTTACCTATGCTGACATTTATCATCATATGCTTTCTTTGTTTGTAGGGACGATAGTGTTACAAAATATGTTGTTGGTGTACTTGGTGACCTTGCAGACACTCTTGGTAATAATGCTGCACCAGTACTCAGGAATTCAACTTTCTCCAACGAGTTTCTTGGTGAACACATGGCTTCTGACGATAACCAAGTCAAAGAGATAGCATCTTGGGCATAAGCAACAATTCATCTCGTTCTACAATCGTAATTCAATGTTCAAAGGTGTCAGCCTATATTGCCTATATTGCCTATATTCATGCTTTTGGGGTTCATAGTGCATCCACACAAGTGGTTATTATTATGGGTATTTTATTCAATGCCAATTCTTTACACTTTAGTTTTGGAAAACTTAGCTTTTTGGATTTAGTATTTTATGGTTGTATTTTATAGACTTCTAGAGCAAAATTTAATTTTAAAAGCATTTTAATGGGATCAAAATTTATGTTATTATTGATGGGTTTAGAATTACTGTCGGCAAAAAATTTGCACCCAGATGAGTAAATTCAGCATTACAAATGATCCTAGATGATTAAATTTAGCCTCTTTAGGTGAATTTTCATTTAACAGATACTTATGTGCCAGTGTAAACAATCTATATTTTTACAACTTCCGTGTTGGTCTTATTTAATTTATATATAGTTCTCAGGTTCATTTCCAGGGATTGTTATGGTAGGTTAAATATTTGTGACAGTTCCACAAATTCATCTCTTGTTTACCATTTAAATTACTTGCACATATGGAATGAGGAAGAGATATAGTTTATCAAATTATCAGACTAGGGTCTACCCACTCATGAAATTAGCAATAATGGTGGACAAATAAGCCTACTACTACCTTTGAATATAGCCAACTTATAGATAATAATTAGATATACTTGGTGGTTTGTTCCATGCAGTTGCTTTGACATATCAGTTTTTCTAACTTAAATTACATTGAAAAGCTTCCAGCAATTAGATCGGTTTTCCTTATATAACATAGAAGCTTCTATATAATGCATGCTTACCTTTTGTGAAACCATGCCCTACATGTGGTCATATTGTAACAAGTATTGAAAATTCCCTAGAACGCGAGCTGTATGGAATGTAAGCTACAAGATTAGCCACGCAATAAACTTAACAATTAAGCTACAAGATTAGCCACGCAATAAACTTAACACTTTCTAAGCAAATACCTAGACCCCAAAATTTGATCTGAAAAGGATCATTGAAAGGAAGTTCAAGGAATCGCAGGATTCTTTATTTGCTACTACTGTAACTGTCAAAGTTAATATAATTTTTCCATATTTTTTAATTCCTACTATTTTATGGAAACTGTGAGTTTGCAACTAACTCCAGCCAAAATCCATATGGAATTAACTTTTGGACAAAGAAGGAGAGTTCTAGCATTCTCCATTAAGCTTCAAATCAAGCACAAGATGGAAAACGAAATTACAGGCAGAAATTTCTGGTCAAAATACGAGTGTTGCTTGAAAACTGCAGGAGTTTGGTGACAGAAATTGGGAATATTAACAGTCACAATGGATTCTTGGCTCCTTTGGCTTCTTAAGCACAGATTGAAGGCAGAACAAGAAAGATGACTTGTTCAACATGTTGATTCTTTGCACTCTCAAAACACTTTAGGAATTTAGCCACAACAAAGCAAATGTGAAGAGAGGAAGCAAAGGAAACAAGGGAAGAGACTGATATGGACTGGCTGTGGAGTTGAGCAGTGCCCATTCCATGGACAGAGGGAACCAATGGAAGCCATAGCAGCATTATTCACAGTAACCATGTGCATTTCTGTAACCATGTGGATGAACCAAAGCCCTTTTCTTGCTAGAGTTTTCATCCTTATTGGGATTCTCCAAGGTAAAACTCTGTGTAGCATGTGTATGGACTTTTTAGTGCTATTTGGAATTCATTTTGCTTCCCTAGTCATTGCACATAGTAGATAAACAATGTGAGAATGATGTATTTTCCATATGTGAAGCATATTACAGATCATGGTGGCTGTAGTGAACATATATTATTATATAATCGATTTAGCATGCATATATAATCAATTAAGCATACATATAGTGGCCATTAAATGGCTGGAGCACATGTATTTTACATTAAATTAACAGGTAAATCAACGATATTGATGTAGATGGCAGCACAGCTAACAGTCATCCATAAATCGACCTCTGTATGTAGGGATTCAGTAACCTGGGCACTGAATCTACAACATTGTAATAAGAAATATGTGTTGACAAAGCATGTCAGCAATAGGCTGAGAGGCTCCAGCTCAAAATTCCAAAAATAGCAACAAGGTATGCTCTTTGTAATCAATAGAGTTATACCTTTTTTAGCACCAGCAGTCTTTTCCACAGCACCAGGGTGCACACGATCAACAAGTACAACAACTTGTTCATATAGCAGTAAGCGTGCATTTAATGCAGTACATACAACAGCATTTATGGCAGCAGATTGCCTAGGTTCTTGTGCACAGCAAAGTGTCAAGGAGAGGCAGTTATGTAGGAGAGATGAGGGTGCATACATGCACCAATCTTAGTATATTTCCAATTTTGCCACCTTCAGTTCCAGATTCAGTCCAGTTTCTAGTTCAACCAGTTTTCTAATTTCAGTTTACTTTTCTAGTTTTCATATCTCTAGGAGCCGGAGCTTTGCTTGTATGCATGCTTGCTACTGCTTGGTGAGCATTTTGATCTAAGCATTCTCTCATGCTTGCCTAGGGCACAATTCCTGAAGCTAGAATTGGAATTAGGTCAGGGTTTATTCTTCAAACTTAGATGCACCACAGGGGTAGATTGCATTAATTGTAAACCTAGTTGCTCCTAGTCTATAAAGGAGTGAAAGGGTTTTCCACTAGGTTGGTTAAAGAAATTACGTTTTGAGCTCTAGCATTTTAGTTTACTGTTTTCCAGACTTAATTTAAAACAGTAATATTCAGATTTGAGAGTTTTAGTTTACTGTTTGCTAGATTTAATTTAAAACAGTAATGCAAATTTGAGAGTTCAGTTTTATATGTATTTTGCTAGTCCTGAATTTGCCAAGTATATGCCAAAGCTCTATAAGTACGTTGAAATGGGTCTCCAGAATTTTGAAGAGTATCAAGTTTGTGCAGTAACGGTGGGTGTGGTGAGTGACATTTGTCGTGCTTTGGAAGCTAAGATTTTTCCTTTTTGTGATGGTATTATGACTCATCTTCTAAAAGATCTGTCAAGTAGTCAGTTGCACCGTTCAGTGGAGCCCCCAATCTTTTCATGCTTTGGGGATATTGCTCTTGCTATTATTGATGGGAATTTTGAGAAGTATATGGCTTATGTTGTGCCAATGCTTCAATCTGTAGCAGAGATTGCTGCCCAAACAAGTAGCACAGATGATGAAATGGTCGAATACAATAATCAGTTGAGAAATGGTATTTTTGAGGCATATTCAGAAATTCTACAAGGATTCAAGAATGCAAAGCCTGAGCTAATGATGCCATATGGGGTACATATATTGCAGTTCATAGAGGCTATCTTCCATGATAAAGAAAGGTTAGCGGCAAGATTGTTTTTATTTTTCTGTTTTTTGAAATTTTTATTGTATTTTAAATTTTGTTTTTACTAACTTGGAGCCTTTCAAGTCCAACTGCAGGCTAAATATTAAGATACTTACATTTGCAGTTGTCAAAATATTAAAATACAATATGGTTTACCTACACTGACATTTATCATCATATAATTTCTTTGTTTGTAGGGACGATGGTGTTACAAAACCTGTTGCTGGTGTACTTGGTGACCTTGCTGACACTCGGTAATAATGATGCACCAGTACTCAGGAATTCAACTTTCTACAATGAGTTTCTTGGTGAATGCATGGCTTCTGACGATAACCAAGTCAAAGAGACAACATCTTGGGCACAAGCAACAATTCATCTCGTTCTACAATCGCAATTCAATGTTCAAAGGTGTTGGCCTATATTGCCTATATTCAAGTTTTTGGGGTTCATAGTGCATCCACACAGGTGGTTTATTATGATGGGTATTTTATTCAATGCCAATTCTTTACACTTTAGTTTTGGAAAACTCAGCTTTTTGGATTTAGTATTTTACGGCTCTATTTTATAGACTTCTAGAGCAAAATTTAATTTTAAAAGCATTTTAATGCGAGCAAAATTTCTGTTATTATTGATGGGTTCAGAATTACTGTCGGCAAAAAAAAAATTGCACCCAGATGAGTAAATTCAGCATTACAAATGATCCTAGATGATTAAATTTAGCTTCTTTAGTGTTAGAGATAATGTAGAAATGATACATTGTGATTTACTCAAGATAGGATGAGTGGTTTGAGATCCATGGTTTTAGGATCTGAGGTTGGGTTTGTTGAGATCTATCTCAACTATATATGTAAACATTATTCATAATATAATTTGAGTTGAGTGCTACTCCTCCCGTGTGTGTGTGTGTGCGAGCCTTTGGCTCTACACTTCCTCCTCTCCAATTCTTAATTTGGTATCAGAGCTAGACTGAGCATGGCTCCCTCACGAGAGTGCTCAGGACTATGAGAGAGAGGAGTATTGTTGTAGTCTGCCTGTAACATGAGTGTTGAGTGTTGTTTGTTGTGTTAAGCATTGAGCCTTCTTATTACCGGAGATCACTAAGGAAAAGAGGAGCTGCTGCGTAAGGTTGGAAGGATCGCTGCTTGTGTGCAGAATTGTGAATCGCTGCTTACTACCTCTAATCTGATGCTAGCTGCAAAGAGAAGAGCCCACTTTGCAGAGCCCACGTCGCTGGAGGAAGAGCCCTTGTTCCTGTGATTTGCAGCTATAATGTGAAGAAGAGGATTTGTTGTAGATTGTGCAATTGATTGGAGAGTGCAGCGGGCAATTGCTGGAAAGAGTTGTGCGTTAGGATAAATTATTGGTGCAATTATTTATGTGAAAGGGATTGCTCATATGCATCTTCGCATCATCTCTTCCGTGGAGGATTCCGGCTAGAGTTTCCATCAATCACAGCAAAAGTGACTGATCAAGTGGTGTTTGCGATTGAGTGGTGGAAATCACCGTGGAAGTGGAGATCGCTGCTGTATTGTTATCATTTAAAAGTTTACTAGTGCAGATCGATCCATTTTGCGTCCGTCTCGGTAGAAGAGATCAGCTGTTTGAATCCTGCGGGTTTTTCGATTCCTAATTCCTGAAAGTCAATTCCCTCATTCGAATTGGTTTGATAAAGTGCTAAGTAACTGGCGTATAAAGGAGAGAGACGCCATCTCTCTGTTTTTCTAATGCATTTTCTGTTGGATGCCTCAAAACTATTCTCATTTTTTGTGGGATCATTGATGAGATCGTTGAAGACTCTGCATGAATTCGACAGCCCTATGGAAGAAATATTTTCTTATCTTTCTAAATTTCATATAAATCAGATGCAGTGATCTGTTAAGGCGCCTGACAGTGTGTTAACAATTTGAGGAGCCACCGCCAAAGAGACTAGCGTAGATCTTGGTAAATCTCGTGAAGCAGATCTACCATGAAGAAGATTGTTGATTGGGAAGTGTTTCATGTGAAAATTTGTGAAATGCGTTGGTGTAGCAGTGGGAAAACCCTACCTCCAAGTCCTCACAATGCTTGACAGTGATAGCAATTAGGATGTGTTGTTTTCTATACTCTTGTGTCAGTTTTTTATTTGGTTGAATTATTGCATAGTGTAATTTTGTGAAATTTTTTCTTAATGGTATGTAAGGGGTTATATTCGTCTTGGTCATCAATGAAATGATGAGATGCATATGTAATGGGTTTGGAATTTTTATGATCATTTAGTACCTGAATCATTGTAAGGGGTGCATGATCGGTTGTACCCGACATCCCTGAATTTTTTGGTCCAAAGTTGTAAAGCTTAGCCATAGGCAAGTTGATTTCCCCAGATTGTTGTAAGACCTATCCCAAATGTTCAGGCATACGTGTTGTGGTGCATAATCGCACAAAGTTATCCCTCTTATTCATAGAGTGGATGTGTTATCAAGTTGTGGAATAGACCATTGTGAGCAGTACGGGGGTGACAGGTGTACCCGTAGCTTGAACTTGATGAAGGTCGAAGAAGCGAGAGCCTTCGATTTAGGGGGGAAAGTTGAGATGGAAGAATCTCAGAGTATGATGGACGAAATTATGATTAAGGGAGAATTTAACATTGATGAACCATGTAGCTGAAAAGGATTCCTAGAGAACTGGCGGTTACAGCGGCTGAGCACCCATGTAGTCCGGTAGATGGATTTATTTTCATATGGACATCAATAATCAGATCCAGGTACAAGAAAAGTTATTGAGAAAACCCAAAGTGATGAAAGCAGCATGAAGATCAAGACTACTCTACAAATGCAAATAAATTCGAGATAAACATTAAGGGAGGATGTTAGATTAATGTTTATCTTGCTGTGAGCTGTTGATAGATCTGAGAGATTCTATCCTAGTTTGGTGTATGGTTGAGATATTATCTCAACCTATACCAGCTATGTTTAGCATCTATTTAGTATCTCTTGACTCTATATATTGGAGTCTGCATGTATTGTAAAATATAGTTTTAATATACTCGATTATAGTTTGTGTGAATAATGTCTCCTCTCTCCATTGTTAATATGGTATCAGAGCCCATTGCGGCCTGTGGCGTGAGGAGCCCATTGTGGCCTGATTGTGAGAGCCCTCTTGGTGGCTTGTAAAGCCTGATTGGCCTATTGTTGTGAATGCCCATTGTGGTTGGCTATGATTGCCTGGAGATCCGTGGAGATCGTGTGTCGGCTGGTGTGGTTAGAGGCCTGGTGTGTTCACTAGAGGCTTGTGTTGAAGGGCGTGAAGTGACTGGTTTAAAATATGATTGAGGTAGTTGTTGCTGCCAGAGCCGCTGCTGAATTGTGAAGACAGCCACCCTTGCTGTTGTGTGTAGAGAAGTCGTTGAGGAAAATTGATGTTATTGCTGTGTTGAAGAGAGGGAACTAGAGATCGTTGCTGTCACAAGTGAGATCGCTGCCATACATTAAATGTTGCAACGTGAAGTCACAGTCATCTGAAGACTCTATAAATCGCAGATATTTAGTGTGTTCTCTGCTACGTTCAATCTCAACGCTAAAGTTTCTTACTGGCTGGTGCCTGAGCCTGCTTGAAGAATTCGTGGGGATTCTGGTGCTAAATTGGCAGCTACAGACGCACTCTCCCTCTCGTGCAATTGGTTGGACGCAGAGCTATTTGTTGTATGATGAAGTTAAGACGGTTAAGGAAAGGGTGGAAGAAAGCCACCGAATTTGGAGCTGTAGAAGGCCACTTTGAATTGATTCGATGTTCAGTTTGTGTGTTTCCCGTAAGGTAAAGATCGGTGCCATTATTTAAAGGAGCCACTGTACTTCTGCATCGAAGAGAGAGGCCGTTGATTGAAGTTGTTGTGCATGGAAGAGAATCCGTGAACTGTTGTGTTGTTTGACATTGAAAAAGGAGATCGCGGGCTTGCCTCTGCCCACCTCCAGACTTATTGGATCGCTGCTCAATTTGATGAGATTGCTGCCAACGCTGAAAGCTTAATGCTGAGATCTCCAAATTCTTAATATGGTACCAGAGATCGTGGAGGAGCTGCCAAAGAGGAAGTCGCTGCTCCCAGGAAGGAAAATCACCAGTACCGCGATCTAATAGTTTGCTAGGGCGCGACACTATCACGCGTCTCGACACTTCAGGGGTGCGGTAATACAGCACTACCGCTGGTCTCCTGGTGGAGGCCACAGACTTGGAGTCGACTGAAGAAGACCGCAAACTGAGAATCGTGTGGAGAAAATTTAGCAAGGTGAATCTGGTGGTTTGAGCTGGATCTGTTATAGCATTTGATTGTTGAATGGTGCAGAAGGAGAACATATCCTTTTCCAGCTGCCTGTGTGAAGAGAAGAAAGCCAACTGGTGTGGCTGCTGGCTTGCCCAGCTGCCTGAGTGAAAAAATGTCTTCTGATATGATGTGCAACGCTGCATTAAAATTTGACGTTCAGCCTAAATATGATGAAGAATATCTTACAATAGAAGAACAAATTTTAATTAATTTGGAAATTATTGTAATAAATAATTTGTTGGCAGGAGTGAGAACAGCTGAAGCAAAAATAAATGACTTTGATGCAGAACTGAGGTTTATTGAAGAATGGATAGCCAAGCCTAAGATTGTTGCAGATTGCATCGAGACTGCAAAAAATGAAAACAAGGATGGCAAGCAAAACTATGATGAAATTTTGGCAAGTGTAAAAATACTCATTTGTCTTCAACCATGGAGGCCAACTTTGAATGTAAACTTTGAAGAATTTTATGTTAAAATGGACAATACAACAAGGTCTGAAGATTTCAAGATCTGGCGGAGGAAACCTAAGAAGAAAAAGAAGTACTATATGACGGCAACTAAGGTCAAAATGAAGAAGAAGGAGGACTGTAGAGTTCAAGGCTTGGAACTTTAGATCCTTAATTTGCTTTGCTGATTTGTAAGCCTGAAACTACAGGCATATTTAGTATTGTGTTCTATTTCTACATTAAGGGAGGATGTTAGAGATAATGTAGAAATGATACATTGTGATTTACTCAAGATAGGATGAGTGGTTTGAGATCCATGGTTTTAGGATCTGAGGTTGGGTTTGTTGAGATCTATCTCAACTATATATGTAAACATTATTCATAATATAATTTGAGTTGAGTGCTACTCCTCCCGTGTGTGTGTGTGCGAGCCTTTGGCTCTGCACTTCCTCCTCTCCAATTCTTAATTTTTAGGTGAATTTTCATTTAACAGATATTTATGTGCCAGTGTAAACAATCTATATTTTTACAACTTCCGTGTTGGTCTTATTTAATTTATATATAGTTCTCAGGTTCATTTCCAGGGGTTGTTATGGTAGGTTAAATATTTGTGACAGTTACTAAACCTATTGTGTTAGGGTAAGTATTTATTTCAGTTCATTTAATAAACTGTTATGTTAGAATGCAACATAAATGTTATGGATATTTTTCCTAGAGTTAGTTTTTGATTGGAGATGAGCTTATTGGAATCCAATTTGGAAGGTTTTTTACTATTGGAATGCTCCGAGTTAGGTTTCTATTACATATGAGCTTATTAGGTTCCCTTTTGAAAGATATTTGACAATGGAAAACTCTGAATGTGATGTTGTTTGGTTTCGTTAGGATACTTATTAAAGTTTAGAGTTAGAATACTATTTTGCTCTATCAAATAAATTGTTGGCTCTCCTTGCACATTGCTCATCTTGCAAAGTGCCACTATGTAAATTTTGTTCATTTTGATATTCATGGTTACAACTACATTAGAATCTATTTTTTGAACTGACATACCCCATTTGGCTATGCCAAGTTTTCAGCTTTTGTTTTGGTAATGTATATAGAACTATGTTTATATCACTTTCGGGCTTTATATACTCATCATATGATCTACATTATGCTTTCACCTGGATTATATTGTTGTGCTTGTTGCTCTCTTGCTTTGATAGTAAATGCATTGTTGTGCCTTGTCAATGCAACTTCGTCAAATATATGCAGTTGTTTATGTTATAAAAAAAAATGCTATTGCACCAAGAGTGATGTCACTGGCACATGGAATCGATACTCTTTGCAAATTCCTTCCTTGCAATCTATCTCTGTTTGAAAATATGTGCACCTATTTCTGCAAACTATGTGCAGTTTCACTCTTTCCTTTCTTAAAGATGCATATTCAATTTCAAAACATGTCTTTCATTACAATTACACATGAAATTGATTCTCCTTGTAAAAACTTACCTTGCAGCCTGTCTCTGTTTCAAAAGATGTTATTATGAATTTACATGTGAACTCTTGTTTAAAAATTAGATTAGGAAATGAAATTGTTTCTCTTTGCAAAGTCTTACATGTTTTTGTTTCAAAAATGTGTTGCTTGTATCATGGCTTCAGCTATTTGTGGAAACTCTTGTTTAAAAATCAGATTAAGACATGAAATTGGTTCTCTTTGCAAAGTCTTGATCCATCTTTGTTTCAAAACATGTCATGCTTGTATCTTTGATATCTCATCCTTTGCTTTTCTTAAAGATGCATGCTTGATTTCAAAACATGTTCCTAGTTCTATTAAGGCTAATGTCATTTACATGTTCTTAACTTGTCCTTGACAATGAAATGCAATTCATGTTTGTTCTGCACTACTATTCCCTCTGTATGTCCCAGTAAACTGCTACAATAACTACTTCAGCACAACTGTTTTCTTCTGCATTGATCCTTGGCTCCTGTCACAGACTATTACTGAGGTGCACAAAATTCAAGAGGTGCCCTTCTTGTCTTTTCTTGCTTTTGTTGTGTTTCCAGTGGTTTAATTTTCACAAGACATGAGCTGGGACTAAACGGATATGGTGCAATTTGTATATCCTATGTGGTAGAAGTCAAGCTTCTTGATCTGAAAAAATGTGGTGCCCTTCCATTGGTTTGGAGCTTAGGTACATTAAATTCAATTATTTTAAAAGACACTAGTTGAAGTGCATGCCTTTCACTAGCCATTTACATACTTCTTTCCACAAATTTTGAGCAATTAGTTAGCTCAGCTCCTGGTCAAGGTAGACGGTTCGCATTTAGGTTATGCCTCTCGCGGAAACACAATTAAATTTCGGCATTCTGCAAGTTGCTCACTAATTCTTCCGGAAGGTAGAGTAATTTTTTTATTTTTCTGAATTTATATTTGTTGCTTCATTGTTTTACTTCACTATTTGTGGAGGTATTCTCAACCTAATTCACGTTTTCCTGGCATTCGCAGTCGGAGGATTAAGACGAGAGGGTTTATACTTCTGAACACGTCAAGTTCAAGGGATGGAAATATTTTTCCACTGAGTGTAATTCTACTCATTTATCTGCAGTTTTCTTGCATCAGGAGTATTAGGGTTTTCTGCATAAACCCACAACCCTAGGTACTCATTCCTCTCATGGGTAATCATTTAAACCCACAACGCTGCCTAGTTCTTTGGGTGATTGTATTTCTCATTTGCGTAAACTTACTTTTCGAATTCTCTTTCTACACGGGGTTGGTTGAGTCTACCATCTCCCTGGCACACCTGTGGTGTAAGTCTTGAATAATCTGCTTAATTAATTACAGAATTCGTTTTATGTGCATCACCGTAAAAATAGTCTTAATGATTACAATTACATAAATTCTTTTAATTTAAGATTTCGATACACAGGTTTATTAATGATTACATTTACATAATTTCTTTGAATTTAAGATTTCGATACATAGGTTGCCTAGACAGAGATTCTTTTTCTATTGGTTATTAGAAAATTGAGGCTTCGGAATTCAGTTCCCAACCTGTTTTTCATGTAATTGTTTTTACATAGTACAGGTCATACATGGTTGAGGGTTTTGTCCTAGGGATGTTTTTCACCTTCTTTCACTAGTTTCTCTTACAATTTCAAATTTTGTTGTTTCCGTGGTACTTGGGAATTCTGAAGACCACCCAAATCGTGGTTTTTCTTCCGATTGTAAAGTTGACATATTAATATGTTTAAGTTATTATTAAATTTTGGTTTTTGCTTAGTTAACTATATTGCCGTGGTTTTTAGCAAAGTTCTGCCCGCGTTTATCTTTCTCTCGATTCAATCTCATGGTTTTATGATGGAAATAGTTTAATGGGTTTTTAATTAACTGATCTTGTTCTAATTCTTTTAGATCCCTCAACTTTAATCCTTACAAATTCAACTTTGATCCTTACAAATTCACGGCAACCTGTGTCATCATGTCATTTCAATATATTTCTTGTTTCATTCTTCGTTAGGGAGAAAGGTGTATTTGGTTCTTAAAGCAAGACTTGATTTTTAATTTCAAATATTATTTCCTTAAATAGTTCCTTATGCTACGTGTGAAACATACATGCGTTGTCAAGTGTATCATCCTTCTATGGAGAATGATTGGAACCTGCAGCCTCTATCTATTGTTGTCAAACTAGGTCCGGGACTATTTCCTACATTCTCCCTTGTTTCTTCCTTCTGCTTTTAAGTTCTGTTGTTATTTTAGTCTTTAGAAGATCCATCATGAAATGCATGAAATGTGCCATCATTTTAGATTCGAGGAATAATAATCAGCATCTTGAATTTTGATTGATCAACATCTTGATTGATCTGCATATTTCAGGAGCACAATAATGACCTAAACATTGCCCATCCATCTCATCATGCACTTAAGCTGAGGGCTGAGTTGTGTTTCTAGTTTTTTATAAAAAAAATAAAAATATATTGTATTGTAGTCGATGTCCAATTCACAGATGTATTTTGGTTTTTATTTTTTTTATTGATCTCACTATTTCAGGAGCACAATACTGGCCTAAACATTTCCCATCCATCTCTCGCTGAGTTGCATTTCTGGTTTTGTTTAATAATATATTGTATGGCCAATTAAATTGTTAGTTCCACGTGCCTTAGTAAAATGTACAAATCTATTGAAACTCACAGGTGCCTTACCAGGTACCTGCAACTACCAAAGAACCGAGTTTTTTATTGAAACCATAAAAGGCGAATAGAGTAAAGCAAACAAAATATATCCAAAGAGTTTTTTATTGAAACCATAAAAGGCGAATAGAGTAAAGCAAACAAAATCTATCCAAAAAAAACTGTTATAGACGGCCTGTGCATATTTCTGTTGTGAATCGAAAGAATTTATGGTGATCTATTTGTTTATAAACACTACAAAATATAAAGGCCTAACGGTCAACACTTCATGGCGCAGATTTGGACGCATAAAGTTGGAGACAAAAGGCAGATTTCGATCTAATATACGTACAATGACAACCAAGGGAATTTTTTGCTAATCATTTGCCTGACAAAGGCCAGGCATTTTATCTCTTATAGTATGTGAGCGGCGTGATTATACTTATGTTTTGGTATTTGTTTTATAGTGCTTATATTCTACCCATATCAAGAGCCCCTGATGTTATTGATCCTAAACTTATTGCAGGCTGCCAGCTTAGATTTCCAAGGATTTTGAATTGACATATTCTTATCTTTCTAGATTCCATTTTAACTGGGATGTTATTAAGCACTTGGATGTATGTATAACGTGCCAGAGGGATCAATTAAAAAAACCAATGCTTTTTTATTCCCTTTTAGTCTTAATGAATTCAAGGTTAAAACGAGGTTAAAATGGATAAATGTTATATGCGTTCATTCCAAAGAAAAATACGAAGTAGGCTCTTGGTTTCTTTTTGTGCTCTGCCCCAACAAGGGTCAAAATGGAAAATGTAGTGGTCATTCATTTTCCAGGCAGATAACGGCAATAAGATCAGTAACATTTTGACAACAATTATAGATGGATATATATTATACCATCATACTATTGAACACAAAAGGTCATGAATGTAAGCACATTATTGAACACAGAAAATTGACTTTTATCAGTTCTTTGGTATTGGAAACTAAAAAAATATTATACCTATTATTCTCATGCTATTGCTTAAAAAAAAAGAAAAAATGAATATTCTCATGCCAGTGCAAACGTTAAAGGACAAAGTGAATTATCTTTCCCATGAGACTGTTAACGTTAAAAAGCGAAAAATGAATTATCATTCCCATGCAACTACAAACGTTAACAATAATCAGAGTGAACAATAATTTCACTACACGGACAATTTCACACCTAATGTTGCAGGTTCTAGACCTGCACTACTTCATTGGTCGGGCTTACAAGGAGGTTATTATTTCAATGGACTTCGAAAATCATAGCTACGAGTTTTTGGTTCCAGCAAAAAAACCACTATGAATTAACCATGTCAAAATGTTAGTGGTTAGTATATATGCACATATTAATAAACAAGTAAGATAAAAGTGCAATCATTATCACCAACTTGTAAAGATGTTTATTTTTAGTAATAACATAAACACATAACAAATAATAACACATAACTAAATATCTTTGCTATGTCCTAGACAACATTGTCTAAAGAATTTAATATTATTTATAGTTTTAACAAAGATTTGTTTAAATTTTTAGGTCTTTTAAGATAAAAATAGTTGTGAAACATATATTTCTTTAAGTTATCTAATGAAACTTTGATAGTTGGATTTTAACATCTAAACTATTATTGTTTGGCTAGCTTCACAACAAGTGCAAAAAACAAATTCCATTAACAATTATCTTCATTGTAAAAAACTCCTCATATAAACTTGATGGCAATGTCAAGGACATTGCCACCACATGGCTCTTGTTTTTTTTTTTTATTGTTTGAATTTATGTTGAAAAATATTTTTATATAATCTTATCTTATTTAAATTATGATGAATTAAAAAATATTAATAATTTGATTTAGTATGATTATAAAATAGGGATCTATGTAAAGTCATTGTTAACTTTTTTATTATTTTTATATTTGTAATATTAGTTTTGTATTTATTTTGAAAAATATTTAAATATAATCTTATTTAAATTATGATAAACTAAAAAATATTAATAATTAATTTTATCTAATTATAAATATAAAATTAATTAATTAAAAAATAGTGGAGCAGAGTAAAAATTTAATAATTTTGACTTTTACACAATTTTCAATTTATATAATTGAATGTTACACAATTCACACATCCACCTGTTATGAAGAAAATAGTTTTAGTATATATTCTGGTCCTCTCATCATGCATGGTATATATTCTGGTCCTCTCATCATGGGCGTGGTTGCGTTACTTGGATGCATTTACTATTGGAGAGTGGGGAGATACATGATGGGACAAAAGCACTAACTCTGAATACATTTCCCAAGTATATTTTTATTTAAATGAGAGAAGCAAACCCTTAGTTTATGTAAGCATTGGTAACAAAGGTGAAACGTTATTTAATGAAGTCATGTGCTTTATTTTATAATTTTTAAATCGTGTTATTTAAGAGGGAAAACTAGATATACAAACACCAACTATTTTTATATTTAAGAGTTTTTTTTAATAAAACAAACAAACAATACATTTATATTTTTTTCAATAAAAAAAATATAAAAAAGCTACAATGTATCTCGTCCCATGGAGTGTATGTTATAAAGTTTACAATCAAAATTATAATTCTCCTTTTTATAGGTCATTGCAATATATTGTGCAAGTATATTAAACAAATAAAAATAGCTATTTATACCTGCTTTTTGAAAATAGTTTATAAGTAATTTAATTAATAATAATATATAGTCCAAAAGTAAAAATTAAGATGAAAATAGTTATGATTATTTTGTATTATAAGGAGTTAGTTGGGCAATGCTTAAAGGATATATGGGTTAGCAGATCATGTATTATAATTATTTTCCATCATAGTCTTCCATGTTCGACTAACATCAACCATAGTAGTTAGGGATTTAATGACTTAGTAGTTAATGCACATTAGTATTGGTTAGGGGGGCTAGTCAATTAAACTAGCAATAATTACTATATTTTCATCTCTATCGTTAAGAATTACTATATTTTCATCACTATCTTTAATTTTAGTAAAATATAAATTTATTTCTTTTCTAGAATTTAGATATTGATATTTGTTTAATTTTAATTTTTTTGGGGGGGGCAAATATTATATTCAGTTTTTTAAGGTGCTTTAGATTTCCATGATATAATTATGGCAAGTGCTTTATTTTGAGAAGCTATGCAACTTAAAAATTAATTGAAAATATTATTTTTAATAAATTATAATTTTTTCTATTACATATTATTAATTTAATGATTAAAATAATAACTTTATATATTGTAGTAAATAGTCTATAGCCCAACGAATTGCAGTCTCAACATTTTGCAGATCAACATGCATGAACCTTTCGAATTCTAACATGCTCCATGCAAGTGGCTATTGTTCAAAAATCCAACAATCGCCACTTGCAGACTTCTGTCGAAAATACTTACCTCAGAAAGATACGACTATGGTGGTTCTATCGAAAATACTTACCTCAGAAAGATACGAGTATGGTGCTGGAAGATGAAAAGGGCGACGAATGTGACACTGTATTTATTGCTCTCAGGACAGGCCTTAGTGGAGGATGGAGAGGTTTCGCACTTGACCACAATATGGATGATGGGGATGCATTGGTCTTTGAGCTTGTCGAGTCCACAAAATTTAAGGTTTCTACTCCTATTTATCTGCTAATGAAACGAGCTAATAATCTGAAGTTTTGCCAGTTTTTAAATAATTAACTTCTGATATCGTATATGTACAGAACACCTACAACCTCATGCATCAAGAAATCGAGCAAAAAATAGAATTCATGCATATACAAGAAACCAATGAAAATACTCTATAACAGAACGAACAATATCAGACACAAACATTTGATTCATATTTTAAACCATCGAGGGTGTCACCTGCCATTTCTTGTACACAAAGCGGACTGCTACCAATTGCTATAGTGCGAATACCTAAAATTCACCTTCCCAGGGCTATAAAAACCCAAATCTCCTGTATCCATAAAGGAACCCTTTCCACGTACATTCAAGGTTCCCTCATTCACTGCTTTGCATAACTTCTGCAAAATGGGTAATTGCCCTAGACAGTTGCCTTTCTTACTTTAATATGGTTTCCAATATATTACAATGAATTGTACAGGTACATATATAACAATGGATCGCCGCCCAGATCCTATAATTCAGGCTTCAGATGCTAAACTCAGGCTGCATGTTCTATCAGACCGGAAAAAGCATTTACAAGATAGGAAAGAGCATAAAAGCGTTTATAAGATAGGAAAGAGTCACACAAGAGTCGGAGAGAATTAATTCCATATCGCAACACTCCCCCTCAAATTGGTGCATAGATGTCACACATGCCCAACTTGCCCAAAAATTTCGAGAACACTCGATTTGAAACTGCTTTGGTGAGAATATCGGCCAACTGATCCTCTGATCGAATCTCAAGCAACTCCACAATCTCCTCATCCAACTTCTCCTTAATGAAGAATCTGTCTACCTCCACATGTTTTGTTCGATCATGTTGAACCGGATTATGAGCAATATCACATGCTGCTTTATTGTCACAATATAGTTGAATTAGCTGCTTAGGCGGATAGCCCAAATCTCCGAGGAGAAGCCTCAGGGACAATGCTTCACATATTCCAAATGTCATACCTCTAAATTCAGCCTCTGCACTTAATCGGGCAACAACATTCTGTTTTTTGCTTCTCCATGTAACAAGGTTACCCCCTACAAAGGTGAAATAGCCTGAAGGAGAACGGCTGTCATCGACTGCTCCAGCCCAGTCAGCATCAGTATATGCATCCACGCTTTGACAATCTTCATTTTTAGTGAATAAAATTCCTTTTCCAGGAGCAGACTTCAGATACCTCAAAATGCGCATAACTGCATTCATATGTTGTTCGCTAGGATTATGCATAAACTAGCTAACAATACTCAAGGCATAGGCAAGGTCCGGCCTTGTGTGTGCTAAGTACATCAACCTTCCTACAAGTCTCTAGTATCTCCCCTTGTCAACTGGTACCTGATCAGACTCAACACATAACTTCAATCCTTCTTCCACTGGTGTATTAGCAGGCTGACATGCTGACATACCAGTTTCCTATAACAAGTCTAAGGCATATTTCCTTTGAGACAGAAAAATCCCTTTATCAAATCGAGACACTTCGATCCCAAGGAAATATTTCAAAGGGCCGAGGTCTTTCATTTCGAATTCTTTGGACAAGTAACCCTGTAGAGCCTTCCTTTCTTCAGGATCATTTCCCGTAACCAACATGTCATCCACATATACAATAAGTGCAGTTATCTTACCCTGTTGTTTCTTCAAGAATAAAGTGTGGTCTGAGTTGGTCTGATGGTAACCATTGGCTTTCATAGATTTTGTGAACCTTCCGAACCATGCTCTCAGAGACTGTTTCAACCCATACAGTGACTTCTTTAATATGCACACCTTTCGACTATGTATTTCTGGTATCATGCATCCTGGTGGGAGTTCCATGTAAACTTCTTCGGACAACTCACCATGTAGAAAGGCGTTCTTCACATCAAGCGGTTGTACTGGCCAACCCAAGTTCGCAGCAAGAGATAACAGGACTCGTACTGTATTGATTTTAGCTACCAGTGCAAATGTCTCTGTATAATCGATCCCATAGGTTTGGGTGTATCCTTTTGCCACCATTCTCACCTTAAAGCGGTCAATTGCACCATCTGCTTTGTACTTCACAATATAAACCCACCAACATCCAACTGGTTTCTTTCCTGGTGGACGGTCAACGAGTTCCTAGGTTTTATTCTCCTGCAAGGATTTCATCTCCTCATTCATAGTGGCTTTCCACCTTGGGTTAGCTAAGGCTTCATGCACATTGTTAGGAATAGATACAATAGATAATTGATTTACAAATGACTAATTTGATTATGACAAACGATGGTTAGACACATAATGACTCGTGGGGTATTTAACTTGACTAGAAAGTTCGGGTTCATATGTGGGTTTAGGGATACCTCTGGTGTGACGCCATGGTAGCTGTCTTCTAGATGGTTCAGGAGCATCCTCAGCAAGTGATTGGTTTGGTGTATCATCTTCCTGTGGTGTGAGAGACCCGGATGGAGGTGGAGCCACAACTTCAGTTTCTGGGTGTTCATCACTACTTGGATCCAAAGTCAAACCACCCACATCCAATTCACCCACTTCTTGACTCAGCGCATCAGAGGGTTTCCCTACTTCCGGGATGGCCAAGTTTTCTTCGGGATGTGAACAACCACTTATTCAAAGATGTGATCATCATAGTCTAGAGTCTGAATTTCCTTCTGGTACTCCCCCTGAAGTTCAGGCTCAGAGGAAAAATACATCGAGTCTTCGTGAAAAGTTACATCTAATGTAACAAACATTCGTTGGGTTGGAGGATGATAACATCAGTACCCCTTTTGATAAGCAGCATATCCGAGAAAGACACATCGCAGTGCTCGAGGAGACAACTTGTTGCGCTGATGCTTATGGAGGTGTACAAATGCTACACAACCAAAGATGTGAGGAGATAAATTGGGGACGACTGGAGCAACAACTGCTTCAGTGAGAGCCTGGGATGGTGTCTGGAAATCAGTAGTGCTGGAGGGTACCCGATTGATCAAATACGTTGCAGAGGTAAGTGCTTCTCCCCAATAGGATAACGTCATATGGGCTTCTATCAACGAAGCACGGACAACCTCCAACAAGTGGCGGTTTTTTCTCTCAGCCACCCCGTTCTGCTGAGGGGTATTGGAACAAGTAGTTTGATGAATAGTTCCGTGTGCTTTCAGATACTGCTGAAGTTCAGAACTCAAGTATTCGCCTCCGTTGTCACTACGAAGAACCTAAACCTGTGCATTGTACTGAGTACTAATCATTTTATAAAAATTTTGAAATAACAAATTCACTTCTCCTTTAGACTTCATCAAGCACACCCAAGTCATCCTGGTACAATTGTCAATAAAAGTAACAAACCAACGTGATCCACCAAAGGTAGTGACTTTGGACGGACCCCAAACATCAGAATGTATGACAATAAAAGGAACTGGACTTTTATTCAAACTTATTGGAAACGAAGCACGATGGCTTTTTGCAAGTTCACAAACGTTACAGCGGAAACTAGAAACATCAAGTTTTGCAAATAAACTAGGAAATAATTTCTTCAGGTGACCAAAGGAAGCATGCCCCAGACGTCGATGCCATAACCAGATTTCAGATTTCTTCTTCTCCCCCTCAGAGCCATCCACCGTTAAAGCTTGACGCAACTTGTCCGAACTCTTTGACACCAAGTCCAAGTAATACAGCGTCCCTTGCCTAACACCACAACCAATCGTTTGCCTTGTCCGGATGTCCTTAAACACACAAAAATTAGGCCAAAAAATTACAACACAAAGTAAGGTAGTGGTGATTTGGGAAACTGACAACAGATTATAATCCAAAGATGGAACAACTAAAACATAATCTAGATTCAAAGTATCAATGAGAGGTAAAGACCCCTCTCCAATAACTGGGGCCGAAGAGCCATTGGCAGTGGAAACAAATTTTTGTGAGGACGACTCAAGGGGTGAGACCTGTCTAGAATCAAACGTCATATGATCCGTAGCACCAGAATCAATTATCCATGCACTATTAGAAACAAGTGTAGACATATTTAAAACCTTACCACCATTACCAGTCGCTGCTGCTAATGCTGAGATCTGTCCAGCAACACCATCCGCTGTCTTTGTTTCGACAACTGCAGCACTGGAGGTCCTCTTGGAATTCTTCTTCCGTGAATCGCGGCTATGATCCCACCATTTTGGAAACCCCACAAGTTCAAAGCAGTGGCTCTTGGTATGACCAGTTTGATTGCAATGAGTGCATTTGTAGGTGGATTTATCGGTACCATCAGTGTTCTTAGGTTGGCTTTGAGAAGGCCGATTATGATTAGACCGGTTTCGAGTCACCATTGTTTAAGCTTCAAATTTTTTTGGTTCTCCATTCATCGTTGCGAGTCGAACAGATTCACGGCAGACCAAAGCATAACATGCTTCCAATTCGAGAATCGGATCCTTTCTTAAAATTTCACCACGGATTTGTTCGAGTTCACCATCTAATCCAGCAAGAAAAATATGCACCCTTTGTCGCTGAACTGATTTTCAGTAAGATTCAATATCGTTCTCACTCTCCATGATCACCTTATCACGATGATCCAACTCACAAAAAATCTCGGTTAATTCTCCATAATACACCGAGAGTGTTCTGCCATTCTGTTTCGCAGAGAAGGCCCTCTGATTCAAGACAAAAACCTGCACTTCATCTACTCCATCATAAAAAGCTCTAGACAGAGCTTTCCAAATATCTCAAGCGATGGGTAAGCGAATATATCGCTTCATGATTTCTGGGGACATAGACATCAACAACCATCTCTTGACCTTTTGATTGTCTGCATACCACTTCTCATATCCATCATCCTTCTCGGTAGGTGGCTGTGAATTACCACAAATGAAAAAGAGTTTCTCCTTCTCAGCAATATGCATTTCCATGATTTGAGACCATAAATCATAGTTTGTTTCATCGAGTACAACCCCTGCCTTGAAAGATGAACCTTCAAATTGAATAATAATAGGAGCAGATTTGTTCCCAGATCCAAATTCTGAATCGGCCATGGTTCAATGAAGAGTACTAACAATTTAAGCTTCGTAGCTCTGATACCAAGTTCAAAAACAGATTTCGAGAGGAAATATATTTTCCAATATATTACAATGATTTGTACAGATGCATATATAACAATGGATCGCCGCCCAGATCCTATAATTCAGGCTTCAGATCCTAAACTCAGGCTGCATGTTCTATGCGACAGGAAAAAGCATTTACAAGATAGGAAATAGCATAAAAGCGTTTATAAGATAGGCAAGAGTCACACGAGAGTCAGAGAGAATTAATTCCATATCGCAACAGTGACTGTGTTGCCTCAAGTACTCCCATACATTAATACCCTTCAAACAGATAACTGCCCTGTATAACTCTTCCTACAAAACTGATAACTGTTTTGCATGACTTCTTAGCATAAATTAATATGCATCTTATTTTAAGAGCAAGACAGGGTTCAAAAACATTTGAAATGGTCATAATCATTCCTTCCCTTGCATGAAGATCTTTGCTCCCTGATTTGTAAATTGTCGGCCTACGGCCTCAGTCCATTTGACCAACACAGATACTCTGTGTAAATAGAGTTCAATGTCTCGGCAATTTGAATTCACTGCCAATTTAAACTAGAAACTTAGTGCAAAGCTTATGGCCTACTACTTATCGGCAAGGATAAAAAATGGCTCAACTTACTTGAATTCCAGCACTCAAAATTTGTTTTCAGCTGAGTATGTATACTATTGTCTTATACCAGAATTCTCATCTAACTCTTAACATGAACTTTCATACTTAAAGATTGGTGTGAATGAATATACGTTGGCAAAGATGGCACAAGAGGTTTACTCTACAAATCAAACTGCCTAAATAGCTATCAATATCATGCAAAGAAACAAGTGCACTCCAAATTTGATTATACAATCTCTGTCAAGTTAAAAGAACATATTTCTTATTGCTTTGTTTTAAACACTAGCTATACTTGTTGCCAGCTCAACACAAGCCCAGACTTATAGATTGCTGTGGGTGTATACATATGTTCAAGCAACACATAAATGCTTGCGATTCCAACACTTATCTTCCAACTGTATTGTATATCATACATTTTAATGGATTGGCTGTAGGTGATGATACACATTGTCGAGTGTTCATTTGAGCAATAACAAGAGAAAGGAAATTGGTTTCACAATTGAAAAGCATTAAATACATGGCTGTAGTTAACGGTTCAATTATATGGTTGTAGGGTATGATTACTGAGTCCATAATTTAAATCAAAGACAAAGAAACTACACAATTCAATGTATAGCATGGTTTACATAACAAGTTTCACACTAGTTCTCAAAATAATTGAGTTAACAAACATGGTGAATTGCTGGTGCTGTAGCATGTGGTGTATATGCAAGTAAATCACACTATAACTAAACATAAAAGAAAGCCACATAATTAAAACAATCACACTGAAATGAACAAGGTTTATTTACTAATGATCAATTCTATGTTGATCTTACTTAACATCTCTTGCTAAAGTAGTTGTTATTTCTCTTTTTTTTTCCGCAAGAGCAGGTGGCAATATCGGGGACATTGCCACCTCGTGGCTCTTGTTATAATCTATGACCAATCACTATTGTTTTGATAGGCAGTCACTATCCTCAGCATTCTTAAATACCACCATAAAACCACCACTAATTCAACACAAAATTATACAAATTAATGAATAAATAGGAGATGTTGGTAGATGCTTGCCAATTACAAATTACAAAGTAACTCCAATGATGGGACTAGTATCATAAAAATAAAAAATATAGTCAGCAATAGTATCCCATAACCAAACTCATCAACACTTACTTGGACCTACCAATCTAAACTCATCAACATTCAGTTCGACCTATCAATCTAACCTCGGCAGGTCTCTGCTCCCATGCAGCCTTGTTTATTTTGTATTTTTTTATACATTATTTTAATATATATATATATATAGAGAGAGAGAGAGAGAGAGAGATATATGAACCTCGGCAGGTCTCCCAAGTAGCCTTGTTTATTTTGTATTTTTTTTATACATTATATATATATATATATATATATATATATATATATATATATATATAATTAATTTAGTTGTCAAACCGGTAGTGAGAATAATTATTATTTATTTTATCGGTAATGTTAGTTGCCTTATCACATTATTCAAGGAAAACCTCACCACACGAACTAATTAGTGATTTCTTGCTAAATGCCTTTGGATCTTGAGCCTGCGATCAATCTTGTTTCCTTATATCTAAATAAAACAAATTCTTAAACAATTAAAAGAAATTTCAATTCTTACTACACAATAATCCCCAACTAAAATATAAACTCCATCAAATTAATACATAAAACACCGTCTTTGTTATTTACATATTTAAGTGTCACTTTCTAAATCGTAAATAACAATGAAATCACCGTGTGAAAAACACAACCAAAATAGCAGGAGGAACCCCCTCCTTTATCAATAACTCGAAATGATGAAGACAGTCTCTTGGAACTGCAGAGACCTAGGCAATCCTTGCAAAATTGAAGCAGTAAAAGATCTTCAAAAAATCGATATGGCCGATCTTATATTACTCCAAGAGACCAAACACAGTGACAACATTGTGAAAAATGGAATAAAAATACAGGGTATGCAGTCAGCGCTAGAGGAGCATCCGGAGGTCTAGCAACCTTGTGGACGGCAGAAAAATTTCATCTCCATAGCTCCTTTGCCACACAGCACTGGATTTACACTGATGTCACTCACATTCAAAGCAATAAGCACATTGCCCTCTTCAATATATACGTACCCAATCTCAATGGTGAAAAGAAAGAATGCTGGGATTTGTTAGATAACGTTTTGGAAGTTTACAACCCCCAAGATATCATTCTGGCTGGCGATATGAATATTACCTTCACCAATTCAGAGAAGAAAGGCAGCCTCACAAGAAAAGACTTCTTCAAAATCCAGGTTGAAACACTCATCCAAGCAAGAAATCTAATAGATATCAACCTAAAAAAGGAAAGTACACCAGACTTGACAGGTTTCTCGTCCAAACCAGTCTCCTGTCAGACACCCACATAATCTCCTCGAGCATTTTAGCTAACCTTGCCTCAGATCACAAACCAATTCAGCTTCTCATCCAAAACATTGAAAATCTTGGCCTGATACGTTTTAGGTTCAGCCCCCAATGGCTGCAGCATGCGACCTTCTGGAGCACATTTGAGAAAGCCTGGAACATCCCTATCACTGGCTCCCCTTGCTACGTCTAGGAGTAGAAGCTCAAAAATGCCAAGCATGCTCTCAAAAAGTGGGCAAAAACCAATTGCCCCACACCGGCCATTTCCAGAAACATTGCAATAAAGAATCTTGAAGACACTCAATTCGATATGGAAAACAATCCGGTTGAGAAATCAACAATCCAGAATGAAGTTGCCCAGCAAATTAAAGTGCATCAAACTTTTCGAGCAGAAGAAGACTACTGGCGTTTGAAATCTCGATCCACGTGGCTGAAAAGTGGAGATAAAAACACAAATTATTTTCATAAATAGTTTGCAATCAGACAATCTACCAATAACATCGCAGAAATCAGAACTGATGAAGGAATAATTGTGAGTGGCAATACGAATATTAAAAATGCTGCTTATCTGCATTTTTCCAAACTGTACCCAAAAGATAGTAACGTTGATAGAGATGATGAAGACATATTCTTGGAACATATCCCAAATAGAATCACCCAGGAGGAGAACCACAACATTAACAAACCTTTCACCGAATAGGAGGTCATCAAGGCAATTCATTCCTTCGAAGCTGACAAAGCTCCGGGTCCCGATGGATTTTCAATGCACTTCTACAAAGCATGCTAGAAACAAATCAAAAAATACTTTATGAGAATGATCAGGAACTTTCATTCGAAAGCAAAAATCGTCGGATGTACAAATACCACGTTTCTGTCCCTAATCCCAAAAGACACAAATCTGAACTCCTTCAACAGATTCAGACCAATATCGCTTTGCAATTCGTCGTACAAAATCATCTCCAAGATGCTGGCCACCAGATTGAAACCTCTACTCAACAAAATTATCTCAAGAAATCAAGGCGGCTTCTTGAAAGGAAGACAAATTCTCAACAATGTCATTCTCGTTCAAGAAGCAATCCATTCCAGCAGAATTTGAAAGGAAAAAGGTATGATAATCAAACTTGACATGGCCAATGCATTTGACCGTGTCAAGCACTCCTTTCTGTTTAAAATTATGAATCGTTTTGGATTCGACGACACCTTTATCAAATGGATTTCAACATGTATTAGCAAGCCATGGATCGCCCCCTTAATCAATGGCTGCCCCACCGATTTCTTCCAAGCATCTAGGGGCATCAGACAAGGCTGTCCTCTTTCATCATTTCTATATATCATCATTGCAGAATCCCTCAGTCGCAAGCTAAATTTTGATCTGAATTCCGGTTCCATTCCTGGCCTCTGCCTCTCTTTAGATTCCCATCCCCTCAACCACACTCTATTCGTTGATGACTCCCTCTTCCTGGGCGGTGCCTCTTCCACCATTGCAAGAAAATTCAATCTCATTCTAACTTTGTACTGCAGCGCTTCATGAGGCAAAATAAACTTGCACAAAAGTGCCATTTACTGCTGGAACACAACCAACAACATAGCAGCAAGAATCAACAGAATTCTAAATATCAAAGTCCACAATGTATGGAACAAATTCAATTATCTTGGTCTTCCTATCACTCTCGGCAATTCAAAAATTGGGAACTGGGATGACACGATTAACAAAATAAAAAATAGAATCAGAAGATGGGGAGGACATTGGCTCAACAAAGCAGGAAAATTAATTTTAATAAACTCCGTCCTCACTGCGATCCCTATCTACCACTCCTCCATTCTTTTAGCCCCTGAAGGAGTATCCAACCAGATCAACAAGTTGTTGAGAGATTTTTTATGGTCTGGTGGGAAAAACAATGGAAATAAAATCCATTTAATCAATTGGGACATCATCATGCAGCCAAAATCCTCAGGTGGCCTGCAAATTCGAGACACCCATAACACCAATCTGGATTTAGGCGGTAAGCTCCTCTGGCAAATCCTTCATAACAAACATCATTTGGTTAGTCAAGTGCTCAGAAAGAAATACTTAACTGGAATCAATCTGAGATGTCTTGATAAAAAACCAATCACCAAAGGATCTAGAATATGGGCATTATGCAAAGCTGCCTGGAATTTCTTCTCAGAAGGTCTCTACTGGGTCCCCGGCAATGGCAGGAGAATTAACATGTTTGCAGACAAGATTATGAACAACGAGGCTCTTCATAACAACCAAGAGCTACATGACATAGCAACTTGGCTTAGACACCATGGAATCACCACTCTCAAAGAATTCAGCACATGGGACTCACATGGCAACTGGAAAAGCTGGAGTTCTATATTCATCCCTCCCCATTTAGAGACTGCCAACAATACTCTCATTGATACCTTAAAAGGTTGCGCTCCCCTAAATCTCATGGCAAAAGACGAACGAGGATGGGGCCCCATAGGTGCATACACCTCGATTCTTGGCTGCAAAGCACTTCAATCCCATGATGATGCTAGAAAATATGTATGGAAAATAGCTTGGAATTCTTTCGGGCTTCCTAAAATTAATTTCTTCACATGGACTTTAATTCATTCCAAAATTCTTACCGGCAACAACCTCACCAGGAGAGGCTTTCATGGGCCTTTTTGCTGCCCTCTTTGTCACAATAATTTCGAAACTCTAAATCATCTATTCCTAGATTGCCTTTTCACTAAACTTGTCTGGAAGATTTTCCTATCCGAACTCATTGGCACCCAGCCTTCCTTCAATTCTGTAATTCATCTCTTCCAAGATTGGAATTCTGTATATCCCACCTGCATTTCCAATAAAAGTCTTTGGCAGCAGATTTGGATCTCCATACCCAAGTTCATCTGCTGGAAAATATGGATCACCAGAAACGAAGCAATCTTCAATGAAAAGAACTTTACCCCTCTCCAAACTGCAGGACAAGCAAAAAGTTCATTATTAGAATGTTTAAAAAACTCCATCTACAAAGAGACTGCAACACTTAGCATAAGAGAAATGAATTGGATAGGGGGCAATCTCCCTAATTTAAGCAAAAACTACAGTCCTCAGCAACATCCTGGTTGGCATATCAGGCTCACCATCCCCGAGTTTCATGAATGGAGAATCAATCAAGCTACAGAAAGTCTGCACTTCGACGGAGCCTCAAAAAACAATCCTGGCAAAGCCGGTGCAGGAGGAATTATAAGGACAAGTGATGGAACCATCAGAATTAAGTACAGTTGGGGTCTGGGCATTTGCTAAAATAATACAGCAGAAGCATTAGCCTTATGGAAAGGTTGCCAAATCGCCAAAGACCACGGGATCAACAAATTAAATGTTTTTGGCGATTCTCTGCTCATCATCGGGACTCTAAATGTAAACACAAATCTTAGAAACCTTGCTCTAAATCAAATCATTCAGCGTATAAAGCAGATCTCCAACACATTCACTGAGTTCAAAGCTTTTCACATTCTAAGGAATCTCAACGAGGATGCAGACAGGGAAGCAAATGTCGGTGTCAATCTCAAGTGTGGAATTCTAAATCTCTCCAATAGCAACAGTCAACTCCACCAAATCCCTTAATCGAATTGTCACTCTCTTCAGAATTCGATTGGCAAACATCTCAGCATCTCAACATCTCAGCATCTGATTTTTTTAGAACTAGCAAACACTAAAAATCATTGCACGATTCACTGGAATTTCTATGTTCTGTAATGAATATATCTTAGCATTCTCATCATCAGCAATTGAAACTCCAGCATTGTTGCAATCACCTTCTCATCAGACCGGTCATCCTTCAACAGCGACTCAGAGACAAATCGGGTCTTTTTCAACAGCATTCACTATCTCAGCGATCGATTGTTCTTCAACAGCAACTAAATATTTAGCAACCCTGCATTCACAATTACAATTTCCTTCGTTGATCTCAATTTTGTCTTGCCAGACTCTCAGACTCTTAATTTTGGTGAAGACGTCCAACAATTTTGTGCCATTTCTCCAAGTTGTTCTTAGACTTCAAAGCTTGGAATAAAGAGCATTTGCTCTACTGCAATTGGTCTTCATGAACTTCATATATCTGCTGCTTCAAAGGACAAATATGCAATGCAACTGGTCTTATTGGGCTTCTAAGTTCAACATATTTGCAGTTTTTCCATTTTTCAAAACAATTTTGAATTCATTTTGATAAACATTGACTTTAGATCAATCCTCTGTAACCTGCCGATATGGTTCACAAACCACGGTCATAATCTTTTTTTTTTAATATAAATATTCGTTTTGGTTAAAAAAAAAGAAAAACACAACCAAATGAAATTTAGCCACGTCTTTTGGCCAAGTTACTGCTAAAGATGCTTACTTGTTTAACTAAACTGGGGATATTCCTCTCTTGTTAGTAACCTTTAGCAATGGACTCAAAGCAACAATTCTCACAGACTGCTACCAATCTTCTTGTTCTTGTGTTGGGAGAATTGGAAAACCAGAAATAAGGCAATTTTTGAAGAGTGGGTTCCTAATGTTTGAATAGTAGCATTAGAGCTTTGGGAATGTACAAAGATTTTTCATGTGTTACAAAAAGGCCTAGGCAAATTGGGGCACCTCCTGTTACCTTTTTTGTTGTAGGTTTTTTGTATGGTGCAACTCATAATAATGACAATGGTGATGGTATGTATATGGAGTAAAATGAGGTTCATAATTTTAAACTTTGGTTAAACTGTGGCATTGGTTCTAACACAAGAGTTGAGCTCTTGGCACTCTGGAGATTAGTTTTTTTTTGCTTCCAGCATTGGTATCCCTACCTTGCAGATATTTGGGGACTTGACAGTTATTGTTATTTGGGCAAATAGAAGATCCATCCTTCAGGTTCCCTCCCTTCAACAGTGGTGCGATAGAACTATACATCTGCTCGATTCCTTTTTTCAGACCAACATCATTCATGTGTATAGAGAGCACAATGTTATTGTAGATGGTCTCTCTAAAAAAGCAGTTGGGCTTGCTGAAGGTTTATTATTTTTTGAAGAATACTCTGAGAATGTAGACTCTGTTCAAATCTTCTCTCTTTAAGTTCTCTAAATGGAGTTTCATCTATGTGATGAGGAATCTTAGATTTGGTTTCTTTTCTTGTAGTGACTTTTGTAATGCCTTCTCTTGTAGTGACTTTTGTAATGCCTTCTTTATAGGCTTCTTTTTGGTACATATTACTTATTACTTAGTATGTGTGTATAGACATTACATGCTTGATTATGTTGTTAGGATGGTGAAATCTTCCATCTAGTGAACTATGTTTTCTTTGATTCAATTTTGAATATCAAAGAACACCTTTTTCTGCTTAAAATAAGAAAATTCAAACACATCTTTCATCATCACAATTGGCTAATACCTTTTATTTAAGAATACAAACTAAATATGTTTTATCTGAAAATAAATATTAATCAATAAGTATAAAAATTGACGTGTTTCTATTTCTGTATATAAAATAGAAATCACAAATGTGAGAATGTTGGATAAAAACCCAAAACCCTATCACAGATCTATCGTAACCGAACATTGTCAGAGTCTAAGCATCCAACCCTAACCCTAATTAGGGTTTGCGCTTTCACATTTATATACATAAGTTTTTCAATGTCCTTGTTGTGTATATGGTCTTACCTATCGCCACACGCATTGGTAGAGAAGATGGATGGAGAGGAAGCGATGCGGTTCTTTACGTCTGGGCCACGATGGTTTATTTTTTACGAGGTATCTGTAAACCATAGTGGCGCAGATGAAAAGGGCACCTTCGCTTCCGTTTGGATAAATTGCAATTTTTTCTGTAGACGCCGAAATGGCAGAGCTGCTTCCGAATATGAGGGTTTTTCTCTACCGCATTTGCCAATTCAAAATGGTGTGTAAATGAGTCCCTTCTCTATACTTGATCAGGATCTGTACTTTATTCACAACTTCAGAAGATGATAAATGTTACCTATTGATTTGGTCTTACACTGCCAGTTGATGTGGAGGGCCAAGAGGTAGCGAATGTGTTATCGTTGTCTGGGCCTCGGTGGTTTATGATCGCTTAGGGTGTTAAAAACCACCGTGGCCAAGATGACAAGAATACGCTTGTCCGTGGTTACACGGATTTGGGGAAACTCGACTCCTCAAATAAATGCAGATTTTGTAACAGCCTTTGTCCATTTGGGTATTTTCTCTACTGGACTGGATTAACATGTTGTGTAGATGTACTTTCATAAATCCACATTATACCAGATTTAACAAGTGCCGAGAGCCTAGAGGTATCCAAAATATTTCATTATCTCAATATTTCTCTTTCATTCTTTAAACTTTGCTGTATGTCGCTGTGTTTTTATACTTCATGCGCTTTTAGTTAGTATGGATAGATGGACACTTAAATTAACTTTGTACTTCGCCTTCTTTGAACTCATCCACTGGTTGTTTGTCTACATCCTCTTTGTTTGATCTTGCATATGCTTTTAATAAATCAAAAAATAATAAATCTCGCTCTTAACATAAAATCTATGTATGACGATAAGTTGGATTTATGCTTAAACTGGTTGTTTGTTGTTTGTTTAAATCTTTCACTTCGCCTTCTTTGATTAGATCTATAGTTTACATAAGCCATGTATGATGAGAAACGGATTAATGCTTATTAGTTATTTGTTTAGATGACTATGTTTTAATCTTGCATATGATTCATAGATCAAAAGGTAATAAATCTAGGTAATAAGTTTTGCATGTTCTAGATTCATTACAATGTTAAGATAAAGAGATAAAGCTATGTTACCTTAATGTGTCACTGTTTGATATCAGGCTAAGGTACTTCTGACTGAGTTCCTTCTTAATCCTGGATTTGTTAAACATTATTTGTGATAAACCTGAACGCCCTTGTTCATTTTCACAATAGACTTGGTCTTGTACATTTTTCCATTTCAGGTTTACGTATTACATGTGCATTTTTTCATTTTTTCTCTATTTTAGGTTTACATGTTATGCACATTTTTCATTTCAGGTTTACATATTACATGCCGGGTTATTCCACTCGGGTTGCAGAGTGGAAAGTACTAGTTTGTTGTTTGATTTGCTTTGTTTGATGCTGCACATGCTTAATAGAATTTAAGTTAACATCGCTTTCAATGTATGTTCTGGCGATGCGAAACTTAAATGTAGATGTTTTTTGGGATGCAAAATTAACATAAATAAATTCAAGGTCAAAATGAATATATATTGTACTTGATGAGAAGTCCAATTGTTTAATAGTACAATATGCAGGAAAAGTTATATGATAAATGCGTCATGCTTAAGTCAAGCTTATTTTTCAAATCAAAAAGTATAATATGCAAAATTATGCAATTTCAATGTCATATTCTATTTGCAGTCATACAAGTTTATATTTAAAGATTTTAATACTTTTCGCGCTCAATACATACTATCCTTTTCATGCTTGATAAATGCCAGGTTAAAGCTTGGATCTGGGCTTGATCTTAAGTTGAATCTCTGCTTAATTGATTCTCTTTTGCTAATAGTAATTAAAAAATACAAGCATAAATCGGGAACTTTTCTATCCCAGCCTGTAGCGCATCTCTTAATACTAGTAATTATGCTGGAAAAATATTCCAATGCATTAATGTATACTCCTCCCAATTAGTAACGAGGGGGAGTTTGTGGTTAAAGGAATACCAACATTTGGACATGGGAACATATTAACTCGGTTGACTGAAAAGTTAGAAGATTTTCAAAACACGGTATAATTGCCAACGGCAGTTATTGCAACACAGCAGGGATGTCAAGGTTGTTAATGTGGTTGATTTTTTAACATTAAGATATTCAGTGTTACATAGTATGCATCGTTAAGTGTAGATAACACGCTTCCATTGTCTAAGGCCTTATTTGAAGGAAATTCAAGGAAACTTTCTTTATGGGTAGAAAACACGCTTCCATGACTTCCAAGGCTCTATGTGAAGTAAATTCAAGGAAACATTTTCCTCTTAAAAATGATGTCAATAGTTGTTTTACAATTTTTTTATTATTAAATGTTAAAAGGAATTAAAAAAAAAGAAATTAATAAAAAATTAAATGATAAAGTGCCATGTCATTCACTAATTTTCTTCTTAGTATGCTTGATTTTATTTTGCTGTTCAATATAGTTAAAGTATTTCTGAAATCCCCCCCTGTGTTAAAGACTTTGATTTTCTAAAATTTGAGGTTACTGCATATATTGTTTCTGTGTTTCCCACTCCTGTGTCCCCGTGTCCTAACCTGGGGAACATTGGAGATATTATATTAAAAAAATTACTGCCTTTTGTTTCTTTTACAAACAATGCAATTTTCCAGGAGGATGAATATGGTTGATAGTGGACAGAGAACTTGATATAGAACTTGGATGGCAGTTTGGGTGCTTGGAATCAGGATGTTCAACAGAAATATAGCGTAGAGCACGTGGTGTTCAACGATAGCACTATTGATACACGTATTTTGAGTTTGGTCAGATCTTCGATTGGTTTACTGGGACAGCTGTCTGAAGTTTTCCAGCCTCCAGGATTTCAATAAAGAATTTAAGACTTTTGGATATAAATAATCATATTAGACTGGGTCGCATGTTCCTAACATTCCCGAACTATTCTTTCGTTTAGACTTCGAACAAGTATGATGTTGTTACCAGATTACTTCACACGGAAGAAAATTACATCCTAACATATTTCCAGAAGTATCGTTTCGTTTAGACTTCAAAGAAAAGCATTATGTTGTGACCAGATATCGTTTCTGCTTTCTTTCTGGGTTTTTAACAAAACTTCCATCAGGTTGACTTAAACGAGGGTTCACTTCTGTCTTATTAGGTTTAAAATCTGTTGGATTTATTGAAAATCTTAAAAAAAATTTAGAATCATATATATTAGCTATTAAATTGTATAATTTTGGTGCTATGAGGTATATGAGGTATTTGAGGATGTTAAATCTATCTATAGATTTAAAATACAATTTAAATACTCTCAAATTTGGATTTTATCCAAATTTTTGTCATATTCAAACCAAAACCCACAATAAAATCCAGAACTATAAAATCCAGAATTTAGAATAAATAGATTGCTCTGAAATGAATTCTTAGACACTACTATGTGAGGTTGCCCATATATGACGTTAACCTGGCAAAGCGTTAAGATATGGAGTGTGGCCTAGCAATTTGTCTCAAAATAATTAAATCAAGATATAAATAGTTGCTAGTAAATTTTGCATCTTAAGAAAAATCCCTGATATTTATTGCTTTTTAAGGATCCGATTTCTCGTATAGCATTTCAATTTTCCAGAAGTTTCGAAAATACAATTTATGGGTTTTAGATTTTATGCTTTAAGAAAAGTACTATTTTTGCTGCTTGTGTTATTCCAGTTCTCAGAAATTTACAGAGCAAGGGTCTTTGATGTTACACGAGGATCGAAACCACTAGAGGCCCGTCGATGCACTTGCTGTACTGTATTGGTTTGGTACACCTAGCTTCCAGTGAAGTGAATCTAGAGGTCAATGCCCTCAGTCTTCTGCACACCTACATTCTTCTGCAGCATCCTCACAGTTATGCAAGTCTAGACTTCAACTGTTTGTAAATATGAGGAATGTTGTCGTAGTTTGTGGTGTGCGGTTGGTGGATCTGAATACGAACCAAACTGGATTCAATCTCTTGGTCCCGTTAGAATGCAGGATTTGCTGGGTCTGCCCTCGCCCACAAGTCGGATTCAAGTACGAGGGGATTTACACAATCTGTCGATTCTAGTGCTCAGGGAATAATGGAAGAAGCCATCTAGTCAGAGATAGATGCGTTTTAACTCCTTACTCGTCGTTAAATCTGAGCAAAAGGAACCGTCTGCAAAGGAGAATTGTTAAACAATTGGAAGCCATCCTTCAGTTTGGTTCGTATTGCTCTTAGGGTTCCATTGCTCTACTACCCATGTTTCTATAGCTTTGGGCTGGGCCGGAGGGCTGTAAGCTTTCCAATCGACACTCACTCACAGGGAGGTACAACGTCTAGACTTCAACTGTTCGTAAATATGAGGAACGTTGTCGTAGTTTGTGGTGTGCCGTTGGTGGATCTGAATGTGAACCAAACTGGATTCAATGTCTTGGTCCCGTTAGAAAGCAGCATTTGCTGGGTCTGCCCTCGCCCACAAGTCGGATTCAAGTATGAGGGGATTTACACAATCTGTCGATTCTAGTGCTCAGGGAATAATGGAAGAAGCCATCTAGTCACAGATAGATGCGTTTTAACTCCTTACTCGTCGTTAAATCTGAGCAAAAGGAACCGTCTGCAAAGGAGAATTGACAAAGTTCTTTGAAACCTAGATATGATTTGCAAACAAAAAAGATCCTATCTCTGGAACACTTCATCTTGAAGGCAGTGCAGATCCCCACCCAGTGAAGTGAATCTAGAGGTCAATGCCCCATTAGATAAAGAAGTGGAAGATGAAGTATCATATTAGGAAAAGAAGATAGATTTGTAGCAAGTAAAGAATGCAGTCCTTCCAATTGTTCAAGTGCTGCATGCTCTGCACTTAGACAATGCCCCACTAGAGAAAGAAGTAGATGAGGAAGCATCTGATTGGGAAAAATCATATTAGGAAAAGAAGATAGATTTGTAGCAAGTAAAGAATGCAGTCCTTCCAATTGTTCAAGAAGTAGATGAGGAAGCATCTGATTGGGAAAAATCATATTAGGAAAAGAAGATAGATTTGTAGCAAGTAAAGAATGCAGTCCTTCCAATTGTTCAAGTGCTGCATGCTCTGCACTTAGACAAATCCCCACTAGAGAAAGAAGTAGATGAGGAAGCATCTGATTGGGAAAAGGAGATAGATTTGTAGCAAAACAGAGAATGCAGTTCCTCCCAATGTTCAAGGGCTGCATGCCAATCCATCCACTTGAGACATTTGAATGTTTTATTTTAATCGGAGTGATAAAAAAATTAAAAATACTCCAATTCCAACCCCTTCTCTCACTAGGTGAACGAAATCTAATCAAGTTCAAAGAAAATATGAAGCAGAGTCGAAGATCCACTTGGGTTATTCCCCGTCTAAATGAGGTAGTAGTCCACAAACGATAATAATATATTTTCCCCAAGCATTATTATCAAGCCATCTGGTGTGATCTTAGTTTTTTTAATGTATATTTTAACTGTTATAATTTTAAAATAAATTAGGATTTGAATTAAAATATTTAAGCTAACTAATATATGTAGTGCTTCATTAATAGTATTTAAAAATTATTTCGGTTAACACTTTTATTGTAAATGTTTTTTTAGCAAAATGCTTAATTTTGATATCATAAATTCATTTTATTATTTTATTAACCTTTTGCACTTACCATGATCTAATATCGATTTGGAAGTCGCAGCATTTATTTTCACAACAAAAGACCATAAGCAAAGCTCTATCCATAACGAACACAGTTAAACATACCATGACAAGCAAACAAATACTTTCATGAATGACTCCTCTAACCTGTCCACACTTACAGGTTAGAGTGATAACTAGCAGATGGCACAATACACTTACACTTACTCTTAATCACATTAGTGTGTTAGCAGATGGCATGACTAACACTTACTCTTAATCACATTACAAGCGGATGTGTGAAAATTACTATTAGGACTAGCACAATACATACTACTGGCAAACCAAGAATTGCAACTTAGTGAGATCTCCAACCTACTCTTTATCAAGCAAGATCTTCAAGGCTTCTCTAGTGCCAGTAAGCTTCGAATTCAGAAGGACAAATCAAACCTCATTCTCATTGCTTTGCAAGCAAGGCTTTGAATGCATCGAGGTTGAAGCAATGATTCATTCTTTTATTTTATAGGAAAGATGCATAATCAGATTTATACTTTCGCAAAAACAATTCAATTTCACGTTGAAATTAGATTAATTGCTTCATACCCAAACGATCACAAGTAAATCAATGATAAATTCTAGACCAATGATATGGCTTATACTCTGATGTAATATCAGTGAAGCAATTTACATAGCAGCCCAATTACTGGTCTCAAAGCCCATATTACAAAACAACTTCACTTTACAACACAAATGAATGCCATTCAAAGCACAATAGATGGCATAATTGGAAAACGATTAATGGATATATCTTTGGGCATTTATTTTTTCACAAAGAAAAAGCTATACTTACATTAAGTATCTTTTCAAAAGACAGTCATTACATCCATTGTCCAAAGAGATAGTCTGCCCAAGTTATGAAAATCCCAAGTTGTTAATGATATCTTTGGGCATCTTCTAGGCTCTGCCCAAGTTATGGAAATCCGTGCCTATTGTGCATTAAGCCCATGTACAAGTAAAAGAGCACACAGTTTTATAGACCCCCATCTTGCATATTCCTAGGTTGAGTATGTCTTACTAAGTTACTACCCATCCTCAAAAGATCTTAGATTTCAACAATCAGCAAGTAAGAATGCCAGTGCATTCTATAGGTATGATGAAGATACTCTATGTCAGTCCCATAGAACCTATCCTACAGGAGACCTGAAGTATTCTATTCTATTGTACCAAGTGAAATTAAACCCTTTTCTTCTATTGAATCATGGATGGCTATATGATACAACCATTAACTACAATTATAATGGATATCCTGCTTTCAAACTGTAGTCCTAGTAGTTAAGACTCGTCAATTTTGCCAGGTTGATCCTTCATGCTTTTGTGTTATCGTTATTATGTGCAGATCCATTGGGGAATCTAAGGCAGGAAAGTCTACAACAATGACAATCTGGAGGTATTCATGGTAGATGAGGGATGATGGTTCCTTGTAATTTAATGCCTTACCTTTCCATCTATGTTAATATATATTTATTGTATTGTAATGGAGTTCTTGTTGCTTATAGGTATGGTCAGGGCCTTTATCTAACAATCGCATGGTGGTAATTCTATTGAACAGGAGAGAGTCAAGATCTTCAATCACAACCAACTGGGAAGACATTGGCCTCGATTCTTCTCATGAAGTCCAACATTGAAATTTGTGGAAGGTATAATTTACATAGTAGATTAAATATACGAGAAGGTTTGAATTTTTCTATTAAATGTATTTTCATTCTGTAGGTATGTAGTCATTTTTTAGAGTATATGTGAGTAGAGAAAGACCTTTCAAATGACTAATGGTGTGTCATTGGTGATTTGCAGTAAAAAAATATGGCAAGCATATATATTATATTCTGTTGGTGCAGAAGCTCATTCAACCCCTATAAACAGGAGTCCCGGATGAGGGTGAGCTCAAAGCAGCATCCTCCAGATGAGCCCACTTTTGATAGATTTACAATTGGTGCCAAAATTCAAGCCACTTGGAGAGTTGATGGAGAGTGGTACGATGCAACGGTAGAGGATTACTTCAAAGGGATGCTACGTTGATTATGATGAATGGGGATACATAAATGCTATTGGGGTCTGGTGTTTATTGCAAGTCGATGTTCTGTGAAATAAGCATACATTTTGTGATTAATCCAGAAGGTGGCCTGTTTTGCTGCCTAGGTTGTTCTCAATCTGAACAATGAACTGATTTGCTGGAGCATAATAATATTCCACTTTTGTTTTCAGTTATCACTCTAGAAGTTAAAAATGGTTTTTATTGGAAATGATTTTTTTTCGTGCTAATTTTTTATGCTTATCCAATAAATGTAGATTTTTCCGGGTTTTACTGCTTGCTGGTTTATGTCAACATTTCAATGTTTTTCATTTGTAGCCGGTTTTGCATAGGCTACAAACTACTTATGAAATTTACTGTAACAATTAAACACACAGTAAAATACCACTAACAGGCTGAAAAACAAATATTTAAACACATGCACATCATAAAAGATAGACTCAGTGTTTTCGGCAACTGTGCCATGGAAAAACCTCCACGGGGAAAACCAGTAAGAGAGAGAGAGATTTTATTAATTCTTAAGCAAAATTTTCCATACAAAATTTTCAGTCAAATACTACTTATCTCAATCGAGAAATTTCAGTCTAGAAATCCATGCAATCACTGCGTCGATTTCTGTGCCAACACTGTTAAAAATTTAGAGTTGTACGGCCTTCGATTTTAGTGCCTAGCATGCCTCGAAATTTGTGCCTAGCCTGCTGTACGGAATAGCAGCAATAACTACTGTTGTACCTTCCCTTGAAAACTGTGCCAAAAACCTCGAACTCTGTGCCTAAAAATCTCCTCGAAAACTGTGCCCGAAAATCTTGAAATATGTGTTGAAAAGTACGACAATAAATCTGCTGCACGGCCCTCGAAATGCGTGCCATTGTACAACAGGTACAGTGTCTCGAAAACCGTGCTCTACTGTTGTTGTACGGTCCTAGAAAACAATGCTGAAAATTAATGGTGGTTGCCTCGAAATGCGTGTTGCATTAAATGCTCCCAAACTGTCTCGAAGTGAGTGCCCTCTCTAGAAAATCGTGCTGTTGTAAGCTTTCTCGATTTCTTTGCACACCCTCTCCTTGGAAATCGTGCCCTTGCTCTCTCTCTTCTTTCTCTCTTCACTTTATTCACCAAAAGTGAGCTCTAAAGCATCCCTCATGCTTTTTGTTCTAACCCTAAGTGTGAATCTAATCCAACGGTGGAAAAAGATCTAATCCAATGGCTAAGATTCAATGAGAGTGAAAAATCACTTAAATAAAATTTCACTCACCCACTTAACTTTAGCAAAAAAAGTGACTTTCATTTTATAAAGTCTCATTAAGTGCATTTAATGTGAGGGTCATCTTTTCCCCCCTTCTAAGTGACATTAGGCAATTGTCACTTGGGGAACACTTTCCTAGGTACAAAACTAACACTCCCTCTTACTGAGGAAGGTGTTCTGCACCACTCCCAACTTATCTCTAAAGAAGACAAACTTCCCCCTCTCCAAAGACTTCGTCAGGATATCTGCTACCTGCTCATCAGTGGAAATATACTGCAACTCAACTGCTCCTCTCTGGACGTAGTCCCGGATGAAATGGTACTTGATTTCAATGTGCTTCGACCTGTCATGGAACACCGGATTCTCAGAGAGCTAAATGCAACTTTGATTGTCTTAATAGATCACCGTAGGTCTAAGCTGCTCATCAAATAAATCTACCAATAACTTACGAAGCCACAGCGCTTCGCAAGTCATCTGACTGGCTGCCATATACTCAGCCTCGGTAGAACTCAATGCAACGGATTTCTATTTCCGACTGAACCACGACATTGCTGTCGAGCCCAAACTGAAACAACAATCGGAAGTGCTCTTCTGATCCCTCACACAACCTGCCCAGTCTGAATCTGTGAACCCAACCAAGCTGACTCCACCCGAATCCCTGTAATCTAGACCATAATTCATTGTACCTGCCAGGTATCTCAGTATGTGCTTTGTAGCAGTCCAATGCACACTCCTAGGCTCCACCATGAACTGGCTAAGAGTGTTAACCGCAAAACATAAGTCTGGCCTGGTGTTGACTAGATACATCAACGATCCAACGAGTTGACGATAAAGTGTAGGATCCACCAACTTACCCTGAGAAGCATGAAGTTGCTTTCAATTGGTGATCATCAGTGTAGACATAGGCCTAGAGTCCTTCATCCGAAATCTCTTCAAAATATCAACTGCATACTTCCCCTGTCCTAGGAAAATATGTCTAGGCTCCTGCCAAACCTCCATCCCCAAATAGTAATGCATCAGCCCAATATCAGTCATCTCATACTCAGCTGCAAGGTCTCTCTTGCAATGTGCAATGAGACGCTCATCTCCAGTGATAAACAAGTCATCGACATATAACAGAAGAATCAGAGGATCTCCACCAACCACAATGTAGAAAAGGTTGGGATCAGCCTCACTTTTCTGAAATTCCATCGAAGTCAAGTATGCATCGATCCTGGAGTACCAAGCTCTAGGAGCTTGCTTCAGTCCGTACAAGGCTTTCCTCAGCCTGCACACATGAGAATCTCTCTCATTAACCTCGAATCCTTGTGGCTGCTCTAAGTACACCTCCTCCTGTAGAAGACCATTGAGAAATGCAGTCTTCACATCCATCTGGTGAATCTTCCAACCCATCTTTGCTGCTATAGATATCACTGCTCTGAGAGAAGAATACTGAGCAACTGGAGCAAATGTCTCATCATAGTCAACTCCCTCAACCTGTGAGAACCCCTGAGCCACAAACCGAGCCTTGAATTTCTCCACACTGCCATCTGCAACATACTTGATCTTGTAAAGCCACTTGGAAGTCACCACTAACTTCCCCTCAGGTCTCGGCACTATCTCCCAAGCATCATTCTTCATGATGGAATGGTACTATTCCATCATGGCATCTCTCCATACTTGATGCTAAGAGGCCTTCTCAAATGTAGAAGGCGTAGAGTCACGAAGACTCGCAACAAGAGCCATCCCATATTTGTCTGGCATCACTACTATCCTGATCTCCTCCTGAGGTCTACCAAATGCCTCTGCTTCCTTCAAGGTGCCCTAAGGCCACTTAGGCTTCCTCTTCCTTGAAGGCTTCTCCCAAACTGGTCTATTCTCATATGAGGAACTCCCAAAAACAGAAGGTCCAACACCACGAGGACCAGTGACTGATGAACCAGTCCCTGAAGAACCTGTAACCTGTGAACCTGAACCTGTACCTGTCCCTGAAGTACCTGTCACCTGAACCACTGAACCCGTAGAAGTTGTGCCCATACCCTTCTTCTTCTTCTTGCTTGGACACTATGAAGCATGGTGCCCAAACGCTTGACAACAATAGCACTTGATTTTACTCAAGTCCTTCTTCTGTCCACCTTGTGGTTGCTGCTACTGCTGCCTTTTGGCCCCACCCTTCTTGGGACCCTTCTTCTTCTTCCCCTTAGCTGTCAAAGCCACGTTCTCATCATCTACCCCACTCTGTGATGAACTGCCCTGTACGAGACCTCTCCTGGTCTCCTCCTGCACAAAGTCATCCCACAGTCTCTCCCAAGACGATAGGTTCTCTCTACCCACTATGGCCTGCACAAATGCACTCCAGGACTTTGAAGCCCCATTCACTACTGTACGTACAAGCTCAGTAGCAGATACCACTTCACTAACCGCTGCCAGTTCATCCCGAACTGTAGAAATCCTAGTGAGGTATGCTGTGACTCCCTCTCCTCCATTCATCTTTATACTCTTGAGTTTCTCTTTGAGAACTATCTTTCTGTTCTCATTGGAACTCTCATACAAGCTGGTCAAGGCTGTCCACATCTCATATGCCCCAGTCTTCCCAGAAATGTAAGGGATTATGTGGTCTTTAACTGCGTCAAGGATAATCCTCCTAGCCTTACAGTCCTTCTTGTTGAAGGCTAATAGAGCTGCTGCATCTGAACCATCGGGAATGAAAATCAGGTTAGCTGTAGTATGTCTCACCACCTCCACCCATAGTTCATTCTCCTCCAATATCAGTAGAATTCTGGCGTTCCATGGCACAAAATTCTTTATCCCATTCAGCCTATCCTCCAACCTAAGACTTGTAGCCATCTGAACTTCAACCCAATAGAATGCTGCTCACTGACAGAAGAAAATCACAAAATTTCTGAGTTCTGGAAATTTATGTGTGTTTGCAAAAATATTATTGTTTTCTGCCCCCTTGCTCTGATACCATGTAGATTTCTCTGGCTTTTACTGCTTGCTAGTTTATGTCACCATTTCAGTGTTTTTAATTTGCAGCCGGTTTTGCATAGGCTGCAAACTACTTATGAAATTTACTGTAACAATTAAACACACAGTAAAATACCACTAACAGGCTTAAAACAAATATTTAAACACATGCACACCATAAAAGATAGACTCAGTATTTTCGGCAACTGTGCCCTGGAAAAACCCCCACGGGGAAAACCAATAAGAGAGAGAGAGAGATTTTATTAATTCTTCAGCAAAATTTTCAGTCAAATACTACTTATCTCAACCGAGAAATTTCAGTCTAGAAATCCATGCAATCACTGCCTCGATTTCTGTGCCAACACTGTCAAAAATTTAGAATTGTATGGTCCTCGATTTTAGTGCCCAGCATGCCTCGAAATTTGTGCCCAGCCTGCTGTACGGAATAGCAGCAATAACTACTGTTGTACCTTCCCTTGAAAACTGTGCCAAAAACCTCAAACTCTGTGCCTGAAAATCTCCTCGAAAACTGTGCCCAAAAATCTTGAAATATGTGTTGAAAAGTACAACAATAAATTTGTTGTACGACCCTTGAAATGTGTGCCATTGTACAATAGGTATAGTGTGTCGAAAACTGTGCTCTACTGCTGTTGTACGGTCCTAGAAAACAGTGTTGAAAATTAATGGTGGTTGCCTCGAAATGCGTGCTGCATTAAATGCTCCCAAACTGCCTCGAAGTGCGTGCCCTCTCTAGAAAATCATGCTGCTGTAAGCTTTCTCGATTTCTTTGCACACCCTCTCCTTGGAAATCGTGCCCTTGCTCTCTCTCTTCACTTCATTCACCAAAAGTGAGCTCTAAAGCATCCCTCATGCTTTTTGTTCTAACCCTAAGTGTGAATCTAATCCAACGGTGGAAAAAGATCTAATCCAATGGCTAAGATTCAATGAGAGTGAAAAATCACTTTTATTTAAATAACTTAAATAAAATTTCACTCACCCACTTAATTTTAGCAAAAAAAGTGACTTACATTTTATAAAGTCTCATTAAGTGCATTTAATGTGAGGGTCATTTTTTTTCCCTTCTAAGTGACATTAGGTAATTGTCACTCGGAGAACACTTTCCTAGGTACAAAACTAACAATTAACATTGAGCTAATAAACTTTGGAATATTTTACTATATTTGTAATAATATGCCTTGTCAACTGTTTCTATATTGCTAGTGTTTTATATTTGCCCTTTTAAATCATATGGATCTTTTGAAATATTTGGCTCTTCTCTTTTTCACCCAAAAAAGCTATACTTATTCATTATTGAATCAAAGTATACCTAGATTTTTTTCGTAAGTTTGACATTTCAATATCATTTAAAAAAACAAAGATTTTCTAAAAAAACATTTCAACAAAGAAACTCCAGATTTTCCAATCTGAACATTGAGCCCATTTAATCAAAAAAAGACATTTCAACAAAGAAACTCCAAATTGTCCAATCGGAACATTGTGCCCATTTAATCAGTATGAGCACTGTTGAACCACACAAGGACGGTCTACTTCCAAAAAAGAGGACCAATAACAAACAGTGGAAAACCTGGACAGTATGACTACAGAGGAGAATCAGCATAAAGAACAGGCTGCCCCACTCTGACAAAGAGGGAGTGTGCCGAACGAAGAATGAAGCACTCCCAATGGACCTGTTGATCAAAAAAAGAAAGGGATCCTTGAGAAACCAAAACAGAATCACGCCATTCTTCAAAAAAGATAGATGAGGCCCTTTGGAGATTTCAAATCTTTTTTGGATAGAAAGCCCGCTTCAGTATTATATTCCTTGAAAACATAATGATACTTCAGGGATTGAAAGGATGCTTGAAGTTTTCGATTTTCAAGTTGCTTAGACGAGGAAGAACACCTGCAAATTGCACTTGTTTTGTGTCCATTAAAATTATCTTTGAATCTTCCACAATATGCAATGAAGTAATATTTTTTTGATGTGCAAAGAGTAACAACCCACCAAAAACTAACAACTCACTTCTGATATTGGTGCCCCTACCACAACTTAAAGGAGTGATAGTTGATTAAGGTTAACACCATCTCAGCCCCCAAAAAATGCTCCACCATCCTGAGAAGTCCCCATCGAAATGCCCACTCGGCATTAGAATATCACAATTCAGTGGAGAAATCTTTCCAACTTTTTTTACCCTTTCTGCTTTATGGCTTTCCTGATAAGCACCACGTGCTGCAAACTCACTTTTTGGATATGCTTATTTCGGTTCTCGAAAAACACAACATTCCTATGTTTCCAGACCGACCAACTTATGAACTCCAGGAGATCTGGCCACTTATTATCCACCGAGAGCCAATGTTGAAGACAACACTCTAAGGTACCCGCAAGACCAGTGCTTTGAACGAAAAAAGAAATTGATAAAGCTAAAAACTTGATGCACCACTGATGCTAGTTGTGCTATTTGACTTTTGTAAAGTTTTGAAGTAGCATGTAAATTTGTTTGTGGCTTGTAAATAGGTGGTATCGTGCAAGCGTCACATATCATAATTTTATTACTATAAATAGATTTTTATTTTAAACTTATTCTATATTATATAAATGTATCTTAATTTCAAGGTTTAAATCCCTTACAACTTTGAGCCTTGTCCTTGTTAGACAATCTTTATCTTCACCTCAATAATTGATAGACTCTTGTGGCAATTGTTCTTCATTCAACAATTAATAATTTATTTATGTATTATTTACATTTTGTATTTCGAGGGTGGTAATTGCCTATTTTTAACATGATAATTGATAATTAAATTGCATTAAGCATTACTATTTTAATTGATTCGTAATTATAAACATCTATGAAGCTATGATCATAGTTCATGTACAAGATAAAGGGTTTTTTAGGCCAATCGTATAGGTAAATTAATATTGCATCATGCTTGAATCAAAGATACATCTTCTACTTTGAAAATGTACTATACTATTCTTCTTCCTTTTGGTTGCAACAAAAATATCATGTTATTTTTATTGGAAATTGTCTAATTTCCTTCGTCCAATGTGAGCCAGGTTGCACAATTAATACCAACCTACCAAAGTCCTAATTGTAACTTAATTGTCTTGAGAGGTGCAAACTTAACTTGTTTCATCACTTTCATGACATCTTCAGATAACAAGATATTAGAAATGTGAAACATCTGGTTAAGGTGCCTATATGATGTGCGACATTCCAAGTGGCATGCCTTGCAAAATTTTATCTATGCATGTAACAATGCTTATAGAGCATTGACCAATAGATGCATTGTATGCATGTTTCACATGTTTTTCAATCATTTATATAATATTATGGTATGAGTGGCCACACATACATATGGGTAATGGCCCATGTGGTGGATTATTTTATGAACTAAGTGGTATATGGGAAATAGCCTCAAATTTCGAAGCCTCTCATTTTGTTGATCCATTGAGATGTGTAGTATTTTTATTTTTTTTAACACAGACAGTTTAGTAGCTTTGATTAAAAATAAAACCGAAATTTACATAGTGTAGAGGCATATTGCTCCTTTAACAAGGTAGCATCTAACGCTCCCTGTTCATCTTTTACATGTTTATAACTAGAATAAAACCTTCCAGGTCCATGAAGGCTGTAACTTTTGACAAACTGTCCTAGGAGTCTAATACAAAAGAAATACATAACTAAACTGGTAGATTTTAAACAAAATGCTGAAAGTTGAAGCTATCCAAAAAGGTGTCTTTCCTATGAAGTGCTCCCATCCCATAACTTTCAGTGATACAGAGTCGAAGCCAAAAAACTAATATAGATGCATAACAGGTAGAAAAAGACTGAATCAACCATCAAGCAACTAGCCCATAACTTTCAGTGATACAGAGCCGAAGCCAAAAAACTGATACAGATGCATAACAGGCAGAAAAAAGTCTGAACCAACCATCAAGCAACTAGAGAGTGTCGGTGTTCATGACTGCTCTGCTGGAACCAGCAGTCCCGTTCCTGTCTGGGCTGAGGTCGACGAAGTTCCCAGCTTGAGCCATGAAACTCTTTAATTTCTCCAACTTCCTGCAAAGACTGTGTCACCTACCCAAATTTTGAGAATATTTATATTATTTGCAAAATAGTTTATGTTAAATTATAATTACAAAGTTTTGTAATTATGACCAAGTTTGGTCAAGGATGATTGTAATTACTGATTATTATTATTTAATAAATTAAAATAGGAGACAAACACCCAAGGGAACTGTTAAATGAGTGTTCACTGACCCACTAGAAGGAATGGAAGCTGTTAGAAGGCATGGGACAGATGGCAGCATTTGCATTCCACCACTAGCTGTTGGTTATGGGACAACTACCCCTAAATTTGTGGCATTATCCCCCAGGTGGGTGGAAGAGAGCATTCAGCTCATTAATGACCAGTTAACCACTAAAAGGCCTAGGCAGCCTAGATAAGGCAATTCGAATTGAGTAGGCAGCTCCCACAATATTTTCTGCAAAAATATTCCTCAAGTGTATCAGGTGATCACTGAGAGATTCGAATCGGGAGGCTATGTGAGTGCAATTGTGAGTCTGCTAGGTATTCTGAGAAGGAAAACCAGAGGTGCTGGTGCAGGTCTCTTTGACTGCTGAGTCTTTATGACTGGATAATCTATATTCTACCGCAAGTTGATGAACTAAGGCTTCTACATACTCTTCTTCCTAGTGGTTCAGTGAACAGGCTCGGGGGTCCTAAGGCAAGTAATTTGGCTGTCTTCAGAAATAGGTTGGGTGGAACAGGTTCCTTGGGCTATTTGTTTCTCCTACAGTCAACCAGGTTCCACTGTTCTAATTTCTTGTTTACAATTAAATGATTTTCTGCATAGTAGAATTATTAATTATAGTTACAGAAAAGAGACTATGTTATTTTTTGACTCAAAGACGATATGTTTTAAGAATGATTAAATTATTTTTTGTATTTTTCCCATACTGTTATTTGTATAGTACTCTAGTACAGAAAAGTAAAATTAATAGAGACGAGTGATAGGCAGAATGCCATTTGAATGAAAAGATAAACAAAGTAGTATTTCTTGTTAGATTCTGTCATTTCAATCATAAGTTTAAAACGTAGGAAATAGTACAGCATAGAATAAACAGATGTATAGCATTCCTCGATTTCATAACAAAAGAAAACACTTTGATTTCTGTACAGATCTATATTTTCTAATTCAAATCCATTTATTTTCGAATAGTAATAATATGCATTTCAATATTATAAATTCAATGTTTTCAAGCATTTATATTCTAGAAATATATAGCAGCTACAAACTATTCACCGTACAGAGTGTTACTTACAAATGATGAGTAAACATTTATCACTAATCATCACATCTATATTTAATATAGATTTCAATCATTAAATATAGATACTTTCACTATAGAATCAAACCCTAGGATTTTACATACCCTAGACTCTAAACATTTATTTAGTACACAGTTCAATAAACTTCTCATCAAGCCATTCATGGCAACAACGGATAAAGATTTCTGAAGTTATAGCAGATATATTTTCCAAAACCCTACACCATATTTTATATAACCTTACTATCTTTTATTCATGTCTAAATTACCAACAAGACACTTATTATCACTTAGCAGAAATCACGATTTAGTATCGATGTCTAAACAAATAGCTTAAAACCATAACAAGAAACATACACAGTGTCGAAACCATTACATGCACAAGTTAAGGCCCAGTTCTCGGGTTTAATTTCTCAGTACAAGCAAGGTTACCAACAAAACCTACAGAGTAGGGTTTCATTCATTGAAACGAGATCGAACCTTGTGGCATTAGCCATTTCAAAACATATGAAAGACTACATTTTACAACATCATTATTTTAAACTTGAATTCCAAAAATGATACGAAGTACAGGTTTATCTACCAACAGACAAGCAACTAACTACTCTCGACCTGAGACAACATTCGTTGTTCGAAACCAAATCAACAGTTATACAAATGATTTCTCAACCTTTATTTAAACAAAAACATTCAGTACAAACGAGCCATTGTTCTACAGAAGCGAGTGAACCCTCGGCTCGATAAGCTTCGTATTCAAAATTATAAGTAAATTTCAACAGAGTTTACATCAGAGACCTTTCGAGGTTCCAAAACTCCACAGGGTTTTTCCCTTAACAAACAGCAGTACAAACACAAGTTCGAAGTCATTTTCAAACGACGCAGCCAAGCATTACAGAGCCGAATAGCAACTTAAATACTAAGGGTTTATCCTCTTTACAACATTGATCAAAATAAAACATCAAAACTTAACACTCGGCCATTACTCCGAACAGGGTCGTGTATTTCCAACTCTCGACACATCGCATTCATCAGCTAAAACCATGCCGAAGGCACCTATGAGGTTTCAAGAACCACCGTGGCTTACTAGGAAGTAGTTGCAGCATCCCCATTCCAAATCTTATGCATAGAAACCTTCCAATGAAGTGGTACCTGTCAGTCACAGTTTGCAAAGGATTAAAAACAAGAAAACGCAGATATAAAGCAAGTATTGCAGTATTATAGTCATTATCATGAAAACCTACCTTAGTGTCAAAGCTCTTGGACTTAGACACACCACACCAACAAAACGACGAAGCCTGATGGCATTTGCAGCAAACACAAGTTCAAACTCAGACGACCATTTCATAAATGAAGAATCGAACCACAGTTCGAATTACACTCAACAAACTGATAGAAGAACTTCCTCACAAATTCAATGGATGTACCGTAGCTCTATTGCACAAGATTAAAGGCCTGTAACATATAAACTTTATCTCACAGGTCTAAGGTTCGAAACCGAGGAAGGAGTCCTCCTCACAACAAACTCTAAACCCTACATTGCAGCAACACTGTCGGCCCTTCTACCTTACCACTAAACTCAAAATGAAGACCAGGAAAACCAATTTTCATTACTTACCAACGCAAGACTAGGGTTTCATTCCAAGCCCTAGATCCTGTAAAGATCAACGGTGGACTAGCTGCCAGTTGGGCACACTTAGATTCGAGAGATCATTGCAATCAATACACATTGATTGTTGCATCTACCAAGTTTCCAAGTTAGCAGATCGAGAGCTAGTGCATGGCACAACTCAGCATTATTTCGTGCTTATTGCAAACTCAATCACGTGGAGACCATCCAACTAAGCTTCCACTTCATTTAACAGTTGAACGATGTTAATGCTAGGACCTGTCATCGCCAGTTTGAAAGCTTGTCAAGTACCGAGCTTTAATACCTTGTCAACATTTCAATCATTGCAATGTTAGATCCATAGTGCATATTTTATAATAATTCTTAAGGTTTATTATACCAGTCATCGTGATAATAGTTATATGCTAATGTATGGTACGAAAATGCATAGTTAAGGTAGATTATATATATTTCTTTCCTATGATATATGTATAGTCATTTAGGTATAGTTAAGATGTGTTGATATACTTTATAATGCTAGTTAATAGCATAAGCACTATATTCACTATATATTTCCTATATTAACTATGTATTGTTAAATCAAATGATAAATGTGAGACTATAGATATAGTTTTAAGATTCTATTAATGCAAAAATATAATGATAGTTCATTTTGAAATAGTATAAAAACTATTTCCACAAAGATTTCAAATAGAGTTACATTTGGACGTTGGTATCATCGTTTTGATAGTAATAATAATAGTCATATTAAGATGATTTTTCATAGATAATAAGTATAGCAATGTAAAAACAAAATGACGACGTGATTTTTAATAACACTGAAAAGTATGTAAGCCAGCACGTAAACTAGAATTAGAACCAAAATATCCATACCTCCAGTAACTTGTTTGCATTGCAAGGAAGTACTTAGTATTTTCATATTACATTGACGATGAATTGAAAGACACATGTACTCTTAACTCATGTTTGTCGTAGAATTTCTTACCTGCATTCTGCACATGGAAACAGGATTCAAATGCCTTAGCTAAACGTAGCTAAGTAAACCTCAGGGTACCTCGTAGGACCCCTTCGTCATCATACAAAACAAACTGTCAGCACATTACCAAGACAATTACAATAATACAAACCTATGTACAACATATAGTTACATCTAGAACTTAAGTAGATCTGGAGATATATTCTTGTGTTATGATCATAACATAACTAGCATTACAGAGTTTAGCATCCATTTATTCTGCAATAGCAATTATAACTAGCATCATATTTTGTTTTGAGATTTTTGACATGTCGTCGTTAGTAATTATCTTAGTTAAGAGATTTAACTATTTTATATGTTCCGCATTAACAAATTCGATAATTATTGCTATTTTAAAAAATTTAAAATTTTGGTATTTTACGGGATGTTATAGACTGGCCATTTCACTGCTTTCGACATCGGAATTGCATTTTTTGTGTGGGTAGCCGAGACCTAATGTCTCTTCCAAATGCTCCACTTTCTCTGCCACCATACTATTCTGGTGTTTCACTTCAATATGTGTTGTTTGAGCCAAGGAATAGAGGCGGATCAAGACCTTCTTGAATTCCAAGTTTTCATTACGTATCAACCGGACTTGGCCTTCCAGTTCCTGCAAACGACTCTTCATTTCGAGTTCAAATTTTGTGAGGTCATGCCTCTCTTCCACTTTCTGAAAGGTTCCAGCCTTGTCCTGCCTGCAACATGGGCCATGCACATGGTGCCTGCTATCCACCGAGACACTTAATTCTTCGTCAACCATCGGAATTGCCCTGACACAAGCAGCGTTCGGGCTTCTAATAGCCTTGCTGCACCTGAAGCACCTCAGGTATAGGCTATCCCCAGCCTGCGAATGTGAGTGATGCTCCATGCTACTATCCAAAACAAACACACAGCAGAGCAAAGACGAGAACAGACCCAACTTAACACTTAGCAAAATCCAGAATGATGAGCAACCAACGGGAATGCAAAATGCATGCGCCCTTCCTTGTCTTAATCCAAGCCCCTGGCTTCGCATGCTGGCCAACTAGCGAGCCGGCCATTCGCAATAAATGCTGGCATGCCTCCAAATCTTACGGGGATTGTGCAAACCGCCACTTTGGGTGGTGAGATTTTCAAAAACCAAAAAATTTACAATTCTATAGTTTGAAATCTTGAGTTTATAAGGTCTCTTTAAGGAATTGAGAAGGACCAAGGTTCCATGAGGAGACCCTGGGCTAGGGGATCCAAATGTTTTTGGAGGTGACATTATCACATTATCATATGGGAGTCCAACTCCAGAGTTTGCCATGGCGTCAGCTTGTCCATTGAGATTTCTCAGAACATGGTAAAAGGAAACCTCTTTAAATTCTTTACTGATGCTGAGAAGGAGGTGATGCAATTTGGAGGAGAGATTCTTTTTTTTGTTGACTATATTCTTGGCGTCTCTGATGACGATGAGAGAGTCTCCAATAACCTTTAGGTTCTCAATGCCCAGAGCTGAAGCAATCTCTAATCCTTTGATGAGCACGAGCCATTCCGTGCCATTGTTCGTCTTTCTCCCAATACCCCAGGCATACTCTTTCTTCTGATTCCCCTTGGAGTCAAAGATCACTCCCCCCGCACCTGCCAACCTGGGAGATGTGTAGTATTTATGACTATGTTTAATGATATCATAAATAATTTGTAGGTTCCCAAGTCATTTTAGGAATTAATCTTGCAAGATATATGTGTTTTTTAGTGCTCTATCTTTAGTTATGTTTGGAATTAATCTTACAAGATATGTGAGTTCTTTTAGTGCACTATATTTGATAAGCAAACTCATTCAAATTTTCAACCATCATTTTGTGGGCCCATTTAGATGTAAAGTATTTATGGTTGTGGTTAATGATATCTTACATAATTTGAAGGTTTCCATGTTACTTTGAAGAATTAATTTCTTGAGATTTAATCTCTTAAAAATGAGAATCCATTGAGATGTAAAGTATTTATGACTATGGTTCATGATATAAATAATGAAATTATTATTTGTAGGTTTCCAAGTTATGTTCGGAATTAATCTTGCAAGAATGAGATTCTTATGTTTGTCATTGGGCGAATTTGTTTTCAGCCACTAGAAGGGTTAAGTTATGTTTGGAATTACTCTTGCAAGAATATTATGTGTCATTGTGGGCGAAGTTGTTTTCAGCCAATAGAATGGTTCATTATAAATGTAGTGCATGTTTATAAATGTAGTATTAAGAAGAGATTTGCAACCACATATCTTTAGACTTTAATGATTGAAAATGTTCGACAATTTGAAATCTCGATGGCCTCCAGTGGAAAAGTTTAATCAATTAGGAATCATCAATTATCTTTTAACTGCTACATTTTGTGATATATATATGTGTGTGTGTGTGTGTGGACTTGCTTATGTTTTCTAAATTGCTTTAGGGAGTTAGGCCACTAAGGTATTGTTGGCCTCCCTTACTTCTCATAGATATATATAAAATAAAGTCTTTAATATTCATCATTGTAGAGTGATAGATCATATCATGACTCTCTTAGGTATTTGTATTCGTACTTTCTTTCTCTTGTCTTTGAGGTGCTAGGTTTACTTGAAGCACTTGGAACATATTAGACCTGTAGGAATATCATATCACTCACTTCGAGGTTTACATTGCTTAATGCACTATGAAGAAGAGTTCACCTTGGAGTAAAACACTTGTTTTTCACACTGAGTACTCTGAAGCAAAGCTCAAGTAAATCTTCTAATTTTTAAGGCAAACATGCTTTTAGTAATTTTAGCCTTCTAAAGGTTGCCTACTCATAGACATTATATGTTTCTTAATCGATCGCAAGAAGGCAATTTGTATACCCACAACCCTATCTTAATATGTCAATATGCCTAAGTGTTTGTTTGGGATCTAGGGTATGTGTACATTTAGTTAACTATGTGCAATGTGAGGTACTAACATTTATTTGACTTATTCCAGAGAATGCACATAGTTCATGGTTAACGTCCACCTGGATGTAGGAGGAAGTAAGTCGAGAGTTGTTCGTAAGAAGTATGCAAATTCCATTTTTTTGCTATGTTGTTATTTTAAGCCATGCCAACTTGCCAATTGATGACAATTGTAGATCCAATAACTACTTTGCATACAAACCAAGATTGCTTCAGGAAGTTGATCACTGAAAGTTTTGGGTTATATTTATGTGATTAGCCCTTGACGAGATATATGTAGATTTCTACTCAAGTTTTTACATACCTTGTAATACTCATACAATTATTTTTCCACTAGCAAAATGAATGCTCAATCTTTTCAATTGCCCCTTCTAAACCGACATAGCTTGTTAAGAAATACAGTTATATGTGTCAGATAAGTTTGGATTTTTTTGAAGGTTGGAAATCAAGTTCTTTTAATATATGTAAATAATGTTTTGACATTTCTACTCAAGTTTTTACATACCTTGTAATACTCATACAATTATTTTTCCACTAGTATAATGAATGCTTGATCTTTTCAATTGCCCCTTCTAAACTGACATAGTTGGTTAAGAAATACAGTTATATGTGTCAAATAAGTTTGGATTTTTTTGAAGGTTGGAAATCATATTCTTTTAATATATGTAAATAATGTTTTGACATATATAGATGGGATTTGAGTATGTTTCGATAATTTCACTTCATAATATTTTCCATATACAATAATGTAAATTTGCCAAAATTTAAACTTACATAGGCCTCTACTTCAATCGTTGAAGGCATTGCTAGTAATCAATGTGAATTTTCAAAGATCAAGAAACATGGATAAACTCATGTGAGATTTCTCATGTACTTTAACTTAAACATGAACCCACAAAAAATCCTAAAATTAAAACTTTACACTAACCTCTTGATTATGAGAATTAGTCTAAAAAGTCCCGTGGAATGCAAAATGTTCAAGTTTCACATTTATTGAATAATGGCATAGGAATCATGAATAATTATTAAAAATATAATCTTCTTCCATTTGAAAATATTCAAATTTTTAAATACATTAAACAAGGCTTTAACTTGATTATTTGTAAATTCACTTAAACCCAAAATATAAGTTATTTCACAATTTCCCTTGAATTTATTATCTATCACAATTCAACTTCTCAACAATGACTTTTTGGCAAGAACATGCTACTCTATTTTTTAAGAATAAAAAATATAACAACCACCCTTTTTATTGCCCCTAGTTGGATGCACCTTATGAACACTATATTGGTATTGCAAAGACTATATTTAATAAAAAAATAGGTATATAAACTAATAAATTTGTGAATAGATTGAATCTACTAAAAATTAAGTTGTGTTGTAAGGGGAGTTCTTTTTTATAATATCCTATGTTGTGGGTTAGACTCTTTATAATATCATATGTTATAGAATTTCTTTATTAGCTTGAAGACGTTTAGTGAATACGCTTGACATAATAATGGTCTCTTAATTTTAGTTTACTATATATATTTTTGGTAGAAGAAATTAAACAAACAAATACTTTATTTTATTTTTAGGTTAATTAACATATTTTGTTTACATATAACTAAGGTAGAGATTAAGTTGCAAGCAACTTTTGTTCACTTTATAAACAAGAAAAATAGATGCAATGCAGCAAGTCCCTACTCCCGATTTTGTTTATTTGAATATAACAAAGTAGTTTAAAATAACTTTATTGTTTGGAGGTTAGTTGTATAGGTTTCATTTTTTATTGTTTGAAGGTTAGTTGTATAGGTTTCATTTTTGTATTTTGCAAAGTGGATTTACCCTATTCCATTGACATATTAAATTGGAGTACTCCTCTTTACACAAAAATAACAATTAAAAATGAGCAAATAGAGTTCCAAAATCAGATTTTATAGTGATTCATGCATCTCTAATGATGATTTTTTTTGGAAAATGGGAAAAGATTAAAAAAACATTTTTTTTCATAAAAGTCTTAATAGGGTGTCATCATTGCATGTCCATTGTTTCCATTGCCAACTACGAATTGTACCCAAATTTTGGATAATTGTTTGCAACCTAATTCCTTTCCTTGTAAATATGCTGAAAATAATTATACAAAACTATTATATAAAATGTGTGAATAAATTTTCTTATTTATTTATTTTAAATCATTTGATTAAAATTTTGATGATTTGATTTTATTATTATTATCAATAATTTTGTTTGAAATTTGATTAAAATTAAAAAAAAAAACTATATGAAAATTTGGTTAAATTGCATAATAAAATATAAAGTTCAGATGATTGCATATCAAAATATAAAGTTTAGATTAATTTTAATAAAGTAGAAGTTTTTAGTTCAATTAGATCGATTTTTTAACCTTAATTTTAATTTAATACTTTTTTATTTATTTTTAATTAATTTTTTCATTAAAATGATTTTTTTAACATTTAAAACATATAGTATTCTAGTATTTTTTAACTTTTAACAAAATTAACATTGGAGAATTGAACATTTGAGATTACTATGGGCAAAATGCATCATAATTATTATTTATGGCATGCTTATTGATACAAGTGGCAGTTTCATTTAAAGAAATGCATCAGAATTACTATTTTCTTACCATGCTTATCATGCAAATAACAGTTTCATTTAAAGTTATTAATTTATTGGTGAATTTTTTTAAATAAAATAATAAGAATAAGAATTTAAGATCATTTTCATAAAAATTAAATTGGTGTATAAAACCTACTATGTGAGATAAAATATTTGTTTTTTGGAAACATATATCTTCTCAGCTTATATATAATTTTGTATTTTATAATTCTATATTTTTTAGATAAATTTAACATATATTAAATAAATAAATTTAACATAATAATTTCTTAAATTTCATAATAATAATGCTAAACACTTTTGAGAAAAGACATAACAATAAGAATTCTGCTAAACACTTTTGAGAAAAGACATAACAATAAGAATTCGAAAAAGAAATGTATAGTTAATGGAAACTTTCAAAATAAAATTTTGATATAAAGAAAGTAAAAAAAGATAATATAAAAAAAAATTAAATAATGAAAATAGTGAAACTTAAATCATGCAAATTTTATTTAAATATGTAAATGCGTAACCGACCTTCCATATAAAGAAAGCCATTCTACATTGTTAATTTCCACAAGTCCAATTTCTCCGCATCCAAACTAAAATGCATGTTTCTCCACTTTCAACAGACTTTGATAATCACTATACTTTTAAAAATCTAAAACGACAACTACAAACTAAGATTCTAAAACAAGTCCGGCCAACCTGAGGAACCTCTGGGAATGCCAATCTTCAATAATAATGGAAGTTTGGTGAGTTCTTTGAGATTGAGATTTTTTTATATCATCATTTATACGAGTTTTTGAACCAACATAATTGATCTTACACAATACACATTATATTAAAAAAAGGTTTTTATATCATCATTTATACGAGTCTTCGGACCAACAGAATTGATCTTACACAATACACATTATATTAAAAAAAGAGATAAATATAAGGACAAAACTATGGCAGCATCTACAGGTTGATTGTCATGGGTGGTGGCTGCCCCTATGGGTCACAGAAACCACTTAGCATCTCCCTCACGGATCTATTACTTTTTATATCATCTATTAAATGTTTTACCACAAAATATGAAAGTAAGTTTTAGATTTGCTTCCAGTTTGATCTTCATCCCAACCCAAACTATACTTGGAAAAATGTAATGCATAGCTTCATAGTTCATGCAAAAATGAATTTAAAATATAACAATAAAAACAAACAACAAAATAATGGATACCACGTGTGAGAATGCTGAGGAACAATTGTTTGTGAAGACTAAGACAACCGTGGAGTTACCCTATTGTTTTCACAACACTATTATGCCTTCCAAGCATTCACTGACTGTTGCTTCAAAGCCGCACCTCACAGCTTATTGGTCATTATACAAACTAATACTAATTTAATCAGACTTAGAATTAATGGACATCCACTTTATTAAATTAATGGTCATCCACTTTATTAAATTAATGGTCATCCACGCGTTGAGTTTTATGTTCGATGTTTTCATAGGAGGATCCAAATATTAGGCCACTTGCATACCTTCCCATACCTCCTCACAAGCCATATATGAACCTGCATGCTGCACAGATGGCATGACTAAACCTTACCCACGACTTCTAGAGAACTCTACCAATTTTCCTTTATTTTTTAAAAACCTTCTTCTAGGCATGGACGTGGTCTTTTCTCCTTTTTTTTGCACAGAGGATTAGGCTCTCCTTGCAGACTCGAAAGACCCACTCTCCCCTTCTCGGCTCCGCACACTCTCTCTTGTGGTTGAGCTAGGAGGAATGGAAACATCCAGTATCTCTGGAGTTATGCATTCAATTCCCTTTTGCTCTTTGCACATCTTTACTTCTATGGATTTTTCATAATAAAAAAATTCACTTTTATGTCTTGGCAATAGTTTGTAATGTCTTTGTCAGTTTTAAACTGTGGCGTATGTCACCAACTTACAAGAGATTCCCCTTGGATGTAAAAATATTTCAAATCCCTTTGTCTGTAAAAACTGCTTTTGAAGAATTAATCTGGTAAGCAAGATTTCAATATTTTCTGTAAATGCTCGATAAGGCCACAGAATCCCACAACCCGTCTATGAAAAATATTCTTAGCAATTGATGGATCTTATAGTTTTCGTTCCTGGATCAACTACAAGAGCAGCTGAGTTAGTCCTCTGATTATCGGAGGTAACTTCATTCCCTTACCCAATTTTTGTTGTGTTCAATTTGGCGTTCATTGAAATGTTATCGACACAGTGCAGGGCATTCAATCAATTAAATTCTTTTTCGCTCTTTCATTGATTTTTAGGGATAAATATGAATTGTGGTGTATAGTCGACTCTAAATTATGAGGAACGGAGCTTGAAATTCTTTCCTTCAAATGAGATACATTTACAGTTTTACTAGGATAATTATCAGACTATAAAACCCCCCAAAAGCGATTCAGACCGAGGCATTCCTTGGGCATTTAGTTCTAACCAAGTCAGTGCTCTCAGCAAGTTCTACACAGTATGTATCGATGCTCCATTCTAAAAACCCCAGAACAAACCCCAGAAACTGGAAAATATTGTTTAACTCTTTATGAGAAGAAAGTTAAGAAGGAAAATGGTTGCGAGTTAAGTGTTTGTTGTAACTTGTCGGACATAGATAGTTTACAAACCATCACCCTAAAGTTTTTCCAATCTGTAAGCTGGACTTAACTGGCGGTTTTGGGCTCCACATTCATAACAATGGTGAGGCACAGATAGTTTACAAGGAATTAGCCTCTCTAAAAGCTTTTCCCCGATCCAGAAGCTGGACATAACTAGCAGTTTTGGATACAATTGTCATGTCTTGTGGACCATCTTTGACATGTAGTGCTGGAAGCTATTTTGCTACATTTGTATATCCCTATGTTGGGTTTTACTGTTTTTGTTCCACATTAACATTCCTATTTATCTCTCAAATTAGGTGCCTTGTGAGTGTGGAAATTTCGTGAACAAGGCAATCTTCACCAAGAAATCTGCACTTTACCCAATTCAGAATTTTCACCTCACTTCTATTATGGATTTATCACATAGAACTTTCATCCTTAAGGTTGAAATATTCAGAAATTCACCTGCAAACATCTCAAATCTACCCACCAGTAGTCTAGGCAAGTTCAAGCAGATAAATACTATAAAATAATTTTACAGTAGATCAGTGCAACATCCCTCAGGGCATGATCTAATCAAGTATGTAGATCTGAAAATTGTACTAATTAACAGTGGAAATATAATGACACATTTCAGATATGACATTGACACCATAGAATGGATTTGTCTTTATCACCTACACTGCCCTATATGCCAAAATTTGTTATTCCCTTTTGAGAATCAACATTGTCTGTCTATATAACTAATCCAAAATTTTGCTCAAACAACCCCCACAAATCCACAAGTAATGTACTTCTCAACCCCAGACGAAACAACACGAGTTGCAATTTCTCGATAAAATTTTCAAGAATTGTCACACACACACACCCGAAAATCGAAAATCAATTACAACTGAAATCTAAAATGGCAGAGATTGTGGGATTGTTCATGCCAGAATACAAGATTATTGAGAAAGAGATTATTATTGTTGAATTTACTCAGATGAAGAAGGGTACCTGTGAGGCTAAAGCTGGAGCTGTCTCTCGCATGTCATAAGCTTCTGTTTCACCAAGTACCAAGGTTGCTTGATGCTGGGCTTACCACACCTAGACACAAAGCAGTTGCAACTATAGAATCCACTGCATGGCAACCTTCTCTGATAGCATCACTTCCAATTCTGTCTACCGTATATATTATACAGAAGAAAACTTCTTGCCAACACCCAAATGGTCATACCCATCACCTAACAAAGAAATCGAAGATCATTTTACCATTCGACTACAAACAAATAGGATGGCCTATAAATTATTGATGAAAACCAACCTCGAAGCTAGAGACCAACACTCCAAAACTTCTGAACAAGCCAAAGATTCAATTGCTTTTATAAAACCACATATTTAATCAGCCGTTCAAGATAGCATTCAGTCAAATGACTGATTGGGAAAAGCACAAGAAGAACGAAAAATATGCATAAACAAATCGAAGCCAGCATTCAAACCCAGAGAATAATTGTAGTAAACCCAAACCAAAATCTGAACATTCCCAAAAACATTAGAAGTTACTAATCGGCCAAAAATAAATAGGATGGCCTGAACACTGTTGAAAAAAACCAACCTCGGAGCCATAGGGAAGAATTCCTCCGCCTCCTGGGCCAAAATAACCCAACTTACAAACAATTCCTTCTACAGAATCACATTTTTTCAGTGATTGATTCTAAAAATCATGATCACATAACTTAACCAAGCCAATAACTTAACCAGGCCAGCATGTAAACCATCCATATCTCATTTTAAACACAAACCAAACAAGCAACATTTGAAAATGTAACACACCAATTCAGCAGAAATTAGAAATTACTAATTCGTCTAAAATCTATCGTGCAAAACCTACATCAAAATCAAAATCAGACACAACCACTCCCCCGAAACTTACAAACCAAAACAAACCCAACATAGGAAAACTAATTCTATAAAACCAGTTTTTTAATTGGCCATTGATTCTAAATATGATATTAAATTCAGCATAGGATGAATAATGTAGCAAGTCAGCAAATCACTAAACATTTACAAACGTAGGAAAAATCACCATTCAGTTACATACAAATAATATGGTCTAAAAATCATGGAGGAAAACTAACCTCAAAGTCAGAGTCAAAGTTACGGAGCACTGCTCCTTCAAAACATCTTAACAGCCCTGAGCCAAACAAACAAAACGAATTAACTAATACTGTTGCAAACCCACACGTTTATTCAGCCATTGATCCTAAAAGTCAAAAAAATATTCAGGACCCAGAAAAATGCAAAAGCAAAACAGTTACTTTTAAACCACCACATATTTATTCAGCCATTGATTATAAATATCAAGATAGCATGCAGGAATCAACAAATGCAGAAGCAAAACAGTTTCTTTTACAACACCACATGTTATTCAGCCATTGATTATGAATATCAAGATAGCATTCAGGCATAAGCAACATCTAGAATCAAAACCAACAACAATGAAACCCGAGAACTATACCCAAACCAAAACACTTCAAAATATAGCAGAAACTGCTATCCAGAGAAAACCAAAAAAATCCAGAAACAGAACCAAATTAAATCCACACCAAAGACTGAGCATTCCTAGACACATCAGAAAGAAAACCTCAAAAACATCCGTACATGAAATGCAGCTGTTGTAACTCCACTAAGATGAAACTCCAAGGCGATAAATAATCCAAATCCACGTCAAATAAACTTCTATTACTCTAAATATTTCAAACCCAGTTGAGATAAAGCTCCAACAGGCATGGAGGATTCGATTAAGATGAGGCGATACCACAAGTTATAGCCTGGAGGCTTAATTCGAGAGTAATGAAAGGGCATAATTAAAATGTTGGAAGCTAAAGATTCGGGAAGGTGAGGGTTCCAATCACAAACAACGCTGATTAAAGCAACAGGGCTGGGTTAGAACATATCCTCAAAGACCTTCAAATATTCTATTTTCAAGTCGAGGCTGGCCTTTGAAATGCTCATTACTGTCAACAGTTTGCAAAGTGGCAGGCACTTGGCCCTACTTAGGCGATTAAATGACTCCATAATGGCCACATTCTCATCAAGTTAGCAATTTCTCTTGCAAGGTGCTTCCACATGGCATCCGTCTCTATTTTTGAGCTTGCACTGGTCTCTATGACATATCACATTTTATTACATGCAACGTGGTGTGTGAGAGTCCAAACTCAAAGGAAGTAAGATCGTCTCTATGACATATCGCATTTTATTACCTGCAATGTGGTGTGTGAGAGTCTAAACTCAAACATGGTGGTGTCACGGTGTGAGAGTCTAAACTCAAACGTGGTGGTGTGTGAGAGTCCAAACTCAAAGGAAGGAAGATGGTCTCTATGACATATCTCATTTTATTACCTGCAACGTGGCATGTGAGAGTCTGAACTCAAACGTGGTGGTGTCACGGTGTGAGAGTCTGAACTCAAACGTGGTGGTGTGTGAGAGTCCAAGCTCAAAGGAAGGAAGATGGTCTCTATGACATATCGCATTTTATTACTTGCAACGTGGTGTGTGAGAGTCTAAACTCAAATGTGGTGGTGTCACGGTGTGAGAGTCTGAACTCAAACGTGGTGGTGTGAGAGTCCGAACTCAAAGGAAGGAAGATCGTCTCTATGACACGTTGCATTCTATTACCTACAACACGGTGTGTGAGGGTCCGAACTCAAAGGAAGGAAGATGTGAGCCAGGGAGAAGAAAACCAACCTGTAACCTGGTGTGTGAGTCAAAAATCGTAATTATGAAAAAACAAAGGAAAGAATATGTTATCCGGGAAGAAGAAAATCAAAGACTGGATGTAGAACATAAGTATGTCAGTGATGTGGTCCCAATACAATAGTCCCAGAGTAAGAAAAGGAAGCCATGGAGCTGTCACATCTTCAAATCCAAGAGTCGGTCCACTATAGCGTGGCATACGCTCACAGTACTAAAAGAAGCTTTGCCCTTGCTAGGTCCAGAATTCGAATCCATTGAAGTTATTCAAAGGTAATAAAATTCCTTCCCCTCGCTAAGTGCAGAGTTTGAATGCATTGAGCATGCATTGATATCTTAGCACTCTAACCATGGAATTCTACTTGAAGCTTTACTCATTTCTTTCTTATGTTTTGTCCATGAGGCCCCTACGAAGCCATTGATGTTCAGCTCCAAGCTCTCATTTTGGAATGCCCTTAAGGTGTAACACAAAGCAAATGAACATCATGGCGAGGCTCTACTTAAAGAGATTCACATGCTCTGTTGGTCGTTGTTTACAATGTTGTTCAGACAACATTCGTTCTGCACTCTCTGTTAGAGTGGTTGGATTCCTAGGTCGTCTACATTGCGCGTTGCATAGATTGAGCACGGACTTTCCAGGCTACATGAAGAAATTTTCATGTGAAGACGTTGGAGGAGAATAGCACAGAGCATAGAGAGATTAGGTAATCCAAAAATCACATAGAAGAAGTTTATAACAGGTAGAAAATAGAAACTTTCTAGTGGAATTGCATCTATAATTTTTTTTTTTTAAATTTCATGAACAAAATGAAAATATGGGCATTTGTGTAACCAAGCTCTTTCTACAGCAGCTGATATCAGATTCGAAAGGTTTAAATCATGTTTGTCCACCAGGTACTCTTTTGCCAATGCTTGATTCTTTCATTTTTGTTCTTTTCCTAAATTTTATATAGGCATTTGACCTCCTAAGTCAACCTTCCGTGTTTATTTGGCGAGCAACAAAAACCTGGAAAATCGGCATTCCTTATTTTGCATTTTGGGCTCTTAAAAAACTTATTTCATTTGAATCTGCAAGTACTACATAAAGATAATCCTCGATCGACTCACTGTCAGTTTGCACAGTCGACAATTAAATTTTTTTCCTTTTGTTTTCTTCTCACTCAATTTTGGCGTAGCTTCCCTATAAAACTGTAACGAGTCTCCTAAAGAAGCCGGTCACGATTGTGGATTACCAATTTAATTTCAAAATTTTCTTTAAAAATTGCTTCTAAGATTCTGAGATTCTGGTACTGTGAGAGGTCGGCCGCCAGGTTCAAATCTTCATTATTGGTATGCCTTATGATCATCACCTGTCTTTCATTTTTTTTTTAAAGAAAAAGAAAAGGAAAAGAGAAACTTCAGATTGGATACTGTATACCTTCAAGATCGATTGTAACAATCATATCTCTGTCCTACTAACTGCTTAATTGATTAACTGAGGGATCACAACTCCAGAATCCGATACACAATAGTTAGGTAGCGCATGACTTGTGATAACTCCAAGAACCTTTACATAATAGCGGCCGAGATACCACCTATCGATGAGATTTTAGGAATAGATATCTAATTCAGAAAACACCTTTGTTCAATTTACATGTTGATTTCCTTGAGGAATTATATATCCTTTCGGGCCATACTTTATAAAATACAAAAGTTAGTTGTTTATGTTGACAAACCCTGCCAATATTGTGATGTTCATAACTTATGAAACGAGGTTTTGTGATCATAATCCAGAAAATGTCTTTTCAGTGAACCAGACAAAATGGGCATTATGATTGTGATTATATTTTATATATTTGATATCTAGATCATAATCTAGATGTCATAGTCTTTTAATGCAAATAGCAGGAAATCGAGATCATGATGTATGCGTCAGAGCTTTTTTTAATGCAAACAACATGAAATGGAGAGCGTGATCAAGTACAAGGTCATATCAACCAATGAACATGTAACACTTAAACCATTTCATTAATGAATGATGGTTTACGTGGCATGATTTTGTTTTTTCCTTATTTTTTTAATTTTTATTATATTTACAATTCAATAATTATTTTTTACACCAGGGAAAATTAGTCAAGTCCATGTACTTCACCAATCAGAAATTAGATATTCTAATTTACAAAAATGTTAAAAATATTTCTAATTTAAGAAAAAAACATTTTAATATCCATTTTTTTGAAAACTTTAGTAAAATGAGTGTAAAATTTTAAAACAAAAAAAGTCAAAAAAAAATGGCGACCAACCGATTGCTATAATCCCTGCGGAGCAGGGACTAATAAGAAAGTAGAACAATATATTGTTGGTATTATATTTATAAGGATAATATGTCTATTCAACTTGAAAGTATCAAATATGCACATAAATGACCATTATTTGCAATTTGCATATTTATTGTCCTAAAGTGCTTTGGTGGTGTTGCAAAAGATTATTAGAACTTCTTTGTCTCATGAGAGGCGCTTTCTACTTAGAACTTCTTTGTCTCATGAGAGGCGCTTTCTACAGTTCAAGTGCATGAAATATGTCAATTTTGTAATACTAATGTGGCACATGCTGGCTAAAAAACAAATAGTTTATTTTTATTTTTTATAATATAGTCAATTTAAAGTTGAAGATGACATGTGCTTGGTTTATAAAAAAAATTAATATTTGTATTTTTGGAGCCAACATGTGCTTGGTTTAAAAAAGAAAATTATATTTGTTTTTTAGATACGACATGTATGATTTCACACTCCATGCATTTGGGTATCTCGATGAGCACTTTCAAAGTATTTGGATATTTGGTTGAGCAATTTCAAAGTATTTGAATACCTAGGCGATTTCAAAAGCTGGAAATTGAAGGTTATTACTTTTAAATATGGATATATACAATTGGGTTAAGGCTTCATTTGTAACTTCCCAGACATTTACAACTTCATAGTATTATGTCTGAAATATGAGTTACTAGTTATTCATTTATAGGATGAAATATAAACCTCAAAGGTAATGACATCGGGGCCATTACAATGAAAAAAATCAAATGATAGAAGGTAGAAGCTATGGATTATTTAGCTAAACTGGACTAAAGTTAGGTTGATTTCCAAAACCATTGAAATATCTATAATGTTGTAAAAATAGTGAACAATAAGACTTCACTTTAAAAGTCTTGAGGGGCTATAAGACTTCACTTTAAGAGGTTTTCAAGTCCAAGATGGGGTGATAGAAACATGAGGGTTTGGTTTTGTGGTGGGCAGGGAGGTGACCTCAGTGTTGTCAAGCAAAGACAAAAAAGGTTTTAACATTTTGTGTGAGCAAGGATGGGATGGGAATGATTATTTTAGGTAAGTAAATCAATGCGATGTGCTCATATCATGTTGCAATCGTTGGGTGTTATGAATCCTAGTTGGTGGCACGTGACTTTTCAATGAAAGTTAATGGCGTGGTTCTAGCTCACATATAGAGTCTTGATTTCTTTCTTGCTTGAGAATTGAACATATCCTATTGTTTTGATAAGTTTGGAGTGGTCAAGTTGGGTTTTTTTGGGTTGGAGTTTGGACTTGGTAGAGTTTTGTGGTTCATTCTGGAGGAAAAGCATGATCCTTGGAATATATGTCGGAGTAGGAAGGTAGTTAGGAAGAGAAGAGTTGGGGTCAAAATGGTACTAATGGAGGACCTTAATTAAGCAAGTAGTTGAATATGTGGGGGAAGCTTTGATAGGTAAATTTCATCAAAAGAAACATTTCAACGCAATATTTTAATAATTTGCTACAAACAAATTAGTCTCCTCTTCTTGGATACAAGTTGGTTTTCCACTTATTAGCATGAGGATGGATTACAATTCTATTTCATGTAGATTCATATGCTCATAAGGTATTGAAAGGTGATTGGTATTGGGGTTCAACTTACTTGGCACAAAAGCCATGGTTTGTGTGTTTTATTTGGGTCCACTTGTTGAGGATATTGATGGATTATAGCCTAAGAAATTTTTTAAATCCATTGGGGATTTGGTAGGTAACACTATGGATGTGGATAGTTAATTCGAGTCCAACTTGATTTATAGTGTGGCTAGGGTTTTGTTGGAAATGGATGCAAGGGAGCATTTGTCGAAGTTGATGGAGATTATAGTCAAGGGGTAGGGCTCATCATTAGCTTCTCGATGATGACGGATTTCTTTTTGGTGTATGTGTTTCCATGTCTATGGCCATGTTGTTGTAGATTGCACTTTGTCCTTTACATGAAAGGAATGGGGGAAGAAAAAATATTGGAAGTTCTAGGAGGTTTTGTGTCAGAGGACAAAGGTATTCAACATTGCATGATTTCATATTTAGTACCAAACAATGTCACGTGTGTGTCTATTGAAGAGAACGTGCCCCAAATATATGGTGTTAATTTGGTTGATTCACAAGTAGATGTAAACATGTTGAATGACTCTATTCCCAATTATTCAAAGGACATTGATCAATTGGTTTAGGTAAAGGGTATTTCTAGAATCATAATGAGGTTTTGGTTTTTGGTAAAGGGTATTTCTAGAATCATAATGAGGTTTTGGTTTTTGAGCTGGGGCCATTGAAAGAGGATACAAATTAGAATGATGCTTCTATCGAATGGCCCTATTCTTGATGCTTCCAAGGATATTGATGAATCATTATTTAGGTAAAGGGCATTTGTTGAACCATGGGTGAGGTTTTGATTTTTGAGTTGGGGCCAATAAAAGGGGACGCAAGTTAGAATGATTTAACATGACAAGCTCAATTATATGGTATGGCTATCCAAGCATAGAGACCTCTAAGTACTAGGTAGAAGGAGGGAGATTTACTTGGAAGTTCTCACCTAACCTTGGAAGTTATTTTGTTTAAACAAGTTGGAATGTCTAATCACATTTTCTATTCACAGACTTCTCCTTTGGAAGGGAATGTTTTGGATTCCATTAAAGAAGGATTATGGCTTGCTAAAGGGGAAGTTACTATTAAGTATTACAGTGCCTGAACATACTCTAAAAGAGTGTACTCCAAGAATTGTAAATTTGTTTCTTTTGGGTTGAGTAAGGTTAGTCATGGTCCTAGTTCGGTTGGGTATGGTGTAATATCCCAATGTTTTGTAGCCCCAGGCATATGCAATTATTATTTTGTTTTGTTATTATGGAACAAGGTGCTTGGACAATGGTTTGAGACATTATTATTATTAATAAATTAACTGGATCAACATGGACAACAAACAAGAATGGGGGGACATGGTTTCCACATGTGAGGGGGAATGGGGACTAGGAGTTGTTGGTCACCCAAATTTTGTACTTTGGATCATATTCTTGATTATTTTGGACCTTGGAGTTACTAATGCACTTTATTCATTGTTAGATGGCCCTCATTTGATAAATGCGCCCCTCTTAGAGATTTGGTGGGTCCCCCTTAGTGAATGCACCCTCCTTGATTGAAATATGCCCTTTTGTAAGCCCCACTTGCACTAGAGCGCCCTCTTCCTACTTTCTAAGAGTTGTAAGCTAGTTTTTAACTTCCACCTCCTTGATTCTTGCCTCCACTTCCACAAGTGTGCCCCACTCCTCTATTCATTCCTATTTTTGTGCTTTCAGGATATTTATGACCCTATTGTATCCACTATTTCACCTCATGTGCCCTCCTTGTGCTATTTTTCCTCCACTCCTTGGTTTTTTGGTAACTCCTCCTCATGCTGCTAATCCGGGAAAGGGAATCTCCTAAACTAAGCCACCACTACACCAATTCGAGTTTAGTCTCCATGATGAAGCCTAACCACGCCTCAAATTGATTCAAGTTGGTCTCTTTGGGTTCAAATTTCCCTCCTTGAGCTTTATATACATGTGTTATCTCCTTGTTGTGTTAGTTACTTAGCTAGTTGGTTGGGTGGATCTCATTGTGACTTTTTTGTTATGTGTTGGAGAGTGATGTTACTAGAGAGTTTCTGGTTGTTTACCTTTGTTTCCTCATGGACCATTACTTGTCCCTAGTCTAGCACGTAAATCCATTGGGTGAGGGTGGTGATATACGAAGGGCCGTGGTGAGCGTGGATAGTCACAACTCATCGGGTAGTGTAGACATAAGGGAGGTAGATGGTGAGAGAAGGAGTTGCAGCTATTCTGGTTTGTAATGTGTTTAGATGGTTGTAAATGATAGACATAAAATTTGATTTGTATTAGTTATTGATGGTTGAAGGGGGGGGGGCAACCATGACTATGATTTTTACTAGTGAGTGATGGTTGTAGGGGACAACCATGGGATCTGCTTTGATGGCTACAAATGGTAGCCTGTGTCTCTGTGTCTCTTATGGTTTATGTGGTTGTGTTGTTAATGTCGTTAACACTCACTATCTAACCACACAAATCAACACACACATAATCGAATTAGTAAGACATCCTCGTATGGAAGATAAGTGAAAGGAAAATGTGATGATAACAATAATAATTGAGCACTCACAAACGCCTACAATTGAATACTTACTTTCATGTTTTCAATAACATTGCAATCTAACAACTATTATAAAGCACATGAGCTAAACATTTGTACTCAACCATTACAAGTATACTGGAAGGATCAATTATCGTACTTTTATTCATAAACATTCATTGTTTGCAAGTACAACATATTTATCTTACATATCATGTTCTTTAGGAAAGGATATGTTTGCTTATGTTTGCGTTACCTTGACTCAGCCTTTCCCTTGGGTTACATGGTGTCTATGGCCTTGGTTTCAGGGCCGAGCACACCACATCCGGGAAGGATTTATAACCCTTTCCCGAGGCTTCTATACAAGGGCTTGGTTCTTTAGAGGATTTATCATATCTTCATATTCTAATAGGTAAATGCTTCAACCTAGGATTTAAAACCCTAAGGGAAATCTAGGGGTCTGGGAATAGGCATGAGCATTATTATGGACACTACTGCATCTTATGTAGGGAGAAAGTCATTATTATTTCATACCCAAGAGAAAGCTAAAAGAGAAACTGGTTAAAGAAAACAAAAAACCTCAAATAAATAAAGTAGGGACCCTAATACTAGTTTAAAATGATCATTCTTTCTTTGGATATTAAAGGCCTATGTAGTCTAGCAACAACACTAGCCTTAGGTTGATTGTTGGAGGTCAACAAACTAAATGTTGTTTTATTACATGAGACCATGGGAAAGGTGATAAGATAATTAGTCTTTTGAAAAAATATTTGAAGGACATGGGTTCTCATATTTAGATGCAAATGGGAACTTGAGAGGTTTATGGACTACTTGGAGTAATTACATTTCGTTGCTAAAATATTATTTGATTCAATCAAGTCTTTGCACTGGGCTCTTCTTCAAAGATATGGACTTGGAGATATGGACAATTGTTTCGGGTTTTCTCCTTCTCCTCGGATTGCATTAAAGGGGAGTTTGTAATAATAGGAGGTGACATGAAATTTATCTTATCCAAGGAGGTTTTGGGGGTCAAGTGCTCGACAAGACCTCACTTTGAATATTTTAGACACAAAAATAGTATAAGCATGCTATATAGATTGAGAGCCTATCGAGTTTAGCTTGATTTGGTGAAATAATTGGGTTTAAGAGGCAATGTATCTCTAAGTAGCTTGATTGTTTTCTTGTTTTGAAGTCCCTTTTCATGTTAATGAAAAGTCAAGATCATGCATTGAGGTTGGTTGTATATCAGATCATGGCTAGATAATTATTTAGATGGAAAAGTCGAATGCCAGTAGTCCTTTCAAATTCAATGTGTCCTAGTTGCCTAATGATGTTTTTCAAGAACCAATGAAAAGATAATGGAGTGCATGTTTTTTTTCCACATAAAAAACTCCACAATTAATTAATTTAAAATGAACCACATTGTTCATGGGCCTATAGAGGCTAACTGAAATATTTCCCATATACATCAGATACATATTGTTCTAACCATATTCACCAGATATACAAATATTGTTGGACTTTCCCAATAAGTTTTCATGTAACATAAAGACACATGTGTATGTCTAGGTCTCACAAAATAATGGAGTGCATGTTATAAATATGTCCTAGTTGCCTAATGATGTGTTTCAAGAACCAATGAAAAGATAATGGAGTGCATGTTATTTGAATTATAGGGAAACGACTTGTTTTCAATTTGTGAGGGTATTAAAGAAATTTAAAGTGTCGGTAATGGCTTGGGTTTCTGAACATAGGGACAAAATGGCTTGAGATATGAAAGATGAAAAAGTATATTAGATTTATATGTATGGGTTTTGTTTATTAAGGAATGATTTTTTTTTTTTTTTTAATCCAGGAATGGCAGGTGAGGGGGGAGTAATTCTAGACTCCTTGGGGAACAAGAAGAAAGACTTTGCCTGGGGCATTGGGAGAAAGACCAACAATGCAACAGAATGGTTAGGACTCATTAAAGGTTTGGAGATTGCAGCCAGCCTGGGAATTAAGAAACTCACCATCCTTGGAGACTCTCTAGTCATTATCAGAGAAGCCAGGCGTATTATTGCTAAACGAAAAAGTCCCATCTCCAAAATGCACCACCTCCTTCTGTGCATTAGTATTGAATTTAATAAGATCTCCTTCCTTCATATCCTATGAGTACTGAATAAGAAAGCAGACAAGATGGCGAATATTGGAGTCGAGCTTGCTTATGGCACTCTAAGGCTTGATGAGGATAATTTGGAAACTTCATGGATTCCCTAAACCTAGAGTTGGATTTCAGGCTAAGTTCTAAGTCCCTACATCTTCCCCCCATTATGGACTCCTTTCATTTAATTAGCTTCATAATTAAATCTTGTTGGGATTCCTCCCTTGGGGAAACAACGACACCCTCCCTTCTCGATTGTGCCTCCTGCATGCACGAAGTTAAGGCTCCTTAGAGTACAACCAGTTGGACGACATGCAGGCTATATGAATTATTAAAACCCTCGCTCCGAGATCCTCTCATAACTCACTTCTCTATTTCTCATCCTCTTGCTGCCCTTCTTGGTCTACGTTTGCAGTTTGTCTTGAACGGTCTCTGTGTTGGTAAGATGGCACACTACGGAGATGGGCGTGGTGGGAAGCACTACTGCCGTGGCGTTGGTAGTTACCAGGGGGATGAGAATCCCACCCGTGGAAGTTGCTGCAAGTTGGGTTGCTGCTCCAATTCTAGGTGTGGCAGGGGAGCACAGCCAGGGGAAAGGTGGGATGAACCTGCAGAACACGAGGGCCATCCAAGACTTGGTCCCTGTCGTAGGCACACAGGGGCAGGAAACGTTGTTGGGTAGGACGAAAAACATAGTATCTCAAAGTTCGAGGTAGAATTCCTGGATCGTTTGCAGGAGTTGGAGCTACAGGTGAGGATGGTCCGAGGTGAAAACATTGAGTTCAGGAAGGTAATTTCCTGTCTTTATAACTTTGCAACTGCTTCTCATTTTGAGGTTAAAGCCCATAATATATGTGTGGCTGAAAAGATAGAGCATTTGGAGGAAACCTTGGCCCTAGCCTACCCCCGCAAGCTTTGGAAGCTCAAGGTATCAGGTAGCGAGCTTGAGAGCATAAATCGAAAGATGGAGAAGCTGCAGAACTTCATGGCTACAGCTGGTAACTTCGTGGACTTGAGCACTGAAAAAAACAAGGCTGCGGACTCTTCGGGCGCAACTATGGACCTTGGACCTCATTAGCACTTTATCTTCACCAGCCACGCGTTGGCTTCCTAGTTTATTTATGCTCTCTATGTTTTCTAGTACTCTATATAGGAACTCTGTTTATTTCAGTTTAGGCTCTAGTCTTTGCTGGCTTCTTGGTTGGGCTCAATGCCTAAATTTTGTATAAGGCAAACAATCAGAAATGTATCACTTCTGCATATTCCTCCTAGGACAGTTTGTTAAATGGTTTAGCTTCAATAGGACAGAAAGGTATCATGCTGAATTCAAGGTGAATCATGATGAACTTGGATTGATGGTTGTCTACCTTACATGGGAGCAATCAGATCAGTCTTTTTTGATGTAATCCTCTTTTTTTATATATAATCACAGCCTCTAGCCGTTTCTGTTAAAAAAAAGGAATGATTTTTTTTATTAAAAGAGATGGAAAGGAAGAAGAATAAAATATTAGCATGGAAGGAAGAGGAGATTTGTTTAAAGAGTAGCATTATATGGATTAAGAAAGGTGATGAAAATGCTAGATTCTTTCATCACTTTGCCAATCAAATCAAATGAAGAAATCAAATAGGAGGAAGTACTTAATGGTGAAGGTGCTATGGTGAGGAATTTTTAAAAAATTGCAAGGTCACCTTTCTTAAAGTTTTTATTTGGGTTATGAAGATAGTGTTAACCATCCTCATTTCCATCCCTACGTTCCTTCACTTTGTTGAACATAAATTTGCAAGATCAATTCACCTAGTGTTGCTATTGTTCCTATTAATCCCCTTGTCCTTCTCTTTATTGTATACAAAAAGAGGTAAAAGTCTCTCGATTCACATGGATATATTATAATGGGAATACTGATTTTCCCCACCCATAGTAGATGAAGGAACTCCTAACAATATGCATGAAAATACTAGACCGACCATTGTGCCTTAGGATCTCTCACGGGAGGATGCACAACTCTCACCACACACGGCTCGAGCAAAGGAATAATATACTTTTCACATTATTTTTTGCTCCTTGCTCAATGCACCTTGAGGATCCAAACACCTACCCAAGCATTGACAGGTCCCACCACTTACCCAAGCATTGATGGATCCCACGAAATGGTGGAAGACCTTGGTTTGTGTAGATGGTGGTGTAATTACAAGAATTGTTTGCATTCCTCACCAAAGAAGTGCAAGATTGTCCTATTCCACGATGTTGCCTACAACTATTAAATCTATGAATTGTGAGATCTATGTGATTGTTCGATGGCATCAAACTCGACATGGCAAAAATGAAAATCTGTACTCGACTTAAAGCCTCCCACAAACCTTAAGCAGACAAGAATCTTCATCTAAATTTTCTCCACACTCCTAGAACCCATTCAGACTCCATTACCACCACAAAGACATTTGTTCTCCCCTTTTCCCATGGATTGCAAATATGAGAAGTTGAAGAATCGTTATGTAAATAACATAACCCAAATTCATTTAATGGGGAATATTGAACACCATGTGATGGGAATTGCTTGTAAATATCTATGTATCTATGTTTATTCATTACTTCAAATAATTGGAACCAAAGAAATTAGGTGTCCTTCCATGGTAGTCAATGACAGCAAGGCAAGGAATGTAATCTTGGTCCTTATTTACATAACGACGATGGGTTTAATTGACTTAGCAATTTTGAACAAGGCCAAACAATGTTCAGTGATCTTGGCACTTTAAGCTCATTTTCACACAAATTTTCAGGCTTTTTAAATAAGAGGATTGGACTATGAATCTATAGCTCACATGAGTCCATAATTCCTCACTATCTTTATATGATCATACGTCCACGTCAACAAATATAAACATAGATACCTATCAACCTCACACAACTAGAGGGATTATCCATGTGCAAACTTGAATAATAATTTTATGTAGGTATTGTTACGTGTGATTTAACAAAACTTCTTCAGGGCTATCATTGGTTACAATGTTAATAGAAAAGAGATGTGAAATGTCCATTGGTTGTAGCTTGGGTGGTTGGGAGGAATGTTGTTACCCTCCCCACCCAGGTTCAATTCTTGTAAGTGACATATTGCTCTTGTTGAGCCCATATTGTAATGATTGTAATTCATGCCACCTTGATTCTCGCTAGAATAACAGGTGGTGACCATTTCCCAGTGGACTAGCCCTCTAACAAACGGCGAACCACCTTTAAAAAAAAAAAAGAGATGTGAAATACCTCTAGTCCAAGAAAATGAATGTAGTGTTACCACCACTTGCTCGGTACCTACAATAGTTTTTTAAGAACACAAAACTTCAATTATGATGATTAAAATAATTAATTAACAAAAGAACTCATAAGCAAGGAAGGATTTGCAAAGGTCTCTGATGCAGGCGAGTCTAAAACTAGAACATTGAATTCACTAGGCCAAAAAGAATTGATATGGTAAGATGGGCAGGGTTGGCAAGGTGCATTAAAAATGTACAGTGTAATAGGTAGGAATGAGGATATGGTGGTATGGACAAACTAGACATGGGTTTCAGATTGATTGATTGAACTGCAAAGTTTTCATCGCCAAAGCTGATAACATTCCATGGATGCCCATACCTCATGCCAAGGAAACCAAATGGCTCTAACACCTCACAAGCTTGTCTTAAAAGCAAATTTATCTTGCACATAAAGTTCACCGATGAGTAACCCTATAGACATGTACAGCCAAAATCAATCCACATCATATGAATGTTCCAACAAACAATGCATATACCACTTACATTTTGCTACTCTTAAGAGTTTATCTTCATATAATGTTCCAACAAATAGGCCATATGCCACGAAGTCGTTTAATCTCTAGATGATTTGCACATTTCTGACAGTTTTCTCCGGAATCCGACGACGCCAAAATTGCTGAAATTGCAATTTCGGTTGCTAGAATTGTGATTTTGATTGCATGGATGGATTCAACACCCTCAATTACCTTTGGGGCACCTCAATTATGCAATTCCAACAACCCCAAACTGCAATTTCAACAATTTGAACCAAATTTTGGCTGAAATTATTACAAAATTCTAGGTGTAAATCGTCTAAAGTTCAACTCACTCCATATGCCACTTACATTTTGCTACTCTTAAATATGCTCATCCTCACAAAATCAATGATCATATTATATGTAAATATCCGTCGAAATGGAAGGAAGACACCTTTGCCCTTACACATGCCCCTATAGTAACCTCTGTAGGTTTTAAGAGTCCAACGATCCAACCCTAACCCTGATTAGGGTTTGCACTTCAACATTTATACACACAAAGATGATCGATGATTTTTCTGTATTTGGTCTTTACTATCGCCAAATGCGTTGGTTGAGGTGGGGGGGGTATGAGGCCAAGGTGTACTTCACGTCTGGGCCACGATGGTTTATTTCCCAATAAGCCATATGCTCCATGCGAGAAGGGCAACTTCGCTTTTGTTTGCATGGATTGCGAGTGTTTCTGGAGAAGCCGGGATCGCATGAGGGTAAAATTTTAGTTATTTGAGGAGGAGCGGCCTCTGTTTATGTGGGTATTTTGTGTACAACAAATTCCGATTTAAAATGGTGTGAAGATGATCTCGTCCATCTTTAGTCCTAATCAGGATTGGCACTTTAACGCAACTTCAAAAGATGATCAATGCTCTGTTTTGATTTGCTGTTCCTCTTTATTGTGAGATGCTGCTGCTTGATCTTGAGAAGAAAGCGAACGTGTTATTTTCGTCCGGGCCACGATGGTTTATGATCGCCTAAGGTGTTCAAAACCACCGCGGCCCAGACGACAAGAATACTCTCGCGTTTGGTTACACGGATTTGGGAAAACCTGACTCCTCAAATAGAAGCGGCTATTGCAACAGCCTCTGTTTATATGGGTATTTTCTCTACCGAACAACACGCTGAATCAACATGATGTGTAGATGCACTAGCATAGGTCCTTATTATACCGGATTTGTTTTACGGAGAACCTAGGGGTTTAAAAAGTATTTCTAGTTGCTTCTTTTACTCAAAATATTCTTTGAACTTTTCTTCATTTTGATCTGTTTTGTTCGATCTTGCTTACATTGCAAGTTAGCATGGATAGAGGCAAGGTGAAGAATCAAAATGGTGTCTAGATGAAATAGCTATAGATCAATATTATCTCAAATCTAATGAGTGCTCCGGTATCAAAATTTTTCAAAGTTCAATTTTTTTTTCTTTTCATTATTTGCACTTCGCCTTAGATCTGAAGTTTTATGTGGCCATGTTAGTTATATAAGTGGATTTATGCTTAAATTTGTTGTTTGTTTACATTCCTTTTCGATTTTGCGATTTTATTTATGCACAGTATATTTAAAGTTATTAATTTTTCATATGTTAATCCAAGGTTAACAAAGATATTCTAGCTGATGCTTTTGCTGGGATCTATTAGATATCATAAGATCCATTTTAACCAGCATCATTTGCCAAAAGAACTTTGAAACCTGACTCCTTAAAAGAAGACATTTTTGTTGAAGGGTTTTCTTCGAATTTCATGACTCACATTTATGGATGGCATTCTGTCTAATCCCATAGTTGTTGGCTAATTAACCAGAGTACCTAATGATGGGATATGAACGTCTACCTGCTCACACTAGTACCTGTTCATTTCAGGCATACACACTATATGCACAATTTTTCCTTTTTCTTTCCCACCTGCTGACATGTAACTAGCTATCAGTTTGGTCTGTTTTATAATGGTTTTGCTTATTAATTATTTTATTTTATTTTGTTGTCAGTGACATGTGGGACTGATCTCGATCTGTGGTCTAAAAAACCACCATCCATGGGCATCTAAACTCTTAAGCTGTCAAAATCTCCCAGGGATTATACCCTGGCTTGGGCCAACTATCACTTAGTACCCCTTAGGGATTATACCCTGGCTTGGGCCAACTATCACTTAGTATCCCTTAACATGGCTGGATAATAAGTGTCCCCTCCCAGCTACTTTGAGGAGTTGAATTTGGGTTGCCATTATATGCAAACTATCCCTTAGTATCCCTTAGCATGGCTGGATATTAAGAGTCCCCTCCCAGCTGCTTTGAGGAGTTGGAGTTGAAATTGGGTCACCATTATATGCAAAACAAGGCTCTTGATGTTGACACCAACAACGAATTTTTTACTATTATTATTATTTTAGAGATTCATTATTTATTTATATTTTGATGTTTGTATTTTTTACTTTTCCACAATAGAGTTGCTTTAGTTTTTTTCTTCTTTTCATTTTAGGTTTACATTTTATATGCACAATTATTCTTTTTCTTTATTTTTTCCCCAAGAAAGTAACCAGTAAAGCATAGTATCTTTTTATTGACAGTTCCTTTATACAGGGGTAGATAAAAACTAAAAGCTTGATATAGACAAAAACATACTAGCAGCTACTTTAGATGAAAGATGCATGATGAAGCTTTGTGCTTAAAAAATAAAAGCTTGATATAGACAAAAAAACACAGTAGCAGCTACTTTCGATGAAAGATGCATGATGAAGCTTTGTGCTTACTCCTTGTTTTCCAAAATGATTAAGCCCCTATCCACCACTTGCTTCCATTTTCTGTATATACGAGCAAAGGACGAGTTATTGAAATTATTCTTCAGTTCCTTGATCTTAACTAGAAGTGGTTGTAAATTATAGTTTCTCAATGTAAATTCTCCCTTGGTCCATTTGATGACCAACAACGAATCCCCAAAGATCTCTACATTTGTTATAGCCATCAACTCTAGGAAATTGTTTGTTGTTTGTTTCTGGATCAATGCCAACTTTGAAACTAAGAGTCTTGGATAAGTGTAAGATCCTCCCTGCTCCTCCAAATGGCAAGTTCCCTTGTGAAGCATCATCAAAGTAAAGCCTAGGCTCTGATTTTATCAATAACCTTCTTCACCACTCTAGGTGCTTTTAGGAGACTTCTGATGGTTACAGGAGCTTTCAACTTAATATTTAAGCTTTGAACTGTTACTCCCAAAGGGGGAACAAACTTATCTTCAAATATCCTTGTGTTTTTTTGCCAACCATATGCCCCAAGCCACAATTAATGGTATAGCACGAATTTTTTTTGTACCTGTGTGAAACACACCACTTCTCAAGCCTGAAGTTCAACAGAATCCCTAGACCAGTTTCCTCCCAACCCTTGAGAGTATTGCCACCTCTGTCCAAGCCTTTTGTGTAGAAGTACAACTCATGATTAAGTGTTGATATATATCATTATGAGCTTGACATGGATTGCACCACCCAGCCTAGGTCCTCTTTTGTAAAATGTCCCAGTTTGGTATATAATAAAGTGGGCTTTCGATGGACATTTAAACTACCAAATTTCCTTCCATCACCATTTTGGTGGCTTGCCCTCTCCATCAGAAGCTAGCACCTTATAACCTTCCTTTGGTGAATAATTTCCCCTTGGAGTTTTTTTTGACCATATCAAATAATCCTCATCTTTAAGGAAAACATATCTAGCTCGAAGCCCATCTAAGTAATGCTCCAAGATATTATTCTGCCTCTCCAAAACCCAAAGCTCTCCCTGGGATTCATCGTTGATGCCAAAAGGATCATTTAACAGGGTTTGCAATCTAAGATAAGTTGTAAATACCTCTGCTTGCAAGTAAAAATTCATGTGATTTGGAGGTTTGAAATTTTCTCAATCCATGGATCCAGCCCCACCCGGACCTTTTGTATTTCTTCCAATTTTTGACCAATTACAAACCAAAGGAATGCTACCTGTTAGTACCGGGAGCTACATTTTCAATACTTTAAACCGAAGGGCCAATCTCAAATTCAACCCATCGAGCATCAAGGTAAGCCTTCAGTTATTGAGTATTTTTATCATGACTTGGCTTTGGGAGGTCGATGGTGATGGAAAGCTGCTGGTTCAAGGGGTTGGTATCCAGATAACAAACGTTGGGCATTTTTACATTTCATGTCAATGTTTGAATGTGAAGAGGAGTTTGATAATGCACATGAACACATTCAGTTGTTTAAAGTTTTCAAAGCCAAATTTCAAATGTCAAAAGAAGCTTATGGCTATCCGGGAAGACTGTCAAACATCACATGGAGAGCTAAAGCATCAAGGCAGAGTATCCAGATGCCAATGAGGAAATGTATCAAGCGATATCAAGTACATGTTTCATTCAACGCCAGGAGCACACCCAGAGAATTTGGAATGCCCAATGTCATAAAGTCCCAAGCTCAAATATCATTGAATTCCACAGTCAATACCAAACGCCCAAGTGGTGAAAATTCAGTGCTAAGTGCCCTGTCCGAAGTTCTCAGAGGTTGCAGGGGAAGTCACTTTCTTAAATAAAGCTAAAAATGTCTTGTAAATTGGAGCAGTGATCACACGATCAATGTATGGAGTTGCGATTATAGGTCATGGAATGTTGAAATTCATGAACAGGGAGTTCCCCTTTTTGTCGAGCAGTCATTTTGCTAGTATGATGGAAATAATGAAAATTAACTTATACACAGAGAGGCAAAGAGGAGCAAAGCACAAAGGCTCACTCTCATACACAAGGGAATGGTCAAACCAATTCAATTAACTATTGAAATGAGATTACAATATATAGGTGTAGATAGTCACTACAAACCAAACCATAGATCCATAAAGTGTGGATCTCAAACCTCTAGATACTGAATATAGAAACTACACATAAACCCAATCCCAATCAACCTGCCTATCATTTCTACATTATTCCAACATACCCCCTTAATGTAGAAATGGGTTTTCTACAACACCTAATTTCTGCCTAAGAATCTAAAAATGAATCCTGCCAATACGTTTTGTAAATAGATCAGCGACATTATCACTTGTGTTACAATACAGAAGTTTAATTTCCTTAGCTTCAATCTTTTCTCTAACAAAGTGATGTTGCAGCTCAATGTGTTTTGTCCTTGCATGATAAACTGGGTTGTGTGCTAGCTTGACTGCACTTTGATTGTCACAATGTACTTTTGTGGGTTCTCTTTGCTTTTCTCCAACATCTTCAAGAATCCTCCTCAACCAGACAGCTTCACATGTAGCACTGGATATAGCTTTATATTCAGCTTCTGTGGATGATAGAGAAACAGTTGGCTGTTTCTTGCTGCTCCATGATACGACCCCAGATCCAATGTTGAATGCATATCCTGTAGTAGATCTTCTGTCATCAATGTTTCTTGCCCAATCAGAGTCAGAAAATCCTGCCAATAGAACATCAAACTTATCAGTATATAAAAGACCAAAGTTCGTTGTCCCTTTTAGATATCTAAGGGCCTTCTTTGCAGCCTTTCAATGGCTTTCATTTGGCTTAGCCATGAATTGACTAAGAATACTGATTGCATATGATATATCTGGCCTTGTAGTAGTGAGATAATTCAGACTTCCCACCAATTGTCGATACAAAGTACTATCTGCATCTTTTGTTCCATCTTGACTGCATAGCTTTACATTCTATTCTAAAGGAATTATTGATACTTTGCAATCACTCATATTGAATCTCTTCAATATTTCCTTCACTACTTACTTTGAGTGATCATAGTCTTACCAGATTCTTTCCAAACTTCAAGTCCCAAACAATAGTGAAGTTCACCAAGGTCTCTCATTTCAAATTCCTGTGACAAATGATTTTTGATTTCTGCAATCAACTTACATGCATTTCCTGTAATAATGAGATCATCGACATATAAAGATATTAGGCAAACATTTTTTTCCTTATCTTTCTTCACATAAAGATTAGGATCACTTTGGCTTTTCACAAAATCTTTCTGATTAAAGAAGGTATCAATCTTTATATACCATGACCTAGGGGCCTGTTTCAATCCATAGATAGCTTTCATTAACTTACATACAAGATGCTCCTGTCCTTTCTGCACAAAGCCTTCCGTCTGGACTAAGTACACCTCTTCTTTAAGTTCACCATTTAAGAAGGCAGATTTTACATCTAATTGATGGATATTCCAATTATGAACTGTAGCTAATGCAACCAGAATTCTAATGGTGTTTAATTTTGCTACTGGTGCAAAAGTTTCCTCAAAGTCAATTCCCTCCTGTTGAGTATAACCTTTTGCTACTAGTCTTGCTTTAAGCTTAAATCTGATTTAAGCTTATATTTAAAAACAACCATTTACAGCCTATGGGTGTCTTACCCTCTGGTAACTCAGCTAATTCCCAAGTCTGCTTTTTCATAATTGAGTTATATTCTTCATTCATTGCTTCAACCCATTCTGTTGTATCTTTGGCTTGCTTGTAATTCATTGGTTCACTGATATTCATTAAATTAGACATTAGAGCATAGTCATTATACCTTGGAGGAAGACGAGTTTGTCTTGTTGACCTTCTTAGCATTAGATTACCTGAATAGGTTCCATCCATAATTTTTCTGCTTTCTGCTGTATCTTCTTCTGAACTTGTTGAAGTACTGATGCTTATGCTGCTATTTTCACCACTGCTTCTGCTACTTTCACTGCTGCTTCTGTTATTATGCTCCTGCTGCTTCTCTTGTGGCTCCCCCACTTCCTGTTCCTGAACTATTGAGTGTAACTTGACATAATCATCATTGTTAGCCAGACTATGCCATTGTTCTGATTTGTTACTTGTATCTGTATGTTCATGGAACACTACATCTCTGTTAGCAATTAATTTATGAGTGCTAGGATGAAACAGCTTATAAGCTTTGTGATCATGCCAATACCCAACAAAGACACATTCAAGTGATTTAGCTTCTAGTTTCCTTCTATCATCTTTTGGCATGTGTGCAAAAGCTTTACAACCAAAAATTCGTAGATGCTTAACTTCAGGTTTATATCCATTAAGAACCTCAAATGGTGTTTGCAGGTCTAATTTCTTTGTTGGACTTCTATTTTTCAAATATACAACTGTATTAACAGCTTCAGCCCAAATACCATTCGAAATTTTCTTACCTTGGAGCATATTGTGAGCACATTCAACTAGTGTCCTGTTCTTTCGCTCAGCTACCCCGTTTTGCTGAGGGGTGTGTGATACTGTAAATTGCTGCTGGATTCCATTTTCCTTACAGTATTTTTTGAAGGCTCCAGACACGTATTCACCTCCACTGTCAGATCTGAGAATTTTAATGCATTTTTCTTTCTGCTTTTCTATCATCATTCTGAACTCCTTGAAATATTCGAAGACATCTCTTTTCTTTCTTATGAAATAAACCCACGTGTATCTAGATTTATCATCAATAAATGTTAGAAAATATCTGTTTGCCAAGTGCACAAGCACTACATTCTAAATGCACATTCTTTATTACAGGCAGTCCCTCAACCATAGATTTATTCTGAAGTAGTATAAGATCATGATGATTAATATGGCCATACCTTTGATGCCAGAGTTCCTCTGTGGTGATGATGGTGGATGCCAGTGCTAGATGACTGTCTTTGCACACATCCAGCTTATATAGTCCTCCACATCTTGAACCTGTAGCAACAGTCTTGTAGTGGTCTCGTATGTCTTTGATATGACAGTGGTACTTGCCAAATTCTACCTTTAGGTCATAATCGGTTATGGTTGAAATAGAGATAAGGTTCTTTTTAATACCAGGCACATACATAACATTATGTATTTGTTTCAATTCACCATTAGATAATTTCACCTTTACTATTCCATAACCTTGAACCTTGAGTGACCTATTATCACTTAAATAGATGTGAGTGTCATTAAGCTTTTCATTGTATTCATCGAACCATTCTCTCCTACAAGACATGTGTAGATGCACCTGAATCTATGAACCATGCATTCTTATCATCTGTCTCAGCAGACAGAGCATCCTCAGAAATAAATAATCTCATATTTCTAAATTCATCAATTTCTGGAGTGTCTGTGTTTGCAAGATTCCCATTGTGATTTGCATTGTGACTTCCATTGTAGTAGTGATTTCTATTGAAATGACCATCTACATTATTTCTAAAATCATCAGTCTGAGCCATACCTTTTTGTTTTGAGTAAAATTTGCTTCTGTCTCCATTCCATGATTTGCCTCTATCTCGGTTCCATGAGTTGCCTCTGTCTCCATTCCAGGGTTTGCCTGTATCTCCGTTCCATGAGCTGCCTCTGTCTCCATTCCATGATCTACCCCATGGTTTGCTTTTGTGCATATATCAACCTCTTGCCATTAGTGCGAGATCTGAACCCTGAGCATCGAGTTCAAAATTCTTCATCCTTTCTTCTTCTTGAAGAAGAATACCTGTGAGTTCTACAAAGTTTGGGGGTTTTTCTCTCGCTGCAAGTGCTGAAATAAACACTTTGTAATCTGGCAGTAAACCTTTCAGGGCTATAGTTACTTGATCAGTACTATTTACTGCTTCACCTATGGTGGCCAAGTTATCACTCAAATCTTTGATGCGAGAAATAAACTTACTTACCCCTTCATTTGCTTCCATCTTGATTGACAACAGTTTGGTTTTCAGAAACAAGATCCGATTTGCATCAGTTATTTCATATAGACTTTTGAGCATATCCCATGTTTTTTTAGATGTGTCATAGTTTCTGATGTGAGGGATGATCTTGTCTTGCACAGACATTCGCAGAGTCACCTTGGCTTAGGCTTCCCTCTTGTTCCAATCTGGAAGTAATGCAGGCTCTGCGGGCTTCAACTCAGTGCCATTCACAATTGTCCAACCATCGAATAATTCAAGAATAGTCTGCAACTTGAATTTCCAGTTGACATAATTCTCTCCATTCAATTTGGAAGCCTCATTGATGTATGTATCGGCCAACGGTTGTTGGGAGGCGGCGGCCATTTCACCTAATCTCAGAGGGAGACTACAAGGTCAATCAATAAAAAAAATTCAGAAAATATTTCACCTCTACAACGCCAGTCCGATCACCTGCGATCCACTTTCTCCAGCAATTACACAGTGTCGCACCGTAATAGACAGCACCCACGCGGCAGTTTGGAGCACGAAAAACGCCGTAAGTGCAGTACTGAAGTACCGCGCCTTAGCAGAGTCACTACTCGCAGTAGTGCAGGGGTACCGCGCCCTAGCAGGCTTGCTGAAGTACCATGCCCTAACAGAGTCGCGGCTCACGGTAGTGCATGGGTACTGCGCCCTAGCAGTGTATGGACCTGCGGTACTATTGTTGAGGGAGCGCTGGGCGATGGCTGAGCGGTGGCTGGCCGTGATCTCCTTCCTGGCGGCTGCACTTCTTCTTCACGTCGACAGTCAAATGAATGACGGCTCTCCTTTTGACTTCCTCTAAGCAGTGGCAATCATAGTTGTCACACCAGCAATCCACAGTGGGCGGTGTGCTCTGGTGATGATAACGGGCAGTGTTCACAGGATGGCTTTCTTCATAGAGCAACAAACTCCTCAACAGATTCACATGCAGCACGAAGCTGGATGCCTCCTTCTCAGTAGTCAACATGAGCTGCGGTTTCTTCCCAACACCAACATCGATTTCTCCACAGCACTGACGGCCTCCTTTCGCACGGCTCTACAAAGCCCCAAAAAAATAAATCACAGCAATAGCTGGCTCCCACAATAGGCCGCAATGGGCTCTTCACACCAACAGGCCACTATGGGCTCTGATACCAAATTAACTTATACACAGAGAGGCAAAGAGGAGCAGAGCACAAAGGCTTACTCTCATACACAAGGGAATGGTCAAACCAATTCAATTAACTATTGAAATGAGATTACAATATATAGGTGTAGATAGTCACAACAAACCAAACCATAGATCCATAAAGTGTGGATCTCAAACCTCTAGATACTGAATATAGAAAGTACACATCAACCCAATCCCAATCAACCTGCCTATCATTTCTACATTATTCCAACAATGAAAGCACTGGCAAAAAACGAATCCAGGCTTTGAAGTGAAGGAACGCACATCCAGATGTTAAAAGCCAGAGCATCATCGGCCAGCGTCTGTGCACAAGAGCTTGAGTTAGATTGTCAAAGTCATAATATTGGCTGCCACAAAATCACACAGGTGTTTGTTTTGAAGAATGAATGCCTTCAAATGATAGTTTCCACAGTTTAATAAAAATGGGGATGTTGAAGGATCATCGACAGCTTATATCTTCGCAGGTTCTTCATGTGATGCATTTCTCGGTTCAATTGTTTAATTGTAGATGCCAGCTTACATATTTAATCATCCATGATCCCTCTCTAAGAACGGTATTCCAAAATTTGAAATCTGGCAAGGTTTAAATTTGGGAATTAGTGTTCCCAGAACTCCTGTAGCGCACAATCAAGGGGAAAATGCAAACTCGCTATCGAAATGTTTATATGGTTTCAAGTTAATCTTTGCTTCGAGAAGATTCGAGGAAGAATTTTTATTATCCTCAACATCTATCAAAATAAATCAGCAGCAGGAGATCGAAGATAAAGTAAAGATTTAAAGATTTACTCTGGTTAAAGGGATCGCTGAAGAAGTGGATCTCAGATTTGTCCATCAAAATTTTGTGCTCGAAATCAGTTACACCAAGTTCACAGACATATTTGTGTTATTTCTTGTTATTTCTTTACCTGAATTAGCAATTTCGATCCATTTCTCATGGATTTGAAACCTCCTTTGTAACGAATGTAATTTTGATAAATGACAAGCTGGGAAGCTTTGGGAGTAGGGAGTTCCAGCCAAGGGGCTGTGAGAAAATTGAAATGGGATCGAGAGTCTAAAACCTTTTTGCTCTGTAATTTCATTTGGAAGCCTATTATCTGAAGATGTACATCCATTGTGAACCAGGTTTCAGCTACCTTAAGCTTTGTATTCCGTGATTTTGTTTAAATCATCACAGTTATGGATTCTTTCACGCTGATGTTTTTTCATCGTGAATGCCCATACCTGTGATTGAATATTCATGCCATCTCTGTTTAGAATGTTTTTCTGAATATGGTGATCTGAAATGTTACATGTGAATGAACAGTGTGTTCCACATATTGCCAATAAGCTCTTAACCTGGATAATAATTGATATCATTCTTGCTTTAGCCAGCTTCCCATGTTATGTGCAGAAGCCTGATGTTTTCAGTTGTTTCACACTTTCTTTGTCTGCATACTCTTGACCCCTCTACACAATTAATTCAATCAATCAATTAACATTTGCCTTTGAGCATTAAGATGTGCTAGCCATGCCCTCTCCGCTAAGCTTTTCAAAATATGGATGGATACATTTTACATGTTTTTAACAGGATTTCTCAACCAATCTTCAGTAGACGCTGGAAAAATATGTTTCATATGAACGACAATACACCAAAGACATTTCTGTTGGATTAGCCTCTACATTTTCCAGCTGGTGCTTTTGAAAATTGGGATATGTTTTTTTAATACCCAGGCCCCCATGGCTTTGGGAATTGCTATCTTCTTCCATTCTACTAAAGGTAATACTTTCGTGTACCTCTCACTTGACCAAATGAATCTAGAGCATGATTTCTTTATTTATTCCAAGGACTTATAATAAATAGGTGTTGATTGCGACGAGAGCCGCTTTACAGCCCAGTATGGGGGAGATCTTGTGAGTCGAGTTTGTCGAGTAACAAAATAATACAAAGTAAACAAAAAAAAATAATACAAAGTAAAAAGTAATAAATATTATGTCGGCCATAAACAAAAAAGAATAATACAAAGTAAAAAGTAAATATGAGACTTAAACTAGAGACTTTAGAGCTTAGGATTAGGTGGTAAATGTGGTAAATATTATATTGGCCATAAACAAAAAATAATAATACAAAGTAAAAAGTAAATATGAGAGTTAAACTAGACTTAAACTAGAGACTTTGGAGCTTAGGATTAGGTGGCTCAGGTATTGCACTCAAGGAGCTATTCAAGGAGAGGTTTGCACCTCGGGAGATTTGATCCCTCTCGGCGCCTGATAGAGCCTAGGATTTGAATCTAGGCTGGTTCTAATACAGCTTTGACCAATAGCAATCTACCACTTTTGGAAAGTCATTTGTTACACCATAGATAGAGTCTTTTTCAACTTTTGTTATTAACTATTGCCAGTCCTTTTTTGATAATCACAAAAACTCAAGATATCCGCAACAATCAAAATGTGAGTCAAAGAGCATGAAATGGTCACTTTGATACCTTTCAAGTTTTTAATCCTTTGTGCCTCCTTAGTCCTTCTGCCACGATGAGGAAGTGAAGGTGAAAGTGGACCTCCTTGATGAAGACCCCTTGTTTGAAGAATTGAGTTGTTGATCCATTAAAAAAAATTGAGAAATAAACTGAAGAGATACAAGATACAAAGGTAGCACATAATCACAAATTAATCAACAAGAGCCTCAGATAAAGCCAGTTTATCTTGTCATATGCCTTAGACAGGTATACTTTTATTACCAGTTGCCTTGAGCTTCTTAACTTTTATAGTATGATGGCCCTCTTAAACTACCCCTAGAGCCTCATGGATCTGTCTCCCCTCCAGAAACCCAACCTGCTCTTCAGATATGGAACTTGACAAATGTAGTAGTCTTTTGGCTATGATTTTGAAATAATTTTATATATGTTATTGCATCATGATATTGACCTGAATGGTTCAAAAGACAATGGATTGTCAGTCTTTGGTATGAGTACTATAAATGTTGCATTGAAAGCTGGCAATAACTTCCCTGCAGTCTGGATTTTTTTATCACTCCATGAATCTGTCTCGCGGAATTCAAAACAGTCTAAAAAGAATTTGATTGGCATTCCATCTGGACTTGGGCTCTTGTCTTTCTAAAAACTCTGTAATACGTATATCAACTCCTATCTGATGACTTCTTCCATTAAATTTTGATTGTCTTAATGGTTGGCAAAGCTGGGGAAGTAGGATGTAATTTTACACCTCCTCAATATCTGTCCTCCTTTCTGACTGATATATATCCTTAAAATATTCCACCTCTTCTTTTGCACTGTCTTTATAACTGGTAACCACTTCACCAGTTTCCCATCAGCTTTTGCTATCTTCCAAACTGAGTTTATATTTTTCCTAAAATTTCTAAATCTGTGAAAGATTTGTGTTCTCATTGTCTGCTTGAAGCCACAAGGCCCTTCTCTTCAGTTTCCATTCTTTTTCTTAATGCCCTGCTCTTCAGTTTCCATTCTTTTTTCCTTTTCCAATAAAATCTCTATTTTTGATCTCCAGTGCATATAACTCTGTTTTTATATCTTCTGATATATAAACTCAAATCTCTTACTATTGTAAATCTCACTGAGCTGTAAATCTCTAGATAAACCATAATAAGGACCCAGCTCTCTTTCACTGCTTTAAGTACTCCTTTATCCATTTTGGATTTGGTTTACAGGGGCCTGAAGGTTTCTTTTGGAGTGAGCTAAAGTCTAGACGATTTGCACCTTCTCCGGTGAGTTTGGTCTGGATCCAGCAACATGATTTGTTGTTGAAATTGCAATTTTGAGTGTAGAAATGGATTCAGTGCTCTCGATTACTGGGCACCCTGAATATGCAATTCGTCTAGATGTTAGCTTACGCCATTTTCTTTTTGTGAAGGCCATTTCCAATACCATTTCTTTTTCGTGAAGGCCATTTCCAATAAAACTGGAGAGTGGTCTAATTCTCCGCTCCTTGTGAAAACCATTGTTGAAATCTTATTTTTCCACCAATGAAGGATTTTGAAATAAAGATCCTATCAAGCTGCTTCGCAATCCTTGCCTATACTACTCAATTGTTTCCAAGTTGAGTTAAGTTTTGCAGGTATATCTACCATTTCAACTTCTTCCCATTTTTGTTTAAAATATTTGTTAACAATTGTTTTGGGCAGCAGGTCTCCAAAATATGCACAATTTTTCTACTCAAGATATGGCCGTGTTTGATTTGTTTTGCTGGATCCCGTGCATGCTTAATAAGTTAACATTAATAGATGTGAATTTAAGATAGAGCTATCCTATTTTAATAGATCCAAGATTAAGTTGGATCTACTATTAAACTGGCTGTTGTTTATATTGCAATGTTTAATTTTGTTTATATATTCAAAGAAAACATTGATAGATCCAAGGTTAAAATGGGGTTATGTTGTGTTGAGGTAGGTCTACTATGAATGTTGATTATGTTCATCGTTTGATTCAATGTCATCAGAACCGGTCCGGTCATCAAACCAGGCAAGCCAAAAATCTGATCTGGACTGGAACTGGAAAACACTGGTTGACCAAAAAATACATAAAATATTCAAATTTTGAAAAAATACATAAATCCAAACCATTATACACAAATATGCAAAGTTTCTCATGTATATAGCGAGTTGGGGTTTACATAACTAAGTAGCATCAAGTGCAATCTATATCTGACCCAAATACATAAATTAGAAGGCTTTAAATGGCCTTTAGAGTCCAAAAAATTTCATGCTACAACAAATAACTACATATCAAGATCATTGCCTATATTGGGATCTTATTCATCAATAGCATCCTGTGCCCTCCCTCCTCTAAGCTCTAGCCCTTGCCTCTACCTTGAATTTAGAAGTTGATGCTCCCAAGGACATTAGTCAACACCCCTACAATTTTGATGGAATTTTCTAATCCAAGCCTTAAAATAAGTTAGAAAAACTTTCCATGCTTAAATAAGTGATTTTGCTTAAGTGAAGGGTACATTTTTATTAAGGGTAAGGTTCAACAATCACCATCACCAACATCAAGGTACAAAATGCCAATCCCATACCCTCTAGTCCGTTGAATTTTGAATGGGATCTGAAATTCTATTTTTTGCATATGAAGTCTGATGAGGTTGGAACCACTTTCAAACATCCTGAAACAATTAATGGTAATGTTAAGATTTTAAGTAAAATAATAAAAAAGGAAAAAATTTAATATTACCAATAAGTACTAGGCTCTAGGGTTTACGTTTTATTTATTTAAAATTTAATATTACCAATAAATACTAGGCTCTAGGGTTTACGTTTTATTTATTTATTATAAATTCATGTTCAAAACCATGGCATATGGACTTGTACAAGACTGGGTTGTTTAAGTATTTAAAGTCAGTTCTGTACTGAAATCAGCCAATTTGGTATGGAACCTGCAATTTCTGGTCAGAAACACTAAACCAGATTGGAAAACATCCAAAATTGGTCGGACCAGCTGGTTTTGATAACATTGGTTTGATCCTGCTAATAGATTATAGATTTAAAGCTAAAATTGATAGATCTAAGGTTAAGATTGAACTATGCTGTGTTGGGGGGCCCATTTTACAGCCCAGCATGCAGGTGATGTGTGACCAGGGGATGCAGGTGACGTGTGATCAATGAAAGTGTAATAATGCTGACATCAAGTTGGCCTTTTACTTATAAAAATATAATATGCTTTCACAATAACAATATTTAGTCTGCCATTTAAAGTGTTGAAGAAATATACATAACACCAGATTAGATTGATGTTCCATCTTAACCTTGGATCAAATAGTTCAGTCATAAAAGTTTACATCTTGATTTGATCCCTTTCTATGCTTAATAAATTCCAATTAAACTTTGATCTAAGAGAGTCTAGTGGATACACAAGGTTGAGGTGGATCTATACTAATTTGTCTTCATAGTAACTAAAATACACTATCATATATGCCACTTCTTTATCCCAGCCTGTAGTGCACTAAGTCTTTTGCAATTATGCTAGAAACCATGTTTCTCACTAATTTAATTTATATTGCCCCCAATCACTGGAAGAAAGCTTGTGGTTAAGGTTCTGTAACAATAACAGAGAAAGGAAAGAAGACCAACATTGGATACGGGCACCTATCCAACTAGGTTGGTTGAAAAGCTAGAAGATTTTTAAAGCACGTTACAAGTGTAGCAGCACCTGCAACAACGCACTTGCAATTCTGGAAACCATGTTTCTCACTATTTTAATTTATTTCCCCATAATAACTGGAGGTGGAGTTTGTGGTTAAGGTCCTGCAACAAGAACATGAAAAGGAAAGAGGACCAACATTGGACGTGGGCACCTATCCAACTAGGTTGGCTGAAAAGCTAGAAGATTTTCAAAACACGTTATAAATGTAGCAGCAGCTAACAACACAGAGAGGAGGCCAGGGTTGTGGGCATTGTCGTGTTGGTGTTGTTGTGGAGACAACCCCTGTGAAAGAATTCTTCAATTGTGAGAGATTAGACAATCAGTACTGTGTTTTGTCTCTTGTAAGAGAAGTGGGATGGATTAGCTCTTTACCATTATGACAGAGTAAAACGTTACGAGGATCTGACTGGAGTGAATTAGCTAATACATATCATGGATGTAGGTATGACCCGAGTGATCATGGATGTAGGCATGACCCGAGTAAATTAGTTAATACATATTATTGATGTGGGTATATTTATGGTCATGGACAAAGGATAGGATACGATTTTCTTCTGCGCTTCTGGGATAAATATGGTAAATGCTGGAAACTTATTGTGGGGTTTCTGCTAGTCATAATAGTAGCTTATAATCCAACAGGTGCAGAGCAGAGACCGTATGGCAGATCAATCTTCTTACTGAGCTAGAAGCTTAGAATTTGTTTCTCAATTGTTGTTCTTTTCTCAGTGCAGATGATAATTTTATAATTTTTCATTTATTTTCATAAATAGGAAAGTTAGACATTTGAGTCTTCTATCACATGAGAAGACACAAGTAAGGCCATAATAATACGGTGCGACAAGGATAAAGCTGGGAAAGATTGTGAGGTCTACAGATCCTATAAAGCAAGTGTCTTCTGGAGGTCAATAGTAAAAACTGTATCAGAGTATTTGTATTCCAATCATATTCATTTGTTTGAATCTGTATCCATTTATTTTGTGTTCTCAAAATTTACCTTTAGAGAATTGTATTTCATGTTGCAAATTTTTGAACATTTTGAAGATATCAACCCTGTTTCCACCATATTTTTATGGCAATTTAGGTGCGTAGAATTGTCTTTCATGTCGCAAATTCTTCCATATACCCTTTTAAAATCATTTCTCCTTCTGCCTAAGGTTTTGTGGCTTCCTAAACAAATTCATAGTGTAATCAACATAGATAAATCTACTTTTGATTTTAGCCACCATTTTATCCAAGTCTTTATTTTGTCTTTGCATTCCCTTTGACTTTTTAATTGTACATTGTTCCACCATAAAGATGCATGTCCTTCAACTTCATACATGCCATCTTCACCCTCTTCAGTTTGCTCCACCCTCTTCAGTTTGCTCCATGTCAAATAATGTTTCCATGTCCCTAATCCAGTCAATTAACTCTTCAGTTTGCTCCATGTCAAATAATGTTTCCATGTCCCTAATCCAGTCAATTAACTCTTCAGTTTGCTCCATGTCAAATAATGTTTCCATGTCCCTAATCCAGTCAATTAACTCTTTAGGGTTCAATTTCCCTGAATAAATAGGTGTCTTCATTATTTCCCCCTTCAAATCTGTCAAGGTTTTAATGCTTCTGTCTTCCGGTGCATCAACCGCCTCAACTTCTTTTTTTGGGTTCTCAATTTCCAGTTCTTCATCACTTACATCATGAACTTTTATTGCAATTCCTCTTCTTTAGTTTGATTATGTGGCTTTGAATTTGGCTTGAATATCTTTCAAGGTCTAAGTTACATCATTTGAGACATCTCCACGCCTTATACCTCTCCACTGCACATTTACTCCTCTTCTATTAGCCACATTGTTGTTTCTACCCAATTTCTCTTTCTTATAATCTATCTAACAAAATCTCATTGTTGGATCTACAAATTCTCCCAAAAACAATTCCACTCAGCACTCTTCTCAAGCTGGAATTGTTCTATACAGCAGAACGCTTCCATTCTAATACCCCAAATTTGCTGCAACCTTGTATGTATTAACTTGAAAACACAAGGCTGCAATTTTGCTACACAAATTCAAATTAAAACAAGCTCAATGCATACATGCAATACTTGAAAACACATGGCTGCAATTTTACTACACAAATTCAAATTAAAACAAAGCTCAATGCATACATGCAATCATTAAAATTCAAAAGAGGCTTATACTACTTTAGAGAAATTAAAAATTACGATTTAAAACTTTATAAACTTCTGCAACATATAATTATAAGTATACATTTTGGTCTAAGTCTCTGGTGGGTTTTTATATTTACGAAATTAAATAAAGTTTTTAAATCTAAATTTATTTTTCCATTCACTAAATTCTGACAAGGAGGTTCTTTGTTTTCCTTCTCTCTGTTTTTTTTTCTTCATGCAACCAAATAAAAAGGTCTCCTTTTTAAAATAAGGGCAAACCCCATTATTCAAATTCCAGTGCCTCGTCTTAACTCTCTCCTATAATGGTCATGACATTGAAAAAAAAAGCACTTTAAAAATTCCAAGAGATTTTAATGGCCAAATAATGGAAAGTAGGAAGTAGGCAGGGCTTTCAAAATATATGGCCACGCTATACCTAATTCTGGCCACGCTATTACCTAAATCCACCTTGCACCAACACCCCACAGCAGCTGCGGGATTATGATCCGTTGGATTGATTGTTGAATCAAATCCAACGGTTTATATCTCTGTAATAGTAACATTAAATGCGTTGTTGAAAAATGTTTATTGAATGCCCAATCCGCCAACCTAGGCACTCCCTTAATATTTTAATTTAGCTTTAAGGAATAGATATGGACCATGCATAGCCAAATACATGCATAAAAATCGAGGGTAACTGAGAAACGTCCGGGCTAGGATTTTGGTAAAATTATGACCAGTCAAAAATGACGGTTTTAACATTGTTTTATACTTCGTTTTATTTGACGGACACATAAAAATCTTAACCGTATTTGACGGGCAAAATTCCCATTCCCATGATGGGCATTTTGCCCACTGGGACCGTCAAATGGAGGTGGAACAATTCAACAATCCAATGGTGGAGGAAAATCGCGGAGTCAAGAGTGATGACGTTCCGAAGGCCAAGGTCCGCTCCACAATTAACGAGAGTCGTCCGATCAAGAGGTCTACAATGAACGATGACGATCAATTGCGAAGGCAAAGGGTTCACCATGACCGTCGAACCAAGTCCATGTCATATGAATGTTCCAATAAATACCACTAAACTTTTCAAGATGTGAAAGTCCAACAAATACCACTAAACTTTTCAAGATGTTTATTCTCACATAATCCACGGTCATATAACATGTAGATTTCCCACTGAAATTGATGGAAGACAGCTTTGCCTTTACTGTTTACACATGCCTCTAAGAGCCCCACCATCCAACCTAACCCTAATTAGGGTTTGCCCATTTATACACACAAGATGATCAATGATTCCAGTGTATTTGGTCTTTCCTATCGCTAATCGCGGTGGTTGAGGCGGAGGGAGAGGAAGCCAAGGTGTTCTTCACGTCTGGGCCACGATGGTTTATTTACCAATAAACCATCTGCCCCATACGAGAAGAGCAACTTCGCTTTCGTTTGCATGGTTTGCGAGTTTTTTCTGGACAAGCTGGAATCGCAGGATGATCGGCCTCTGTCCATGTGGGTATTTTCTCTACCTTATATGCCGATTCAAAATGGTGTAAAGATGAGCTCGTTCTCCTCTAGCCCTATTCAGGATTACACTCCACACAGAAGATGATCAATGTTCTTTTTTTATTTGCTTTTCCTATTTGTTGTGAGGTGCTACTGCTGCCAGTTGATCTGGAGAAGGAAGCGAACGTGTTATTGTCGTCCGGGCCACGATGGTTTATGATCGCCTAGGATGTTCAAAACCACCGCGGCCCTGACGACAAGAATACCCTCGCCTTTGGATACACGGATTTGGGAAAACTTGACTCCTCCAATAGAAGCGGCTATTGCAATGGGGATGAGCGCGAGGAAGGAGTTACATATCTCCTCTTTCTGGATTGTAGAATGCCCTTCTTTGGCACAATGATATCTAGTATAGGGCCATGTTACACCAGATTTATTATGCTGAGAGCCGGAAAGTTTAGAAAATATTTCTATTTGCTTTTAAATATTCTTCAATTTTTGTTTTATTTTGATCTGTTTTTTACGATCCTGCTCACACTGCAAGTTAATTGGGATAGATTCATATTAAATCGCATAGATTCATGTTATTTTGCAAGTTAATTGGGATAGATTCGTATTAAATCGCATAGATTCATATTATTTCGTATCTATGGAGTGCTCCAGTATCAAGAATGTTTTAAAGCCGAAGCCTTTTGTTTTACCCTGTGCACTTCGCCTTATATCTGAAGTTAACACAGGGCTATGTTAGTTAAATAAATGGATTTATGCTTAAATTTGTTGGTTATTTATATCCCTTTTCGATGTTGCATCTGCGTAGTATATCCAAAGTTATTTCATTTTGCACATGCTAATTCAAGGTTAAGATATGGTTATTTACCTTAATGGGTCACTAGTTAAGATGCCTCTATGCCTTTTTCGTTCTAATAAATTTCTGGTTAAAATGGATCTACAGCTAAAAATATTTATTAACCTTGGATTTAGTAAATATGAGTTGCTTGATCTCATATTCTGGTTTTAATTTTTTTTCCCTGATCTTATCTGACGATTATAGTCTTCAGCGTTCTGGCTAAAATATTGTCTAACAGTAACATGACACGCCTGAAGGAGTTAATACGAGAGCAGGTGACATAACTAAAACAATCTTGAAATTTGAAGTGTAATATATGGACACAGTGGCCTAGCAATTCATAGAATGGCCTAGTAATTCGCATCTTAAGAAAAATCCCAAGATTTTTTTAGCTTGAAGGATCTGATTTCTTGTACTGTATTTCAGTTATCCAATAAATTTTTGAAAATAAATACTATGGATTTTATTTTTTGCCTTGAAGGACCAGATTTCTTGTACTGTATTTCAGTTATCCAATAAATTTTTGAAAATAAATACTATGGATTTTAATTTAAATTACATGCTTTAAGAAAAGGTTAATTTAAAATTCTATTGAAGCTGCATCCATTAAATTTCAAAGCTCACTCCACTGTTTCATTATTAATAATACTTTAAAAAAGCTTAAGCAAGTGCAATTACACTCTTATGTTACACAAGTATGGATTTAAAGCTTCAATTTAAATTACATGCTTTAAGAAAAGGTTAATTTAAAATTCTATAAATTTCAAAGCTCACTCCACTGTTTCATTATTAATAATACTTTAAAAAAGTTTAAGCAAGTGCAATTACACTCTTATGTTACACAAGTATGGATTTAAAGCTTCAATTTAAATTACATGCTTTAAGAAAAGGTTAATTTAAAATTCTATTAAAGCTGCATCCATTAAATTTCAAAGCTCACTCCACTGTTTCATTATTAATAATACTTTAAAAAAGCTTAAGCAAGTGCAATTACACTCTTATGTTACACCAGTATGGATTTAAAGCTTCACTCCACTGTTTCATTATTAATAATACTTTAAAAAAGCTTTAGCAAGTGCAATTACACTCTTAACGGTTACACAAATATGGATTTAAAATTGCATTCTTAGGTTAATTTAACATTCCATTAAAGCTTCAATCATTAATAATTAAGATATAAATTAAAATAAATTCCAAGGCTCATTTTAAAGTTTCATTATTAAAGAGTAAGCTAATCTCTAGATGATTTGTATATTTTATGGCTGTTTTTGTTAGAATTTGGCAATGGAAAAAATACTGAAATTGCGATTCAGTTGCTGGAATTGCAATTTTGATTACAATAATGGATTCAACATCCTCGATTACCTTTGGGACACCCAATTATGCAATTCTAGCAAAACCCAAAACTACCATTTCAACAATTTCAACAATTTCAACCAAACTAGAAAATTTACTAGATTTTGGCTCCAAATCATTTAGAATTTAGCTCACGCCCATTATTAATGCTTTAAAAACTTAGTGCATTTACACTTTTATTTTAGACCAATCTCATTGGAAATTGCAATGCATCTTGGGTGAAATTTATAACCTAGATAATATAAATTTAATATATGTATATATAAATATTCACTTTTTACTCAAATTTATTTTATTTGCATTCTAGCTAAATACATAATATGATTACCTTGGATGCATTGGATTTGGGTGCATTCTTGAAGTGTACTCGGGTGCAATTGTTGGGCACACTCATCGGGTGCAGATGTTTGGTGCACTTGGAGATATTTATTGGGTGCACTTGTAGATGTAGACAATTGATAGACAAAGACACTAAAAGAAACAAATATGGATGGGGCACTTTGGTCCACTTTAGAGTAAAGGGGCTTGCATGGTGCATAGTGAGTCTCATATAAAGTGTTATTTGGTTGTGTTAAGTCAGGGATTTGACATAGTAGAGAAAATTGCATTAGTTGACTGTAAAAAAATAGGACTTGTAGGTGGTAAGCTCATGGTTGTTTTAGGGGTTCAATTAATAGTTCTTGTAAGCAATTGTGCCTTTTATAATTGTAGTTTGTAAAAAGAATTGCAAGTAGTTGCTCCGACTCTTTTATTGTGTATTGTAATGCTCTTCATCAAAATAAATTTTAAAGCATCCGCCTTGGGTGCCACTTGTATATCTGTATTGTGTTTTTTTTACTCAATGGGATGAATGATGTTATGTTTCTTGCCACGCATTGTGTTGGCTAAGTGTTATACTATTGGTTAAGTTTGTATTGTTGGGATGTTTTAAAGGTCATGGTTGGACATGTGCTTATTGTTGGATAACTTGGTTCCAAGTAGAATTGAAGTGGCCAAGGACTTATCGGTATCGTATTCCATTGGTGGTTCATATAGACTGCGAGATGTCTATTGGTCTTAGACTATTAACTTGTTTCTTTACATTTAGGAAGATGAGATTTTAAACAATTATAAACAGATTTAGTTCATACTCCAAAACCACTTGGTTGTTGTCGAGATCCGATATACTATATATATTAATATTAAAACAACAAAGAAAAATAGATCTAATATTCTTAAATTGAAATCACTCCAAAAATAAAGAAAGATAAACAACTGAGTTTGATCTTATTAGATATGATGAATCTTTTGAGATGTTATAATATGTAAAGTATTATAAACAATAGAACAAGATCGGATGAAAAAAAACAATAGAACAAGATGGATCTCTATGTAGCTTCCAAGTGTGCCCTCTAACCTTCCTGGTACCATTCCTATTCCTCTTCTTGGAGATCGTCCAAGACTGCCTTTTCTTTCTTTAGATGGGTTCCTAGGACATCTTGACTTCGGGCTGCAATGGTTGTCTGGCATTGACTCTCCATTTTTGCAATCAATTCTTGTGATGTTTTGATTATAGTCCAAGTATTGGTAAAGTAGGTCGACCGATTGGTTAGAACAGTGTTGATGGCAAATGTAATCTTAGTTATGCTATTTGATTGCTCCTTTACTTCTCCAAAATTTTTATGTTAAGATTGCAAATTTTAATAGAAGATGGAATCTTATAACACATCACCTGTTTTTCAATGTTATCATGTATTTTCAAATTGTTTTGCATTGTATCACTATTAAAGTCAATGTACATGTTGATTTGTTGTTAAAATTAATTGATTAAATAATTTGGTAATGCATTATTCAAATCAAAGTATTATTATTATTATTATTTGTACTAGGGGAATCGGCAATTGCGATGGGGCTAGTACTTTCGTGACACTCGGTCTAGGGGTCCAATCCCGTCCGCTAACACTATGCCCCTAGTTGCACCCACATAGCCCGCAAGCACGGGGCACGAGTAAGTCAGGGTGTTTTGAACTCGTGACCTCTATTACAACATAACATCTCATTTTCAAGCAAATCACCACTTGAGGTACACCCCTGCAGGGAAAATCAAATTATTATTGTTGAAATCAATGGATTAAATTATTTTACTAAACATTATTGTGCATTATTCAAATCAAAGTCTTATTATTGAAATCAATGGATCAAATTATTTTACTAAATATTATTGTTGAAACCATTGAACTAAATCATTTTGCAATGTATTGTTGTGAAAATCAATGCATTGTATCTCTTTTGACATTTTAATGACAAAAGAATGTTCAAAGCCGATTAAATCAATACCTCAAATTGTTTTGCACTAAATTGTAATTGAAACCAATGCAAATATAAACCTATTGATTAAAATGGTGAATTTTGCATTGTACACAATTTTGAAAAGCCCTACTTCTTTTATGTTACCTTGAGTCACATGGATGGAACAAGCAACCAGGGTAGCAATTAGGTAGTCCATGCCATTTAAATAAGGTGTAGTAGACATTAGAAGAGTGCACTAGAAACAATAGGTAGTTCTCCTATTAGATAAGAAAATACAAGTATAGGAAAGAAGAATTTGAATTGTTAAGAATCTCAACAATAAAATAATTAATCAAATCAATTTTGGAAATGCACTATTAAGGAAGGACATTACATTATTTGAAATAGATTGTATCTCATCCTATGATATAAACGAGATAAACTGCCTTAAGAACACATCATTATTTAAAGATACACAAAATACACTTCCTTAAAAGGTATTAAGGTGTCAACTTTAAAAAATAAATAAGTGCATTTGAAGATATAGAGCTATGTCAAGAATTTGATCCAATTATAAAGTTACCTCAAGAAACTAGGTCTAACATTGTGAAACGGTCTGCAATATGGGATGAGTTTGTTAATTCCCAATTTTATTTAAGTCTTTTGAGTCTAGTGGATGGTCATACTTGGAATTATGTCCAATATCAATTGTTTCTAGTTTGATGGAAGATGCTCATTTCACTCAACAAAGAACATTCATAACCATTGTGTTGATTCTATCCAACTTTGTGTTGTACACAATGAATATGAAATAACCTTTCTATGTTGCAATGTAAAGAGGAAGAGCCAACCTACCTTGGGGAGTGAGTTCTCCCGTTCCTTTCTTATTGAGGTACCACGTTACTCTTATGAGTCCATTCGTAAGGACGCAGTGGGGGACGACACCTTGCTGCAGGATTTCCCGTTCAGTCCGTTATCCGTTATATGATGCATCCATATATACAATATCAAATAGAGAATTTTCACTTGCTATTTTCATTATATGGAAGCAATCAAAAAGAAGGAAGCAACAATGATATTTGACTTAAATATTCCCTTTCTATGTTGTAATGCTAAGAGGAAGACAACTTTTCATTGTATGGACGAAATAAAAAAGAAGGAAGTAGCATTGATCTCCCTTGATTCAGGTTTAGGATACATTGCTTTTAAGAACTATTCGTTGAAGTTATAGTCGAAGAATACTACATCAATACCAATTCATATGATGTTGTTGTTGTGAACAAGATAATGTGTCATAAGATAAGATACTTGAGCTTGAATGATTTATGGGGCATGAAGTCTTGCCATGGAGGCTATATGATAGCAATTGCATGGAACTATGTAGTGCACTAGCTTGTATGTTTTGTTTTACAATAGCAACTTGCAAAGGCTTGTCTATGAGAAATGATGAAACTATCAGATCAATTTTTTCTTTGCATTTTGTGCACCCTAAGTCCACTCTTTGTAGTGCAACCTATTAAGGCATGCTTCTTAAAACACTTTCAACAATAAGATTAGATAATTTTATTAATGTCCATTCATGAATAGTTTTATTTAATTACCTAATGCATATTTAAGGAAATTTATGAAGCAATATTGTTTATTTCTTAAGTAACTTAAACAACATTGTTGTTTAGTGGGATACATGTAACTTAAAATGAAAATGAATGATATAGAAGAGATATCAAAGTCTCTATATCTCTCCTTTAGCTTGCACAGTGATATGGACAAATATTTGAATTGCCATCTAAAACCAAATATTAATATTGAGAACATTCCATGGCTTTGATTACATTAATGTGTTATGCCTTTGGCATATTATAAAAGTATATGTACAAATGTTTGTGTCATTTGCAAATATTAAAATAACACATAAATCACCATAATTACTACAATTAATATTTTGATTGAAAATTTATTCTAATATAAAATATTTGATGAAACATATTAGCTTTGATATATATTGGTTGCAAAAGGGATTTGGAGGTTGATTACAGGTTATACATCAAAAATATTTGCAACCAATGATTGCCCTTGAATGGATCAACATCAAACAGAGGTCGACGAGGAACGTATCTATCATGTGGAAGTCTATGGTGGCAGCCTCTGATCTCATTGGAGATTGGCTAACCTGGAAGATTGGTAATGAAAAAAAAATAGATTGGGAATAGACTCATAGGTGGGCAGTAAGGAAGCACACAGGTTACTTGTGAATTTGATTAATTCACTCATTGATAGAGGTTATACTTTCCTTTTCCAGATACAAGATGAATTAATAGTACTCCACTTCGACATGAATGGATAACTTATGATTATTTGGGCCTCAAGGATGCTGAGAAATATCATTGGGATATTTTCATTAAATCCCTAAAGGACTGTATTATATGGAACATAAATGCTACATGAGGTTCTTATATGCCCAAATTTGGATACCAAGTACTTGGGGAAAATAAAAGATCATCCATCTACATATTGGTGGCACAAGGCCATTTGGAAGCTAAATTTCCCCATGAAGACCAAGTTATTCATATGACCAGGGAAAAAAAGAGATCGTCCATCTACATATTGGTGGCACAAGGCCATTTGGAAGCTAAATTGCCCAATGAAGACCAAGTTATTCATATGACTAGTTCTGGATCGAAAAGTACCATTATGGGATCATCTGTACAAATTTCTTGGCATTGGACCTAGCATATGTGCACTTTGCACATTCGATGGTGAGTTAATTAACCATCTCTTCATGAGTTTCCCTTATATGAAATAAATGTTGCTTTATGCCTCTTAGGTTACTAGCAATTTTTTTACACGAGAAGGAGAGGAGATTACAACATCCTTCCAGAATTGGATGCACTCAACAACCTATCAGCAACACAAATTTCTACCATTTCTGATGACTTTGGGGATTTGGCTCGCTCGCAACAAAATTATTTTTCACAATATTTTTGTCCATCCCCACATCTATGCTGCAAAAAGCCTTGCAATCCTAGCACATTTCCCATAGGATAGTTTGGATGTAAATAAGAACAAGGTAAGCTCTATACAGATAGACAAATCCAAACCATGGAGTTTCTTTAATGGTGTAGCACAAGGATGCCCATGTAGAGGGGGAATCAGAGGAACTATCTACATATCAGATTGTCACAGTTTCAACATAGTTGCTAGCATAGGACCAACCAGCAACAATAGAGCAGAACTCACCGATGTTTTGAAGTTACTACACCTATAAGAACATTGCACATGGGTGGCATCATTATAGGTCTTTGGAGACTCACTATTGGTGATTGACTGGATCAATCGTAGAATACAACCAAAGAACATCTTTCTAAGACCGATATATGAGGATATCTGCAAGATTATAGAAAATTTAGAAAATGTATCTTTTCATCATGTCTACAGGGACAAAAACACTAAGGCAAACCAACTTTCCAGGCTTGGTTTGCAATATGATGATGGCACAACAATTTTTTTGGAGATCAACAAAGATCTCATCAAGGAGGTTAATTCGAGACCTTTGCATATCTAAATATATGGCCCATTATGAGATTTCTTGGATACTTTTGGTCTATCGTAGTTTATTTTGTCTTTTGAGCTCATCCTCTAGAGCAATTTTTGGTAAAATATGTTGTCATAATTATTGGAAACATGAGAACTATTTTATTTGAATTTTTTCTATGAGAATGCATACTGTAAATAGACATTATGTCATGAAAATACAGCTAAAATATATATATGCAAGAATATTTTATAGCTAACTAAACAATATGGTTCATATTTGGAAATACAATTTTGGACTATGATCTTTTTTCCACGGAAAAAAAGAAAAAGAAAAAGAAGCTTTGATATATATTATATTGCATATGTTGGGAAAGAAATTTTTGAGTAGTGTTCAAAGATTTATCTCTTCTTATTTTCCTTTAGTGTCTTGTTAGCTTCACTATTATCGATTTTGTTCTTGCCTTTGTTTTGCCTTTGTCAATCTAGATTGAGGTTCTCTCTAATGTTACAAAGATATATTTAATGTTACAAACATAATATATTGTCATAGAAAATATAATTGTCCATTAAATATTTTTTCATTAAATATGTTTTGCGAAAGAATAAAAAGTAATCAATGATTAAGAAATTTGTGTATTTGTGGCAGGGGATGGAGCTCTGCAACCTAGGGTTTTGAGCCGATCCGAGTTGATCTCGGCGGCCAGGGCACTATCCCTGGTCAAACTCCTTCTGAGCTCACTGTATTGGTCGACGGCGAGGGAAGCATTCCTGTGGCGGCGGCAGCGGGTGCAGAGGGGCGACACATTCTTGGCATTGTGGTGAGGCGGTTCAGCTGTGGGGAGCGGTCCAACAGGCTTCCATCGGTGGCTCTACAACGGCTTCCAAAGGCGGCTCCTGTCGGAGAGGTTTCTACGGCTTGCAACAAGCGCGACTGCTCCCACTCCTTCGTCAAAGGCCGTTAGCAAGTCTGAGGCAGCCGAAGATTTGTTTGCACAGGATCCATGGCGGAGCCAGTGGGAGACGATACCAAGACCTCTGAAAACCACCCCTCCGTGGATACCAAACCCATGGAAATCCATGGAGAAATTTCATCGGTTGAAACCCCAATGGATGATGGTCTCCTCGGGAAATGTTCAGAGAATTTGAACGCGAGCGCAGAGGCGTTGTCGTCTTCGTCGACTGTTTCTGAAAAGAGCTCATCGTCGTCTTTGTCTTCGTTGGCTCTTCTTGAGAAAAGCTCATCGTCGAGTAAGCTTAACGCCCAAGCTCCCGTGTTCGTTCCCAGAGCGCAAGTCGTCGTTCACGTCGGAGGATCGATTCCCCCAAGTTTTACGGAACATTCGCTTTCAGAGCAGGTTTTTGAGCAGGAGGTCTCGGCGCTCTTGATATTGACCTCCAGAAGCAGCTACGGCCCTACATGCAAGGCATGTTTTCCTCTTCCCGGTATCTATGACCCGGATTTGGCAAACCAAGGTGAGAGGGCAAATAATGTTCTCGAGGGTTCCAAGAAGGAGCATGTGCAAAACTATCCAAGATAACAGAGATTTCAAATCAAACGAAGGTCGTTATTGTGGGTTTGAAACAAAGGAAACCCTGCTTGCTTCTTTGGAAAGAAATGAGTTCAAGATCTCGCCATCTCTCTATGGCTGGGCCTGCGTGGTTTTGCTTTCAGGCATTGATGGAGCGTGATGGATATTTCTGAGTATGGAGAGAGGGCGGCGCCTTTGCGCGGCGACCCATTGGGTCTGCACGATCCAGTGGCGGCGGCGGCGGTTTCAGGGACCAGACCTGAAACCGGTGGCCCCAATTTCACCACTGTTCATGATATATCTGTTCTACTTCTTGTGGCAACATTATCTGGGTTCTTCTTTCTTTTGGTTCAGCTCATTATAAGCTGTTGTTTCTGCTTATATGGGACAGAAATATGTGAAAATGTAGGGATCCTTGTTGATCTTACTACATCTGCAATATGTAATTTTAATCATCTTTTTGAAATAAAATTACGGACTTTTTCCAAGGAAAAAAAAAAAGGACATTTGTGTATTTATATATACTAATAAAAATCATAGTATCAATTGGGTTTATGGAAGATTAAAAACTAATAAATGATTAAGAAATTTTTGTATTTATATAAATAATAAAAATCCTAGTATCAGTTAGGTTTAATTTAGGTGTTTAAGATGAAAATTTGATATCCTCCCAACACAAGGCGAAATTTTGTTTGTGACATGATTGTCTTTTGTGGGCTAATAAACGCTGACAAGGTACCAACAAAACCAATATTTCTTAAGAGTTCAAGAGTGGGATGAGATGTTTCAAACATTTGAAGCCTTCAGGGTTACCTCAATTGGTTGGTGCCATTATTGCTAGGATGCCATTGGAAGTCTAAGATGCTATGCATAGCCTTAGTTTGATTCCCATGGGGTCATGAGCACTAATTCTAGGTTGCATGTTTTATATTGGGTACCATATGCAAAATGGAGGAAAGTGTGCCCTAGAAAATTCTCAAAGATTTCTTTTTGTACAAAGAAGATACATGCAATATTTTGAAGAAGATTGTTTAAAAAATGTTATGTAACTTAATAGCATAGTTGGAAATTCATAGCATAAATAACAAAATAAAATAAGATTTTAGTATGAAAAGACATAATTACCATAACAACAGATAGTTGTAGATAATAAAATATCACAATAGCAATATATTTATTGTTGAAAGCAATGGTCACTTGCCTCTTTAAGGGGGCAACCTCCAAATGAAGTCAAGCTCCAATTACAAAATACTTCACAAGACATCTTATTTCATTGCTTCTACTTCTATATATAGTTTCTAGTGAAGGAAATTTCTAGTATGTAGAACCTTTTAGTAAGCCTTCTTAGTGAATGGACATTTTACTAGGTGGAACCTTCTAGTAAGTTTTCTTGCAAATATTACTTTCACACTAAAGAGATTTTTTGATAGGTGGAACCTTCTAGTACATCTTTTTACAAATATTGCTTTCACACTATATCTACTTTATTCACCTTATTTAATATAGATGACTTCAATACATATTTAATATAGATGACTTCAATACATAACAACCTATCTATTAATGGGGGTAGCTTAGGACCCTAACATGCCCTCCTAAAAAATCATCATTTTCCTCATGGTTGGAGATGTGGAAATTGTTGAAGTATCTATGTTGGTTACCATGTAGCATCCTCAGGATGGGCATCTTTCCATTGGATCAAGACCTCTTGGATGGTTCATGATGAAGACAAGATTCCCTTTTGTTGAGGATGACTCAAGATAAACCAAATGGAACCTTCTTCATCTAATTCTGGAAGGCTAGTTTGAATACGACATTGATGGCCAACCACTTTTTTCAAATAGGATACGTGAAAGATGGGTTGAATCTTGGAGTGGATAGGTAGCTTTAGTTTGTAATCCACAAGGTCCACATGTTCGAGGATATTATAGGGCCCATAAAAATTTGGGGGCAAGCTTCTAGTGGTGGTTGGCCTTAAGAGAGGTCTGTGTATATGGTTGTAGCTGAAAAATACATTCTCCCCTTCTGCAAAATGGTGTTTGGAACGACGTTGATCAACTTGTTGCTTCATCATATTCTAAGCCATTACTAGATATCCTTGAGATTTTGGAGAATGTTGGCTTGAGATGTGAGTGTGTTGTCAACCTCATGTACCTTAGAGATTCCTAGTAAGTAGGATAGTACTGAAGGGGGATTTTGACCATAGACAACTTCAAAAGGAGTCATTCGAGTTGCGGTATGATAAGTTGTATTATACCACCATTATACTAAAGGTAACCACCGAGTCCATTGGGGTTTCCACTCTAAAGTAAAGCATTGCAAATATGCTTCCAAGAACTTATTGACAACTTTATGTTGACCATCCGTTTGGAGGTAATAGGCAATGTTGAGAGTCAATTGAGTTCCTTGGAGACGAAACAATTCGTTCTAGAAGTTGCTAGTGAAGGTGGGGTCATGGTCCGTGACATAGTTTGCAACATACCATGGAGTTTGAATATATTATCCATGAAGACTTAAGTTACCATAGAGGCCTTGAAAGGGTGTTGTAGGGCCAAAAAATTAGCATATTTGGAAGGCAATCAACCACAACCATGAACAAACTTATTGCCAGATTTTGCTAACCCCACAATGAAATCCATAGAAATATTAGTCCATATTGCAGTTGGAGTTCACCTAGAGGTTGCACGCTCTTCCCTTTATGTCTTTGGAAAGTGTCACATTCAACCAGAAATGCGTGGATGCCCTTCATGCCTTCCCAAAAAAATTATCATTTGATCCTTTCATACGTCTTATGAAATCCCGAATGACCAATTGTGAGGGATGAATGGAGCTTAGATAACACCTATGATTTCAATGATGATTTATTGTGCAAATATAGATGTCCTTTATAATGAATCTCATCACTGTGCCAAGTGTATTTTGGATATGCATGGGGTTCCTTTTGAAGATGTTGGATCATGGTAGAAACATTTAACCTTTCTTCATCACTAAGAAAAAGATGCAACCACCAGAATGAATAAACCAAAACCAAATCCGATATGCAAGGAACCCTGTAACACATAACAAATTTTCATTAATATCATGATCGTAGATGAATAAATGATAAAAAGGAAGTTTAAAATTGACACTCCTGTAGAATATTTGATTCTGCAGGGGTGTCTTATGCTACTTATTATGTTTAACCATTTTTTCATTAGAAACAACTAACAACTTCTTCGCAGACTTGTATTTGTCTTTTTTCATTTTTAGATTCTGCCATCTATCGACCCACATCAATAATTCATTCTTTTGTCGTTGAAGTTCTTCCCTCAATATATTACAGGTTGCTTCAGACTCCTTTAATTCATCTTCCAGACGGGTAATCTTACATTCGAGAGGAATCCTAATGGATTGCTTTACGACTTCTAAAGTTTGGTCTAGTGAATATCCGTTAACCATCGATGGTTTATGCTCGATTTCTTGCTCAGGCTGTTTAAACGGCGATGAGTTTCCTACCGACCTTCCTTTAAGGGATGCAGAAGAATTGTTACATTCTATGCTATGTTCCCGTTCAATAGCCTCCAATGGAGTTTCAAATATGGGGGATTTATCTTCATCTTCACTGTAAACCTCAACTACAAGAGGTTCTTTACCCTGCTTGACAGTTTTAGGAATTGAAAGGGTAACCATACTTCTGGTGAATCTTCGGGTCCCTGAAATAGACTTTCTCATTACAGTTTTTGAGATTATTTGTTGTTGTCTATACTTACTATCAATCCTAGACTTCATATCATCGACTTTCATCACACCCTTACCTTTTTCTACGAATCTATCATGTTGCACATTGGAAGGAGACGAATTGATTGGGGTTTCAAGAGAAGGAGGGTTATGCTCATTCTCAGTTGCAACTTTTTCATTATCCTGTTGAATAGGGTTTGAATGATCGGATTCCTCATGCTTTAGAAAAGTGTCGAGATCATCGCAGGTTCTGGGCACATAGGGCTTCTTTTGTTTCTAACGGGTCTTGGGGAGGAGAGTAGGCCAATACTGTGTTAGTCCAAAGTCATTTCCATTCATAAACTCATCCCAATACCTACCAAGTGAGGCTAAATGATACCGAATCACAATCTTAGCAAACTGTGATGAAACATACTCCTATCCCTATCCCTAATAGTATTTTGAACCGTGAAAGCCATTTTATTTAAGCTACTTAATAAAAATAAGGGCAAATTTATCTTCGAGCCCTTCAAATACATAAGAAGTCGAAGATGATACAAATGGACCTGGGAGAAATGACCATCACATGTAATATACCTGGCTATGATCTCAAAGGAAGTGCGCCATTTTGGTTTCAAGAATCTTGCAGGAAATCCATGCTTGATGTTTGAATCGGTCGGTAACGGAAGAAGAAAATGCTTATACTTATTCTTATTAATTGTCCCCCCTTTGCACCATCGTTCACCTGTTTGCAAAAGTTTTGTGGCTCTTACGATAGTATCCTCATCCATAGTTAGCTGCAAATTTCTAACCTGGGCCGCACTTACCCTAAAGATTAGGGAAAATTGTCTGGTTACTTCAACATGGTGTCCACTAAAACGCCTAAAGAAGGAACCCCAACATATCTTCTCAAACAATCTTGTTGCCTCTGGATCAACTTCTACCATCTCAGGACCTGAAACTTCAAAACGACTTAGAGGTGCCATTTCTTTAACACAATGCTTCTGGATGGGAGTCGGTTCCAAGGTGGTCGTGAAAATAGAAGGTATCGGGATCCAAGGTGTGGCAGACATTGGTCGAACGATCCAACCTTTACCTGGTTCTCTCGTAATCACAACTAAAACCCTAGGTTCTATCATAGCAACCAACATTTTGAAAACGATGAAAGTAATAATAACCAGGTAGTGTAATATGATTAAGGTCGTAGAATCATCAAGAGAATAGACACCCTACAGTACGATTTACACAGGTGGTTCATGGTATGATGCTTTCATCAGAACGACAGATATGAGACATGATATATTATTTCATGATCAACACATGGTTCCATGATTCCTCATAGGAAATAATTATCAATAGGAATGCAATTCGATTATAATAATATCACCACCATAAGAAATATTACAATGTTTAGGTGCCATAGCGTATAGATATTAGTTCGTCAATAAACCTTATACTTGGTGAACAATTCTTACGCTAAAAGAAAATTATCCCCTAGCCCTAACACTTTGAAGTCACGAAATGATTAGGACAAAGAATGTTGATCTTGATGAAATCAGGAAGTTTTTGAAATATGAGTGCAAAATTTTATAAAGCTAAGATCACACTCTCAGGATCACATACGTCAATAATATATAATCGACGGCTCAATTTAGTGTAAGATAAGCCTGTTATCAATCTTTAAATAACAATGTTGATTGAGACCGTTAAAATATCATCACAACATAGTCATATATAGTCAAAACAAAATATGCACAACTTTATAAAAAAATGACTATATGAAGAGCATTATTTAACAACCACAAAAAATCAAATAAGCATTCATGCGAGATAAAATCCAAAATAGGATGATGCTTTGAATTTGATTGACTAACATTTTCTCCAATTAGGAGTACCTTCATAATCAAAGATTCTGAACGCACTCCTTAATAATTTTCTCACAATTATTAAGGGAGGATTCCGGTATCATCTTTTATTGACTAAAACCAAAAAAAAAAGATGGGAATGTTGTTTCCTACCAACAAATGGCGACATATCTGGACGGACCAGTTATCTCTGTTTAACTTCTTCTAATGGATCGAGTAAAATACAGTTACTTGCCTATCTTGAAAAACCAGATCATTTTTTTTTGCACTACACCAACAGTTCGACTTATCTTTAAATTTGCAACTGCAACTAGTTTCCAGCTTTTGTTAATGTTTGAGATCTTCGAGTGGCATACTTAGTTTCTAAAATTAGCACAGTAAAGTCATCTTATCACAACTAAGCATCCAAATAAAAATAATCATTAGTTTCCAGTAAATGAATATAGAGATTAAATTTCCTGATAATAGTTGAGAAAACTTGTTCCATCCATAGCTCAAATATTAAACAAAGATTGAATGTATGTACATTTTGATTGTCCTCCTTTTTCTTCGTCCTTTTTTGTTATACTTAAATTAGTTACTTGCGGAGATGGACTGAGAAGCATTGCCTTAGTTTGGTAACTAAATAACGACAATGTCATTCACAAGAACCATTTGAAGTGAACAGGCTAGCTCATTTCTGAGACCCCCTATCTCCTGATCCGAGGATTGAGAGACACTACCCTAGCTTGGTGACCAGATGTTGGCAATGTCAAACAAATGGCACCCATGATCCTAAAAGGATTGGCTCATTACTGAGACCTTCCGCTTCTCAATCAGCATCAAAGCAATTATTTTTCTTTTTATTTTATTTTGTAAATTTTGATTATGCAATATTTGGCTTAAGACTACTGCCTTGGCTTAGCTAACAAATGTTGATAGCACCATTCACGAGGCTTATATGGACCGAATAAGCTGGCTCATTACTAAGACCTCCTATCCCTTAGCTTTTTAACTAGGGGACATCTCCTTGTCTAGGTGAACAAATGTGGGATGTCTAACCGATAAGACTGATGAAAATGATTAGGCCAGCTCATTCCTGAGACCTCCTATTCTTCTACCAAACTTTTTAACTAAGTGAATTAATATGTATACATTGACCTTATGGAAGGAATAGGTCCGACAGATTCTTCAGATTGTAAATTTGGCTTACAGATAACTGGCAACGCAGATTCACAACCATTTTTAAATGTTTTGTTTTGAGATGATAGCACACCTGCTATAATAATCACCACATCCCAATTAAAAGAAGAAAGCTGGATGTAATTACAGTAGCAAACAGTTTGGTGTAACTGCTAATTAGTTTTTAAATCTAAGGGATCTGATTTAACATAGATAAGGCTAGGAGCTGCATTCAATCTCAACCATATAAAAAAAATACAGGGTCAAGGTCTCGCCAAATAGATATTATTTATTTACATAATCCTTCCCTGAAGGCAAATTACTAGCATATATATGTGAAAAGGTGGATCTACGAGAACTAGTGATTTCATTTCAGGATCAGAATTTATCTTTTTCAAAATTAATCCTGACTAGTAAGATTGCCAAATTATAGGATTGTGGTTTGTGAATTTAATTACAAATGGAGTGAATGTAAAAACAACAGAATGTATCCTAGAATTAACTGATGCTTAACCTATTTACAAAAATGAGATGTGGATTAGATGACAAGATCAAAGGAATATTGTACAAAAATAAAGACATAACATGTACAAATCATGAGATCTCATGAAAATCATTTGAAGTATTTCTTTAGGATCGGTCCGTTTACCGGAAAGGTTTCATACTGGCCTTCTAAATTTTGGAGCCAGAAAGTGCTTGGTCCTAACTTTTTTGCGATGAGGAAAGGACCTAGCCAGAGGCATTGGAACTTGGTATGTTCACCTTTATCCTCATGTTCCTTATCCCACTTCAGAACTAAATCGCCTACTTGTAACTCCTTGTTAGAGGTCACAGCTTGGTCAAACCAAGACTTCGCGATCTGGTAATGTTTTAAAAAATGTTGCTTGGCCTTTTCTCTATGTTCTTCCAACTTTAGTAATGCATTAATCCTTTTTTCCATAACTGGGCAATTTACTTCTTGAACAAACTGTGCTAATTGCAGAGAGGGTAGAAAAATATTTGGAGGAAGAATGGATTTTGTGCCATATAATAGAAAGAAAGGAGAGTTACCAATCACAGGTTGGGGAGTTACTCTGTCTTCCCAGATTGCGTTATACAAGGCAATATGCCAGTTTCGGTGATGTGTAGCGATGGTTCTTTTCAGAATTTTTAACAATTTTTTGTTGGTGGATTCGGCCAAACCATTACCTTGAGGATAATAGATTGCAGAATATCTAATCCTGATACCCTTTTCTAAAGCAAACCCTGTCAATTCAACAGAGGAAAAATAGGAAGCATTATAAAAAACTAGAGACTCGGGTACACCAGATCTTGTAACGATGGAGGATTCCAAAAAAATGATGACTTGATTGGTATTAACCACACGTAAAGGTGCTGACTCAACCCACAGGGTGAAGTAATCAGTAGCGGTAATTCTATATTTATGTTGCATGGATGAAGGAGGATTTATTGGTCCTACTATATTGAGGCCCCATTGTTGAAAGGGCCTTTCAACCGAAACTGGTTGTAATGGAAAAGCAGGCTTCTTGACTCTACCAACAACCGTTTGACAATCTTGGCATTATGCATGGGCATCTCTAAATAGAGTGGGACAAAAATAACTGGCCCTGAGAATTTTATGTGTTGTAGTGTCACCTCCAAAACGACCACCAGTAGGGCCATAATGTAACTCCCTCAACACTGATTCAATTTGATCTTTCTTGAGACAACGAAGGATTACACCATCTGAGTTTTTCCTAAAAAGGATGTTGTTTATCAGTTGACAAGGGGCTGATTTTAATCTAAGTGCTCTCCTTTGTTTTGGTTCCAATTTATCAGGGGGGTTCCCAGTCTCGAGAAAAGTTCTCAAATCGGAATACCAGGAGTTTTGAGAAGGAGGGATGAAGTAGATTTCCCTTTAACACAGTGATCCACTTATCTGCAAGTCTAATTCGTCAATGGGTAAATGAGTTGATTTAGCTGCTAGATTGCAAAGACATTTCCCTTTCACCACCTTCGAGGGATTTATCTCAAGGTCATACTCCTGAAGAGTTTCCATCCAAGGTGCTCTTTTCTCTCCTAATTCCTTATGTATTATTAGGTTCCTAATAGTTGGATAAGGGACGATGACTTTGGTCCTAGATTTCAGCAGGTAGGGACGAAAGTGTTTGACCTCTTTATACACCACAAATGCTTGTTTATAAACCTCGTGATAGTTTAACTCCGCCCCCTTAAAACCTGAACTCATGAACGAGATGGGGACTTCATGACCTTGTTGATTACGTTGTGTTAAGACAACGACATATGATATTTCTGAAGCAAAGGTGTATAGAGCGAAATCTTTTTCAAAATCAGGACTTAGGAGGGTGGGAGCTTTGGCTATGGCCTCTATAATTCTTTTGAATGACTCTTTTTCTTTAATACCCCAACTAAAGTTAGCATCCTTTTTTATCATATTTTGTAGGGGATGAACGGTTTCAGAAAAGCTTGGTATAAATCTTCTTACGAAATTGATTTTTCCCAGAAATGACTACATGGACTTCTTATTTGAAGGATAAGTGACTTTGGATATGGCCTGAGTTCGTTCTAGGTCAATCATAATTCCATCACTGGACACTACAAAACCTAGGAGGATCCCTTGTGTTACAACGAATATTATTTTCTTGGGGTTGAGCGATATCCCAAACTTTCTACAACGTTCAATTTTTTTTTTAAGGTGACAGAGATGATTAGCTAGATGCTTTGAAAAGACAGTGACATCGTCAAGATACACAAATACAACATGATTAATAAGGCCTCTAAAGGCTATATCCATTGCTCGCTGGAAGGTAGCCCCAAAGTTAATTAGACCGAAAGGCATTTTTCTGTATGCGTATGTTCCCCATGGGGTTTTGAAAGTAGTCTTTAATTGATTGGTTGGAGAGACTAAAATCTGGTTATAACCTGAAAAACCGTCAAGTAGTGATAGCATTTCAGATCCTGAGACTTTTTGAATAATCTGTTCCATGGGAGGAAATAGGTAGTTGTCCTTTCTAGACGACTTGTTGAGGTTGCGAAAGTCGAATTCCAGCGTTCTTTTTCCTAATTGGTACCAGATTAGCCACCCATTGGGTGTGGCGAAATGGAAAAATGATTTTAGCAGCTAAGAGCTTATTCAATTCTTTCTTGACTAAAGATTCTAGCGTTGGGTGCATTTTCCTTAGTTTTGATGAAAAGGTTTCGATGATGGTTTCATTGGAATTACATGATGCATAATCTGAGGATCAAAGGTTTTTAAGTCATCATAAGTCCATGCGAAGATATCTTTGTACTCTTTAAACAAATTTATGAAGGCTGTTTTTTCTAACATAGTACAATATGTCCCTAAATTCACATTCTGCGGATGAGATTATGTTCCTAAGTTAATAGTTTCATACTTCATGCATGAGCTGTTCATTTTGCAATTTGGGACGGCCATGAACTTGTCTGGTAAGTCATAAAATTTATCCAATCTTAAAACAGAAGCGGGGATAGATTTTACCATGTCAAGGACCTTTTCCATGGAACAGTGAGGATATATTACCGAAAAATTGCGCAAGTCTTCATCATGCGAGATTTCATCAATCGCGGATTCCTTGAAGGTATCTTGTCCTGTTATAAATCTTAAGGTCTGTGCATCATCATCGAATACATGCTAATAAGTTATATTATCAGTAATTGATGGTCTGAAAATTAATTCTATTGAAAAAGAATTAGGCGAAAAATCTTCAGAAGGGATTAGTTTAGAAGCTACATTGGCTAATAAATCATCCTCTTGGTTGTGATCTCTAAGGACAAATTTTATATTAAAGGCTTCAAATTTAGAGATTAGATTCCATACCTCCCTTTGGTAATCCCGCAGATTGCTCGGAAACATAATGAATTGCATTGCGTACATGACGGACTATTATCTCGGAATCACCGTATGCTATCAATACTTTAATGTTCGGATCTAAGGATTTACTTAACCCTTGAATAAGGGCTTCGTATTCTGCAACATTGTTAGTACTGTCAAATTCCAATCTGCATGCAATACAAATTTTATTTCCCTGTGGGTCTAATAGAAGACAGCCTGCACCAACTCCTTCTTTGGACTTTGATCCATCGAAATACAATGTCCATGACGGGCTATTTACTACTACTCTACTATCTATAATATATACATATGCTTCATCTTTTACAGTAGTTGCATCATTTTTTGTCACAGAACCGGGTTCAATGTAAGTGAAATTAGCAATTTCAGAGTGCTGTTGGAACCCTGTAAAAGGAGACTTTTCAAATTTAATGTTTCCAAAATCTGTTTCATAGGCGTAATTTCCCATAATGGTGTCAAAAAAAATCGCTGGTTCATTGGGGTCGTGTAATTCATTCACTATATGTTTGAGATACCTTTCTCTACCAATTTTGATCTGATTAGGTCACCCATTTTTGGGGAGCCACAAAGCTGAAAAATTAGTCAAGAAATATCCGTTTAAATTCTGCGACCAATAACGGATTAGAAAAAGGCCATAGGCATCAAGAATATCAACAAATACGATATCAATAACTTGATATATCGATGGGTTACTTGATATGCTAACTAACACATCTTTTATTTCCCCTAATGCTCTTACACTTGACCGGTCAAGCTGTGTGATCTGTGTGTCACATGGAGTAAGTTTCGCATTCAACTTTCTACAAACCGAGTAAGGCATTACATTATTATATGCTCCGGAATCTACCATACAGTTATGGACATTCCGATTATAGATTTCTAACGTGAGAAGGAATGGGGGAGTATTGGATGTTGAGATTTTTCCAATCAGAGAGTTTTTATCAGCTACTGTTTTATTTTGTCTTCTATATTCAATGACTGTTTATTTGGGGAAGAATTTGCATTATTCGAAGTACTAGCAGTCATATTATTTTTGTTGTTAGGAGTGGATGAGCTCGATATAGGAGTTTTGATAGGACCCCCAGGCATAGGGAATATTTGCAGCAAATCGAACATGCTAGTATTTGCACGTTGTTTTTTCAGGTCTTTGATGATATCATATTGTAAGTCTAATTTATGTGTAGTATGAGATGGTAGTAACTTCCCAGTGAGCTGAGGGTTGTTGCCTTTCTTGTTCTGATTAGAGATTGACGTACTGGGAGACTCTACTGGGCCTTTGTTGTGAGTATTATAAGTATGTTTCCCTGAAAAAACAGGTTGACTGTTCGTTTGTGTGTCATTACTTAGGCTGTCCCAAAAATGTCCAACCAATGATTGTTGAATATATTGCTCCTCCTCTTCTTGTTCCAAAGACTCTTCCTCCTCCTTGTCACCTGATTCTTGGTTAAAAGAAGATTCGGGAATTGAAAGGACTGCCCTGATGGTGTTGAATATTTATTCAGTTACAACTACATCAGGGGGGAGGTTCGTTTTGTAATTAGGAGGAGAGGTCTGTCTAAAATGATTTCTAAAGTTTCCTCGAAACGAGTATCCTCCTCCACTAGTTTTCTTCAACCCTATTATTTCGTTTGTAAATGCTTTGACTGCATTTTGTAATCGTTCAACGTCAAATGCTTGCGAATCTTTGTCTGAATTAGATTTAGATATGTTTTTAGTTCTCCGTTGGATTGGGATATCAGTTTGCCCACTCCTCTCAGGTTTGTAAGTTAAAAAATTATTTTCCACCTTAATGGCTTCTTCGAACATTTCTACTAAAGTACCCTTGCCATCCTGTTTGAAAAACATTCCTAAATACTTGGGTAACGCAGAAGCGTAATTTTCAATAATTATGTCCCCTGGGAATTGCGAAGCAGCAGGTATTTTGTTTTTAAGGTTAAGAAATGCTTATTAAAATCCTTGATTTGTTCCTTATTGTCCATTTTGATATGGGATAGTTCTAAGGCTAGGGCGGTTGGGGTCTTGTCTTCCCTGAACTTATCAAGGAAAGCTTGAATAAAATCATCCCAATTGGTTATTGCACCTTGAACTAAGGAAAAGTACCATATTGATGCTTTTCCTTCAAATGTTAGAGCGAAAAGACGACATACCACATCTTCATGTTGCACATTCATGGTTTGAATAGCCAGGATAAATTTGTCAATGTGAACCTAGGCTGGTTCCTTGTTATCTGGATTGAACTTTGGAATAAGTTTATCTGGATGCTTAGGAAATTGATGTTGTGCACTAGGCACTGCTACTGCACTTGTCCTGAGCCATGGGTGAGGAGGATTTGGTGGAGGATTCCCCTATCCTCCTCCAACAAATACGACCATATCACCTTCTTCAGATTCTAATGATCTACTATGATTAGAGGGCCTGGGGATATCAGGTTGAGACTCTGGAGGTGAGGGTGGCTGATCGAAACCACCTAAAGCAATCGGTCTTCATGAAGTATTCGTTCTGGTGGTTCCTCTAGGAACAACATTTATCTGATGATATGGAGTACCTGATTCTAGCTCATAGGCTTCTAATAGCACTTGATCTACCGTGGATGGTTGAGTATTATTACGATTTCATCGAGATAGACCGTCATTTATGGGTGGTAAACCGGTATGTTGAGCATAAAACCTAGTAAATACACGTCTTGATTCTTCTAAAACTTGGTCAATCTATTCTGGAGTATAAGGAGAAGTATTGTGATCTCTTTCTAAGATATTTCTTACAGTATTGACGAATGGAGAGTTACTGATTTTAGCTTGTGAAGCAATTGTTGAGTCTGAAGCAGCGGTGTTCTCACATTCAATGTGGGATGGAGGATTTACACTAGTCGGAAGATTATTATCTATTTGTTCAGCCATTAATCGTTTTCGGCCCTCCTTCTAGCGCTATTTGTTGGCCGGATTTTATGTCATAGGCCAACTAGGGAGAGTTAGCTATCCCAAACATATTGGGGGCTGTGTTAAGAACCTTGTGTGGGCTATCTCTCCGTAGTTGGCCTATGACAGAAAATCCGGCCAACAGGTATCCAATTAATTTGAGAGTTTGGGGTGTAGAAAGACCAGTCAAGGTATGCAAAGAGATCTGGGATTCCTCCTACCATAGATCGGGTTGGGGGATGTATTCCATAGGTATATGAGGGACATCATGGGTGTTAATGTCAATGTCCTCGTCGTAAATGTCCTCTCGAATGGCCATAAATAATTTTTGCTCCTTACATTTTCCGAGGGGAATATTTCTCATCACATTGTAGCAAATACCTTTGAGGGGGTGCTTTGCCATTTCAAATCAGGTTAACTTTTAGATCTCGAGAGGTAGAGAGGACAATGAAGGATTAGTGGAAGGGAAAGTATGTGGACGGGGACAAGGAATAAATGGGGCCTTTTTTATTTAAGCGTTCATCACCTTTTGGGATTCTCTAGCTCTTTGAGTGTCATCCAACCAAGTAGTAGCACCGTCCTTTAAGACCTATGCACAGATCTCTTATTTCAAGCCACTGGTGAAATATTCCTTATAAAATGTATTGGACTTTCCTTCAGTGTGGATGGATAGTTGCTCAAAAGATGAGATGAAATCTTTGATCATGCTAAATTGTTTGAGATTGGTCAGTTGCCCCAAATAATGAGTGTTTGTTTTAAAATGTTCATAGAGATAGGAAACAAATTGTGTCTATGCAATATAAATCTTGTAGGATTTCTTGTTCCATTTCCACCATTGCCTGAATAGGTTGTAAATAAGACGCCCACTCTAAGTTTCATCATATCCTTTGCGATGCCATGCAAAGAAAAGTAATGTTCCATTTGAGTGACCCATCCTGTGGATTTTGACCCACCGAATTTGTTGAGATCAACTTTAGGAATCCTATGCCACATGTGAGTCATCGAATCATGCACAAGTGGAGTGTAGTGAGGCCCATGGGGATTGGATGATTCAACTCCTTCCTTGTGGTAAGGTTGTACAAACTCAAGGTATCCTTAAGATAATGAAGGAAAGAGTGTCATTAATTGGATTTGTTTGTAAAAAAGCGACTCCAATTTGGTAAGCCTGCCATAGATGTCATCAAGATTTTTTTGAGTAGAGGCGTTATTATGGTTTAACTTGTGTTGCAACTCATCATATAGTGTTTCCAGGTGGGAAAATTCTTGAGATGGCTCACCTCCTTGAGTGTTATCCATCAAAGGAATCGTGTCCTCAAAAAGGGGTATGGAAGAGTGGTATCAAGGTGATCAACACAATACAAGGATTGTGGTGAAATAAGGGTGTAGGCGGAACCTAGACTCCACCCCCCCCCCCCCCCCCCCTCTGTGTGTGTGTGTATTTTTACAAGGATTCCAAGGTCCTAAGGGTAAGGGTATGTCAAGTGTTATAACTCCTTGATTACTTTAATGTTCCAACATTAGTACTCAGCCCAATCTCTTAGGGAACTAACTAAGAAGGCTCGATTGTGCTCTTAGCGATATTACCCGACTACCCAAGTAGTAGAAAGAAATATTCAAGAGTGTTGTGCTCAGTGCCACTATAGTATCAAAACGGTTGATTGAATTATCTAAATTTGGTTTTTAGTTGCTTGGGGGACTTCAAATATACCCGAGGCTATGTGGAAGTGAAATTCCATAAATTCAATATATAGGTGTTGTCTGATGCAGTACTTCTATGGGGTACCAATAGATGTTAAAACAATGTCCAACAAATGTGACTAAGTACCAATTGTATTCTATGTATGTATTCTTCCCTAGCCGCAAGTTACCTGCCGAATGACAGATCACCGTGTTTGTTAGTTTTTCAGAAATTTCAATATGATCTAGGATCTTAATTGAGAGAATAACATGTACAGCATATCTACAGCATATCAATCATGGACACAATAATACAAGCACACAAGAGACATAGAGTTTCACCGGGGAAAACCAAGAAGGTGAAAACCCCCGCAACTTCCTCAAAGATAGATAGAGAAATGATACAACCAAAGTACAAGAGATAGTCTTCTCCAGCAGCTGATCCTCCTCCTCACATGTGCGCCACTTTCCGAGTGATAGAAGAGTGAGTAATGAGATGATCAAATAGAGGTCTCCCGATCTCTATTTATACTTGTCCTGTCCTGCCCAATAAACTAACAGGGCCGACTTGTCTAACTCAGTCTAATAACCCATGGTTACATTAATCCGGGTTGACCCCACACTTGGTGGTCTAATAACCCTTTTATCCACATGACTCATACAAGGCCGACCCCATCAAGGTGGTCTAATAACCCATCAAGTATAAGTTACGACACTTACAATATAAATGACGACACTTCCGTATAGAGGAATAATAACATCTCTATAGGAATACAAACACTTCCGTATAAAGGAATAATAACATCTCTATAGGAATACAAACACTTCCGTATAGAGGAATAATAACATCTCTATAGGAATACAATATACATGGGTGAAATACATTCCAAAGTTACATATACATCAACACTCCCTCTTAACTAGGAAGGTATTTCTCAACACAGATCTACTAGCACAAGTCTTCTTCTCTGGATCATCATCAACGAATCATTGTCCTCAAATCATCGACATCGTCACTGTTGCTGCTATCTCAATCAATCTCCGATCTACTCGTCATAGGAAGTTTTACAGAGTCAGTCCTTTTTCATACTGGATGTAGGCCCACCACCTATAGGTCTTCATCATTATTGGCCATACTGTGGAATCCTTAGGACTGATTACGTGCGTCAACAAAACCCCGAAAGAGCATCCCAGGCATTTTACGAGCACACAGCTCAACCTATCGGATCTCCTAGGATCTTTTACATGTGACTATCACAAAACCTTAAAAGAGTGTCTTGCCAAGCAAGATCTCTAAAGAGCATCTGAGGCCTTTTTCATCCTGTCCATATCTCCAGGACTTATTACATGTGACCCCTACCACAAAACCTTAAAAGAGGTCTTGCCAAGCAAGATCTCTAAAGAGCATCTGAGGCTTTTTTCATCCTGTCCAGATCTCCATGACTTATTACATGTGGTCCCCACAAAACCTTAAAAGAGTGTCTTGCCAAGCAAGATCTCTAAAGAGCATCTGAGGCCTTTTTCATCCTGTCCAGATCTCCGGGACTTATTACATGTGGTCTAGCAAAACCTTAAAAGAGTGTCTTGCCAAGCAAGATCTCTAAAGAGCATCTGAGGCCTTTTACGTGACTAGCACAACTTGTCTAGATCTCCAGGACTTATTACATGCTACCCTTGCACAACCTGTCCACGGCCATAGAGTATAAACCTGATACTCACCATACATCGTCTTGATGTACATGATCATCCTGATCATCATCACTGCATCGTCCCGATGCATGTCATCTGGAGCAACATCCTGAAGCTCGTCATCCATGATCATCCTGATCATACAATGCATCCACCTAATGCATACCAAGTATCTACCTGATACATATCATCATACATGATCCACCTGATCATACAATGTATCCACCTGATACATACACAAATACATGATCCACCTGATATATATCAACATACATGATCTACCTGATCATACGACGTATCCACCTTATACATATACAGATACATGGTCCAAGCATCCAACATGATGCATATACATATACATGATCCAACTGATCATAACAAGCATCCAACATGATGCATATACATATACATGATCCAACTAATCATAACAAGCATCCAACATGATGCATATACATATATATGATCCAACCGATCATACCAAGCATCCAATGCGATGCATATACAAAGCAGTAACTGGAGCATCGTCTTGATGCTCATCATATAGCACTTACATCCACAGCCATTGGAAGGATCCTCCTCTCACCATGCTTGGAATGGCTCCTGCAAATGTGTCCATCACTTCTTCCTCAGAGTGTCATCAATCTGAAGAACACCAAGCCTCTCTCTGAAGTACTCAAACTTCACTTTGGCTAGTGGTTTTGTCAACACATCTGCAACCTGCTCATCCATTGCATCATACAGGAGCTTCACTGCTCATCTCTACACCATATCCCTGATATGGTGATATTTGATCTAAATGTGCTTCGACATGTCGTGGAACACTGGGTTCTCAGACAGCTTCACACAACTCTGGTTTTCACAAAAGATACCAGTAGCCTCCAGTGGGAGATCAAATAAATCAGGAAGTAGCTTCTGGATCCATACTGCCTCACAACTAGCCGAACAAGCTGCAACATACTTTGCTTCGGCTGTACTCAGTGCTACGCAGGATTGCTTCCTGCTAAACCAAGAGATCACACCTAATTCCATACTAAAGCAACACCCAGATGTGTTCTTCCTATCTGTAGCACTCCCTGCCCAATCCGAATCAACATAACCCTGCAGGTTAAACTTTTGATTCGCATCATACTTGAGCCCATAATCAATTGTACCCTTCAGGTACCTCAGAATATGCTTTACAGCAACCAGGTGAACACCTCTGGGATCTGTCAGGAACTGGCTCAATGTGTTCACCGCAAAGCAAATATCTAGTCTAGTGTTCGTCAGGTACACCACGGACCCAATCATTTGACGATACACAGTGAGATCAACCGGATCAGATGAAGCATCACACAGAAGCTTCAGGTTCGATGCCATAGGTGTGGCCATGGCCTTGCAGTCCATCATCCCGAACCTCTTCAAGATCTCTACTACATACTTCCCTTGTCCAAGGAAGATTCCATCTGCACTTTGCCACACCTCCATGCCTAGAAAATAGTGCATCATCCCCAAGTCCTTCATCTCGAACTCGGCAGTAAGCTTCCTCTTGGTATCGGCAATTAACCCATCCTCACCTGTTATAAACAGATCATCCACATACAATAGTAGGGTAAAGCCCAAACTGGATAGAAAGTCGTCTATCGTACCATACAGAGTCCTAGGAGCTTGCTTCAAGCCATACAAGGCTTTCTTCAACCTGCACACATATGACTCCCTGTCATATGTCTCAAAACTGAGTGGCTGCTCCACATACACTTCCTCTTCGACTACACCATTCAAGAAAGTTGTCTTGACATCCATATGGTGTAACTTCCATTTCATCACTGCAGCCAGAGCAAGTATTGATCTGATGGAAGTGTATCTGGATATAGGAGCAAAAGAATATTCATAGTCTATTCTTTCTTTCTGGGAGAAGCCACGAGCTATAAACCTCGCTTTGTATTTCTCTATGCTGCCATCTGCAGCATGCTTGATCTTGTAGATCCACTTGGAAGTCACAACAGATTTCCCTTCAGGTCTTGGGACCACATCCCAAACATGATCGATTGGTACTTCTCGACCATGGCATCCTTTTACTGTATCCCATATCCTGGGAACTTCAGATTCTTCAATATCTTCAATAGATAGTTTGAACTTCATTGCTGGAACAAATGTTGTAGTCCTTCTTTTGTAGGTGATGGTATACGATCTTTCCTACAAGGCAAGTTAAATTGCATGATTAGAAAAATCTTATAGTTTTCAGAACAAATTCTTACACATAAAGAAATATGTCATACAGTCACCCGTAACTTTCTAGATGCCTTCCAATCTCTACCAGAACATTGTTAAGAGTGTGCACAACTCCCGGCATGTCAACAAAGAGGTTTCATTCTAGATAAGTAGCAATGGAATGTTGTACAGTGCCATAGGCCACTTACCCATTACATATGCATATTAGTAGTATATTGTTCATTAATGCAATTATTCTAATATGCATAATACACAATCTAAGTCTAGGAACATAAGCATATACATCATTGATCAATGTTATTTAAACACAAGAAATGACAATTCAAATACTTATCTTTGTTTGTTTGTTGGGTTGACTCCCTCTCAGTCTTTGCTTCCTTTCTGCAACTCCATTCTGATGTGGATTGTGAGAAGTGGTCAAATCCCTCTGAATATCTGCATCCTTGCAAAAACTACTGGAGTGTGCTCCCTCTTGATCTTTTCTTCCTGGATTACCTGTCCTTGAACTTATATCCATCCTCGATCACTATGCATGATTACTAGTATCATCATTGTGTTACCCTCGAGATCTCATACATAATCATACATTCATTAGTATAATCTCAGTACTATCAAAACACAATAATCTTAAACATGTATAGTCATGATCATTTCAAGCACAGATAATAAACATTAGCATTTAATGTTTTAGGGAAGACTTCTCTTACTCATGCATATTCATATTTCACCATAGAACTCTTCTGGTTAGTCATATCATTAATCAAGGTAAGAGACATAATATGCATAAACCCTAGATTACTTAAATTTCTAACTTCATAAATAATCATTATCAATTATGCCATGTATACTTATATAAGAGATCCTAACACAAGGTAGGATTCTAACTTGATATAGGAAAAACATACCTAGATTAGCATGCTAGCTAGTTATGTCTAACATACCCGCATAATGTCTTCTTGTTCTCTTCAATGACTTGTGCTAGTAACAGGCATATCTCATAGGTTAACCATTATAGAACCAAGTTATGCATACCTCGTAAGTAGATCTTCTATGTGATCCATGACAATGGAAGAATCTTTGTCTTCGTGTCACCATGGTCATATGTTCTTGAACTAGAACATGATTTGTCTTTATGTTAGAAGACAACATCAACCTCATACAACACCACAATGCATTAGTACAATCATAAGTGTCAAAACCCTAATCAATGAATATCTGCATTCATAATTTTTTTAAGGTGATACGACAAGTCTAAAGTTAATCAAAATTGTACTAACCTTAATGAAGACAAACATACCATAAACTTAATCATGAACAGGTTTCGAAACATACCTGACGAGATTGCTTGTAATCTTCTTATGTAAGGCCTTGGCCTCATCCCCCTCCAAAACTGGAACTTCTTCACTTATGCAGGTGACCAATCCATTCTCTTCTAGGATTAACCCAATCCACTTGATTTGCAGAAATTGGATTTGGATTAGGGTTTGTCAGAGAAACCCTAAAAATTCAATCTTTGAATTTCAAACTTCTGAAATGATAGAAAGATGTGCCTTGATGAGCTGATCAAGCTGGTATACTCAGAATTTGAAAACTGCAAAGTTTCACCCCTCAAAATTGCCTTTGAAACTTTCGGATCTTCTGGACAGGATCCCGAACTAGGGTTTGATAAAGCCCACCCTTCTGCCCAACCAAAAGGTTCGATCCAAGGCTCTAAACTTTAATTTTTCTGAGGAGCTTCCAGCCGTGAACACAGACTTCAGAAATTCCAACTTTTGCAGAAGCCCTAATTTTCCACCTTTCCGATCAAAATCTCGAACTAGGGTTTGATCAAGCCCGACCTTCTGCCAAACCAAAAAATTCGATCATGGTCTCTAAATTTCAATTTTTATGAGGAGCATCCAGGCATGGTCTCCGATACAAAATATTCCAACATTATCCGAAACCCTAAATTCTCGGAGCCATGAATGAAGGTGCTCAAAATCCAATTATGTTTTGACAGAAATATGCACATGATTGTTTCTGGTGTAACTCCGAAATTTCAGATCTACAGGGTTTGAGAATTCTTCTTGTGCTGGCCTGACCTGTTATCTTTCCAATCCCATAGGTCTGACCTCAATTGGATTCTCTGAGAGAGAGTTATGCCAAGTGTCGCAATGTGGCATGTTTATGGGATAAAACAGGAGAGCGAACTTGTACGGTGTGCCACGTGTCACTGGTTCAGTTTTGGCCTCTGCAAAACTTACCTGAGAAATTAAAGTCCATGCCCTACCTGTTACTTTTTACGAAATTTCATTTGGAGCTTCCTAGCCCAAGTTATGACCTTTTTTCCTAGGTCACCTGTTTATGACTCAGATCTGGAAGAGGCAGAAACCCTATATTGTATAGATCATAAATCACAAAGTACAACGAATTAGAGGTTGTCCTTTGGACACAAGGTACATGAGGATCTTATCTTCGACATGTACGATTTTCAGATCTTGAAACCTTGCCGAAATGTATTTATAGCGAAAGTGCTACGATGACGGGTTTTTGCTATATCAAGCCCTAGCTTCGGAAATGCAACAAGTGTCATAAATGCCATATCATGCCTTCTTTCAGGCTAGCTCTAATACCATGTTAGTTTTTCATAAATTTCAATCTGATCTAGGATCTTAATTGAGAGAATAACATGTACAGCATATCTACAGCATATCAATCATGGACACAATAATACAAGCACAGAAGAGACACAGAGTTTCACCGAGGAAAACCAAGAAGGTGAAAAAACCCCACAACTTCCTCAGAGATAGATAGAGCAATGATACAACCAAAGTACAAGAGATAGTCTTCTCCTAGCAGCTGATCCTCCTCCTCACATGTGCGCCACTTTCCGAGTGATAGAAGAGTGAGTAATGAGATGATCAAATAGAGATCTCCCGATCTCTATTTATACTTGTCCTATCCTGCCCAATAAACTAATAGGGCCGACTTGTCTAACTCAGTCTAATAACCCATGGTTACATTAATCCGGGCCGACCCCACACTTGGTGGTCTAATAACCCTTTTACCCACATGACTCATACAGGGCCGACCCCATCAAGGTGGTCTAATAACCCATCAAGTATAAGTTACGACACTTACAATATAAATGACGAGACTTCCGTATAGAGGAATAATAACATCTCTATAGGAATACAATATACATGGTTGAAATATATTCCGAACTTACATATACATCAACAGTGTTATTTATAGACGTCGGAACACATCTATAGACTAAAAAAATTCTAAAATTTTCAACCTAAGAAAGTGCACTAATACAAATGTTATGTACCTTAATAGCTTAATTGGAAGTTCAGAGCATAAACAACAAAATAAAGCAATATTTCAGTTTGAAAATACAGAATTACCACAACAATAGACAATTGTAGATAATAAAATATCACAATAGCAATATTTTTATTGATGAAAGCAATGTTCACTTGCTTCTTCGAGGGGGGGAAACCCCCAAATGAAGCCAAGCTCCAATTACAAAATACTTCACAAGACATCTTGTTTCATTGCTTCTACTCCTATATCATAATTTCTAGTGAAGGAAGTTTCTTGTAGGTAGAACCTTCTGCTTAGTGAAGGAAGTTTCTTGTAGGTAGAACCTTCTAGTAAGTTTTCTTACAAATATTGCTTTCACACTATAAAGAGTTTCTAATAGGTGGAAAATTCTAGTAAATCTTTTTACAAATATTGCTTTTACACTATATCTACTTTATTGACCTTATTTAATACAGATGACTTCAATACTCTTTTTCTTCAAAAGAATAAAACCTTTAATTTGATATTCCAACCTGAATTAAAGTTAAAATGTTCATACATATAATCAACAGACAAAGCTTTTGAATGAAGAAGGTTGTCAACCTAAACCGATACATGTCAAAAATATATAACTTCAGTACGTAATAACTTATCTATTAAAAGAGTCAAGATAAGACCCTAACAAAAAATGGAATTCGACTTCAAACATTTAAGTGTAATTATTTCTTTCATAATTCAAGTGAACACTTGTTATTTCATTTTCCAGCAAACTTATACAAAATATTTTATTTCTCATAATAATAATTAAGTTTGTACTCACATCTCATATCTGTTCCCTTCACTTTTTAATATCACCGTCATAAGTTGCAACAACCGCCTTCTATGACACAAAACGCACAATGTAAATGATAAAACATTTAAAAACAATAGATGTGTAAACATCAAAACAATTTTATTTGCTTTGTAGCAAACATTAGAGAATACTTTACTAAGGGTGATAACTAAGTTTGCTAATAAGATGATGAAAATAATTATATAGAGTAATGGAGTGGAGTGGGACTTTAGTTATTAAATTGCATTATTTTGATGTAGAATATTTATAATTTTATTTTTAATTTATAATTTTTATAATTTCTTTTGTAAAGCTTGTGTTTATAGAATTTTGAACTAGTAATATTATGTAAGGAGTGTTTTAACAGTACACATATTTACCATCTATTCTATATTTTGTGAACACAAAAATTATTTTCAATAATATATTTTTTTTAATTTATATTTAAAATGATTTAAAATATATATATATATGTATTTCTTGGAAAAGTCTCTCATAAGCCTTTCGACAGTATGTAATTTGATTTTAAATAATGAAATTACGCTTTTTTTTTGGGAATATATATATATATATATGGGGGTAACTTTTTAGCTTAATCTTTAAATTGTTTAGTACTATAAAGTTTATTTAACATGTTCCATTCAATCATAAATGCTCTATATTCTTAGACTTCGCACATGGAGAGAAGAAGAGCGCGTCTATGGCCCAATTTTGATGACATCGTAGAGACCAAAGCCCCCCTTCTACGCACATGCTATGTTAATAAGCTAGATCGACTCTGGGGTGTATAATGCTTAAAATATGGTGAGTATAAATCAAATTCAAACTTTAAAATTTCTCTCACAGTTGCTATTGGACATCAATGATGATTCTTACAATTGTCAAGCACATGTGAGGCATCTTTCATAATTTTTGGCAAAATGCCTCCGGCACACTAAGGTTGCACCAAGTTTTGAACCAAAGTCCTTCTCATTACACTCAAGCACAATTTCCCCCCTCATGTGCGTGGGATATCTATTTCTATGATAAATTGTGCAATTACACGATTCTTGTTTGTCTAAACACCATACCTAACATGATCATGTGTTTTAATGTTGACTAATGTGTGTAATTACATATTTTTTTTATTCTAAGACACTACACCTGATTTCAAACATGAACACGTGTCTCAATGTTGACTAATATGTACAATTACATGTTTCTTATTTGTTTAAAACACCACACCTAATTTAAGTCATAAACATGTACTTAATTTTTACATTTTTTTTTGGTTATGAGACACCACACCTAATTTCAAACATGAACATGTGTCTCGATGACATATTTCTTATTTGTTTAAGAGACCACACCTAATTTAAGTCATGGTATTACATTTTTTTTCTTTCTAAAACACCACACCTAATTTCAAACATGAATATGTGTCGCAATGGTGACTAATCTGTGCACTTACATGTTTCTTATTTGTTTAAGACACCACACCCAATTTAAGTGGTGGACATGTACCTAATTTCAGTCATAAACATGTACCTTGATGTTAACTTTCTTGTCATATTGCATACATGTACCTTGATGTTGACTACTTGTCATATTGCATGAAACATGACATTTGACATTTGTACATGAACATGTGCCTTGATATCGACTAATCATAAAACAACTAAATTGGCATTTGTGTAAACCTTGTAAAGTGGAAGTCATCATCTATATTATAAATAATATCATATTTAGTGCAGTTGTGCCTTTGACATATTTTAGAATTATTTTAATATTGTAGATAATCAGTTTAGTTGTGCCTTTGACATTTTTTTTCCACAGAAAAATTTAACTTACTATTAATATACGAAATAGTAAATGTGTCCTGACCAGTGCAAAGACCATGATACCGACCCATAGACATCACAGACATGTCCACGAAATGGCGTCAACCAAGAGCCCAAAATATGGCTCAAAAGTAAAACAGAAACCCAATGCACATAGTATCCCATGTCACAACAGGGGGAGAACCAGTAGCCTGAATGGCCCAGCTGCCACCGCATAACAAGTTTTAAAATACCACATACAACAAAAAATAAATCCAATGGCGTATCCAGCCGAAATCGATGGCTCATCAAAATGCCACTGTCGGAAACGGGACAGATAACAGGTCGTGCAGACCCAACAACAGTATCACAAGTTCACATAGTCTTTTAAAGCCGAAGTATAAATAGCTATAATGTTAAGAAAATACAGCCGCAATATGGATTAAGACATGGTAACCCAACGAGGAGTTGGGATCAGCAACAAATTTAAAGTCCTGCAAAAAATATATCCATCGCCAATGCATATGTTAAAACCGCAAAAATCATAAATATAACCATCAAAGCAATAAAAAAATAGAAGACATATCATCATGACCAGTGTAGGTGATAAGAACCATGGGAGATGAGTAGTTCCCCTCGCCATTCCTGCCAAAAAATGTGCCCCTCCAGAGAGGTCAAGGCCCGTTTGGGGAGCATATTAGCCTCAGTATTCACCTCTCTGAAGATATGAGAAAAATGTGTGTGTTCAAATTCGAGAATTAATTTTCGAGCTGCCTCCAACCAATATGAAAGAAGTAGAAGATTGAGCGGTGGTGCCCATTGCCCAGGAAATGATAGATCTCGAATCACCCATTACCACGAGAGAAGATATCATTCTGGAGCGTGCAAAAAATAGTAAGAGCCAAAAGGCGTATAACTCACCGCGAGTATTGGATCCAATTCCCAGATTGAGCCAAATATGGAATCGAAAATTTGTGAATATGTGTAATATTGCCCCAGCCCCACACACACTAGGTCCCCCCACAACGGCCCCATCAAAGAAACCGCATGGGTACATCAAGACAGGAGGATCCAAACGACGATCCGTGCCCAAGACATTCCTACATACCTCATGTCCATGAATAGAGGTATATTCCTTGTAAGTAGCCAAAGTTCGACAACCGATCCAATCCCAGTGAGGCACAGACTCCTCAAAGATACAAGCATTCCGCGCCTTCCAAATCTCCCAAATCATGAAACAAGGAAGTTCAACCCACATCTTTGAATGTCGAAACCATGACTCAAAACAGATGTTAAGAGTGGAAGTTTCCCAGATGCACTGAATGCCAAAGAGAGAAGTAATCTGATTCCAAAGACCCTGAACAAATGTACAGGAAGAGAAGAGATGGTCAACAGTTTCATCCTGAGAGCAGCAAAGTGGGCACCATCTAGGGCCATTGTAACCTCGTTGACATAAATTGTCCCATGTCAGGATTCTGTTGCAAAGAGCCAGCGAAATAAAACATTTTATTTTAAGCGGAATAGCCAGTTTCCAGACAGTTTTATGCCACCAATAAGTCTTAGGTTGATTATCAGCAAACAATGAATCATATGCCATTTTGGTCGAAACAATGCCATGGGCCACATCCCACGACCAAGCTAATATGTCAGGTTTCTCCATTAATTGTATATTGGATTGGCACAATGATCGGATATATTCCGACCATTCAGTCCCCATATTTCCAGCCAGGCCTAGCTGAGGAACTGAGATCCACTTTGAGTGTCCATCTATATAAAGAACCGACGCATGTGCAAGGGTGCAAAAACCCTTTGCCCTGAGATGTGTCCTCAATTCCGGGGATAAAGTATGTGCATTGGAACCCCCTAAAATAGGATCAAGGCCTAATCTAATATCCCGACCATTACCAGGGATCCAAGTTATCCATTGAGCTATCACATTGTATGAACCCATCAAACCATTCCAAAAATTCGAAACACTAGTAGTAGTCGGGAGGCCCTTACGAAGCCAATTTGCAACAGAAGAGTTTCTGAGGTACTTTGCTTTGATAATCATACCCCAGACAGAATTATTAAAAAGGACACGCCATAAACTTTTTGCATGCAGGGCCATGACAAACCGGTCCAGGTCTTTTATATTCCAACCCCCCAATGTCTAGGGACGAGCCAACAAGGACCATTTTATTAGGTGAAATTTTTTCTGCACCCCTCCACTAGACCATAAGAAACTGAAAATTTTCCTTCGAATTAGACCGAGGATGGATCTAGGAGTTTTACAAAGATAGAACCAGTAGACCCCCAGATTCTGAAGGACTGCTTTTACCAGCGTAAGTCTGCCACCGATGGATAAGTGTCTAAGACTCCAGTGTCCAATACGATTTTCAAACCGTCTAATAAGCCAAGACCAGTCATTAGTAAGATAATTCGAAGGCTTAAAGAAAAACCCCAGATACTTCGTTCCATCAGCCAACTCATTGAATTTTAATAGTAAAATCGATCTGATCTCCAGTTCCAGTTCCACATATTGTGCCTTTGGTGAAAACATAAATTGCGATAAAATTTTATTGATATGGGGATTCCAAAGCTTTTTTATATATTTTATAACAAAGTTTAGTGATATTGGAATGAACATACATTTTTATAACAAAATTACAAGTAGAAGAACATTTTCTTAGGTGTCATTGAACATCGAGTTATGAAAAGAATTAAAGCATAGATGCAAGAATTTAGTGTTATGCCTCATTATGGGAAGGGGTTACATAAATCCATTATGCACTAGCCTTTTCATCTGACACGTGCCTCGTTGCAATTGGGAATAATGATAATGCCATGGCTAGACATAATCAAGTCAAAGTATTATATGTAAACAAGAAAATAAGTGTATAATTGATCATGAACCCTTTTTTTGGTTTAATCTTTCTTACTTAAATGACTACAAAAGGTCCTGAAGTTTGGATGATATGTTCTTTTGAAGGTCATGATCTTAGTTGAATATCTGGTTTTTGAACCTCTTTTGGAAACTTTTTATGATATGCCTAATGCCAAAGAGCTAAAACTATTTGGGATCTTAAAATATAATGTGGTATGACTATTTAACAACAATAATTTTTGTATACTTAAATGTATAGGTTTTTTCAGGATGTCTACATATAAGTAGCTTTGATATTTCTCCCAACGGAAATATGTGGAAGAGATGACTGAGTAGTCTCTGTAGAAAATGTTATGTTTCAATTAATATAATGCGTGTGTTTTACAAGGAAAAAAAATCAAGCCACGCATAATTATACATACTCGAGAGATAGTATGTATTAAGCAAAGATAAAACAAAATAGGAGAAGGTGTCTTCATGGCATATTAATGTTTGAAAACACAATGTAAGTTCCCAAACTAGATTAGGTTAGGTATACTCATAGCATGTTAGACTATGAAAAGCAAGAAAAATTTCCATGGAATCATACATATATATATATATATATAGATAGATAGATAGATAGATAGATATAGATATAGATATATATATATATATATATATATATATATATATATATATATATATATATATATATATAAAGTTTTGTGGTTAATTCGAGTGGTTGAGTGTTTTGAATTTTACACAAGAAATTTAGTGATTTATCTCTCACGTTGGTTCCCTATGTTGCGTAAATCGTGTGATGTCCTTCTCAAGTCAACCATTGTAATCAATATTGATCGGTTTACATTGGGTACAAGGTTTATATTGGGTACCATATGCAAAATGTGGAGAAGTACCTAGGGCCTCCAAGATTTTCCCTGAAATACACACACAAAAAAGGAAATGAAAAATTGTAGATAATTAAAGGAAATGAAAATTTTCTTCAATGTTTGTATGATGTTACAAAATGTTGAAAACTAGATAACAAACACTCTTAATGCATTATGATTTCCATCGTGACTTTGCCTCTCTCCTTGACCATAAAGAACATGTTTTTAATATTCCCAATGGATCAATTTGTCACAATAGATTTCATTATAATTCAAGTTCAGTTTTTGTGGCAATGGTGGATTATTCTCCTTGTTCTCACTTACAATCTCCATACTTTATCCTTTGCTTCTTTGGTTACTATTTAACTAGTTGCATTTTGCATCTTGTATTTGTTATATTTCATTTTTTGCATCCATTCCATACCCATTTGTATTCTTTCGTTTTACATTAATTTAGATTAGATTTTATAGAGAACATTAAAATGAAATCTTACCTTGCATACGATAGTTGGGCAATTACCAGAGAGCTTTCCATTTCAATGGGGAAAGATCTAATTGGACCCTATCACTAGGTAAGCCTATTAGGGGTCATTTTCTACGTCAACACAATGTTATTCGTTTAGTGGCAAAGGGTTAAGACACAATATGGGTTGGCCAGGGGCTTGTGGGATATGGACTAGGCTATTAACATGATCATAACCTAATATTCCTAATCTACCCACCTAACCCACTAACCCACCCCTCTAACCTACATAACCAACTAACTTGTCAAATCCACTGAACCAACTAAACTACCTAACCTACCCTACTAAGCCACACAATGTACATAACCCACTAACCCACCCATCCCACTTCACTAACCTACACAACCTACTAACCCACCTAACACATAAACCAAACCCACTAACCCAACCCACTAAATCTATTCAACCAACCTATCATGACTAACCTACCCACCCCACTAACCTATTACACAAGCCACCGAAATTTATCCCACCTAACCTACCAATCCCCATCCAACCTACCTCACAAGCACACCTAACATACCCCATTGACTTATCATATCTACCTAATCAACCTCACTAACTCAATTAATCGCCCTAACCCTTATAACACACTAAATTGGATATCCCACCTAACCCCCAATGTAGCCCACTAATCTACCTAACCTTACCCACCTAACATACTAACCCACTATCCCACTAATCCACATAAGCTATCCTAACCGACCTAACACATGTAACCCCCATAAAACTCCTAACATAACTTATTCAGGATGCTAAAGAGATGTTATTTGGACTCTAATTGGACTTTAATGACATTAATGAGTTGTTACTTGGATGTTGATGGGACACTATAATAGATTATTGGGATGCTAAATGGATGCTAAAGAAACGAATTTTGGATGCTAATGAGATGCTATTTGGAATCAACTGGAATGGGCTACTAAGATGTTATTAAGAGACAACCTGGATGAAACTAGTATGCCAAAATCAATGTAGAAGGAGGAAAAAAAGATGTGAGGTTAAACACATAAGACCATAATGTGCTCTTTGTCCCATTTTTAACATAAAAGGACACGCAAAAAATATGAAAATACCCTATTATAATGGTGATTTAATCATCTCTATTTATATTAGCAAATCACCAATCTCCACCTTGTCATAAGTAACATTGCTAACCCTAATTATTTGCGTGATGAAATGATTTGATTTGATATAGATAAATATAGGTGTGGACTATCATTGCATGCAACATGCATTTTGATTTATGTATAACATGTTTTGGATGTATAAAAAAGAAGTTTGTGTGGGGAGAGGCTAGGGTTTCTGCAGTTCTAGACGGGTTATTCTGCAGTAGGGTGAAAGAGTTATCAGGAAGCAGTTTTGGAGCCGGGCGAATTCATGGAGGTGGAGAGGGGGGAGGGCTCTAGCCCTTCCCCAAAGAATGAAGGGGTTGGATCTTTCATGAACGAACATGAAGTGCCATAGGCAGGAGAGAGAGGATTTGGGTTGACTCATGATTCGAAGGGCCAGCTTGGTGGGGGTTTCGATAGGAAACCAGGGCAATGTATCCCCAAAACGGTGCAGACCTTTTCCCTCATATCATTTCTGAGAAGCTAAGAGGATGGATCCAATACTTGTTGGATCATGCTTTGATTGGTAAATCCTTAGGAATTTGGCCATTTGAAAAATCTTTGATATGGTGGATCAATACTACATGGAGACCAAAGGGGAACTATTATTTGCAGCTGGGATCCAAAGGATTATTTACGATAGTGTTTTTCAATTTGGAAGATTATTTTGATCATGAAATAATCTTTGATGAAGGCCCGTATTTTTACTAATTTTCAGGCTTGTTCCTCCAGCCGTGGAAAGTGCATTGTAATCCATATAGAGAAGATATGAGCAAAGCCCCGATTTGGATCCATTTGTACTCTCTCCCAAGTGAATATTGGGAACCTGAAATATTGGCTGACATTGGGAATTTGTTGGGAGATTTTGTGAAGGTGTCTCAACAAACTAAAGTGGTTCGATATACTTCTTATGCTAGGATATGCGTCTTATATGGACATATCCATAGATCTTTTGGAAGCAGTAAATCTTACCTGGGATGATCAAGATTGGGTGAAGAATTTTGACTATGAGCACATACCATTCCTATGTAGGAAGTGTCATGGGCATGGCCATATCTTTAGGGCCATAGCTGCTACTCAAGCGAAATCGACTAATGAAAGAGATCAAGATGGATTTACAAAAGTCTCTTCTAGAAAGCGGTCAAGGAGGAAGCAATCATGATTGGATGGTGGAAAAAACGCCTCCACGGTGAAAAGTTTCTAGGTCCTAAACCAAATCCCCAACAACGAAATTGACCCAAAGGATGCAAAGAGAGAAGCATCTTTAGAGATCCCATCCTCTTACGAAGCAGAAAAGGCGATTTGGGAGGAATCTCAAATGGATACCAAGCAGGATAACTGGGAAGATGCCATTATGAAGGAAGATGCAAATGAAGAAATGGAGCTTGGTGAGCTAGATTTGGATGGTATTGAGGAAGCCTATTCAAATAAGAGTCAGGGATATGTTCCATTTAGGTAGATCCATCTTCTTCGTGAAGCTATTTTGAAAGCATCATCCTTGAAATCCTTGGGGATAGCGAGAGTTAACCTTATTGAGAACAAGCGAAAATATAAAGAAACATGAGAGAAGCAAGGAAGGAAAAGCAATAGGAAAAGGATTGCAGAGGTAGGAGCAAAAATGGTAGACTCAGTCCAGTATCCTACGATCAAAGCGGCCTCAACGTTGATTCAAAATATTTCTCAATGAAGCTAATCTCATGGAACATAAGGGGCTCTAACAGTTTTCAAAGAGTTAGGATCCCAAAGAAAAAAATTCCCAACGAAAAACCAATGATGATGTTTATTCAAGAAACAAAATGTCTAGAAGAAGTTATGAAAGAGATAGGAAGAAAGGTTTAGAAAGATAGCAAAGTAATCACGATCGATGCCTAGGGGATGGCAGGGGGTATTTCCATTCTCTGTAATCTAGTCAAAGTGTGATTAACAAATTTTGTGGCAACTCAAAGAATCATCTCGGTGGAGTTTCAAATCCTTGGATCTACTATGTAGGGGGTGATCTCAAATGTTTATGGTCCTCCCTCTCCCTTTTAGAAAGGAGTTTTTCTAAAGGATTTGGAGAATTTGGGAAGTTGGGTAAACATGAGGCACTGGATCATTAGGGGGACTTCAATATGATTGAGTCCTTGAGAGAGAAAAGAGGTGGTCGGGAAAGACTCGACAAGTTAGGGGTTCCAAGAGCTTATTGAAAAATTGCATTTAGTATATATGGAAACTAGTCATAGCACATTTGTATGGAGCAATAGACAAGGAGGAGAGACACATATAGCCTCTCGACTAGATCGGTTCCTGTTATCATAATCTATTTTGTTAAACGGGGGGGATTCTACTACCCTGTTTTTATCGTCAGTCAGATCGGACCACTAGTCGATTTGCTTGCGGTGGAGCTAGGACACCAACCTTTCGAGGAGGCCTTTTCGCTTCGAGCAATTCTAGCTTAATCACCCTGATTTTAAGGGGCTGGTGAAACAACGGTGGGAGAACATAGAAATTCCCAACAGGTCGTGTATGTATAAGTTTCAAAAAATACTCAAGGAGATAAAAGCATGGCTGAAAGTTTGGAACCGATAGGTGTTTGGGGATATTTTTTAGGATAAGAAACAATTGGAAGAAAAACTGGAAAAAAATTCAAATTAGAGGGATGGAAGAGGGCTTTGATGACGGTCTTCAAGAAATAGAATCCCATGTTCTCATGTATATTGGGGAAAGAGAGAAACAAGAAGAAATCCTTTGAAAGTAGAAATCAAGGAACTGGTGGCTGCAGGAAGGGGATAGGAACACTAGCTTCTTCCATAGATCCACAATCCATCACAAACAAAGAAACACAATTTCTCTCTTAAAGACGAAAGATGACCAACATGTGGAAACGCTGGTAGAAATAGAAGAGGAATTGGCCAACTATTTCCAAGATCTTATGGCGGAACCAATCAAAGATAGATTAGCGGAAATCGCTAAAGTTACCCAACATATTCCTGACCTGGTTTTGTCGGCCCAAAATGATCTGTTGATGCGGCTGGTGGAATTAGGGGAGGTAGAGAAAGCATTTAAACAAATGGAAGATGGGAAATCTCCAGGACCAGATGGTTTTAGAACGAAATTCTTCCATTGTTTATGGGACATCATTAAGGAAGAGGTCGCTTAGATTCTGGAGAATTCCAGAGCCACTAGAGGGGTGATATCATCTTTCAATGCAACTTTCTTGACCTTAATCCCAAAACATGATGGGGCAGATACCCTAGGTAAATTTGATCCTATAGCCTTATGTAATGTTATTTACAAAATTATCACAAAGGTTATAGCCAATAGAATAAAACTGCTTTTTCCTATGTTGATATCCCTGGAGTAATCGAGCTTCATGGAAGGAAGCAAAATTCTGGATGGAACCATATTAGTCCATGAAGTGATGCACTCTTTGAAGGTGTCTAAATCTCCAGGCATGTTGGCTAAAATAGATATGGCCAAAGCATATGATAAAATTAGCTAGCAGCTTATGAAATCAATGTTACTTGCTTCTGGCTTCAACGAAACTTGGACTCGGTGGATTAGGAACCTATCATTCTTTGTTTTTTCTCAATTCTCCTGAATGGGTCCCTATCTCCCCCTTTCCATCCTTCTAGGGGGATCCACTATCCCCTTTTTGTTTATTTTGATGGCGGAAGGCTTGGGGTACACTATCAAAGCAATGGCCAGAGATCAGGATATTTGGGGGTTAGGCCCTCATCCCCATGCTCCAATGAATACCTACCAACAATTTGTAGATGATATAATGCTTTTGGAAAATTCCTCAGTTCAAGAAGCTAGAGCCCTCAAAAAATATCTTAATATATTTCTTGAGGCATTAGGACTTCGGTGATTGAAGGCAAATCCCAGGTCTTTTTCTTCAATACTCCAAGGGTGACCCAACGAAATATCCTTCAGATTATGGATTTCTAGTGAAGCTCCCTTTCATCCAAATATCTGGGTGCCCCCCTTGTTGATTCTGTTATCCAATTATCATCTTGGACTGAGTTGTTGGATAGAATGAAGTAAAAGTTTGCAAATTGGGTGTTTAGACCCCTTAATTTGGCGAGTCGCCTCATATTTGTTAAAACAGTTTTACAACCAATGCCTCTCTATCTCTTATGAGTTATGGTTGCCGCAAAAGAGGTAAAAAGGAAATCAGAAATCTGCAACGACGATTTCTATGGAGTGGATCAGAGGAGAAGAAGAAGTGGGCTCTTGTGAGTTGGGAGAGCGTTTTCAAACCAAAATCCTAGGGGGAACTGGGGTTATGAGATCCATAAAAGAGTGGTGAAGTGATGGGAGCCAAGATATGGTGGAGATGGGTATCATATGACAATGAGCCATATTGGGCCTAATTATGGCACTTTAAATATGCAACGGGCTAGGAGAAGCATGAACTTACTCGATACTCAGTAAATCGATCAAGGTCCCATATTTGGAAAACCGCCTTTAAAGGTGTGGAACTGATTCAGGACCACGACTTATGGGAAATTAGGAATGGAGAGGTAGTTGAGTTTTGGTAGGACTCGTGGCAGCAACTTCCACCTTTGAGTCATGATTTTGATCTTCTGGTTTTCCAAAATATCTGTCACGAACAAGGAAGGAGGATGGTGAAATATTTTTGGCAGGAAGGACAGGAGAACGAAGAATTCAGAAGCTAGCATCCCAAGGAGTGGTGGAGGGAGTTTGGCTAGGAGGCGGGTGCACAAAGTATCTAGGAGGAGCTGCATAATAGATACATACGGGTTCAATGAGGGCTAGATAAGTTGAGATGGGGATATCAAGCTAAAGGGACCTTTAGTATTAAATAAGCTTATAATATCTGGCTAGGGGCAAAGGATCGCCCTTATTAAAAAGAATGGGATAAGATCTGGAAGGCTAACCTTTGGACAAAGGTCGCTATCTTCCTGTGGCTTGTAGTTAAGAAAAGTATTCTAACCGAGGATAACCTAAAGAGACAATATGTGTAAAGAAGTAAAAGAAAATACAGAGCAGCTTTTAGATCAGTGTCCTTTTCCATTCCTCTTATGGGACAAAGGAGCGGAAATCTTCATGATTTCATAAAGAGTGTGGGGGAGTCCGAGGAGGACGATCATGGAATGGATGGACAAGTCTTTTCAAAACCGAATCCTAAATAGGATTTGGAAAGTATTTCTGGTGTGGGAGGTATGGAGAGAACGAAATCAACGGATATTCTAGGATAAAGCTCGCTCATAAGAAGGGGTGTGGGTGACCATGAAAATGTTGAGTATGTGTTATATTCTTTGTAGCCGTGTGTGGGGGGGTGCGTCTTTGACCAGGCCTAACGATCCCCCCCATATAGTGCTCTGTCATATGCGTTGGGAACTGCGTGTGGCGCTAGCTCAGGGGGGGTTATGGGGGGGGCGTGCCGATGCCCTCCCCCTTCCACGAAGCGAGTTCACAATTTTTGGGGCTATTTTCAGCCTATTTTTTGGTTCTTTCTAAAAATATGTAATTTAATCCCGGTTAAGGGATTAGAGTCTATTTTCTAATCTAGGTTAACGGATTAGGGTTTTGGATGCTACATAATACCTATATTGTATTGTGAGTGGTTAATGATCAATATGAGAAAATAAGAGGCGCGGCTCTAAGTTTTGTTGGTTTTGTTGGTTTTCCCGGTTAAGGATTTCCAAGGTAAATCTCTATTTATTATTTGTGAACATTATGGTGCAATCTCTATTTTGATTAAAAGAATCAGTATGCTTTGCTTCTCTATAACAGGTTTAAAAATTACATGTGGTATCAGAGCTCTATTATTGGCTTTAGGGGGATGCCTTTGTTGCTGAGGGTTTGATGCAGTTGATAGATCTTGGGTCTGTGATAAACCTGGGTTCAGTGGGAGCTTTGTAGTATTGATTTTTGCATTGAAAGAGAATGGAGAGCAGTTCAAGAATTGAGATAGAAAAATTTAATGGTCAGAACTTTGAGCTATGGAAGCTCAAAACGGAGGATCTTCTTGTAGATTGGGAACAATGGATTGTTGTGGATCCGAGTACACAGCCCACTGGGACATCGCAAGAAGATTGGGAGAAATTAGATAAAAAGGGCTAGGAGTACAATCCGACTGTCCTTATCAGACTCTGTGTTGTTGAACGTATATGGAGAAGATAGTGCGGTAAAGCTTTGGACGAAGCTAGGGAGTTTGTATCAATCAAAATCCTTGGTAAATAAGTTGTTTCTTTAAAAGAAACTGTATCACCTCGGAATGGATGAAAACGACAGTGTCAGAGCATCTAAATGTCTACAATACTCTGGTAAGTCAAATAACCTCTGTTGGCATTAAAATGGCCGAAGAAGATAAATGTATTGCATTATTGTGTTCCTCGCCAAATTCCTGGGATAACCTAATTGTGGAAATAGGTAATGTTAGTCAAACAACCTTAAAATTTGATGAAATAGTATCATCCATGTTGTCAGAAGAGATGAGGCGGAAATCCATGGCTAATCATAGCATGGATGCCTTATCTGTGAGAGGTCGCCCCCAAGAGAAAAATAAAAATAAGGGATATGGGGGGAGAACTAAATATAAGGGTAGATCTAAATCCCCAGGAAAATTTATAAGGAAGTGTTGGAAATGTGGTAAAGTTGGGCACTATAAAAAGGATTGCAGATCTAAGAATGTTGAGAAAGCAAAGGGATTTGAGGTTCCGCAGAGGCAAAGACCACCTTAGAAGAAGGAGGGGATGTATACCTAACGTCCACATGCAATGGTTCAGATCATGATATATGGTTGATTGACTCAGGTGCATTGTGTCATATGACCCCTCATAGGGAGTGGGTTTGTGAATATGAAAGGTACAATGGAAGAGATGTGTTATTAGGAGATGATTCACCAACCAATATCATTGGAGGTGAAATGTTTAAGTTGAAGATCGAGGATGGAAGGATTACAACTCTCCTTGGAGTACTACACATTCCAAATCTAGCAAGAAACTTGATATTTGTTGGAAAGATGGATGTTGTAGGTGTACAGACTGTGTGTGGAAATGGAAAATGCAAAATGGTTTGAGTATCAATGGTTTTAATGAGGGGAGTTCGAAGGGGAACTTTATATAGACTATTGGGAAGCACCATCATCGATGAATGTAACATTTTTTTTGTGCCCGAGGGAGGAGATAAAGAAGATAGAACCTTGACTGCATCGGGCATAAAGACAATGCTATGGCATCAAAGATTGGGGCATATCGGTGAAAATGGACTTCGAGCATTACAAAGAAAAGGTATGGTTGAATGTATGTCTAATTGCACTCTACATTTTGAATTTTGTGAATATTGCATATATGGAAAACAGAATCGAGTAAGATTTGCATATGGTGCTACAAGAGCAAAGGGAATTTTAGAGTTAATACATAGTGATGTGTTTGGACTTGTTCATGTTCCATCATTAGGTAGATCTGTGTATTATGTTTCATTTATAGATGATTTATCAAAGAACACATGGATTTATTTCCTTCATAAGAAATCTGAAGTATTTGATAAGATTAAAGAATTTAAGGCTCTTGTAGAGAATTAGACAGAAAATAAAATAAAGGTGTTGAGGACAGATAACGGTGGGGAGTTCTGCGAGAATGAATTCGAGGAATTTTGTAAGAAGTGTGGTACAGCAAGGCAGGAGAATACTCCATACACACCTCAATATAATGGAGTTACAGAAAGGACGAATAGGACGCTGATGGAAAAGGCAAGGAGCATGCTCAGCACTGCCGAGATACGACAAGAATTATGGGCAGAGGCAATGGATATTGCATTCTACTTGGTAAATCGATCACCCACTTCAGCCTTGGTTGACAAAACTCCACATGAGGTATGGACTAAAAAGAAACCCTTTATTAAACATCTGAATTTTTTTGGTTTTGATGCTTATGTACATGTTCCAATGGAGAAAAGGAGTAAGTTAGAAAATAAAGATGAAAAATGTATCTTTATTAGTTATAAAGATGGTCTGAAAGGTTATAAGCTTTGGAATCCTATAACTAAGAAGATTGTTTACAGTCGAGATGTTGTCTTTAGATAGATCAAAGAATTCCCCAGAGAGGAAGTGACTCCATGTAAAAGGAACCAAAGAAAATAAAGGTTCAATTAGAAGATGAACAATCTGACTCAATAGAAGAAGCTGAACCAGAAGAAGAAGAATCTCATACACCAATTTTGAGGAGATCATCTTGTGAAAGAGTGAAACCAGAAAGGTATTCCCCTCTTGATTTTTGGTCTAATTTTTCTTTATCTATTACTGATGATGATCGTAGAAATGTGAAGGAAGCTATTGATTTAGAGGATAGCGATATCTGGAAGAAGGCCATGGTTGAAGAAATGGATGCCTTGGACAAAATGAAGCTTGGGATCTAGTTCAGTTACCAGCTAGAAGAAAAGCAGTTGGCATCAAATCGTTGTTTAAAACGAAGTTGAATGGAAAAAGGTAAAGTGGAGAAGTACAAAGCCCGCTTGGTAGCAAAGGGATATTCTCAAGTAGAGGGAATTGATTTTGGTGAAATATTTTCTCTTGTTGCAAAATTAACTTCTTTTAGATTCATTCTTGTTATTGTTGTTGCTTTTGATCTTGAAGTAGAGCAGATGGATGTGAAGACAATGTTCCTACATGGGGACCTGGAAGAAGAAATCTACACGAAGCAACCTAAAGGATTTATAATAAAGGGTAAGAGCTTGTTTTCAAGTTGAAGAAGTCCCTTTATGGTCTAAAACAGTCTCGGAGAATGTGGTACCAAAAGTTTGACACATACATATTGGGAATGGGATTTGTGAGAAGAAAAGTCGATCACTATGTATACCGAAAGCAAGTTGGAGAACATTTTGTTTAAGTACTGTTGTATGTGGGTGACATTTTGTTGGTTGGAAACAACATGAAGGTTATCAAGGAGGTAAAAATGAATCTATCCTCCAAGTTCAACATGAAGGATCTCAGTGTTGCTAATTTCATCTTGGGGATGGAGATCGAGAGAAACCATGCAGAAAGGAAACTCTGCTTGAACCAGAGAAAATATGTGGAAACAATATTGCACAGGTTTAATATGCAGGAATGTAAACCAGTAAAAGTTCCTATTCGTGTAGGTGTGAGATTATCTGCAGAACAATGTCCTGAGACTGAAGAAGAAAAAGAAGACATGTCCCATGTTCCTTATGTTAGTGCAATTGGAAGTTTGATGTATGCCATGGTATGCAATAGACCAGACATTGCCCATGCAGTGGGATTTTTGAGCAAGTATATGAAAAAACCAGGAAAGGAGCACTGGATAGCTATGAAGAGGGTGTTCAAGTATTTGCGTGGAACAACAGATAGTGCAATCTGTTACCAAGGAAGAACTAGACAAGATAGAATGTTGAATGTACATGGATTTGTTGATGGATACTGGGCTGGAGATCTGGATCGTAGAATATCTACAAGTGGGTATGTATTTGACCTATTTGGAGGTGCTATCAGTTGGATGAGTAAGAGACAGGATGTAGTGGCACTATCAACTACAAAATTGGAATACATGGCAACCACTCATGCAAGTAAATAGGTTGGATGGTTGCAGATATTGTGTTCGGTCATTAGGTTTGAATAACAAGCTATAAGGTTAGATTGTGACAGTTAGAGTGCAATCTTCCTGGCAAAGAACCTTGCTTATCACTCAAGAAAGAAGCACATTGATGTGCAATTTCACTTTGTAAGACATGGTTGGAAGAGAGAAGGTGTTACTGGAGAAAGTCGACACATTGAAGAATGTTGCAGATTCATTGAAAAAATCTGTGAGCACTGAGAATTTCTCTTGGTGTAAAGGAGCAATGGGCATCCGTGACCTGCATTGTTGATTCAATAAAATATTGTACCCCCTGTATGTAAAGAAAACAACAAGTGGGAGAATGTTGAGTATGTGTTATATTCTTTACAGGTGTGTGTGTGTGGTGTGTGTGTGGGGGGGGGTGTCTTTGACCACGCCTAACAATCCCCTCCTTCTAGTGCTATGTAGTATGCGTCGGGTGCTGCGTGTGGCACTGGATCAGGGTGGGTTATAGGGGGTCTTGTCGACGCCCTACCCCTTCCACTAAGTGAGTTCAAATTTTTTGGGGCTATTTTAAGCCTCTTTTTGGGTTCTTTCTAAAAATATGTAATTTAATCCCGGTTAAGGGATTGGAGTCTATTTTCTAATCCAAGTTAAAGGATTAGGGTTTTGGATGTTGCGGAATACCTATATTGTATTATGAGTGGTTAATGATCAATATGAGAAAATAAGAGGTGTGACTCTAAGTTTTGTTAGTTTTCCCGATTAAGGGTTTCCAGGGTAAATCTCTATGTATTATGTGTGAATGCTGTGGTGTAATCACTATTTTGCTTAAAAAATATGTATGCTTTGCTTCTCTATAACAAGTTTAAAACTTATAGAAAAACTATATTCTGGAAACTCTTAGACTGTCCCAATGGAAAGACCAAGATATGTAAGCAAATCAGGGGGAGCATCTAATCCTTCAGGCTTGGGGTATTATGCCCCCCCCCCCAATTTTATGGGTAGGATCCAGAATATGCCTAAATACAGTCCTCGGGTGGAGATTTGGAAGGCTCCTCCTGTGGGCTATTTTAAATTGAATTTTGATGGCGCTTCAAAAGCCAATCCATATCAGGTTGGGTTTGAGTGAGTCTTTCGAAATGATTAGGGAAGGATTCTCTGGGATTATATAGGCTTTATTGGGACATATACGAACAATGTGACAGAATTGGAAGGGCTATTGCATGGGCTATATAGTGCCCAACAAAGAGGTTTTTTCTCGGTTATAGTGGAGGGGGACTCATAAATCATATTGAGAATGACAGAGAGAATTCAGAATGGACAGTAGGTGGCTCAATGAGTCTCAGACCATTGGCGCCTAGAGTTTCATCTGGAAAAGTTAGCGTCCATCTTAAGTCAAGGTCGGGGCTATTCTTTTAGCCATATTAAGAGAAAAGGAAACAAATTAGCATATCTCCTAGCCAATAGAGGGACCCCGGAACGTGTGTTGTTCAGAGAGGGCTCGTTGCTTGAGTTGGGAGATCAATATTTTGCAGCGAAGGTTCTGTAGTGGAGAGTCAGGATTGGGATCACCCAGATGCAGGTGACATTAGTGGAGAAGGGGTACATGGAGAACTCCCTTCAGCATGTGTTTAGGAAGAGGAATTCAATGAGGGTTCATAGCGTCAGTACGAGGATCAATCAAGGTGACAAGAGGAGGATTATAGTGGAGCGATCCACATTTAGGTAGGCTAGAGCATAATGAGAAAAGACCGAAGTATGGATGGTAATCAATGCAATGGGAGGGAAATGATTTCCCATATGTTTGATCAGTCTGTCTTAAATTCAGACATGACTACTAGCTCGGGGTGATATGCTAGTGTTCTCATGGTAATTTATGGCTTTTTTGGGGTGGTTTTAGGTAAGCCCGAGCTCAGTGGGAACAATTCATGCTTACTTGTTATCTTGTTGGATTTGGTACTTGTGGGTAGAAGAATTTGTGCGTCCATGATCACGCTGGCTAAGGGAGGGGTGTTAACAATCAAATTAACACCCTTAACAAAGTGAGGAGAAGAAGCATATTTTACTATGCGCCCGCAACATGAAGAAAAAAGACAAGTACATAAGAGAACAAGTCATCTCTTATCTAATCACTACATCCACAATCAGAAAGATTGAGTGAAGAAAGAGGTAGCCTAAGAAGACAAGGTTCAATGATTGAACTACTCATTAAAAGCTCAAATCTAAGCTGCACCAGTCAAATAGTGAGAAGAAATGCACAAAAGTGCATTAATTGTACTTAAATATGCTAAAGTGGTGACAAAATCCTAAAAGACTATGGAAAGTGGGTTTTGAGCAAAAATAATCAAAAAACAAGAAAAGGGATAATCCCACATTGAAAAGAGAAACTTGAGAGCCCATTTCACAATGCTATAAAACAAAGGCATTTGGGGCATGGTAAGAGGAGGCAAAAGGAAGAGCAAAGGCATGCTGGAAAGATTTGGAGGATTGAAAATATTGGCATATTCATCAAAGGAAAGGGTGGAGAAAGGAAATCTCATGGCAGAGGAGAAAGGATGCACATCAAGCTAGATTGCAAGTATATATCTTCTTCTTTAGCTTAATATGAAACAATTCAATTCTCTTCTAATTCATGATTTTAAATATGTTAGGGGATGATAAATGATTGTGGATTCCTGACATTGAAGATTCACCTAATTCATAGTAATACAGATGTTTTAAAGTAGATCTAACACTACCTTAAAATCTATTATCAGATTGGCGACCTTACTAGTTGATTTTTCTTGAAAATTTCTGATTTTTCTTTGCAAATTTCTTCATTTTTGGTGTTCTAACCTTTCAGATCTACTCCATATTTGCCTTAAGATCCCTTCACGAACCTATGTTGTAGGTTTATAGGCTCAAAACTGGCCTAGATCCACTCCTACACTCTCAAAAACATCAAAGATGAAGCTAGATCTCACCCTCCTTTGCTAGAGAGTGCATTGAAGGTTTTTCTTGAGATTTGTGCCCAATTCTTCCCTATTTCCTTTGTTTTGATGATATTTTCTTCTTGCATGGTCTTAGGACTCCCTGATATCAGAGTGCAGACCTCATTTTGATCATCCTTAGCCAAATATTTGGGATATTTTCAAACCTTTGTAAGCTTAAAAGCCTCCTTGTTTCAAATTTGCATGAATTATGAACTAGTTTTGAGATCTCTTTGTTTTGGGGTTGTTTGGTGCCTATATTTTTGCATTTGCAGACCTTATTAAGGCTTCTAAATATTTTAAAATCAGTTTATCACTAACTTTGAAAAGTTTTGAAAATTTTGGAAGAGTTTGGGTTAAGATGTTTAGATTGGCAATTTCCCTCCCAAAACCACTAAAAAAAGCCCAAATTGTCATTTCTTTCCAAATTTTCTTTAAATTGGTATTAGATCCACTTGCTTAAAGCCATATTTTTTTGTTAGGTCCCTGATTGGATAGGATTGGGACTAATCTTTGAAATAATTTTGACTCCTTTCATAATTTGCAAATAACAAAAATTTAAAAACAAAAACATGAAGAAGAACCTTGAAAAGACACCTAGTTTTGAATTTTCACTGTTTTAGGGCAGCTTTGAGGATTTCTTTTTGTACTTGCAGACCTTCAAAAATATTTTAAAACTTCTTAGGATCAGTTTACCACTAGTTAAGAAAAATTGGGAAGGTTTGAGCTCCTTAGATTTGAAATTTCTTACCAAAAACCTCCAAAAATGGCCCAAATTGACATTTATTTCAAAATTTTCTTAAATTTGTGGTAGATTCATTTGCTTCAAGTTATATGTTGCTGTTGGATCCCTGATTGCAAAAGATTAGGGTTGATATCTAAAAAAATTTGATTCATTTAAGAGTTTGCAAATCACAAAAATTGAAGAAATATCAAGATTTATTTGGAGAACCTTCAGACCCTTTAACTGTTGAATCTCATGAACTTGCTTATTTGAAACATGACACCAAATATCGGTTATAACATTTGAAAAGATCATTTAAACACATTTCACAAAGATATTTGCATTGAAAAACAAAGAATTGAACATTACACTTTGAGACATTTTGAAAACAATTTCCCTCCAAAACTGAATACAAACTTTAATTAGTTCAATTTTGTTTTAGATCTATAGTATTTTCATTATGTTTATACACAATTAGAGAAGATTGTAGTGTAATATCTCAATTTTCTTGTGATAAGTTATGTTTGAGCCACCGTATCCTCTTTGCTTTCACTTTAGGGTGGCCCTGTAAATGAGAAAGTGGATCTCAAGTGTAATAGTATATGATTTGATTTTTCAAGCATTGTTCTTTCTAGCCACCGTATCCTCTTCACTTGGGCCTTCGTGCGATCTTGTGAACGAGAAAGTGAATCTCAAGTGTAATAGAGTAGATTCCAATTTTCGCATACAGTTCTCGAGCTACTGTATCCTCTTTGTTTTCACTTTCGAGTGGCCCTGCAAACGAGAAAGTAGATCTCAAGTGTAATAGTCTAGAATTTAATTCATAAGCATTTCAAAGGGCTCTACGTATCCTCTTTGCTTGCACTTTCGGGTGGCCCTACAAATGAGAAACAGAGATCCCCCATGTAATAGAATTAGATTCATTTTCACTTGAGATATTTGTTTGGTTTACATTGATTTTTGAAAATCAGTCATTATCCATATTTCATAAAAAAAAACCAAAATCTACCAACACATTTTGCATGTTTGAAAGATACACATGAACCTCTAACCTTTCATTAGTTTATAACATTCATCGAATTGAAAGGTAGCATTGTGAGCATATTGCATTGTGCGATTCATACTTTTCGAGTCAACACACCACCAGTTTCATTTCCACTCTTGAAACTAGGCAAACTACCCTTATAAATTGGCGCTTAATCTAAAATTGACCAACATTTGATTTCCATATTACCAACAAGATTTGGTTAGTGCCCCGTATTATATTTGGAGAGTTAATACTCATGGGCTGCAAAAATTTTGAAACTAGCATTGATTACTGAGAGTTTAAATCCATTAGTAGCAAAAAACGCTTGTTAGGAAAGAGCTTCTAACACATGCGTTAAGCACGAGGTCAATCTGGATAAGTAAGGGTGGTTCCCCCCTCTTGCTTGTTTAGTGGGACATGAGCTCATCAAGGAATTCTATGTGAAGTGACAAGTCCTCGGGGTGACATCACTTTTCTAAAGTACCCGGTTATGAGAGTTGTCCTCGACTTACAACTGTTCCGCCCGACCGTTGATTGTGAAGTGGTATCTTTAGTTGCTCTTCCTAGGATATCAAATAGGCTATTGTAAGTGGTGAACTCTTGCAATACCTGAGACAGACTTCGAAGCTTTTACTCCTTGGGAGGGTGATTGGTCAGGAACCAACACTTGCACCCATGGCGATTAAAGTTTATTGTAACTATTTCTTACACCTTCGCTGCCAGCAATTGTTTGAGGCTTTATGTCCCTCAGCAGCTACTAGTTTCGGAAGGCCCTCTAATCCAGCTTTTCATTGAACTTCGACTATTTGTAAAAGTAGTTTGCTTGCTTGGATCTATAAGACTTTTTTACTGTGTGGACACTTTTTATTTTTGTTGAGTCTAGACTGCCTTAGGATTGTTTGATTCTATTTTTAGATCAAAATCTTTTTAAACACATCATTTTTTCAAAATATTCAAAGTGGCTACTCTCCCGATCCTCCAATCACGGCGACAGCAAGGTGAATCACTGAAAATGGAAGGCCCCGCTACATCACGGAGACGGATACAAAACTCTCAACCTTGTGACTTGGAAACTGAACAAATTCTAGATTCAATTAAGAACAATAGAGAAGAGCAACATCAAACAAATACTGAAACATCACCTACCAATGAAAAAACAGACATTGTTGATAATCTTGATCCATTTGAAATTGAAACACTAGAGAACAACACAGCTACTCACATAAACCCACCTTTGACATAAATTTCAGACCCAGTGGTACTTCACATCAGTGAGCCACATGATTACATCAATCCTCTTTTTGGATATTAGACTAATATGCAAAATCCCACAATTGACCCTATGGCTTCATCAAGAGCACAAGGAACTACATCATCACAGCTTCAAACAATTGCTGGAGGTAGTAATACTTCCAATTTGGCCTCTACATCAATCCCAACAGTTAGTATTCCTTCCATTAGCACAAGTTCAACCAGCACTCCAGTGCCAGTTGGTACAGTTTCGGGTTCCAATCCCGGAAGTACATCCACTTCGTCTGCAGGAATCCCTACTGGGGGGTGTGCCTTACCACATTTAGATTTTCCATATGGTTTGGCTACCCAACGTCAAAACAATCAAGGAGTAATCCAAAATCCTCTTGGTATACTTAAATATTTTCCAAGTTCTACTTCTGGGGGAAACCCTTTACCATGGAATCTCAATATTCCTGGCGGAACCAATGGACCATGGAACAATAATGCCAATTGGGGTTATGCTCCACATGTGAGTGTAAATGCCTCGGGAGATCATCATCCAACATTTCCTAGTGTAAATCCTGGGGGAAATCCCATACCCCCAACAGCTAGAACACTAGGAGGCAATCCACCTATCAACCCAATTCCACCATGGAGTGGGCAAGTTCCAGGAAGTAACCAATCTTCTTGGGAACCACCCCCGCAAGGGGGAAATCAACCTTGGAACGCTTATCAAAACCAAGGAAACAATCAATGGCTTGGTCAGGTTCCGACGAGTAACCAATCTTTTTAGGGCCTACCTCCGCAAGGAGGAAATCCATCCATCCATCCTATTCCACCATGGAGTGGACAACATTCAAAAAGTAACCAATATTTTTGGATGCAACGTCTATAAGGAGGAAATCAACCTTGTAATGATTCTCAAGCCCAAGGACAACTCCCATGGTGTGGTTGGGATCTAAGAAGTAACCAATCTTCTTGGGCCCCACCTCCACAAGGAGGCAATCCACTCATTGGTCATGTTTTAGGAAGTACCCAATATTCTTAGGGTCAATCTCTGCAAAGGAGAAACCCACCTTGCAAATATTATCACACCCAAGGACCACATCAATGGAGTGGTCAGATTCTAGAAAGTAACTGATCTTTTTGGGGCCTAACCCCGCAAGGGGACAATCCAACCATTAACCCCATTCCAAAATGGAGTGGTCAAGTTCTAGAAAGTAACCAATCTTTTTGGAACCAACCTGCAAGACCTGCGTTTGATCCATCTAGGCCACCACATGGACCTCATGCCAATGGTATGATGGATTCTGTCAACCAACTTGAACAGATTACCCAACATTTGGGACAAGTTTCTATTCAGACTTCGCAACCCACAGCTGGCCAGGCAATGCAGCAACCTGCTACTCCTTCCAACACTTCTAACATCTTCACAGTCTCATCGATAGAACTTAGAGGAAAGAAGAAGAAGTATAAGGGTAAGCAAAGTGCTAATCCTTCCCAAAATTCTGAAATCCTTATAGTCCAATCCGAAGACCTTAGGGAAAAGAAGAAGAAATACAAGAGTAAGCAAAATACTAACTCTGGGAAAAGAGATGCACCAAACATGGTTCAGTGCGGTGGGAAACAACAACCCACTATTTTGACATCTGTACCCCCATCAGGGGTCAACCTACCAACCCCCCGCAAGGGGGCAATGATCCCAATGCCAATGTCTTCGCGTGTGATCATGAGATGAACATTCAAACAAGACTTGATTCTTATGATGGCTCTCCTAGTACATCGGATCAATCGGTATCACAACCAAGTGGTTCTCTATACATTGAGAAACCAGCCATAGAATTAGTACCACACCCCCCCAAAGGTGTTCTACATAGAACAATGCATAATCCTAACGTGCAAGCTGCTCATAACGGTAATGTTCTTGAGGACCTAGCTCAAGTACCATGTGTCATGGCGGCCTTGGAGGTATTGCAATGTCGTCATGCGCAAAGAAAGGAACTATTGTCTACAATTGGTGTTGATGATCCATCCAATGCGACTTCGATCACATCAGACATAGACCATTCAATATGTAGGATCCTTTCCAAAGTTGCTTTTCATATTAAAGTAACGAATCATGGTAAGAACATATGTCTAACCATAGTGGATGAAGGGACATCAGCTTGTGTAATTTCATTTAAATGTTGGCAAGCATTTGGATCACCCCTATCTGTCGTAGAAGTTTCATACCAAGCTACTCAAATAGCTTCGGCAGATTCAGATCAAAATATTCCCTTGATGGAGGAATATGGTTTGGTTACTTGGCCCATTTGGGTTGTGAGATATCTCAGGTCACATGATTTCTTGAATTACATTTTATCATCAGATGAAGATATCCCTGAAGTTGTAAACATTTGGTTGCACCCACCCAAGGACATATTTTGTGAGGTTAATGGGAGCATAATTGGTGTAAATCTACCCAAGTATAGGAGCATGATTTGCATGTTCCTCGATCTGATATGGTATATTTGGAAGCTTGCATATAGGTTTAGGCTATCCCTTTGTAAATTTGCATTTGAACCTTTTGCAACCCAAACTTTCCATAGGGTCAAACTTGTTGGAAATTGGTGGATCAACCCTTCATATCTATATTTTCCACCATTCCGATAGAAGAGACTACCGAACATGGGACACCCTAGTCAACACCCCATCGCCATTTCGGTGCCCATTCTGAGTTATTCTTATAGGCCTGGGAGCCCTATCCCTATTAGTCCCATCATGACTTGGAGTTTGAGACCACATATTTCTCTCTCATACATTTCTGAACATATCCTAATGAGCTCCCAATTTTTTGTCATTTTACATAAGCATGTGTTAAAATATCCAATTGAACATCTGTGCCAACTGCTTTGTTGCTTATTGCTTAGGTTGCGTATTTGCCTTTGCAGCCACTTTTTGTTACAAGATGCCTATAAACCATTGCTTATGTATATTTGACCCATATCCATGGAGGAAACACCCATAAGAGTGTACATAACTAGCTCAGCCCTTGTTTGCAATATGGATCTTTGCCTTGGCTTGACCCATGCCCTTGAAATATAGGCGCATGCCCTTGAGACACTTGTTTCCTCTAATGTATCATAGCATGCTTTATTCATTTTTCAAGCTAATAAATGAAAAAGGTTAAAAATTGGAAAACACAAAAATCCAAAAAAGAGGGAGAATTGAATCATTTCATATTATATCATTGAAGAAAATTGCAACAGTTAGTCCTTGTCACCCTTGAACACGGCACATAATTTGGTATCCGCCGTTAGTACACCATCTACATTTGCATTAGGAAACCGTACCAGTGTTTTGAACAGATCTCCACCGATGGGTTATTCTTCCCGTCACCAATGGAGCTTCCGTTAATGCATCTGGCATTGGCGGATTTCATTAAGGTCGGTTACTCAACATCATAGGTTTCCAAGTGTCCATTTTGCATCGTGTTATGTGTTCAAGGGAAATTCAAACAGAGTCGGCCATTCCTCAAATATTCCTAACCAATCATGTCGGCCTTCCTTATGTCAGTATAAGTGTTGGATCTCGCAGTTCTACCAAATTATATCAGACTATTGATCTTTGTTTCGTATCGGTTGATGTGGGATGCATTAATGCCCTCCTTCCAATGGATCTATTCATACCGACACCAAATCATCATTTAGGAAATGGATCTAGAAACCCATGAGTACCTTGGATCTTGCAGTCATTAGTGGCAGGTTTCCTCGCAAATGACAGTGGGTATACATCAATGACCCCTAATTATCTGATTCTACAAGTGTTCGACTTCATAACATCTATTCACACTTGCTAGTTTGTACTCAGTACCTTAGAGTCCATCATCATTATCGATGGGTCTCTTCGCATTTGTTAAGGATATACATCAATCACTGGTAATCAGAAGGTGTTTTATTATGCTCGACATCAGTTCATTTATTCGCATGATATAAACCCGTACTATCGTCGATTTGTATTGAAGACCTTGGGAAAAAACAGTTGTATCACTCATTGATGCACTGCCCGAGCTGCGCAAGATTAGACCACCATGTCAGAAGTTCAATGAAGACCTTGTTCTCTCACTCATCAAAGTGCATGTTTACACTTCTGAAAAATTTACTTTGACATGGATCCACTGTGTATTGTCCATGGCCATGCTTTTTTACTGCTGAGCATGGGTATGCCCGCCTCAGGAAGATATTATATATTTGAGAAATTGCTATGTTTGACTTGCAAATGTTATCTTGAATCCTACTCTCATGAGCTTATCATTTCCTCATCCTTGCTTTGATTAATAAAGAGTATCAGTATGAAGAGTATCAGTCTGAAGAGTATCGGTATAAAAATAATGTATTTCGGCCCTTAGCTCTGCTTCGAACCTCACACATTAGGGGGAATCTGTTAACAATCAAATTAACACCCTTAACAAAGTGAGGAGAAGAAGCATATTTTACTATGCGCCTGCAACATGAAGACAGAAGACAAGTACACAAGAGAACAAGTCCTCTCTTATCTAATCACTACATCCACAATCAGAAAGATTGAGTGAAGAAATAGGTAGCCTAAGAAGACAAGGTTCAGTGATTGAACTACTCATTAAAAGCTCAAATCTAAGCTCCACCAGTCAAATAGTGAGAAGAAATGCACAAAAGTGCATTAATTGTACTTAAATATGTTAAGTTGTGACAAAAGCCTAAAAGACTATGGAAAGTGGGTTTTTGAGCAAAAATAATCAAAAAACAAGAAAAGGGATAATCCCACATTGAAAAGATAAACTTGAGATCACTTTTCCCAATGCTATAAAACAGAGGCATTTGGGGCATGGTAAGAGGAGGCAAAAGGAAGAATAAAGGCATGTTGGAGAGATTTGGAGGATTGGAAAGCTTGGCATCTTCATCAAAGGCAAGGGTGGAGAAAGGAAATCTCATGGCAAAGGAGAAAGGATGCACATCGAGCTAGATTGCAAGTATGTATCTTCTTCTTTAGCTTAATATGAAACAATTCAATTCTCTTCTAATTCATGATTTTAAATATGTTAGGGGCTGATAAATGATTGTGGATTTCTGACATTGAAGCTTCACCTACTTCATACTAATATAGATGTTTTAAAGTAGATCTTGCACTACCTTAAAAGCTATTATCAAGGGGAAAGCTTTGTCTCCATGGGGATGTTGGAAGGAAGGGAGTGTGGCATGATGGAGACCAGTGGCCGAAAGACAAGAAGGGAGGCTATGGAGAACGGAGCACGTGAGGTGAAAAAAGTGATGAGGGAGCAACTGAAAGCAACCCAAGCGACCTCAGTGTTCCATAACATGGTCCCCCAATCAATAAAGGAAGAAATTGTTGTGGTTGAGAAAGAGTTGCGGGCAAAGTTAGAGGAGTCCAAGTCGATTGATGAGATGGAGGCCCTTGCTGACTGGATCCATGACCCTACTTCTACGCACAACTGTTTGGCTCTGGATTATCGTTATGTGGCCCTGTTTTGGGTTATGAAAGGTCTCCTTGCGTGTGTCCTAGTGGAGCGTAGAGCTAAAGAAGATGGTGATGAGGAACCAATAAGGATATGGAAGGAGCATTACACCGATTCTAGGCTGATGCACAAGAAAATCAACATGATTGCTAGGCAGTTGGGCATTACTTTCGTTCCGCGACAGGCGATGGAGGAAGGTAGCTCGAGGGTTCTGATGCAGACATAGAAGCATGATGTGCCTCACAATATCCAGGTTCTGAGTCCTTGAGTTTGCTTCTGATGCTTAGTGTTTTGTGTAGATGGGATCCTGGTTATGGTAGATCTATAGATAGTAGGAGTAGAAATAGAAAGAAGATAGATAGCTATGGTATTGAGTTGCTGGATGTTAGTGGTTGAATCTTATGGTTGTAATTTTGTTTGTGACTGGAAACTCCATGTTTTCTCCCCGGGGGGAGGGGTAATTTTGTTTATGTTTTTTTTGTTTTGATTTGGGATATAAGGTGTGGTCATGGGTGATACTGGACTACCATCCTGATTCTCTGTTCTCGAAACGGTGCTTTGTATTTGATCAGTTCTAATCTAATATAGTTTTCTCTTACTTACAAATGAAAAACATGTTTTGAATGTATTATTTTTTAAGTTATGTGATTTTATTAGTTTTATAACAATAATTAATATGTTTGATTCTATTTAACCATGATACTAAAAAGAAAGAAAGTTTGATAGTGAGATTTTTGGAAATGGTGTATAACTTAAGTAGCTTTAACAAACATTTTTTCTTTATGAATAATTGATTTGTATTTATAAATGGGTAAGGTGTGTACACTTTCATACTTTCATTGATAAAGTATAACCTTAAATTAAATCATCATTATTAATAATGAATGTGAAAATATCATACAAAAATATATTTTTATCTTTAGAATAGACGTGTAAATTATTCATATCTCTCTACAATCTGTAACATACCCAATCTTTTGCATGCAATAGGTTCATAGAATATGAGAGGATAGTCTAAGAGATGGTCAATGGTTCGTTTTGAGGATAGTCTCCACTTATGGATTTCACAGGATAATTACTAGTCAGAACTCCGTGCATTTATCAGTTGGTTGATATGGAAGCACCATAACCTTTTTTTATTTGAAGACATGCCTCATAATTATTTGAATGCTACATGTAAAGTGATTGCTTTATTTAAATATTACAAGAAGACTTATAGAGCAACGCAAAGAAGGATTATCAAGCCACCCTTATTCGATGGTTCAATGCCTATTGGCTTTTTTGATGGAGCCTCACAAATGGGTGGATCGGTTTCAAGAGATAGGATATTTTTTAAATTTTCTAAGTCACGTTATTTTAGATTATGGATGGGATGCGGTAGGAGTTCAAATATGAGGAGTGAACTTCTTGCTTTGTGTGTGATCCTATTATTCACTCGTTGTAATACCCCAGTTGTTAAGCCCCGGACATATGTTATTATTTTTATTATTATTGGTCACTAGGTGTTGGGACTATGGACTTTGGACATTATTATTATTATTGTTGTTGTTTAATTAAATAACTAGCTTCAATATGGATAACTAACGAGAATGGGGGGCTATGGATTCCACATGCGAGGGGGTTGGGGACTAGGAGTTGTTGCTCTCCCTAACATTACTTGTTGGGCCCTATTTATTATTATTTTGGGTTATGGAGAAACTATTGAGTCCTCTTTCATGATTGGTGGGCCTACTTGGCTAGTGCGCCCTCCTTAACCTCTTGTGATGCTCTTCATCCACTCATGTGCCCTCACTGGCTATTTTTACCTTGCACCCTTTGGAAAAAGTGTAACTCCCTCCGTGCTCCACCTTTTTCTATTATGGGAAGGAATCTCATGAATGAGTAACTCCTCTCTCTCATCAATTAGAGTTGATCTCTGACCTTTGGAGTTACCTCTCTTGGAATTGCAGTCACTCACTTGGGGTAGTTGGAATGACTATTTGTGTATGGGAATGAGTTTTATCTCATTCTCTTCTTTGGTTTCTCTTGAGCTCTCCGGTGCAATGAAATGATCTCTTGTTTGGAAAAATACATGCTCTCGAGTAGGAGATGCATTGTATTGTTGAATATTGAAGGCCTTGTAATGAGGTTTGAAGACCCTGTAATGGGGATTGAAGATTGATTGTGCATAACACAATATGAGTCCTTATCCCATTGCTTGTCCCTGTCCGAATCTAGCACATGAAGCCTGATGGTGGGTGGTTATGTATTGAGGGAATTGAGTAGTGAAGGGAATCGCATTGCACTAGGTAGTGTAGATGGAAGGGAGAGTTTAGATGGAGAAAGGTGTAGTTGTGGTTTCTGATAGTGTGGAAAGGGCGCAACCATATGCTTTGGTTCACCTATTTATGATCATTTCTAGGTTGTGAGACCTATTCCATTGCATCCAGAGCGATGTTTCCAATAAATAAAACTTTTTTGTTTCATTGAAAAAGGTTTCCGTTTGACTGATATACAACTATCTTTGTGTGGCAGTGTTCCTGGTGTTTGAGAGTACCTTTGTTGTGGATCCATGGCCTTAGCTCAGGGGTGAGTGTCAAGTTGAAATATGCATGAGCATGGCATGTCTATGGTAGGGTGGAAGGTTGTCCCGTTGAAGCTAGTTTCCCATGATTAAGATGAGTATTTTATTATATGATTATTTACTGCAAATTCAGAAATATATGTGCTTATGGATCTGATTTGCTTATGATTTGTATGGCTGTAGGTGATAGCCATGAGATCTGATGTTATATGGTTGTAGATGACATCTTTCATATCATAATTTGTTTATGTTGATATGGCTATGGTTGGTAGTCAACGATGAGTATTTTAATATATGTTTATTTACTGTATTTCTGATGTATATGTGCTCTTGGACCCGATTTGCTTATGGTTTGTATGGATGTAGGTGACAACCATGAGATCTGATGTTATTATCATTTATATGGTTTCTAGATGGCAGCCTTCATAACTGGTTTTGTTTATGTTAATATGTTGTAGGTGGTGGCCAGTAGATTTAATTTTTAATATTGTTATTGTGGCTGTAGGTGGTAGCATGTAAATCTGTTTATTATATTGTTTAAGTTAACTTGCAAATCTAATTTTGTTAATGGTTATATGGTTGTAGAAGATTTGATTATTTTATGTTTGATTACATGTTAATAGCTTGCTCATATCTGTTTACATTCATGGTCACATTTACCTTGCATATCATGTGCATATGAAAGATGATATATGCATCGCAAGTTTGCATTGTCTTTAAAAAGGCTGATTGTTTTATTTAATTGGCTTGTTGGCATGCTGGCCTAACCTTAGATAACCTTATTCCGCTATGCATTTACCTTGATTCATCCATCCCTTGGGTTTCCTGGTGACATTGGCCTTGGTTTTGGGGTCGGGGACACAACACTCATCTCCTACACATTCATAGTTTAATGGTGGTGGGAAACTCCAAAGTTGTTATGGATTGGGCACTTCATAAAGCTTCTCTCCAGGTTGTTCAGTTAGAATGGTGGTAGAGTAGAATCATATATCTTTAATCAACCTTCTCGAGAGTGAATTTATGCCATGTATACCGGGAACTCAATACAAAAGCGGATCTTCTTTCCAAAAAAGGTTTGCATACGGATGAGGGAGTGATGTTTTTTGAGGAATGGAGGGATGAGACGCAGGTTGCTCAGGGGTCCTTGCCTTTTTTTGAACAAGAGATTTGGACTTAAGCATATATATGAATATCTGTATGGCCTCTATTTTTTAGCAACTAGATGAGATAAGTCAACACTTTTTTTTTGTGTCATTTAAGATATAATAGCTCTTTAATGTTCTAAGTTAATGGGTGTTCCGTTTTTCGTGAGATAGTTGGGAAATGTTGCTTTAGTCATAGACTTGAAAATGATTAATCCATGTAAGTTCTCTATATACTTTGATTTGAAAAGAAATAACAAGTATAACATTTTTCTAGTGTGGAAAAAATAACATGAGAGGAGCTCAACGACTCTCTCTATATGATATACTATTATCAATCATTTACATATTTTTGTGTTTCAATTTCTAAATAATTCAAAAATTTAATCTAATTTTATAAAATACATTTTATGTTATATTTTAAAAAAATATTTTTATAAAAATACAAAGTGGAACATTGAATTAATATTTTACACTATAATTGAAAAAATAAAAAATATATTCAAAATTATATATAGAGAAAAAACAACATAATAAAATTATTCTTTGTCTATTACCAAGTTTATATGTCACATTGACTTTAAACAACACATAGCACTTGCAACAATACCACCTTCTACATTCACTATACAAACATTTTTCAAGATATTTTGCACAACAATACCACCTTCAACATTCACCATACAAACATTGTACCATATTTCAAGATATTTTACACAACAATACCACCTTCAACACTCACCATACAAACATTATACCACATTTCAAGATATTTTTGCACAACAATACCACCTTCAACACTCACCATACAAGCATTGTACCATATTTAAAGATATTTCTCACAACCATACCACCTTAAACACCCACCATATAAATAGTCTGCCACATTTCACGATATTTTACACAACAATACCACCTTAAGCACCAAACATACAAACATTCTACCACATTTCAAGATATTTATCCTTGTCAAAATCGATGGCCATATGTATTTTAATCTCGCCATGATGGAAGACACATTTGCCCTATCCAACCCTAACCCTGGTTAGGGTTGCACTCTTTTCACAATGCAACTATCAAACCCTAACTAGGATTAGGGTTGTGCTTTCACATTTATATAGACGAGATGATCTGATTTTCAGATTTACCTATCGCCAGTTGCACTTGTTGAGCTGGAATAGTATAGGATTGAAGGCGTTCTTCGAGTTGAGGGAGAAGAGGTTTGGAAGGTGACTTTCACATCTGGGCCACGATGGTTTATTTTTGATCGTTTTATTAATCATAAACCATGGTGCCCCAGATGAGAAGAGCCCCTTCGCCTTCATTTACATGGATTCGAGCGTTTAAGGAGGAACCGGGAGTCCATTTCTGTTTTGTGTGTTTTCTCCTCGAACTCGAATCAGTATTTTCGCACTGTACTCACGACTTCATAAGATCAATGTTGTTTATTTTATGAATTTGATCTTTTTATTTATTGTCAGGTGCGGCCAGTTGAGTGGAAGATGAAGCGAGTGTGTTATTGTCGTCTGGGCCACAATGGTTTATGTATAGACGGTAAGAATATCTTCGCCTTTGGTTACACGGATTTGGGAAAACTGTTCAAATAGAAATAGCTACTCCAATAGCCACTGTCCAGTCGGGTATTGTCTCTGTTCAATAGATATATAGATATACACGCAGAGATTCATAGTAACTCTGATTTGATGAGTATTGGTAGATGGAGATATGTACTAGTATATATTCATATTGACTTTGAGATGTTAAGATCTGTACTCATATACATCCAGATTACCGCAGATTTAGTGAGTATTCTCATCATCTGATCTTGTGCTAGTACGGATTTATATTAACTTTGATCTATTAAGTAGTGATAAATGGAGGTCTCTTCTATTATAAACCCAGGCTATCCCAGAGTTGAGTTTAGTTGGTTAGTACTTGGTTATCAAAATAAGATTTCAAAGTGCAAATCTCAATCTATTTATTTTTTTTACTTAAAATTTTTTGGCATCACTTTGGATTTGATCTTTCTTTGATGGGTTGATTTTGTTCACATATATGTGAGTTTAATATTGAGCTATGTCAGATCCATAGTTAAAATTAATCCCTTTTACACTGGTTTGTGTTTACGTTGCCTAATTTTAATCTTGATCTTTTTTAATAGATTCAGTTTTTAGCCTAAATCCAACTGGTTTGGATAAAGAGCTCGATGATTTTGAAAAATTAGAGTTATTGCAGCAGCTGCATCATCCAGCAGGAAGGCCAAGGCTGTGGGCTTGGTGGGTTTTGGTGGAGATGGGAAGACGACCCTTGCAAAAGATTCCTTAAATCCAATAGTGATCATGTTTTGATTCGTTCTTTTTCATTGATGTAAGAGAAGCTGCAGCTTAAAGAGCTCTTTAACTTTTACAGAGTAATATTTATAATTATTTGACTTAGGGTAGATAAGCTATAATGTATAATGTTGATGAAGTATAAATTTTTAGATGATGTAGATTAAGGTGAGCTCCACGTCTATTTTTCACATCAGTCTTCCGTTTACAACTAGAAAAGCCTTAACAAATAACGTTCTCTAGAACTTTTTGGTTTGTGTCCGTGTAGGTATATTATATCCTTTAGTAAAAATGATTTGGAAAATTCCATTAATACTCTTTCCAATTTTTTTTAATCCAAAAAAATATCCTAGAATTCAATCATATCTTTTTCATTATATCGTTTAGCCAAAATAACCAAGAAAATTCCGGGGAATCCCCTAAAACAATCCACAATAAACATATATCCAAAATAACCCAGAACATTCCAGGAATCAACTAAAAAAATCAACAATACATAGTTCCAGGTTCATCTATTTAGAACATCTCATCCTAGATTTGAAGAGATAAATTGGAAAAGATTTAGATGCCCTGGGCTGCCTTTATCTCTATTTTTCATAGGAAAAATGGTTTGGATTATTTGGAAGTCCAATTGCACAAAATCCAAACCACTTACTTATATACAAAGCAGACTTAAAATTAGGTACCTCAATCATGATGAAGACGTGGAAGATATATTGTTCGAAACACTGCCTCGGCTTGAATTTCATGCTCGTTGCCTTGGAGTGTCTTTTTCTTGCAAGGCTGTAAACATACAAAAATGATATGTCTGGATAGCCTGGTCCAGGCTTCATTTGAGGGTAACGTCCTCGGATGTCACTAGGAAGACTTGAGCTTTGCTGGAGGCTATAGGAGCTACTTGCTTTCACTTTTGCGAAGGAAGCTACAGTTGACAACATAGGTAATTAAAAGACTCAAGCACACACATGGTTCTTGTAGCAGGAAACCATTTTGGCTTAATGTTCATCTCCACAGTAAAGGTTCTGCAACGAGTGTAGTAAGAGGTGAGAACCACCATCAGCAGCCAACTGCAACAACACAGTTGGATGTTGATTAGTCCTGCTTTTTGTTTGACGGTAAGATAAACTGCAGGTAAGAGCTCATTAACATCATTACCGAGTAGAACCATTTAAACTATTTACTGAGAGTTAATCAGTAAATGTATATAGTGTTGATGAAGGTATAACGATGTTTAAGGTCATCCCTCATGTTTTCGAGCTCTTATAATTTTAGATAATGAATATATGGCGAGCAGGTGCGTTCATTTTTTGACGACAGAGTCTTCAGTTTACAAGTCGAGAAGCCTCAACAAAGGAAATTCTCAAGAGCCTTTCGGTTTGCATGCCTTCCGCCAGCCTCATCCTTGATTCGAAGTAAATTGGAAAGATTTTGGATGCCTGTGATGGTTTGTCCACATCTCTGCGCTATTTGAGGGATTTGAAATAAGTTTTTGGATGCTTGTTATGGTTTGCCCCTATATCTTGAAGTGCTTGGTGCACCGTTTCATTAAAAAATGTTTTGGATATGAAAGCCCAATTGCACAAAATATCCAAAATGCTTCTAACCTTTCTATAGGGCAGACTCGAGATTAGGTACAACAGTCGTGATGAAAAGAATAAAGATATATATTATTCCTAGACATTTCCTATTTCTTCATATGAAAAGACAAGGATAAGACCATTCGAATATGGGATTATCTATTGGAAGTATGGCCTTGTCTTCAAGACATAGAAAACAAATGTCTTGTAGAGGGCATAGTATATTCTCTTTTAAGAATTGCAACCGAGCTGATCACCCTACACTTGTGCAAAGATATGTATCTGCAAGGTATCCACTACAAACTAGAGCGAGCTGGTCATGCTACACTCGCACCTTGGTAATTCGTTTGTGATAACTCTTACAAACGAAGAAGTCTAAACGATTGCACCTTGGAATTTGATGATGTTTTTTTTAAGAATTCTAGATGTTTACACCTTGGAATTTGATGATGTTTTTTTCATAAAATCTGATTTTTGTGTTGTATTTTGAATCTATAAATAGATTCAGTATCCTCAAAAATTTCAAAACACCTATATTTTACAAATGATTTAAATCATTGTTATTAAGAATTTTAAGAATTCCTGAAAAATTCTGTTAAATTCCATGCAAATCACACTGGAATAATCCGTCAGAAATAGTCAAAATTGTCCAGAGGTAGAGCTTTAAATGCCGCTCAGGCTCCCACATATACAGTTGATTTGATTACTCATTCAGATCCAACAATATATGTTGGAGTTTGGATGGCATTTACTGTTACTGCTCTTATGCTCGATGCTTATTTATCGCCCCCACCATGTTCACTTGATCAGTCGTACTCGTATCTTTGATTTGTCCTAACCTGTCTTCACATCAAGCGAGCTCTCAGAGTTAATCTAAATGACAAAGTGACTAAAAGAGATTTTAGATTGAAAGAGTGAATTGCTCGTTACATTTGTCCTTAACCTGTATTCACATCAAGCGAGCTCTGAGTGTTAATCTAAATGACAAAGTGACTAAAAAAGAGATTAGATTGAAAGAGTGGAAAATTGCTCGTTACAAGGCCCCAGTTGGTCCTGTGTGATTCAAATGTAATTACGTCGTAGGCGTTTCACCTTGGAGAAGCATAACCATCCACATCGGTTAGATTCCTCGCTCATACAGGAAATGGAATGCTGCCACGTGGATGGTCCCATCATGAAGGTTCCCGTTGATAATAATGTTGATAATAATGTCGGCATCCCACACGGCCTCCTGCAAAATCGTCACAATCATGATCGCAAAGGCTGCAGTCGCTGCGTACTCCATGAGTCCTACTCTTCCCTTGCTTTCTTCTCCAACAGCTACCACGGTGCATATAGAGAACACTACTATGAATGTGCCCACCATCTCAGCACATACCTGCATTCAAATTAGCAGCTCAGTTTCGAAATCTTCATGGCTACGAAGAACTTCAATGGCTGAAAGAATTTCGTAAGGGAAAGGAGGAGATGAGGAATTTATATTCTGACCTGCATTTTGTCCCTGAAACTTCCGTAGGCGTCCTGCAGTAGGGCTACGAAGACGCTTCCCCATGCACCACGATGATAATCGTCCAGGATGGATTAAAACGAGCATTGAAGCAACTAATATTTCCATAACAAGGCAGAAATTGAAGCATTGTTAAGGCAAATTATCAATGGGAAGAATCTGAAGCTGCGCTGCAAACTATAGAATTCTTACCTGTTCAGAATTTATGATAATACATTTTTGCAGATGTTGTAGCTGGTTTTGTTGATGGCCCATGCAGAGATGCAGAGTTCCTCCTTTCCTTCCTGTTAATCGCATGATTATCATTCTGCGATTATCATTCTGCTTTGCTAATAAATTATGATAACTTTGTAGACTCAATGGCAGTAAAGTTCAAGGAAAAACATATGTAAGCAGCCGAGCCGAATTACAGAATCACTTGTGCCACCCAATATTTGCAAGCATGAACTACATTTTGGCAGAAATGTGCAACTTGTATTAGCTACCTACTCTGCATAAGTCCTTACCTGTAACCCAACATCATTTCAAAAGAAAATGTCACCCATCACACTCTAGAGTGTTCCCTGGAAGAAGCCTGAAGAGCCTTTTCGGAAATAAAGTCAGAACTGAAGGACAAAAATTACTGGACATTCCAAAGAACTTCTTCCGGTTTAAGTTAATGTCACAGTGGTTTAAGTTGATGTAACAGTGGAAATAAGGAAGAGCCAATGAACATCTATCTCCTCTTTCTATTTAATTTTGATATAACAGGCATGTCTTTCACAATAAGTTATTAAAGTCTGAATTCATGGGCTCTTAAATACTAAGTGCACTAACTACCCACCTCTCGGAGAAAACAATATGGCTCAAAAAAATCTAGTGTACCTCACAAGTGCTGTGTTCAGGAAGACAAATGCAATCCCCGCAAACTGGAGCCTTGTGCGTACAGCAGTATAGTTCTGTTGCCCGCAAACAAAATTTAAAGTGTGGTTGGTAAAAGTAATGAAATGTCACCAACTGAAGGCAAAGAATTTTCCTGCCATCATAAATTTTAAATTGGCTTCCTACATTCTACATTACATCCCTAGATTTACAGCTAAACAGTTCAATAAATTGACCCAGTTCCATCATTTGCACGGGTGAGAAAAGACCGAAATAAATTGAAAAGAAAACTTGGGTTTCAAGATATGCATTCATTGACCTTGTGGCATCTGCCGACTACCATGGCTGGTTCTTCAGGGCTTCAACTTTACTTTTCGCCTTCAGGAAAACAGATTCCTCCACTCGCTCCTCGAAGCAACAATAAGGTACACCATGAACGAGAACCCTAACACAGATATCCCAGCTCCCAACTGATAAATCAATCCCCAGTCACTACTTCAGCGTGCATTAACTACAGCATTATTCAATTGCTAAACAACATAACAACACCTCAATTTCAAACAAACAACTGCCCCATCTTCCTCACCATTGTCAAATGCACATATCTTGCTTTCTACGCAACCATAAGAAAACAAAGGCTATGATTTCATGGATTTGAATAATTTGTCAATTGACTTCAACTCCCCGAAAAGTAGGTCTATAAAAATAAGATAATGAAGTGGGTTCCTTTAAGAAGTCAAGATCATACCTAAACGGCTCTCTGATACAGGGCATTCAGGTGCAGATTAGATGGGTATTGAACCGCATACAGCGCATGTCATTGTAACGTGCAGAGCAATTAATAGGAAGCAAACCTCAAGCCCACAAAACTGGAAGTTAAAAATACACACTAGTAACTGTTCATGCCAGTAACAATATTCCTCTGTTCCTTCAAACTCCCCAGGGTCCAAACTGTGCATATATGAAACACCCATGCACCTTCTATTTACATAATGCCATGTTCATCGTTTTCATTCATAGACATTCACAATTTGGAAACTGTACTGTACTACACCGTTTTATATGTTTTCAATTGTTTCCATTGTGTGGATTCAACCTTCTTCTTCTTCCTTACCTTCGTAACTAATCCCTCTATATTTTTTGGACCAACAATGACAGAGACGAGGTGGGTGACATCCGATGGTTCTGCATACATGGGTATTGTCTTTTTCCCCTCCATGTTATATATGATTTGTTGTTTTGTGAAAAAAAAACACTTACATCGGTCCATGATGCGGTTTCTACGAACTACCCAAGTATCGACCATCTGCAAAAGCTATTAAATTTCACTTAGAATTGGATATTGAATGATCTGATTAATCCTCACGTTTGCAGAAGCAATTACGGATGTGCTTCCTGTATTATTGTTATTATCACGAAATCCGCCAAATCAGCAATAGATGTTGTAATCGTGGGCTGGGAGTCGGGACTCGGGAGAGGAGCGACCAGAAGTATAAACGCTTTCGACAACTATTTACTTTCCACCTCTTACCCATGCAATAACAATTATGGTTAACCTGCAATAACAATTATGACAATTGCATTCTTGAAACTCCGTTTGGAATGCTTTGATGGATGGACTACTTTGACAGAATCTGTAAGACGACTTCGACGTGTTAGCCATGTAGTAACAATTACGACAAGCGCATTGCTAAAATATATGGAATGGCTTAACGGATGGCTTTGACATAAATTATTATATTTTATAGAATCTATCAAAGTCGTGCACTTGTCATAATTGTTATTACATGCTAACACTTGGAAGGAAAATAGTTCTGGGACGAATGGGTTGTAGCCAGGCCTGAAATTTCAAATCCTAGTTGCCTGTCAAATGGAAATTTGTTGACGGTTTGGTATTTTCATTGCCTATCACTTTACGTTTTAACCAAGTTTATAGAGTGTCAATATTGTATATTAAATTTAACTAAATTTTTTAAAATGTTATATTATAATAACCTGCAGAGCGTTCTCAGCCGTGGCTGTGATACGACCTGAAGGGAGAGGCTGAGAGCCGACTCATGCCTCAAACTCCAGTGTGCATTTACCAACTCAACTAGTACCAATGTCCAAAGCATTAATTCCGTTAACCCTCCATTTACCCTAAGGTACTAGCTTAGTCCTGCTTGAATGTCAAAACCCTACCAAGTTGGATGCTTACCGCTGGAGAGTCGTGGAAGGATAGAGGCAAGCTCCTTGGAGAAAGAGCTGTTCATTCGCAAGGCGAACGTTGGCCGCGGAGCCGTGGGCGTGAGGCAGATGGAATCAATTTCAAATTATATATATTACGACTTGTTTGTCTTTAAGTAAAATCATAAAATTATGAATAGCAATACTTTAATGTCAACAAAGTAAAATCATAATGGAATTAAGTCAATTCTGTTTCCAAACAAAATCGAGGGATTGTCAAGAAAACGCATTACAATAATACATGTATCCTCACCAATTCAATTCAGCTCATAGCCTCAGCGTCACCACTAATTCAGTACAGACAGTGTTTTATTGAGTCTTGACCAAGTACTAGAATTTAAGACGCGTTATGTTGAAAACCGGACGTCATTTTGACGGTTTTCATTTTCCAATACACGTAGATGCTGACGTCTGACGATTAATTTTAAGTGTCAAATACGTTTAAATTTGGAAAATACGTCCTGTGGGACGTCAAATTCCAGGCCTGGTTGTAGCTATTGATTAGTCTCAGAACTTTAATAAGTGAGTGGTGTGGCTATCATGGCCATACCCCTACTTTACACATCAATCCTGTTATAGGAACTCAAAGTTCATTGTGTATGTTGCATAGAGGGTCACACACAGAAGTAAATGCTTTTAGGTAGTCCTATTTCTTGACTCCTGAGCCGACCTGCTACTAAAATAGTAAAATATATAGGCATTGCTGCAGAGCGTTGGTTATTGTATAGCTTTCTCTATTATGTTTTGTTTTATTTTACAGTGCTTTCAACGAAGACGGTTGAAGGTCTGGTACATTGATTCTTGCACATGAGATCTACAAGTTGATTTGCTTGGCAGATAATGTGATATGTGAGATATGGCAGCAGTGAGTCTCACGGGTATCAGTTGGCAGTGATCAGAAGGTATCCAATGTAAGCATTGCTATAAGATTGAAATAAACCCAAATGTCTGTGTTTTTTAGTTGATGGAATTTAGTTATAAAATGATCGAGTTGATGTAAGCATTGCTATAAGATTGAAATAAACCCAAATGTCTGTGTTTTTTTAGTAGATGTAATAGTTAACATAAACTGAGAGGCAATGTGGAGCTGAGCACAAAGGCTCGCTCTCATACACAAAGGAATGGCCAAACCAATTCAATTATTGATGAAGAAATAGTTACAATATATAGATGACAAACATCATAACAAACCAGATCATAGATCCAAGAAAGGTGGATCTCAAACCAAACCATGTTGAGTATAGAAAGTACACATCAATTCAATCCTTGTCAATCTGCCTATCATTTCTACATTATTCGAACATACCCCCTTAATGTAGAAATGGATTTTCTACAACACCTAATTTCTGCCTAAGGATCTCAAAGTGAATCTTGCCAATGGGTTTTGTAAATATATCAGCGACATTATCACTTGTGTTACAATACATAAGTTTAATTTCCTTAGATTCAATCTTTTCTCTAACAAAGTGATGTTGTAGCTCAATGTGTTTTGTCCTTGCATGATAAACTGGGTTGTGTGCCAGCTTGACTGCACTTTGATTGTCACAATGTACTTTTGTGGGTTTTGCTTGTTTTTCTCCAACATCTTCAAGAATCCTCCTCAACCATACAGTTTCACATGTAGCACTAGACATGGCTTTATATTCAGCTTCTGTGGATGATAGAGAAATAGTTGGTTGTTTCTTGCTGCTCCATGCTACGACCCCTGATCCAATGTTGAATGCATATCCTGTAGTAGACCTTCTGTCATCAACGTTTCCTGCCCAATCAGAGTCAGAAAATCCTGCCAATTGAACATCAAACTTATCAGTATATAAAAGACCAAAGTTCATTGTCCCTTTCTGTAATGTCTCCTTCTCCATAGAACAACAGGGAAGGAAACATTAACAACATACCGGGCTTTTGGTAAAATTAGCCCCAATATTTTTGCACATAAATAACTAACATTTTAAAACTTCTATATGCATATTCGTTTCAATATAAACACAACGGATGAACATACTAGCAAGTACACAAATAGACCGTAATTGCATAACATATTTACCACAGCAGAGAATGATTCAACATAAAGAGACCCATTCTCATTCGTATGCCATGCACAGACTTCATTTCAATTTCATTAACATGAAGAATAATCATTCAAATAACACATTGCAGAACCTAGATATATATATCCAAATTAAAGTCACGGAGAGCACTTATCTTGCAACGCGATATCCAACGACTGGCTACGTGAGAGCAACGTTCCACCCAACCATAGATCTCTGTCCAGCCTGTATTCTTTCGGCTGAGAGATCACCCCCGAGCTGGGCTGTGTATCCACTAAGGAGGAACTAGATGACTCACTCACAGTCAGGGTTTCACTCAAACAGCCATGCTAAGCCAACACACGGTTGGGTTTCTCAAGCATGCAATGGGAGATGGAGGAGGATGCTAGTCCACTGAGCTCAAACCCCGAGCCACAAACCCTTCCAACTAGACTCAGCAATCCCATCCTCTATTCATACATCCACAATCGGATTTCTCACAAAACTGTCACAAACAATCCAAATCCGTCACTCATTTTCTGGGCCATTAAAACTGGGTTTTCCCATGGCTTTTGGGGTGGCTATTGCTCCCAAATTCGCCCCAAGGTTCCTACCAATGGATCCCCCATTGGATTTCTCTGTCCAATACCAAATCGGGACGTTTTTGGCTTCCCAAAACATGGGTTCTCTCACAGTCGCGATTTCTGATTTTCTCACTGTTGGGAGCTCGTTTTTGGGTGGAGAAAAGATGTCCCATACTTCCACAATGGAATGGGGATAAGGATGGAGCAACCCCCAAGATGTAGAGTGACTTGTGGGACAAGTCAAAAGAGCCCATACCTTCCCATGCGAATTTCAGGGCTGCCCATACTCCATCAAAGTTATTGACTTAATTCTTCAACCATTCTCTTACAACAGGAATAAATGTCATCTGGAAAGGTCAAATGGGTTCTCATAAAGACATATGGCAACCTATGGTTCACTCCCATAGCCCCCTCACCACTCCCTAGTGGATACACGTGGCCCCTTCTCATTCGTTGCCTCCATAGCCAGTCTTGGAATTTTATATTGCCTGATGTTTATTTACATCCTATTACAATTTCCATGGCTTAAGAGCACATGGAATCAAAATATCAAGTACTTGCCCTTTAAATAAAATTCGGCTTTCACTAGCGGGGCCTTGGCCTTGAGCTCCACGCTAGGAAACATACATCACATGTACACACTATTTATATTAAAGGCTAATATATCCTAAGGGTCGAATTGGGGGTATTACATTCTCCTCCCCCTTAGAACAACACCGTCCTCTGTGTTCCAAGACTTAGGTATACATATACAATTTACCCATGTCCAAAACTTCCAAAAACTTTGCAGATCTGCTCTGCATTCTGTTCTTTACTTTGAACTTTCAGGACCAAGTCCTTTGACCCTCACAAGATGCTTCCGCTGATTCGGATCTTCCAGCTCATCCATAAGTCTGAAAACTTTATGGCTGCTACCTTCTTGGGGTTCTCTTGTTGGGCAATTGCGGAGGCAATGATCCCCTCCACATTTCCAACACTTCACTGGTTGCTTCATCTTTACCTGCTCAATTTCCTTTGAGTCTTTCCACCTGGAGCGTTTCTTAATCGGACGATTGGATGAATGCTTCTTCATTGATCCACTTTTCTCTCCCTTGCTGATTGCTTTCATAATGCTTTTTACCTCTTTCTGCAGACGAAGAGTGTCCTGCAAGACCTCGTGGTTCATCTCGTTCTGCTGCTTTTGCATCTTGAGCATCTCTCCAAGATTTTCTTGGGTCTTGGCAATTGTTTGAAGAAGACCTCCAGCCAATTCTAATAGCCCTTGGTCTGCTGCCATGGTCAATGGAAACAACTGACCACGCTTTTCTCACTAGCAACACTTGCCTGCACCGGCTGCAACCAATTGATTCAATTTCCACCTGTGAAATTCATCATTACAATTCTCGTTAGGCCAAGCATAACCCAAACATTTAAAAATCAGTCAATGGTTTTTCCCCAGTTGACATGAATAGTCCATGTTTTACTCATGAGACTTCCACACTTTTCATGCTTGCCCAACATACACATGAATTCCTTCATGTTCATCCATTCATAGGAAATTCATTAATTAGCATTCACAATTCACTTTAATCAAATAAACACGCTTTTAATTTCAGTCATGCATGCATTCAACAATTTTCTAATTCTATAAATGTATCAATAAAAGGAAAAGAGAGAGAGAGCAGTAAGAGTTTCTCCTCTTAGTCTTGTTCCATTCTGGAACCCACACCACCACTGTGGTTTTCATGCTCCTGTCTTCTTTCACTTCATGTGAATGCTCGACTTGCCCTTCTTGGCTAAGACACGTAGTGTCTATGATCTATTCCATATCTCTCAACCATGGAGTTCCTCCACTTGGTTGGTCTAACTCCTAGCTGCTAGGACTCACACAGTTCCACTAGCCCCATCTTTCATTACTGCTCATGCTGAGCTCTTTAGGGTGGTTACATGTCCACATGCATTCTTAAGATGCTTCCATAGTCATTGCTTCCAACAATACCTACACTCAAACATTGAATTAATTCGCATGTTTAGTTTATTTTCATAGGAAATCATAACCAAATCATATACACATGTATATTCATAAGCAAGAAATTACAAGATAACCAAATACTTATCTGCACTAGATGTCTTCACTTTATTCCATAGGGTCCTTCTTTGCTTTACAAGCCTTGGAATCGCCTATGGATTTGGGTGTTTGGCCAGCGCGCAGGCTACCCCTCAACATCTAACAGTCTTATATGTTTGTCCAGCACGCAGGCTGCTCCACAACATCAAATAACCTTGTATGTTTGGCCAGCACGCAGGCTGCTCCACAACATCAAATAACCTTGTATGGTTGGTCAGCACGCAGGCTGCTCCAAATCATCAACAATCTCGCATGTTTGGCCAGCACGCAGGCTGCTCCAAACCATCAATGATCTCGCATGTTTGGCCAGCACGCAGGCTGCTCCAAATCATCAATGATCTCGCATGTTTGGCCAGCACGCAGGCTGTTCCAAATCATCAATGATCTCGCATGTTTGGCCAACACGCAGGCTGTTCCAAATCATCAATAATCTTGCTCAACCAGCCACTTTCTGGATTTACCAAGCAACTTTTAGTTCTTTCAGGGTCCTTGCTTCCTGTATTGACCAAGGTTTCCAACAAAGAAACAATAATGCATCAGCTCACTGTTACAAGCTTTATGCTTGAAACCTTCATTATTTCAAATAAGAAATGAATGAAAATGAATACTTATCTGTACTGTGCATTTCCTCTCTGGCCCACAGGGTCCTGCTTTTACTTTATAAGCCTTGGGATCCTCCTGCCGACTAAGATGTTTAGCCAGCACGCAGGCTGTTCCAAATCATCAAATAATTAATGCCCTACCAGTACACCTTCACGCTGACTGGGTTTACCAAGCATTTGGTGGTGCCCAACCAGTCCCATACCTGGTTGGCCCTCTCCATTGTCGAGCCAGCACATACGTCTGGGTCATCGACCAATGGAAGGTAACTGCGCCACCGACCATTACAGGTCAAGGCTCCACTACTCTGCCTTAGGCTTGCATCAGCCTTTCATGGTATCACAATCCCTCAATGCGCATAACAATTCTTCACCCACACCAGGTTGGTACTTCTTCTCTTATGTAAGCCGGCGGTTCCATTAAGGAATTCTTTTGGTGACTTTCTTAACTGCAGGCTATCATGGCCTCATGATACCCACTCACCCTACGCAAGGGTTACCACTGCTCATACAGTCTTCTTGAGTACTATTTTCTTCACTTTTCTCTTTAAGGTGCAACACTTAATTTCATATGTATAATCTGTCAACACAAAATGGATAGCAAGCTCATTAGTATTGTTGCTCTAGAACTGAAAACATATTTCATAACATTCACTATCCAACCTTGAAACACCAGGAATGCGTCCATTCCCTTAAGGCGTAGTCAATATTGGCATCCCTAACATAACTCAGCACCAGAAAGGCGTGCACTCCTTACTGATGTGAACTATGAAGGTCCTAATCATACTTCAGGCAGTCTTTCATGATGGAAATAAAATCAAAACATGCTCTGCATATTACTCTAATAATTAGATATATATATATCATTCAGGGTTTATGGAAAACTTATCCATTTTGCCGATGTTATTTCTCTTCTTTAATGAGGAATGGAGGCTCCTTCTCTGAGTTGACAGTCCCTCGGTTTGCCATCCCAATTCCTTTTGATGTTACATATCCTTCATATGTCTTACTGACATATTCTTCACCATCCCACTCATATTGTTTACCAATCATGTAGTGTAGATGAAACACTAATAATGTCTTATGGCATTCCACCTGGAACCCATTTTCAAATCATGGAATCCCTTCCCATGAAGTTTGGCTTCTGCAGGACCTCTCCCATGGTCTTCCTGCAATGTGTCTTCCTGGCACACTTATTGAACAGCCAAACAGTTAGGAACATTTAACACTACAATTCAAATCCGATTGTTCCATAACCAATCCATGGCACTAATAATTAAATTCAGTATGCATTTTCAACTCTGTCTACTACAGAAGTTGGTTTTCTTATCCATGAGGCTATCCTCATATTGTTTGGCTCTTGTAAGTGACACCACTCTACCCATTATGGTCTTATGCCTGCTGCCATACATGAGCATCCACTTACAGCATGTCCTCCTGACACATTTTCATATAAGCCAAACAGTCATTAGCAATTATTAGTAAAATTTCAAATCCGAAACATTTACAAATCTGATATTTACAACTGTTCTTACTAACAGAACTTAGAGTTCTCAACCATGAGAACCTTCTCATAACCTTTGGCTTCTACATGTGGTAGATCCCGGTCTCTACTATGGACTTATCCCCCTTGCCATATGTAAGACCTTCCTACCGGAAACTGAAACTTCAATCAGCCAAACATGTCGTGAGTATCTATGCATATTATCATTTCATTGCCACAACAGTCACTGAAGTGATCTCAGAATTATAACACTCAATAATTCAAAACACCTTCAGTTGTTAACATTTGAAATGCAACAAAATATATACACTTCTATATATGCATCATTATCACACTTCATCAATTCATCAATTACCATGATTGGGCTCTTCATGCACTTACTATTTTGCATTCATAACAACTCATGAAATGATCCTAGAATTATCATCAATTCATCATTTCATTCATTATTTATTTTGCAATAACATATGCATCGTCCCTATGCATTCATACAATGCATCACAAGATTTATAAAAATCTCTTAATGCACATCAACTCAATGCTATCTTGCATTGTTTCATGAGTACTATGCATTCAAGCATATTATTATCGAAACATGACTACCTCATATAACTTGCATTATCATAATTAGGACCACCAGTCCTCACTTGCTTTGGTTATTAAGTACATAACCAACATACACATGACATGATATAAATTCATATGAATGCATTGATATTTCTAAACAGTCATAGGGTGTAAGGATCATTTCCTTCACTTACCCACACCTCACCAAGCTTGGTAGGTTAACAGTCCCAATCGGTATTCCATATCACATGCAACTAACTCAACATAACTCAAACATAGTTGAAGAGATCCTACCAAATCCCCTTTCAACATTCATGCAATTTGGCACCAATAATCATTACCTGCATGGTTACCATTAACATTTCCTGCTGTTACCTGATCAATTGGCCTCTTACCAAGGCTACTCAGTCCTTTTGCCAAATTTATGATCATAGATTTGTTGCAACATCATTTCTACATAAGGTTGTTGGCTTCATGCAACAACATCTTCAACACATTTAGCCATGCTCGTTGTTATCTTTGGTCCTACAACCAATATCAATGTCAAAAGTGATTATCAATCACAATATTCTCCATTAGTGATTCATTGCATATCCAGACTTCATTATTCTACCAATATGCAATATCCCATTCATGCACAAGCATTTCCATATGCACTATGCAATGTTTGTTAAGGTGCCATTTAGTGCATATACATCTATGTAATCCCTTACATTTTTAACATTTTTAGGCCATATGACAATTTCATAATTATAAGTATGATAACAAACAGAGGTTTAAAGAATTCTTCTCTTTTCGATCCCTCCTCGTATCATGGAATTTCTCTTCCATATCACGCAATTGTAGAAATTGCCCACATTGACAACAAAATTTGTTTGTCAAAACAGCCGCTGGCACTCTTCTGCACTAAATAACTATGATATCTGTAGACCTCATTCGAACTTTGGTCATGCATCATTGTTCCCTGCTGGACAAGCTTTCCAATGCCTGTCTTCATGCTCCATTCTGACATCAGGTGCAGAAACTGCATCCCTTCAAAAATGACAACTTTCACTCCAGTTTTGCACATTTTACACAGTTGCATTTTGGTCTCGAATGCCAACTTCAGCCACCTGTGGAAGAAAATCTATGAGGAATCACAAAAACTTATCTATCGAGTGAAGTTAGTCCATATAACAAGAAATACTCAGCAATTCACGTATTTCAATTCCAATGCACCATTCATCTTCTATGAATTTCTGGATTTCACTACTTCTCACTTTTCACATTTTCCCAAAATTCCAAATTTTGGGCCAAAAACGGCTATCTCCTAAACGGTGCATTTCTGGAAAATCTTCGTCTAACAGAAGTTGTTCGTCTTAATGAGAATATGAAATGTCTAGTTCAGTAAAATTTCTGATTCCCACATCTAGGGTCACTTTTACTGCCCACAAGCTTTTCAAAATCCCGAAAAAGTGGCCCGGAACAGTGCTTTTTGGCCTTCTTGCTCACCCCGACTCCACATCCTTTGGATTTTGGCTCCAAAATTCTGAACTTAACATCGTGCCTGCTTCATGGCCGCGCCTGATCAATTTCAGCTCAAACCGACCTTCCGTCAATTCTCGGGACTCCGTCCTTCAAAAGTCACTATTATCCATTTTCTGTCAAATCGGGGTGTAATGGGCTAGGGGTCTTCACTGGTCCTATCATGGCCGTTGTCAATGGCCTCCGAGCCCCACAGGAATCATTCCATTCTGAGTTCGGATGCTCCTGCTATGCAAAAATCAAGTTTTAGCCACTTTTTTTTTTTTTTCTTTTTTTCTTCGGGCACGCGGGCCGGTTCTCCGAACGCTTCCACAATGCGGAGCAGTTCGGCGAACGCTTCCGCAGTGGCGGAGCGATTCGCTGAATTCTCCCGCAACTGCGGAGCCATTCGGCGAAGGCTTCCGTTGCGGAGCCATTCGACGAATGCTCCCGCAATTGCGGAGCCATTCGGCGAAGGCTTCCGCCGTTTCGGAAGACTTTCCCGAATCCTCCCGCGATTTCGGAGCCGTTCGCGGAATCCTTCCGCAATTGCGGAACCATTCACTGAAGTCTTCCGCAGTTGCGGAACGACTCGGCGAAGTCTTCCGCAGTTGCAGAACGACTTGCGGAATCCTTCCGAAATTCCTTCCGCAATTTCGGAAAAGAATTCCTTCTGAAAATTCCTTTCGACGCCGACACTTTGAAAATTTTCCATCTTTTTCGGAGCATTTCGCCGAATTTTTTTTCCGCGTTTGCGGGACAACTTGCGGAATCCTTCCGCAAATTTCGGAAGAGAATTCCTTCCGCAATTTCGGAAGGGAATTCCTTCCGCAAATTTCGGGGCAACTTCCCGAACTCCTCCGCGTTGCAGAAAAACTCGCGGAATGCTTCCGCAGTTTCGGAGCAATTCGCCGAATGCTTCCGCATTGCGGAAGACATTCGGGAATTCTTCCCGAAACAGTCTTAAACGAATTTTCGAAAACACTTAGGAGATTTTAACAAACAGAAATCATTTACAGCCATGCTCAACATTCAAGTTCATTCATTCAAGCATCATGGTCATTCAAGGAACATGGATTCATCATTAATCAAGGTCTCAAGCACATGATGCATCATCTCCTATGCACAACAAAACAACAAAACAACTTAAGATGGCAGAGGTTGCCCATGCTCCTTTCTCTATTTCATAGGATGCCATTAATGCAATTAATGCAAGTAGCTTGCAAAAATCCCCAAACAGTGATGCGATCTTGAGGTTTCTTTAATGCATTTTAGTTCCAAATACAAAATGCATGAACACACAATGATTTGTATTTCTGTGAAGGGCCCAACAGCCGTAGGGTTGAACCTAGAGCTCTGATACCACTCTGTAACGTCCCCTTCTCCATAGAACAACAGGGAAGGAAACATTAACAACATACCGGGCTTTTGGTAAAATTAGCCCCAATATTTTTGCACATAAATAACTAACATTTTAAAACTTCTATATGCAGATTCGTTTCAATATAAACACAGCGGATGAACATACTAGCAAGTACACAAATAGACCGTAATTGCATAACATATTTACCACAGCAGAGAATGATTCAACATAAAGAGACCCATTCTCATTCGTATGCCATGCATAGACTTCATTTCAATTTCATTAACATGAAGAATAATCATTCAAATAACACATTGCAGAACCCAGATATATATATCCAAATTAAAGTCACGGAGAGCACTTATCTTGCAACGCGATATCCAACGACTGGCTACGTGAGAGCAACGTTCCACCCAACCATAGATCTATGTCCAGCCTGTATTCTTTCGGCTGAGAGATCACCCCCGAGCTGGGCTGTGTATCCACTAAGGAGGAACTAGATGGCTCACTCACAGTCAGGGTTTCACTCAAACAACCATGCTAAGCCAACACACGGTTGGGTTTCTCAAGCATGCAATGGGAGATGGAGGAGGATGCTAGTCCACTGAGCTCAAACCCCGAGCCACAAACCCTTCCAATTAGACTCAGCAATCACATCCTCTATTCATACATCCACAATCGGATTTCTCACAAAACTGTCACAAACAACCCAAATCCGTCACTCATTTTCTGGGCCATTAAAACTGGGTTTTCCCATGGCTTTTGGGGTGGCTATTGCTCTCAAATTCGCCCCAAGGTTCCTACCAATGGATCCCCCATTGGATTTCTTTGTCCAATACCAAATCGGGACGTTTTTGGCTTCCCAAAACGTGGGTTCTCTCACAGTCGCGATTTCTGGTTTTCTCACTGTTGGGAGCTCGTTTTTGGGTGGAGAAAAGATGTCCCATACTTCCACAATGGAATGGGGATAAGGATGGAGCAACCCCCAAGATGTAGAGTGACTTGTGGGACAAGTCAAAAGAGCCCATACCTTCCCATGCGAATTTCAGGGCTGCCCATACTCCATCAAAGTTATTGACTTAATTCTTCAACCATTCTCTTACAACAGGAATAAATGTCATCTAGAAAGGTCAAATGGGTTCTCATAAAGACATATGGCAACCTATGGTTCACTCCCATAGCCCCCTCACCACTCCCTAGTGGATACACGTGGCCCCTTCTCATTCGTTGCCTCCATAGCCAGTCTTGGAATTTTATATTGTCTGATGTTTATTTACATCCTATTACAATTTCCATGGCTTAAGAGCACATGGTATCAAAATATCAAGTACTTGCCCTTTAAATAAAATTCGGCTTTCACTAGCAGGGCCTTGGCCTTGAGCTCCACGCTAGGAAACATACATCACATGTACACACTATTTATATTAAAGGCTAATATATCCTAAGGGTCGAATTGGGGGTATTACACTTTCAGATATCTAAGGACCTTCTTTGCAGCCTTCCAATGGCTCTCATTTGGCTTAGCCATGAATTGACTAAGAATGTTGACTACATATGATATATCTGGCCTTGTAGTAGTGAGATAATTTAGACTTCCCACCAATTGTCTATACAAAGAACCATCTGCATCTTTTGTTCCATCTTGACTTCATAACTTCACATTCTGTTCCAAAGGAATTACTGATTCTTTGCAATCACTCATATGGAATCTGTTCAATATTTCCTTCGCATACTTACTTTGAGTGATCATAGTTTTACCGGATTCTTTCCATACTTCAAGTCCCAAACAATAGTGAAGTTCACCAAGGTCTTTCATTTCAAATTCCTGTGACAACTGATTTTTTATTTCTGCAATCAACTTACATGCATTTCCTGTGATAATGAGATCATCAACATATAAAGATATTAAGCAAACATTTCCTTCCTTTTCTTTCTTCACATAAAGGTTAGGATCACTTTTGCTTTTCGCAAAGCCTTTCTGATTAAAGAAGGTATCAATCTTTATATACCATGACCTAGGGGCCTGTTTCAATCCATAGATGGCTTTCTTTAACTTGCATACAAGATGCTCCTGACCTTTCTATACAAAGCCTTCAGGCTGGACTAAGCACACTTCTTCTTTTAGTTCACCATTTAAGAAAGCAGATTTTACATCTAATTGATGAATATTCCAATTATGAGCTGTAACTAATGCAACTAGAATTCTAATTGTGTTTAGTTTTGCTACTGGTGCAAAAGTTTCCTCAAAATCAATTCCTTCCTGTTGAGCATAACCTTTGGCAACTAGTCTTGCTTTAAATCTGTCAATACTACCATCTGATTTAAGCTTATGTTTAAACAGCCATTTACATCCTATGGGTGTTTTGTTCTCTGGTAATTATGTTAATTCTCAAGTCTGATTCTTCATGATAGAGTTATATTCTTCATTCATAGCTTCAACCCATTCTTCTTTATCTTTGGCTTGTTTATAATTCATTGGTTCATTCATTGCATTGGACATTAAAGCATAGTCATCGTACCTTGAAGGAGGACGAATTTGTCTTGATGACCTTCTTAGTCCTACATTGCCTGTAGGGGTACCATTCATTATCCTTCTGCTTTCTGCTGTATCTTCATCTGAACTGATAGAAGTGCTCATGTTGTTTCTGCTATTTTGACTGTGGCTGCTGCTGCTTCCATTGCTTTTGCTACTCTGTTCCTGCTCCTTTTCTTGTGGTTGTTCCACTTCCTGCTGCTGAATGATGGAATTTAATTTCACATATTCATTAGTTGTAACACCCCGTTTTGACATTACTACCTGAACTATTATTATATGTTGTATTTATTTGACTGTGAGACCTCATCGGTTTGACGACATTGTAGACATATGGTTCTATTATTTTGCCGATATATATGTGTGTGTGTGTGATGATAGTATTATGATCGGTAGTCATGTTTAGATATGCATCATGTGTTTATTATGTCAAATATATGGAAATTATTGAATGATGGGTACATGGATACCGTTACAGTTATATGTTGAAATAATGAATGTTATGCCAGGTGCATGGCGAATGAATGAGTTTATTGTTGTTATGTTATGGTGAAATATATGTGTACATATCGATGATTTATGCACGATATTCTATATTGTATTTCGAGGACTGACTTACAGGTTGAAACGGCTAAGTGATAGCTGGATCCTACGAGGTGGGAGGGCCTCGGGGACATGAACTTCGAAAGATAAAATGGTATGTGAGTGATGCATTATTTACCTTCGTGTGGTTATTATGCTATTTATTATGATGTATGTTATGACATGAGTGGGGTAGAGTTTCAAGAAACTCAATCGTCCAAATTGGTTATACGATGACAGACCGAGTACAAGTGCAACGCTGTTGTTATGTCGAGTAGACATAGTCCCTTGTTCCATTAGGGGGGGGTGGAGGCTTTACCCACCGTTTATCCCCGAAACCCAAAGTCATGGGAGGGCTGTGCTACGGCGCGCTCCCCAAGGTGTGTGATAATGATTGGTGGTTGCCTGCTGGGGAAGCTTGGTCGATGTAGTCGACACTTCCGCTTACGGGTTCTAGCTGGAATCGGTCGTGACTTGACATTCCAGGGTAGTCCAGCAGAGGACATGATAGGATGTGGAAGTTAGTGATGATGTAGGTAGATAGGTGTAGCGCGGAGTAGGGGTGAAAACAAGATCTAACTGTAGGTGTGTAAAACCCTTGATTAGTATGTGTGAAAATCAGTGATGTATGAATTGTCGTAATTTGGGTTTCAATAAGCTAATGGATTGTACCTTACAAACTATGTTAAAACATGTGTCGGTAAATAATAAGTTCCTTGATTATGATTGATGTATGTGAATTATTACTTTTAGTGTACTTACGTGATGAATGTAAGCAGTAGCTACGCTTACATAACTCGCCTACATATTATGAATTACATGAAATGTCAATTAGTGTCGCTTAATATTAATTACTGTCGTTTAGTAATTAACTATTGTTGATCAATGTTAATAATATCAATTAAAGTTAACAATGATGATTAGGGTTAATAATGTTGATTAACGGTTAATTATTGTCCATTAATAAACAAAGCTATGGTTAACCTAGGTAGTGACCAATGCAAGTGATTAGGATACTAATTGATTGTTAATGAGTTTAATTAGCCAGGACTAAGGGTTGAAATGTAATTATAAGGTTAAATAAGTTAATAGTAACTTGATCCCTTAAATTAATTATGTATTAATGATGTTAATTAATTTTAACAAAACTATGCTTATCTTTAGTAATGATTGTTAATTAGCTAATTACAAACTAAGGTGTAATTAAAATGAAAACAGGTATATGAGTCGATTGAATCTTAGTGAATTTTATTTAATTAATATAATTACACATTGATAATGTTATGATTTACATTGATAGGATTATGGTTCATAATTGATAAATTGAATTAGTGAATTTATAATTAAAGGGAATTTACATATTATAAATATTAGAAACCATTAATTAAATAATTAGGTAATTGTAATTAATCAATTGACAATTACTGTTAATTAAATTAAATTGGTGAAGCGTGCAAGTTTAAACTATATAATATATATATAACAATTATTATTTATTAATTAAATGGTCAAATATTGAAATATGAGTAAGGATATGTTTAAAATTATTATATTAAATAAAGGGATCAAATTTAATTGAATTAAAAGTTATGGTGGAGAAGTGACCCCAACCAACACCTTTTAATATTAATTTAAATATTTAAAAGAGTCCAAGTCCAAGTTGAGGGCTCGAGGACTTACATGGTAGATGGAAGGGGGTGGATAAATTTATGATGAAGATAGGGGTAGTAATGGAGAGGAAGGGTCGGCAAACATGGGGATAAGAGGGAGAAAGGAGGAAGGAGAAGGGGGGATCTTTACCTTAGGATTTTGGAGAAGTTTGAGAGAGCAAAATTGGGAGAGCAGAAAAGGAGAGTTCTTGTTAGAGTTTTTGGAAGGGATACAACAGCTTGGGCTTGTACTCGGTTTGGGCTCGGGGGTCCAAAGGGGTACCTTTGGAGCTGAGTGGTCGACGAGACCTCGCCAGTTGGTAGGGTGGTAAAACTATTTTGGCTGGTTGAGTTTCAGAACTGTGGGGAAGGCTTTGGTTGCAGGGTAAATCAAAGGGAATCAACAAGGCATTCAGCAAACGAGGGCAGCAACAAGAGTGGATCTACTAGCTTTCTACAGGTATTTTCCAGCAAGTATGTTGGTCATTTCTACCTTGTCAAATTCGGATTTATGTTGGGTATTTTCCAATTATATGCTATATGTTGTTGCACCTGCGCATGAGAAGTAGATGTTAGAATTTAAATGTAAACTTGATATAATTTACATGCATAGAAGTAGACGTAAGTAGAAAATCAAAACATAAATTTGAAACAGTGTGAAAACAAAGAAAACACAGATTTTATTAAAGAAAATTAGAAAATCTAGGACGGAGTCTTACATTAGTAGAATTGTGTCCTTGGCCATATTTATGACTTGTATCTGCATGTTCATGGAACACTACATCTCTGCTTGCAATTAACTTATGAGAGCTAGGGTGAAATAGCTTATAAGCTTTATGATCATTGTGATATCCAACAAAGATACATTCAAAGGATTTAGCATCTAATTTTCTTCTATCATCTTTTGGTATATGTGCAAAAGCTTTACAACCAAAAATTCGTAGATGCTTAACTTCAGGTTTATATCCATAAAGGACCTCAAATGGTGTTTGCAGATCTAATTTCTTTGTTGGACTTCTATTTTTCAAATATACAGCAGTATTAACAGCTTCAGGCCAAAAACCATTCAACATGTTCTTACCTTGGAGCATATTGCGAGCACATTCAACTAGTGTCCTGTTCTTTCGCTCAGCGACACCATTTTGTTGAGGAGTGTGGGATACTGTAAATTGTTGTTGGATTCCATTCTCCTTATAGTATTTATTGAAAGCTCCAAACACGTACTCCCCTCCATTGTCAGATCTGAGAAATTTAATACATTTTCCTGTCTGCTTTTCGACCATCATTCTGAACTCCTTGAAATATTCGAAGACATCTCCTTTTCTTCTTATAAAATAGACCCATGTGTATCTAGATCTATCATCAATAAATGTTGGAAAATATGATGCACCTCCTAATGATCTAGTCTGCATAGGTCCGCATACATCTGTATGGATTAATTCAAGCAGATCAGTTTGTTTCTTCTCTTGATGTATTGGGAATGCATCTCGGTGTTGTTTTCCAAATGCACAAGCACTACATTCTAAATGCACATTCTTTATAAAAGGCAGACCTTCAACCATAAATTTGTTCTGAAGCAGCATAAGATCATGATGATTAATGTGGCCATACCTTTGATGCCAGAGTTCCTCTGTGGTGATGATGGTAGATGCTAATGCTTGATGATTGTCTTTGCATACATCCATTTTATATAGTCCTCCACATCTTGAACCTGTAGCTACAGTCTTGTAGTGGTCTCGAATGTCTTTGATATGACACTGGTACTTGCCAAATTCTACTTTTAAGTCATGATCGGTTATGGTTGAAACAAAGATGAGATTCTTTTTAATACCAGGAACATACATAACATTATGTATCTGTTTCAATTCACCATTAGATAATTTCACCTTTACTTTTCCATAACCTTGAACTTTGAGTGACCTATTATCACCTAAATAGATGTGAGTGTCATTAATATTCTCATTATATTCTTCGAACCATTCTCTCCTACAAGACATATGTGTAGATGCACCTGAATCTATGAACCATGCATTCTTATCATCTGTCTCAGCAGATAGAGCATCCTCTGAAATAAATAATCTCAGATTTCTAAATTCATTTTCAGGAGTGTCTGTGTTTGTAAAATTCTCATTATGATTTGCATTGTGATTTCCATTGTAGCTTCTACCTCTATAATATTTCTTCTGATAATGATTTCTATTGAGGTGTCCTGGTTTGTCCCAATAATGACCATCTACATTATTTCTAGAATGATCAGTCTGAACCATACCTTTATGTTTTGAGTGAAATTTGCCTTTGTCTTCATTCCACGATCTGCCTCTGTCTCCATGCCACTGTTTGCCTCTATCTCGGTTCCATGAGGTGCCTCTGTCTCCATTCCATGGCCTGCCCCATGGTTTGCTTCTGTGCATATATCGACCTCTTGCCATCAATGCGAGATCAGAACCTCGAGCCTCGAGATCATAAGTTTTCATCCTCTCTTCTTCTTGAAGCAAAATACTTGTGAGTTCTTCAAAATTTGGGGGTTTTTCTCTTGCTGCAAGCGCTGAAATAAACACTTAGTAATCGGGATGCAAACCTTTTAGGGCGATAGTTACTTGATCAGTACTATCTACTGCTTCACCTATAGCTACCAAGCTATCACTCAGATCTTTGATACAAGAAATAAATTTACTTACCCCTTCATTTGCTTCCATCTTGATTGACAACAGTTTGGTCTTCAGAAACAATATGCGATTTGCATCAATTGTTTCATATAGTGTTTTAAGCGTATCCCATGTCTTTTTAGACGTGTCACATTTTCTGATGTGAGGGATAATCTTGTCTTGCACAGACATTCGCAGAGTCACCTTGGCTTTGGCTTCCCTTTTGTTCCAATCTGGAACAAGTGCGGGATCTGCGGGCTTCAACTCAGTGCCATTCACTATCGTCCAACCACCGAATAATTCAAGAACAGTTTGCAGCTTGAATTTCCAGTTGACATAATTTTCTCCATTCAATTTGGAGGCCTCATTAATGTATGTATCAGCCAACGGCTGTTGGGATGCGGCGGCCATTGCACTTAAGCTCAGAGGGAGAATACAGATCACTCAAAAAAATGCAATAGATACCTTTACACAGTTGATTTGCAGCCACAAAATACAGTACCACCCTCGGGAAGACAGCACCCACACGGTAGAAGTTGGCAAAAATATCGCGTAAGTCTTGGAAGTACCGCGCCCTAGCAGTGGATGGACCCGCGGTAGTCCAGGAGTACCACGCCCTAGCAGTGAATCTGCATGCGGTAGTGTGAGTTCACAGGGCAAAAAAAAAAAATTGTTTTTGACCAAACAAATGCCTTCTCCATGGGACTTCAAGCCGATAACTTCTCCACAGGACAAATTCAATGGAAATGAGAGTAGAATTAACTCCACACTACAGGCGACTCCACTTTACACAGGCCTGTCGATCTTCTCCACGGTTTCTCCTGCACGCGGCAGCTGGGCGACTGGATACTTTCAACAGCGGATCTGAACTTTGAGCATGATACTTTCAACAACGGACTGGATGCTTTCAACAGTTCACGTCTCTCTGACAGGATCTTTCAACAAGTCACGTCTCTTTGCCTTCACATACACTCGCGGCTCCTTTATCTCAAATGACAGCAACAATAGGCGTCTCCTTCAGGTAATGACAACGCCTTAGCATAAAAGCTTTGAAATCTACAGTATTAAAACCGGGAAGTTTTGAAAACTTAGCTTTGAGAAGGAAGAATTCTAATATCCAGAGCAAGAGAACTGGATTCGAACCGGCGACCGCGCGAAAAAAATATTCACACATAGAGGCAAAGAGGCAAAGAAGAGATTCAAACTCAACATAGCACAGTCACGTCGTGTAGGAATCAAAATTTCACGCCCCTTTTACAAACGGTGGCCTCTCACAACACTCACGTAGCAATAGAGGCCCTCGATGCTACCCAAGTGATGGCAGCTACTCCTTACACAATGCAAATTCACACAGCTTGCTTTAATTCTGACAGCGATTTCCTGGGCACAACTCCTTACCTCGTCCCTGTCTCCTCAAGCTTCACAAATAAACACCAGTTGGCTCATCAAGATTCACGCAGCTTCAGTCAACGCGGGCTCTTTTACACAGCCTCTTCTGCATACAGTGCCACAATGGGCATTCACAACAGCGTATAGCAGAGATTTTAACAATTTCCACGAACTCTTCACCGTGCTCACGGCTTTCACAACCCCCCAAAAAAAAAAATCACAGCAATAGCTGGCTCCCACAACAGGCCGCAATGGGTTCTTCACACCAACAGGCCACTATGGGCTCTGATACCAAGTTAACATAAACTGAGAGGCAATGTGGAGCTGAGCACAAAGGCTTGCTCTCATACACAAAGGAATAGCCAAACCAATTCAATTATTGATGAAGAAATAGTTACAATATATAGATGACAAACATCATAACAAACCAGATCATAGATCCAAGAAAGGTGGATCTCAAACCAAACCATGCTGAATATAGAAAGTACACATTAATTCAATCCCTGTCAATCTATCTATCATTTCTACATTATTCCAACATGAATTTAGTTATAAAATGATCGAGTTGATGTAAAATAGATGTGGGATTTCAAATAAGAAAATCTCCATATTATGAATAAGAATATAGATTGCTTGGGCAGATTCATATTTGCACAGAGCAGCACTATTAAGAATTACATCAAGAAAGAAAGGCTACATGAGATGAAACGATTTAATCTTCATTCTAGTTTCTAGGGAAATCCTGAATCTAATTGGAAGGGTGAATTGGGCCCGGAACGTGTCGAGGGCAGGAAGAAATGGATTTAAGTGAATCCAATATCCCATATAATATTTTTTCTACATTAGAATAAGATGCTTAAACAGACCAAATAAGACTCTTACAATATGGTCTGCGCCATCTCTCGGATGCTTGGCTTGAGGCTGTCTACATCTTTTCGGTTTCCATGGACGAGCAATGGTGATTCAATCAATGATTTTATGTCTACTGCAACATAAATTGAATTACCCTGCTCTTCTAGTGTCAATCTTTGTGCAGTAATCTATTTCTTCCATCTGGTAGCTCCTATCCTAGTCTATTACAATTGCTATTGTGGATGTGTTGCTATCAGTGAATTTCCCAATACTAATAATAACACTACTTTTCTTCAATTTTCAAATGCAAACAAATTACATGAAAAAATATGCTCAAGCTTACTTTTCCCAAATTACAAGAAGAAATACGCTAAAGCTGACTTTTCCTCTGGTATGTTTGTCTCTATATTGCTCAGAAGCACAACTGGTAAGATTATAGATACACCTCCATGGGGCATTTAAGTATTTGCATGATCCAACTCTTCACTTTCAACATGCAATGTCCCATAATCCAAACATGCAAAACAGGTCTTGGAGATACAAGTAACCAATACAATGGTGTGCGTATATCAATGTTATACTAAATATATCCATAAAACATCATATATTAGTACTTGGTGCTACTTTCTTGCAATTGGTTTTGAGAAGACAAAAAAAAAAAAAGTATTTTGAAGGCCTTTGGTTTTAATTAATTCATATATATATCTGGCAGTGGCAAAAAATGATCGTATCACCATGTAAACAATGGCGGTAAATGCTGCTATTCAGAATATTTGCCGATATTGTAACCTATGTATCAACTATTGCAGCCTTTGTAAATAATTTTGTTAGTAATAGCACGACATGTTATATTGATCATTCCTATTATGCCATTGTTGCTTACTTATATTTTTTTCACGAAGAAAAAACAATCTTTTATTAATGAAAAGATTGTGTCCAGCAAAAAACCGAGCCAATGAGAAGAGATTTATCACCGAGAGTGATACTTCCCAGGTAAAGCATTGAAGCCAACATCCTAAATTACAAATACACAGGTCCATATCATGACAACAGCAGCTAAATAAAAAGAGAATGGACCACCGACCATTTACCTATCAGCAGCAGGTCCGATAATTCCTCAATAAAAACTAAATACCATCATCTACAGGACTCCTGTTGTAAACCAAGGGTTAAGACCTAGCATACGCCAGAGAGTATAAGTCACTGACTTATGGCTAGCCGGTAGTGTCTCACCACCACCCCGTCAAGAAACTCTTTGATCCACATATGGCCATTCATTGTGCCCAGAGCCGACTTAGAAAAACCGTCGGCCAATTCATCGTGACAACGAAATATATGGAGGAAAGATAGGTCCTCGAAATGGAGTATCAGATTGCGAGTGCATTGCATCCACTGCGAAAGAAGAATAGGTCTGAGGTTGCTCTGACCAACAACCCAGTCAATGATGCAACGAGAGTCACCAAAAATATGGGTCAGATCCACCCTTTTTAGTTTTGCAAACCAGAAAAGACCCCAAAGCGCTAAGAGCTCAGCTCTGTTGTTGGATCCGCTACCCGCACAAAGCTGGAGATGAAAATAGTGGACTAGCGAGAGCTTGAGTACCATACCAGCACCACAGAGACCATTTTGAGTTGTGCCGTCAAAAAATCCAAGCGGGTAGCTGTAAAGTGACTCATTGAATAATGGAATCTGTTGCAGAGCGTGAGAGATAGAGCTACCACCAACAAAGGAAAACTACGCCCGAATCCGAGCAAGAACCAAGTGCGGAAGAGGCTTCATGTCCCCAAAAATCGCCCTATTGCGGGCACACCAGGTTTCCCAAACAACCAGGGAGATCAAACGCAGAGATCTCCGATCCGAATAGAGACAAAAGTCAATATTAGCTTTCAAAGTATTGTGATCCCACACTGGAAGATGAGGTTCTAGAGCCCAACATCCACCAAAGCCAACGAAAGAAAGAACAAGAAACAAAGAGGTGATTGACATCTTCCATATCCAGAGAACAAAGCATACAGATCCCTGGACTAGTGAATCCCCTCTTCTGCAAATTCGCCCAAGTGAGGATCTTATCATTATAACAGAGCCAGATAAAGCAACACACCTTTGGCGGCACCCCCACTTTCCACAGGATTTTAAACAAATTGTTCACCCGAGGCTCCGCCCAATCATCAAATTGACAATTATAAGCAAGATTGGCCGACACCATACCCGTCATGCAATTGGCCTCCCACACCAGCCGATCAGCTTCCAAGGTAAGAGAGATGTCTGCCTCCAAAAGGAACCCCACAAATTCATCCCATTCACTGCATAGAGAATCAGGAAGAGCGAAATCCACAGAGTTGAGCCAATTCGGTATTTCACCCGCAGATCCTTTAGCAAAATGTGAAGAATAAAAAGTCCCTTATTATGTAAGATACTGACCAGTTCCTTTGAAAGCATGAAATTCTTCCAGAGACCCAGAATCGGATCTATCCCCACGAAGATGGAAATACCTCGGCCCACAGCCCAGCAGAGAGAATGATTGATGATGGGGTGAGACCAGCATAAGCTGCGCCAGACCTCCGAGTAGATGGGATGATTAGACTGATGAGTTTGGAACCAGTGGCAAGGGGACAAACCTTTCAAATATTTAGCTTTTAAGACCGCACCCCATAAACCCGGATCAAATAAGCCTCTCCAAAGACTCTTCGCACATAGGGCCCGGTTGAATTCTTTAAGGCGTTTGATGCCCCAACCACCCAGGGAGACAGGTAAAGAGATACTCTCCCAACCAGTGAGATGAAACTTAGGAGCTTCCACACGGCTTCCCCACAAGAACCGAAAGAATCTTTGCCTGACTTGATCCAGCACCGAAGAAGGAGCCGTGAAGAGAGTGAACCAGTAAACCGGAATACAGAGCAAGACAGACTTAACCAGCACCAGGCGTCCACCCAAGGTAAGCCAGCATGGCGCCCAAGAATTAATGCGTCGGGAGACCCTCTGGATCAACCAGTTCCAGTCCCCCACCTTATAAGAGTTGTCTTTAATGGTGAAGCCCAGATACTTGATACCCTCATCAAATGCAGTAACAAGAAAGGGGAAGAGATCAAAATGTAAGTGCTAGTATCATCAAGAACACAATTATGACTAAAGGTAGACTTCAACGGATTGATGCACATCCTCGATGCATCACAGAAAAAGTGAAGAATCTGCTGGTATTTAGTCCATTCCTCTCGAGTACTTGCTCCAAAAATAAGCACATCATCGACGAAGAGCACGTGAGAGATCCTTATGGTACGAGCCACTTTTATACAAGCAATAGAGCCCTGATCTTTCGCCCTATTAATCAATAAACTGAGACCCTCCATAGCCAGAATAAATAGATGGGGGGACAATGTACACCCCTGGCGAAATCCACGGTTGCCATGAAAGTAAGAAGTCAGGGCTCCGTTAATTAAGACAGCAAAATGTGCAGAGGAGACACAGACCATTAGCCAATTGACGATATCCACTGACAGCCCAATCTGTATAAGAACAAAACGCATATAGTCCCAGTCCACACAATCATATGCTTTCTGTAAGTCAAGCTTAAGTATATAAGCACTTAATTTCTTGATCTTAATAGTATGCATCACTTCTTGAGCTACCCCTACAGCTTCCATAATCTGTCGATTAGGGAGAAAGGCAAATTGTTCCTGCGAAATTGTTACTTACTTATTTAATTTAAGCAGTGTGTCGATCTTGCATGTGCATAAGACAAACAATGGCCAAAGACTGCATGTGTGTAAAGCAAACAATGGACAAAAATAACCTTTCTTTAAGCTCGAATAGATTGCCTCGACTATACAACACCATTGCCTTTTCATGACTTCTGATCTTCCAAATAAATTTTTTACCTCCGTGATATTACAATGATCATCAAGATTGTAACTATGTACACAAAATTTATATTTAGATAAATTTTTCTGTGAACCTCTCAATTAATATGCAGATGCCCAAGTTTTATAAATGTCTCTACAAACCTCTCGATGCCCAAGTTTTATAAATGTCTCTACAAACCTCTCGATTAATATGCAGATGCCCAAATTTTAGCCATGGGTTTTAAAACATTTCGGATTGGTGACTTTTAGCATTGTTTCATTGCAAATTACACATGGTTGAACAACGATTTTAATTTCATATCCATATTGTTTGTTTATCTCCATATGTTTGGTGCATATTGTTAGTTTATCTCCATATGTTTGGTGCATTATTAAGTGGAAAAAAAATCCATTTAACAATTGCAAGGTTAACTTCTTTTCAAATTATTTGCAAAATTAATTTATTTCTATTTTTATTTTGGTAAAATTGGTTTTCAAATCATTTGCAAAGTTAAAATATTATTACTTTGGCAGGGACTACGCTACCATGTAGCCTTGTTGATTAACATAATGTGTAATAATATATTAAAAATGTGTGGAATTTTAAAAATTTATAATTATAAAAAATTCTATGATTATGGGTGACGTTAAATATATTGGTGCTATCAGAGTGAATTTATGAAGTTATTTGTCGCAAGTCAAGAGTCGATGGAGATGATGGCATATCCTCGGCAATAATAGCATCTTTCTGACCATGACCATATAATACCAAGTTTGAGCACTTTTTGTATTGAGATGCCGGCAAATCCTTGACATCTTACCGACCATGACCGTATAATACCAACTGTTTGCAAATTTTATACTTATCTCACATCTGGTAATTTTATAGTTTTGGAAATCTTGTGTATTATGCTCTCGTCTAAGTAGCATAGTCCATCGTCACATGGAAGTTCTCACATGCGTTAATCACCATGAATTAAAATGATCATTAGTTAAAAGAGTTGGATCACTTAGCTATTACCTTCATTAATTTGTTGAAAAGTGTGCCAATAAGATTCATCCCATTAAATTAGCTGGGGAGAGCCAAGGGAGCTATGGAGGACTTGGATGGACAAGTTTGAACCTAGGACCTTTATCGCCTTGTTTTCAATATATGTATATATAAACATGAAATGAATGCATGCCTTTATTTTTTTATTCATTCCTTGTGTCAATGGTCGCAAAGTTGGAGGGATTGTCATTCGTCATGATTTCTTCCATAACTTTGTCGACTTTAGAATTCTGCTTGCACTGTGAAAATCCTCACAGCAGATCTAAGAGATGATGTATACCTCACAAGAAAGTAATTGATTAAGCAAGAACATAGAAGAAGAGTGGTCAATGCAGTATAATGAGCAACAGAATAATAATATAGTAGAACTCGGATAGAAGCAAAAATACTTCACACACGCTAATTCATTAATCACAAATGGACAAATAAATAATACAATGCATGAGGAATTCAAATTCCTAAGGTGGCAATTCGAATTAGCCTTCATGGAGTGATCAAAAGATCACTGGAGTGTCATCGGAGCACAACTGGAAGTCTTCATCATCATCAATGGAGTCATCAATGCTCAAGTAACTGTCAACCATCAGTCAAACTGAGTCTGGTAGGTGTAACTGAGTATAAACTGAAGACAACTGGACTGGTAGGTGAAGAAGGGCGAGTTGCTTCCTACAATCAAGGAAGAAGGGCGCATTAAGCAACTGGAGGGCTAAAACTGATCCGTGAGAAGCTCCCGGGGGCTGGCTAACTGAGGGCTAGGTGCTGGACTGATGACTGGGATCCATGTAAACCCTAGAATGCGTGCAAACCCTAAAAGTGCATGCATGACTGAAAATGTAAATGATCAAAATACTGGTGGGACTAGGATGGAGTATAGGAATATCCTAACACCCCCCCCTTAATCCATCCTGGGCCCTGGTAACTAAGACCAAAGGTCACCCAATACAATGAATAATAATAGTCAATAATCCAAGGAAGTGGGGAAAATTTCACGGGAAAAATACCCCCCCCTCAAAACAGATTGTAAGGCACACATAAAAAATAAATGCTCCAAACTCAAGCAAGTGTGATGCTTGGTCATATGTTTGGAGGTATCTTCTTCTTGGGAAGAAGTGGATCATGCTCAAAAAGCATGTGCTTGTACTTGCTCTTCAGATCGAATGTGATGAGAACAAATCCAAAAGTATGAGGATGATCCTTGAACCTGTGATTCGAATCAGCTGAGGTAGGATCAAATCTATGAATGTGCAGATAGTCTTTTGTCTTCTCCTTCGAACCATCATGGGTGAGATTATGCCAAAAAGAACCATCAAATAATAATGATTGCTTGAAATCCAAATCAGATTTAAGTCTTGAAGAATAGTTTCTTGAGATCTCCTTTGAACCAGCAGGGGTGAGATCAAAACCATCATATGCATGAGAAATTATCTCAAGTAGTGTTTGCTTAGAATCCAAATTAGATTTTCTTGAGATCTCCTTTGAACCATGAGAGGTGAGATCAAAACCATTAAATGCATGAGAAATCATCCCAAGTGAATGGTCATGGTTTTTTGAGATCTCCTTTGAACCAACAGGGGTGGGATCAAAACCATGATGTGCATGAGAAATTATCCCAAGCGAATGGCAATGGCCATATTCTTCAATAACCTTCTGAAAGCATGGAATAATGATCATATAGTAGTAAATAAGAGGTGATTGCTTGAGGAGAGCGAATGCATTACCTCCAATAGCTGATTTTTCCTCCGAAATAATCATGTGATCATGATGCAAACCAACAGACTTTGGTGCAAGAGAGGATTTAGGACCTTCTACAATAGCTAGAGTGTGAGTTGGCACAGAAAGAGAAGAAAGTTGGAGCATGAGTGTAGAATCTGCAAGTTCTTTGTGGACAACTTCAATATGAGATGATACTGGTTCATGATCTAAGAGACCATCAAGGGGAGCGAATGCATCACTTTGCTTGCTCTTGAAGGGGTTTGTACTAATTCCTTCATTCTGTCTACCAAATCTTTCATCTATGTAAGCCCATATCTTTATTGGAGATGAAATATAAGGGAGGTCATTTATCATGCAAGGAGACATAGCATGACACATGACTGCACAAGCTTGTTCACTTTCACTTAACCAGTCATACTCTTCAGCATAGGATTCGAACTCTCTTTCAAAACAATAATCAAAGAGACCATGTCTCTTCAAATGTGCTATCATTTGTGGTTTCCATTCATCATAGTTGAATGGAGAAAGAGGAGTGATTCCTGATGAATACATGGAAGCTGTAGAAGACCTGCAAAAACAATAGAGAATATCTGCAATTGCTACTGCTGCAAAGATGCAGAAACTGCTGCACTCGAAATCTTGGTAATAACCTGCAAAAAACTCTCAAGAATGGAGATAAACAATACTCTCAACATGCTCTGATACCATGTGAAAATCCTCACAATAGATCTAAGAGATGATGTATACCTCACAAGAAAGTAATTGATTAAGCAAGAAAATAGAAGAAGAGTGGTCAATGCATTATAATGAGCAACAGAATAATAATATAGTAGAACTCGGATAGAAGCAAAAATACTTCACACACATTAATTCATTAATCACAAATGGACAAATAAATAATACAATGCATGAGGAATTTGAATGCCTAAGGTGGCAATTCAAATTAGCCTTCATGGAGTGATCAAAAGATCACTGGAGTGTCATCGGAGCACAACTGGAAGTCTTCATCATCATCAGTGGAGTCATCAATGTTCAAGTAACTGTCAACCATCAGTCAAACTGAGTCTGGTAGGTGTAACTCAGTGTAAACTGAAGACAACTGGATTGGTAGGTGAAGAAGGGGGAGTTGCTTCCTACAATCAAGGAAGAATGGCGCATTAAGCAACTGGAGGGCTAAAATTGATCAGTGAGAAGCTCCTAGGGGCTGGCTAACTGAGGGCTAGGTGCTGGACTGATGACTGGGATGCATGCAAACCCTAGAATGCATGCAAACCCTAAAAGTGCATGCATGACTGAAAATGTAAATGATTAAAATACTGGTGGGACTAGGATGGAGTATAGGAATATCCTAACATGCACTACTACTACACAGAGGGGGGTATTAAGACAATATTTGTGTAAATTGCCTCAACTTAAGACAAAAATAAAATTGTGTATTGTCTTAAATATTTTATTTAAGCGAGTGTCTTAAACTATTGTCCTAAATTATTGCATAAATGTTTATATGTAATGTGTACTTTTCAATGGATATTATTGGGATTCATTTTCTCTAAAAAAACTAAATGCTTATTCATGTTTTTGTAACAGTGCTATATTTTACTACGTTTTTAGTTCAATGCTCTTCAGTTTCCTTGTTGCCAATGGCTTTTCAAGCTAAGCTCATAATGGATTATCCCAAGCAGTAGTGATATAAATATTAATCTCAGCTGATTTGTAAACTGTGTACTCTCTTTTACATTCATAAAACCAAAGCAGCCAAGCAAAGCGACCCCTTTATATTGAGAGCTACAACCACTCCTATTGTGTTGTTAGTCTGCATTTTATTGTGCTTTGTTGTGAACTATCTATATTGTTAGGAGACGTGTGAATCCTTGATGCGGTGAGAGTCATTGATAACCAGTTACTTTCCTTGGTTTATTAGTGATTTTCAAAAGATTAATTCATATAGTGACATGTCTGTTCGCCTTTACATGGTTGAGAAGCATGTAAAGTTCATTGTTTTCATTGATATTATTGCAGAAATATTTTTTCAAATTGCTTATATATTCCAGATATGTAGTAATCTATAGTGTTGAGATTACTACTACAGAGATTGTGAGAAAAGAAATTGTAGTTGGCTCACTGTGTTGATGAACTTAACATTATTTTTTGTTATGGGTTGAGTGCCTATGTCTTTGTAATATGAGATTGTTACAAACTTTGCTCTTTTCCTACCAGTATCCTTCGCTACCTGTGCCTATGTTTTTGTTCCTTCTAACTTTCCTCTTTTCCTACTGGCGTTCATTTTTGCCCCTGAAGGGGCAAATGCTAGTTATACAATGGCTCAAAGAACAGTAGGGTCTACTTATTCCGGCATTATTACATTGGCAGCGGCAGGTCCGTGAAAATTTGACATATTTCGACTTTGTCAATTTCACACATATCCCTCGGATTTATAATCGGAGAGCCGACTCATTATCAAAATGAGGGCTGCTATTAGAGGACGGATGGGCCAACATCCAGGAATTTCGAGATTCCTTGTTATTTTCTGATCAGGTCATTAGATTGTATTAATCTTCCCCACTTTTGTTTTTTTTTTTGGGGGGGGCGGTTTGAAAGCTTTTAATTTACATGGTTTTCAGACATACTGATGGAACAATATATATTTCAGTTTAGTTTTGATTGTTAAATTGTAATATGGAATACAATTAGTTTTGGATGTCAAATATGTAGACAGATAAGATTAAATGATGGAGGCATATGTCTTGACGATCTATCCTGATATCAATTGTATTTTTCTTTGATTCAACTTTATGAATAGCAAGAAACTTACTTTTCTTCTGAAAAAAAAGTTCTACCTAATTAACATGGGCATTGAATTAGGAGGGTCGGAATTTTGTGAGCCATGGGATAATGATTAGAAATTGGGAGCATTGACGGGAACAACATGCAGAACCCCGCTTTTGTTTAATTAAGAAACAACAAGCAAACTGTCTAATGTGTGCAAACTACAAGTTGTCGAGGATAACATTATCCATTCCTATCCATCATTGGCACATTTGTTGAGATTGTTACATGTTTCTATGGACTTGTAATGCTTTTGTTGTATAGTATGGACCTATCCCAATTTCTGGTTTGTTGAATTGTTCTCTATTAGCCCTATACATGTTTTTGCCATCATAACATAAGACTTGAAAATACTTTCTAAGGTATCCAAAAATAACTTTCTTATCAATGAAAGTGTTCTTTGCCAAACACAAGATGCTCCCTTTATATTTGGAACCTCCCTTATTCTAGGAGCTTGGTCTGAAGAAACATAAATTATGATCATTGTCTCATTTTATATTCTGAAGTCTCTTTAGAATCTTCAAGGTGAAAACCTTTTATACAAGGAACATTACATCAATAACTTGCAACCTTCTTTGCCCTTAATGTGATTCATTGGTCAACAACTTCTCACACCACACTATGAATTTTGTTTTAAATTTTCTACAGTAATGAACTCATTTGTATATAGAGCCACGGAAAGTATATTGGATCTATCAAATAACAAATTGAAATATTCATTAAACTTGTAAAATCCCAACATGAGTTCAAACTCATTGATACTAAAATCCAAAACTAGTGGTGCATGTATTAGCCCAGGGCAACTCCTTGGGAGAATCCTTCGATAATTGGGATAGGAGTCTCATCAAGGTTGACTCCCTTTTACTAAGAGGATCCTATGTAATAGCCCTACCATAGTATTCTTTACTCCCTCTTGCTAAAATCAAGGAATCTATTATTAATTCCATAGTGAGTTCTCTAACTGTCTCCACGAGGTTGGAGGCTACACTCCTCCATCATGTCTTCTTGCCATACTTGCTCCATTGGATTTGCAAGTAGCTTGTAAAGGCCACATATTCACACTCTAGCCAAAACTTAACCAGATCCATGATGGTTATCTCTAACAATGATTTGCTAACCATCACATTCAATGAAACACTATAAATTTGTCATGCAAGAAACTAAAAGAAGACTCTTCATTAATTTAGGAACATATAAGATAGAATCTAGCTCAAGAACATCCCCTAAAGGCATTTGAAAAAATATGGAGCGCTATCCCTTCACAAGATGTGTGGCATCATCATCTAACTCCATAGATAGTCCTTCCTCTTGCTCTTGAAATTTGTTGAAGAATTTTATATCATAAGTCATGTTTGGAAGCTCCATTGTCCAAATACCATCCAACACTTGAAATTGTGTTCATGGAAAGGTACAAAACCATGGCAAAGGTAGGTATCAAGCTTGGTAGTCAACTTGTCCACTCTTGAAACTTCTACACTTGTTGCAAATTGTTGTTATCACTATGGCTTGATCTTCACTTTCATCCTCACAAGGCATTGATAAACATGGTCATTGTGCTTGTTGCATCATGACTAAAAGTATTTCTTTCCCCAACATGAAAAATCTAATTCTTCCTCCTTGCACTTTTGACACCTTGCAGGTCCTTTCCTACCTCCTCTCCCTACCTTCCCAATGAGTGCTAGGTTTGATACATCATCCTCGTCCTTATAATTGGTTGAGATTTGTTGTACTCTTGCTCCTCTTTAATGAAAGCATCCCACTAATACTTAGAGTTAGGGAACTTCTTACCACTAATAACCTAGATAAAGTTGTGCCATTATGAACTAAATACATTTAGAGGATTCTGGACTAGCTCACTATACTCCATTATGTCCCCAATTGTAGCAATTTGATCTCTTATCTTTGTTATCTTCATGAAATATCTCTCTACCATATCTATTTTGTTCCTATCGGTAGTGGTAAGCTTGTTGGTGAGCTTGTTCCATAAGAGCATCTTCTTGGATAGGTTCACACTTTGGTACAGGTTACACAAGACATCATCCATATATTTGGTAGTGTTTTTCCAAATATATGAGGGATCAAGTAATCATTCATCAAATCTAATAGGTTTTGCACTTACTACCTTCTTGTTGTGTTCTACCAAAATGTTGAGCTTTGTAAGTGTGGTGCAACCACCTTTTCCATAAGGCACCATAACTCTATGATTTTTAGGGGGCTCTACAATCTCAAATTGCACAACACAAAATTGGAGGCTCTTTCCAACAAGTGACACTCATGCACACTAGGAATGGCCATCATTGTAGCTCCATTGAACAAGCTTTCTCAACTAGGGTTTCACACACCTCAACCATTCTCAAGCCCACGTGTTGATAACTAGCACATATTTGCTTCAGTTATTGAACCTTGGGCACACTACTCACAACTCTCTATCCCAAACAACTTACCTCCCCATACACAAAATCTAGGAGATTTCAAAAACTGCACTTTCATGCCTTGTTAGATTTTTTAAACCATGGTAAATAAATTTTATGTTCTAAAGAATCTCTGTAAGAAACTAAACAATAGAGAACATAATGCTACTCAAAATTTGTCTATTTAATAATGTTAGAAGATAAACACATAAAATAAAAATAAATAAGGGAAACACAATAAATTCATTGTCAAAACTTGTCACTACTTTTCATTACTTCTGAAAATGAAAATTTTGCTATAGGAAAACAACAAACTGCTCACTATTGGATTAAAAGTTGAATGAATAAACCTTTATCTTTGTGTTCTCTTTTATATGCCAAGAAGAAGAGTAGATATAACGAATCTAGACATATACACAACATCACCTTAATTGGAAATGCTTTGAAGCATGCAAGCATGCATCCTCATAGAAATATGTGTTGATATCTATATGCATGTGCCTCACTTAATTTAGACTTAAGCTACAATAAGAAACTTACTAATAAAATGAAATTAATGTCTACCATTGTGACATGCAATTGTTTAATGAATGCAACTTGCATACAAACTATTGGGATAATATTATCCCTTTCCATTTCACATGCATTTGTGCATGCATGCATGTATTTTCAATGTTGGAATCCTACAAAAGTATTATAGTCCACTCTACTACGACACCCTTATCTCTAGGCCATCATGCTCCATAGAAATCAATGATGTATAGATCTAATGAGATTGCTACATGTTTGTATGGACCACTCTACTACGACACCCTTATCTCTAGGCCATCATGCTCCATAGAAATCAATGATGTATAGATCTAATGAGATTGCTACATGTTTGTATGGACCACTCTACTACGACACCCTTATATCTAGGCCATCATGCTCCATAGAAATCAATGATGTATAGATCTAATGAGATTGGTACATGTTTGTATGGACTTGTAGTGGCTTTTGCTATAGTATGGACATGTTTCAGCGCCTCCTTTGTTGAACTATTTTTGCTTATACATGGTTTTTTTAAAAGCCACATGTGTACTTAAAACTTAGATACACTTTCCAAAATACCAAAAACTAACAATAGTGAAACTAAAAAAACTATTGAGTAAATAATAATATGTTGATTATATATATATATATATATAATTATTTAATCAATAGTTAAGAGATTTTGAGAAAACCTTATATCTTTAATTTACATATTTCTATAAAAGATGCCTTACACTCGAAACTAAAAAAGTTGTATTTTGTTAATAAACATCTTTAATTTACATATTTTTATAAAAGATGCCTTACACTTAAAAGTTAAAAAAAATTATTTTGCTAATAAACAACTCATACACTTTTTTGAGAGATTTTGAGAAAATCTCACCTCTTCAATTTACATATTTCTATCAAAAATGCCTTTTACACTCGAAACTAACAAAGTTTTATTTTGTTAGTAAACAACTCAAAACATCAAGCTCTAAATCAACAATGCTCCTTTCTCTATTAATCAATGCTAGTACTTAAATCATGGTTAAAGGATCACTCGCCTTTTAAATTTTGCTAGTCCAATTTGTCTAGATTGAAATCAACATGGTTAAAGGACCCCGTACCTTTTTTATTTGGCTTACCCAATTTGTTTGTAGGCTACATATTGATATTATATTGTTTAGATTGAAATCAACATGGTTAAAGGACCCCACACCTTTTGATTTGGCTTGCCCAATTTGTTTTATGTATTGCATATTGATATGCTTCGGAGGGTCTTTGAGGAGATATTTTATATACACCTCACTCCTATGCTCCATTGCACTACTTTGATGAATAGGTGTAACAAGCAAACTTTTGTTGTTTAACACACAAGCATTCCCACACGAGCACTCTACTTAAAAGTATGTTTTTGTGAAATAATAGTTCACAATAATGTATTTATTCTTCACTTTACTAGTGAATGAATATCAATTAGGCTCAAATAGCCTCATATAATAAGCTAATAATAATTATCTAACTCTAAAATATTACCCTATAATATAGAGAAGTAAACAACCAATATCAAAATCCAATAAAGAGACAAAAGATAAAAAAGACTCACGGCCAAAGATGCTTACAATCTTACTGCTCAGACTCTCTCTCCACCCATTTCTAATTGGTGGTATCTAAAACTCTGGAGGTGGAAAGTCCCTTTAAAACTCAAGTGTTTCATGTGGTTATGTTGTGAAAATTCTATCCTCACTTGGGACAATTTGATGAGGAGAGGATGGCAAGGACCCAACATCTATCATCTTTGTGGTAATGTTGTTGAATTGGTTTGCCACTTATTTGTTTCTTGTTCCTTTTCTATTAACCTTTGGCAGACAGTTTCTAAGGTGCTCTGGTTATCAATGATATGGGGATCCAAATCATTTGTGGATAATCTCAAAGATTGGACACAAAGGTGCACTGTGCACATTATGTTCCTAGTCTTCGTAAGTTGGGATCCATGCACAAACAAACTAAATGCTCCATGCACTGCAATTGACATGATCCAAAGATTGGACACAAGATCATGCACTGCAATTGACATGATCCATGCACAAACAAACTAAACGCACCATCCTAAAAGCATTCAACACAGATCATGTTAATCCATGGCTGCGTACCTATAGAAGTAACAAACTCTGCTTACTAGTTCAAAAAAACAGGAACCAATATAAAAGAACTCGGACACAGGTCAAACATTTGTTTCTTGCTCTTCTTTTTTTCAAATAACATTGAATATGCTCGGACATCAGTAGAAGGTAAGAAGCATTTCGCATATTTGAACATTGTTTATGAGCAAAGTTGTAAATCTGTAAATGTGCTAAAAGCTACATGTCCATTACATTAGATGTCGAAGCAATCTACATATTTGAACTGGTCATTTCATGTCAAAGTAGCCATAAGAAAACATGCATACATGTCAGTTGCAAAAGATGTTATATGCCATATAGTATAATTTGAACAAGTAGCAAGTATAACAACATACTTCACACACACCATGTCCGCGAAAACACCATCTTTTACGCTTTAGTAAAAAAACATTGCACTTGTCAATAGATAATCTTTAACCAGGAAAAACACTCAGGTTACAATGACAATTGTTCAACTGTTTGCATAGTAATGATCTCCGAATGTACAACTATTTACATAATCATAGTTCTTAATCCAATCCATGTTTTCTTCATGTCACATAGAGAATGACTATTGTGCTTTTCTTAAACTATTCTCCACTCTATCAAACCCATGATTGTGAGCTTAGATTCATTGATTGTCCTTTCACATGCCTTGTCTTCGCAATGAACTAACTTCACTTCCTTTTGACAAGTTAACAACTATTACAACTTCATGGGATCCTTTAGCTACAGCCGTTAGTCAATACCAAATTGTTGTTTGCAAATTGATTTTATATGCACTTTCATGAGACTGTGAACATAATGTGTTCAATGTGATTTGCACTGACCACTATATCTTTACATCATCTAACGTCCGAGTCTAGTAAACTATGCAAATATGAAAATATACACTATCATTGGAGAAAACAAAACTTGTCTATCAAAAATGTTACTGCGAAATTTCAAGATATATATATATAGCATTTAAATATGTTTTCCATTTATGAACCATGATTGGTGAATACTATCAAATTGAGCCATAGTTGCTGTTATAGGTTGGATTTTATTCCATTGGTCGTTGTTATTGCCAACAACATTCACATGGACTACTAAAAATCACAATTAGATCAGATTCATAACTATAATCAAGTTCATGTTTTTCCTAAAACTAGCAAAATTGTCATTGTGCCATTTGTACTTAGCATGTATCATATTTAAGAGGTTTTAGCCATTCTCATATGGTTTTGACTGTGCTCACAAATAATCATATCATGTTTGTTTGATTTATTGCAAGCAGAAAAGCATGTAAAAAAACAACTTTTTTTCCCTTCTAAAACATGAAAATTAAAATAAAATAGGTGGGACCAGAGCAATGATTTCTGTAGCAAGAACATCATTGTTGTCTGCTAACATAGATGTTGCTTTTCTCACTTCTACCTACCTAAAAATAAATCTCTGCAATAACACTATAATGTTGTTTGCAACACAATCTTCTTACCCTGTTGAGACCATGCTCCTATCCACTTCCAGTGCACTATGCACTCACAATATCTTAAATGTTGTAAGAATAATTTAGCTCTGCAATCTTGTTATCCTAAAATAGACAAAACCACAAAAATACAACATATCAAGACATAAAGGGCTTGCAGGGTCTATCTATCCTCACAACTTATTGCCACTCAATCAATATGTTGGAAACTCTGTTCTTTTTAAAGTTACAAAATACATGTTTTTATTGCAAATCATGAAATTGTCTTGATCATCGTCTCTTTTCAATGTGCAGGCACGAAGGCTCATCAACACTGCCAAAACATGAACTATATTAGTGTCAACAACAATTTTGCAAATGGATCCCATCCTCCCTGTCCATATACTATGCAATTTTCCTTTTTGCTACTTGAATTAATGAACAAAGACACGCAACATGAAAACATTTTTGATGCAATGTAGAAGCGAAAGCAATTGCAAGACTTTTTTTGAACAAACTTGTGCAAATTTGCATTTGTTTTGCCTACAAAAAACTGCCTTAAACATTTGTTCCTACATGTGATTATAAATTTTCAACTTTCAATGGTTATTTTGTAATTATATATTTGCAAGCAAAATGCATCATGGTACTCCAACTGTTTCAATGAACTTTGCAATTTACTAGCTTTCAATTTGTTTAATGCATTGCAACTATTACATATGCAAATCAAGGGCTCTCGAATGATAGATTTAGAAACACCAAAACTAAAAACACATAAATGCACTCAAATTCCATGGATATGTTGGAACATACTTTATTAGATATTTAGCTCTGTAGTGAGCTATATAAAGTCCTATGCAAGAGTGATCTATATACATTGACAAAACAATGGAGGATTGGCTAAGAAACTACGTTTGTTTCCTCTCCTTCTGCTTCTTCTAGGACTACATCCATCTAAACATATATTGGGTAACAATCTAAATCTTCCTCTAATGTTGAGTATTATGAAGTGGGTGATTCAACTAGCTTTGCTCTAGCCTTTGACTTTAGCTACTGGAATTTTCTCTAACCATATCCTAAACTCCTACTACCTATACCTATGCATCATATCTAGAACTTAAATTGTTGTTGACCCATCAACTTAAATTGTTGCTGCTCCCATGGGATTTGTTAATGGTGGGAGTAATATAAGTAATGCTACTGGCTTTTTCTCTATGGCATTGATAGCTTATGTGACCTTTATGTAATACTAGTTCTCCCACAATTGGACTAAAGCTGAAAACTCTAGAGTTATATCTATGTTTCTAACAATGCGAAGTGAGTAAGCTAGGATATGGAGGAATTTGAGGTTGTTTTTGATAATAAAGTGTATCAAATAAAATCATAGATTAAGCTCATCACGAATTCTTTGAAATTATATGGAAGGAGAATAAAACTCATTGTTAAATGAATGGACTTCATCCCATGTAATGATACCATAGCTAAAAGTCAAGAAGCTTACCAAATCGAGGTCATTTTGTTTAAGGTCACTGCATATACCTTGTAGGTTAATGCTATCTAGTAAATGAAGTCAACATTGCAATCTATAAAATCAAAGAACTCTACAACACTACTATATAAGAAAATAAAGTCAAGATGTGGCCTAGGGAGGTTGAGGTAATAGCATTTGACATGTGAAGTATAAAAGAATGAACAATGGCAAGAATATAAGAACAATCTATGCAATTCATTGTTCCTACAATGTGCATGAATTAAGGTGACAAGGATTAGTATTATCATAATAGTCATTACTATTTTCCTATTAATTTTCCCAACCAACATCGCCGAAGTGGATCTCTCTGCCTTTTTTTGAAGTTTTCTTGGTTATTACCTAAATCCTTTTCCTTACAAGTTGTTACAAAGCAAATTAATAAGCTATCATTGGGAATGTTGTTAACCAATGCCCATTTGCTAACTCTTGCACTGAACCTATGTTTGTATCTATCAAAAAAATCCTTATTTTGATACTATATCTACTATAGACTTTAGTTCTAAAAAAACATAATGTTAAAAAGTATATTCAAAGTCAATTTCAATCCTTTTTTTCCCGTTCCAATACAATATTTCTTTCATCCTACTAATTACGACTAATGAATACCCATATACATGTGTATTTTGCATATGTTTGAATTTTTCCATCTTGAATAATAGCTTTACTACCATCAATCCATCACAATTTTACTTAAATAAGAATATCTTTATTTCCATCGGAAAATTCAGGTATTGTTTCATAATCTATCATAAGGTATCGACACATCTTTATAAGGCGCACTAAAAGAATATGTTAAACAAATATATTTACAAATAGACTAATATGATATGTTAACTCTACAACAAATGATTTTTCCAATGATAGTTTCAAATTTTTATTTTTATTTTTTATATTTCACGGAATGCTCTGGCCATATTCAATGTATATATTTCCATACAAAAGGATAGACTAAGTCGCCTGCAAGGAATTTTTTTTTCAAAAATAAGTTTTCTTTGTTATATATTCATATGTTTCATAAAGTCATTGCCAACGACTATCATATGTTCTCACGTGCAGTGATAAATGTAACCAATAATTAAAGTAAAATTTATAACATCGGAGTTTTTAGTAACCGCCAAACAAATATATTCACACAAACATATAATACGAATATGTTTTCAAACTAATGCTCTTAATACATAAACATTTTTAACCTAATCCCAACTCATTCATATCCAATGAAACCCTTTCACTTTCATTCAAGCTGCCCCGACAACTGCAATGTTGGGGAGATCGCCACTTCATGGCTCTTGTTTTAGTATGAGGAACATAAATATAATATTTTGTTGAAAAACATCATTTAAAAATGAATTTAACTTCAAACACTCAAATAAGATGTAATGCGCCAAACTAAACTATATGTTGCACGTCTCAACACAATTATTCCTTTATCATTCAAGTGATTACATGTTATTGATGAGGTTGGAAGCTTGTTGATGAGATTTATTACCCAACATTTCAGACTTCAAAGTGAGTCCATCATTAGGGGTCACAATGTGTGCCTTGAGAAGGATCGAATGATGAGAGAGAATATATAAATAACCATTAAATGCAAATGATGAGAGTGTTGGCTCAATAATTTATTATTTTTAATTATTATTTTTATTAATGTTGTCATGGTGCTTAATTTGGTCAATGATTGGTTTCCAGGTATTACTCAATATTAGATCGTCGTCTATGTTTAAGGTATTTTCCCTTTTTTCTATCTCGATTCTTCCTTCACCCTCCTTTTTAAATAATTTCTTCTTTTGTGATTATTTTTGCCTCTTCTATGCATATATGATGGGACGAGTTGTGTGAGTGTCCCGGGAGGGATGATTTGAAAGCCCTATCATTTATTATGTTTGTGGCATGCTCTTTAAGACAAATATGTACCGACCTATTAATCTCCCCGATATAAACCTTGTTGCACGAACAAGGTATTGAGTAAACTCCTTTATGCTATTTTAGATCGACAAAATCATTGGCCAAGTCAACCATCCTTCTAATAAAGTTAGGGGGGTGAAAGTTACTTGAATATTTCATTTTTTAAGGACCTTGGCAATTTGGTCAGTGGTGCCCTTAATGTATGGTAATGAGATATTTGGGATGACAGTCTGGTTTTTTATGGGTGTTACTCTTGATATGAGTCTGGTGGATAGTTCTATTGATGAGATTCTCATTGTAGCCATTCTTCAAAAATATCTTTCTGAAATGATCTATCTCTTGTTTCAATATTTGGACTCCAAAATTCTAATCACTTATTACATGGGTTTTAATAATACCAATTTTCTGAGTTGGCTGGTGGTGAGAGTCTGGGAAGGATTCTCATAATTTAAACTTATCACATGCTCCCCTTGTTTCTCTTTTGTTGGTGATTCCTCTATGTACTTCTCCCTTGTCATCCTAAGGGGAGTCTTTTTTTTTTCAAAAGAAAAAAGCTTACTATAATATTAAAATAGTAACAAAAGATACATAGGTCAAGTCCCACATTTGTCCACTCGAAAAAGGAAAAAGCATCCAACACCATGCATGCCCGAAGACATAAACACATGGCAGTCCACATAAGTCTAACAACAACAACATCCATGCATGTCCGTAGACATAAACACATGGCAATCCATAAAGCCGACAATCATAACAAGCCTCCCTAGAGGAGGAAAATACCAACCATCCAGCAGATACAACAAAACAGAAACCATAACACGACATCCAACTGTCCAAGATGAAAGACGGGGAAAGACCCCAATGGGCCATGTAGCTGGAACCACAGAAAAAAGTCACCAAGAAGCTAGTAACCTACATGACAACATAAAAGGTCAAACCAAAAATAATGCCCCATCAAACAACAAAGTAACACTGAGAAGAATGCTCAATAAGTAAGCCATCCCTCCAATCCTCCACAAAAATGGTGCCCTCCGGAGAAAATAGAGCCCGCTTGGAAAGATCGTCCGCCAATGTATTGTACTCACGAAAAATGTAAGTAAAAGAGATCAGCCCAAAACAATTGATAAGTCTTCGTGCATCCCGAAGCCAGTAATCCAGTTGGATCACTTTGAGGGAGAATAAGCCACGAGCCCACTCAATGATGAAACGCGAGTCGCTCGAAATATGAACAAGTGGGATATTCCTGCCCTTGGCAATGTACAAAACCAACCAGAGAGAAATGAGCTCACTCCGTGTATTGGAACCCATACCACAATTGAACCAAATTTTGATGCAGTGATTTGCCGCAATATGGATAATAGCACTCGCACCACCCAATAGTATGTTCTGTTGTGAGGCACCATCAAAAGCCCCCCAAGGCCAACTAACATCCGTAGACAGGGCCGCACGCGGGGCAGATCTAATAAGACCAGGATACCCAACCACCTCCCAAAAGGATGAAAGTATGTCGCTACCGAGATAGTAACGCCGAGGAGCCACCCCATAAAAAATGAGACGATTGCATGCTTTCCATATACCCCACGCCACAAAAACAAGAAGTGTTAAAACCCCTCTCCGGGAGGAGGCCCAATCACCAAAAATATCAACAAAGGACCATGGAGTCCTACCGCCAAAACACCCACCTGGGCACAGTAATCCATCCAAATGGAGCGGGAGAAAGGGCACAAAAAGAACAGGTGAGCAACCGTTTCCACCCCACCAACACACAGTGCACAACAGTTCGGACCACAACATCCTCTTTTCATTAAATTGTCCCAAGAGAGAATTCTGTTGTCGATCACCAACCAGATGAAGCATTTAAGCTTGAGGGGGATATTTAGAGACCACACCAATTGGTGCCATCCCAAACCAGTTGACACCCCAGAAGAAATAAGAGCATCATAAGCTAGATCCACCGAAACCATCCCATTCACAGTGTTCCAGGACCAAGCCACAGCATCAGGTTTATCGTTCAGCTGGAGATTCATTCTGTGCAGTCCCGTAATATAAACCGTCCATTCAGCCCCCATAATGCCAGATAATCCCAGTTGCTGAGCAGTGATCCAAGAGTGTTGCCCAGGTCGGGAAGGATTAAAAAGTGCAACATGGTTCAACATAAAATATCCCATAGACCGCAGGAAGTATTTAAGCTCAGGGGAGAGCACATAGGATACAGGCCCACCCATAATGGGATCATTGCCCAGCTGAATAAGACAACCATTACCAGGCATCCAAGACAACCAAGAAGCAATTAAGGAGAAGGACCCCAGAAGACCTTTCCACATATTTGAAACACCAATGTGTATCGGCCTCCTAAATCTAAACCAATTGATCACCGATACCTGCATGAGATACTTATCTTTGATAATCAAACCCCATATGGTAGCAGAAAATAAAGCCTGCCAAAGACTCTTAGCTTTTAATGCAATACTAAACAGAGCCATGTTTTTTATATTCCAGCCACCAAGGTTGAAGGGTTGTGCCGATTTTTTCCAATCCACCAGGTGGATATGATGCTTAGAATATCCTCCACCCCAAATGAATTTAAACATACGTTTGCGGATTCCATCCACAATGGACACCACAATATTGCACATAGAGAGCCAGTAAACCGCCAGATTTTGCAACACAGATTTGTCCAAAGTAAGCCGACCACCCAGCGAGAGCCAACGCCAGCACCAGTGGTTGATCCTTTTGTCAATTCTCTTTAAGAGCCAATGCCAGTCCGTCACCCTGTACTTATTTGGTTTGAGGAAAAAACCGAGATATTTTGTACCCTCCTCCAAAGGTTGAAAACCATAGGGGAAGAGTAGTTTGATCTGCTCAAAAACCTCCATATCAACGTCAGAGAATAAAAGAATAGATTTATCATTACTGATGAGCATACCTATTGTAGAGCAGAACAAATCTAAGACTCCTCGTAAACAGACCCATTCTGCAAGAGTAGCACCACCATATAATAAGACGTTGTCCACAAACAAGGTGTGGGTGACCACCGAATGCAGAGCAATTTTGATACCCGGAAAAAGTTGTGCCTCCTGAGCGACATGGATAAGTCTGCTGAGTCCTTTAATAACCAATATAAATAGCAGAGGCGAGAGAGGACAACCCTGACATAAGCCCCGAGAGCTTTTGAAGAATGACGATGGCACCCCATTGATGATGACTGCAAAATTAGCCGAAGATACACAGCCCATAATCCACTTGCAAACCACCCAAGGAAGCCCAATATGAATCAGCACTAAAAGCAGAAATGACCAATCAACACGATCATATGCCTTCACTAAGTCCAGTTTAAGGAGGATAGCTTCAATATGCTTAACCTTGATTGAGTGAAAGGACTCCTGGGCCACCCCAACCGCATCCAGAATTTGTCTATCATGCAAGAAACCAAATAGTTCTGAAGTGATATATTTAGATAATCCAAGCTTCAGCCTAACAGCAATGACTTTTGCAATGATCTTGTATAATAAATTGCAGAGAGAAATGGGATGGAAATCATTGAAGTTATCCGGATGGGAACATTTAGGGATCAACGTAAAAAATGTGGAATTTAAGGCCCCAAAAATAGCGCCATGTAAACGAGACTCCTCAACCGCATTCAAGATATCCTGGCCCATAATGTCAAAGAAGTGAATAAAAACCTCCACAGGCCAACCGTCCGGCCTCGGACTTTTATCCTTGGAGAAACCCTTTAAAATATTTTCAATTTCCAGCAACGTAACTGGGGCAAAGATAGCATCACCTTCCATATCCGAATACAGTGTGGGATATTCTTTAATAACCTTGAACTGCTGAAGCAAAGAGGTATCTTTTGGATCAGTAAAAATGTGTTGGAAATGTTGCACCGCTTCAACATGGAGATCATTAGCCGATGAGATTTTGGCCCCCGCGCTATTGTTAAGTTCCCAAATTGCATTTTGATTACGCCTGTCATTAGCAAATTTATGGAAAAATTTCGTATTATTGTCCCCAGCCGACAACCATAGCGCACGACTCTTTAGTCTCCACGACTCCTCTTGGAAACGAAGAAAGTCCTGTCGACGCCTTTCCAAAGCCAACAAGCGGGAAGAAACCAGACCCGAAACAACCGAAGCCATATGATTTGTGAGAATATCCGCAATCTCACGCTCAACACATACCAGGTCCCACGACATCAACCAACGTTTCTTCTTTTCCCAACAACAAGTAAACTTCTTGAGGCACCATAATTTTTTTGTCAAAGTGTCCATGGCAGAAACCCCATCCTCCACATTCAAATGAGCCCAAAAGTCGGACGCTTCGGCAAAAAAAGCACTATCCTTTAGCCAAGTGGAATTGAATTTAAAAGGATAGGAGACATTGCTAGCAGAAAAATCCATCTGGAGAAGGACCGGGCGGTGATCACTAATATTGCATTGATGTATCCACGAGTGATGGCGAAAAGACACAGATATGAGGTCCTCAGCCACAAGAAACCGATCAAGTCTTTTGGAGATGAACTCATCCCCCGTCCGACCATTCTTCGAGGAAGGTGCAAGTGGAATCGGTTCCATGTCCACTAGATGATGTGACGAGAACAAATTGCTGATTGAGGACCCAGTTGGTCAATTCTTGCATTTTTACCCCAAATTTCACCCACCGACCAGGTAAAATTGAGATCTCCGGAGAGGATTAAATTCTCCAATTTGAGCAAATTGTCGGCACAAACTTGGTCCCAGAAAGCTTGACGGTTAATATAAAGACCATATACATTGAGAAAATTGATCTGCCGGTCCAACCCCACCAAACGACCAGAGAGGAGGATGCCAGCATGTGTAATATATGAATGCAGATCCAAAACCTGAGGGTTCCACACCGCAAGTAGGCCCCCAGATAATCTGTTCGCACTAATGGCACAAAGTTTCCAAAAAGGTTTTATTTTGGTGAAAAAGACACGGGCCCTTTCATCAGAGACCATAGTTTCCTAAAGCAAAACTAAATCCGGATTGTTAACCAACAGAATATGTTTGAGGGCTAGCAGTTTAGGGAGGCCCCCCACTCCCCTAATGTTTAAGGATAAATAGATAATTTCTTAACCTTGGCAAGGGCTTTAATATCTCTAAGTGCCCTGGAATCAGAAGAGGGAGAAGTCACCTCGTTTACCCGAAGAAGATCACTGTTGTGAGTCACCACCTTGTTTTTTAAACCCTTACGACCACTCCAGGTTTTCAGGGGAGACAGATCCACAGCCAAGCCACCCCCCCGAGCACCATGTCCCAATTTATTATTGACAGAGGGATCGTCCAGCATAGACACCACAGGGCCCACCACCGACATAACAACCCGGTTCTTATGGAAAGAAGGTAGGGTTTTTTTTTAACAATCTCCGAGAAAGAACTATGGCAAGTTTTATTTTAACACAATTCCACACACATTTAAAAATAAAAATAAGAAGAGGATAAAGCTTATTCGCTGAAAAGCTACAAATCCAATGTAAAGGTTACATATACAACTTGGGAGAGATCACACCGCTAGGAAAGGTCAATAACATTTTGATACGTTTCATTATGTTTATTTGTATAAAATCCATGACCATATTATATTTCAATTACGTGGGGAGAATGCAAGAACCCTAACCCTAATTAGGGTTTGAAGTTTCACTTTCGTACTTATAGGGTTTGCACTTTAACGCAAAGGGCATATAATCCATAGTTTCCTGTATTTGGTGAAGAGGAAGCGATGGCGTTCTTCAGGGGGAGATGAAGAGGTTTGGATGGTGATCTCAACATCTGGGCCACGATGGTTTATTTTTCATAGTTTGTTTATCATAAACCATCGTGCCCCAGATGATTAGAGCACCTCCGCCTTCGTTTGGATGAGGCGGAGTTTGATTCGGGCTTCCTATTTATGGTTAGATGTTGCCAGTTTCTCTAGATGAGGCAAAGGAAGAATAAGCGAACGTGTTATTGTCGTCTGGACCTCGGTGGTTTATGATCGCTTAGGATGTTCAAAACCACCGGGGTCAAGACGACAAGAATACCATCGCATTTGGCCCTTAGGCAACATGGATTTGGGAAAACTTGGCTCCAGAAATGGTAAAAGTTATTGCTTCTGGTTCAAGTGCGTATTTTCTTTGTAACTTTATGTTCGATAGATAGATAGATATACACGCATAGATCCAAGCAATTATTAATTGATAACAGATTTAGATCTGTACTAACTTCGATGTGTTCTGTACTGGTACCTATTCATATTAATTTTGATGTATTTTCTATTGATAGATGGAGATCTATGTCTGTGTATAGTTATGTCTATGTGCGTAATTATGTAAGGTAAACATTTTGGGGCAAATTTAGCACGCACTTCTATCCCTCTAAATTTAGAGGATTGTAAATTCTAGATTCTTAAGACCTAGATCATTTAGAGGAAGGTAAGTCCTAGACTTAAGACCTAGATTAGTCTAGATTCTTCAGAGGATGATAAATCCTAGATTCTTAAGACCTAAAATCTTTAAAGTATGGTAAATCCCAGATTCTTAAGACCTAAAATCTTTAAAGTATGGTAAATCCCAGATTCTTAAGACCTAGACTTCAGACTTAGATTCTTAGAGGATGGTGAATCCTAGATTCTTAAGACCTAGCTTCTTCAGGGCACTTTGAATTCTTAAGACCTATATTCTTTAGGGAACTTTCGATTCTTAAATTCATAGGGTCTAGATTCTTCAGGCATCTTATATTCTTAAATTCTTCAGATCTAGATTCTATTATTCATGAAAAATAGAGGGAAAGCCAGAGGAAAGTAGGCACAGACTCAATGTCCACCATTTCTAGTATCCCACCTCTTCCCCACCAGAGTCGCTTTTTAACTTGAATTCGTTGACACCCAATTAAATCGGAATAGAGCGTTGGTACAATACAGCGTGCCTTCGTTGAGGTATATACTTGGAGGTTATGCACTTAAATGATATTATTGACATGATAATTAGGGGATGAGGGAGATGATAAGTCCCATTTGTTTTTAATATACCGTAGTCTAGTCGTGAGGCCGAGTTTGGAAGGTCAACGATCGCCTGCATCTCTTTGAGCTCTCATGGTGAAGCTTGCCAAAGTGTCATCAGGGGATTGTTTGCACTTCTCATGAGCCTGATGAACATGGAGGTGTCTCAAATTACTATGATGGTTCTTGATTCTGCTAAAATCAATAAGTTTTAATCTTTTGGAGTAAAGCAAGTGTATCGTGTGATTGTTTGCAACATGGAGGTGTCTCAAATTACTATGATGGTTCTTGATTCTGCTAAAATCAGGGGATTGTTTGCACTTCTCATGAGCCTGATGAACATGGAGGTGTCTCAAATTACTATGATGGTTCTTGATTCTGCTAAAATCAATAAGTTTTAATCTTTTGGAGTAAAGCAAGTGTTTCGTGTGATTGTTTGCAACAATGCCCAAGTTCACTCAAAGCTGTTTTTTTTAAATTTCCATTGGGATCATAGACAGTCAGCCCCCTGAACCTTCGGCCGCGACAGTAAACCCTGGCACGGCCACCCTATAAAATTGTTTTTGTAGCTGTAGTCTAAGTGTTCCTTAGTCTTAGGTCTTAAGGATGACAAAAGAGGGTGGCTTTGATCTGCTTATTTGAAATGTAATTAAAGTCTTACATAGCCCAACCTCAAGAGTCAGGCGCCTTAAGGAAAAAATGACGGCTTCTCGCTCTAAAAGAGCATCTGAACAAGTAAATTATTGGAGAAATACTAATGTAATGACGAGTGTAGGGAACTTTGTTTTTAGAATCAAACAAAGGGATTTGCAAATAGAAGTGCTAGGGCCACAACTTATTCATAAATAGTTAAAGCTTCCATAAAAGCCAAACTTAGCAGTAAGGTACTTCATATTTTACCTTCTGCTTTTGGTTGTCTTGTGATACCTTCTACAGCTTGGCCTGCAGCAGTGCCCTGACCAACACCGGGTCCAGTGGAAGCAAGCCCTACAGATAATCCAGCAGCAATAACGGAAGCAGCAGAAATTAAGGGATTAATCTCCTCTTACTAAGGTTGGGAAATAGTCGCAACTCGATAGTTTCATCTGGACAGTTTCATCTGTTGAGTGTTCACCAATGATTAAATTATGGAACGATTTCTTCCCAACAGCAGCTAAGAACCCAAAACATTTCTGGATGATCTCAAAGTGATAATATAAACGAATAGGGAAGTCTATTATTCCTAAAATGATGGCTTTTTATGTTTTTTTTTGGAAAAAATGATGGCTTTTTATGTTTTTTTTTGGAAAAAATGATGGCTTTTTATGTTTTTTTTTGGAAAAAATGATGGCTTTTTATGTGTGTGATGGCTTTTTATGTTTTTTTTGGAAAAAATGATGGCTTTTTATGTGTGTTGGATGTGCGATTCATGTCTCACATGTTTGATTACTACCTCCAGTAAAACCTATGGCAACCTCAATAGGCAGAGGCCCTCATACCCCATGGCAACCTCAGGAGTCAGGCACCCTCCTAAGAATTGAACATTGATCATCATTGATGACGGGTGAAAAATTCATTAGAGTATTTGGCGAAGTGGATTAATTAATGTGTAGTGTTATGACTATATATCAATGTTCAGAGGTCATCTCTTGTTTTCAAGCTACCTTGTAACTCTGGATACTTTGTAGATACTGGTGAGCAGTTGCATCCAATTTTTTCACATCAGAGTTTTGTATGTACAAGTCGATAAAACCTGAACAAAGGATATTTTCAAGAGCTTTTTGGCTTGTATGCCTTCACCATCCTCATCCTGGCTTTGAAGTAGTCAAAAAGTTTTGTTATGGTTGCCCAAATCTTTCAAACTGATGATGTCGTTATGAAAAATTCATTATATTAGTTAATGATAGTGTTATGACGGTATATCAATGTTCAGAGGTCATCTCTTGTTTTCAAACTACCTTATAATTCTGGATATTGTGTGGATATAGGTGAACAGTTGCTTCCATTTTTTCACATCAGAGTTTTCTATTTACAAGTTGATAAAACCTGAACAAAGTACATTCTCAAGAACTTTTTGGCTTGCATGCCTTTACAATTATCCTGGATTTGAAGTAGTCAGAAAGGTTTTGTGATGGTTGTGATGGTTGCCCTAATCTCTCAAAAACTGTATGATGTGCTCTCTCATGGAAAAAATTATTTGAATTATTTTCAAAGCCCAATTGCACAAAATATCAAAAGTAATTCACTCCGATATACAACTTTCTTCATGAAGAGGAGGCGTTATTCTTAGACATTGCCTCTTTCGTCACACGAGAAGACAAGGATAATAAGGCCATGCGAATATGGGATAATGGCCATGTCTTGCAATAGCCTAAACTCTATATAATGATTTGACTACGGGCTTGTCGTGCTACGCATCTAACTAAAGCCCAACTAATGGGCTGGGCTGGTCGTGCTACACAACTAACGGGCTGGTGGTTCTTTCAAGATCTCTAAATGGATCAGTAACAATGTGTACTTGATTTACCCACCCGAAGACGGAACACCAGTCCTATATTTAGTGCGGTATACCTGTATTTATATCAGCAAGTTCCAGAGAGAATCCAGATGAGAAAGTGACTAAAAAAATAAAAAATGAAATCGTGGAAAATTATTGCAACAAGGTGGTCCCAGACATAGATTTATTTGGTTAAATGGGAGGGTGTATTGAAATCCTAATCTGTATAAATATAAGTTTGATCTTGTTTCAGTTTTTCTTTCCATGCGTGATCTCCTGAAAAAGTGGTGTTTATTTTTCAGATCTCTTAAATCTGTTTGAGCCTCTGTTCTGTGGAATTGTGTTTTATTTACAGTTCTTTGCTTTCTCTAACCAGATTGAATCCAGAATGTTGAACTATACATCAAATATCCTTTAATCAGAATGACAGCAGATTGTTGAGATCTGCATCACGTATAACTCTTATTGACATTATGGTTGATTACTTTTTATTCATCTTTTACTTAATTTGCAATCTCATCCTTTTGTTCCTCGTGATAATTTAGCGTCCTCGCCGGTCTTTGCTATTAGTGCTGCTGCTAAAGCTTCTGTGACTCCTTCTCCTGCTATCCCTGCGACTGCATGTGTCTCTGCTATTGATGCTTCCTCTGTCGATGCTTTTATTCGATTGATAAACTTGATTTAAATCAATTGAAACACAAACGGATTTGGGGCTGAACTTGAAAGCGAGGGATGAGGGTATGTCGCGGGGACTAGACCTGAAACGAACGCTTAACGAGACGGCAGTCCCTTCGTTTACCACCTTTTAGTTCTTCTGTTGCTGATGCCTTTCTCGGGGTGGATGAATTGATTCAGGGTAAAAACCTGGTTAATTGGATCAATTACAAGGCCATTTACGGGTAGTGGCACGGGATCTTGATGGGACTAAAAACTAGAAGACTCGTCCACAAATGGTTAATCAACTTAATTTAATTTTAATTTTTTCTTCCTCTCCTTCGAACTTTTTACACACTCCCTGTCACTATCCTAGCACACACCCACTTTTTCTTTGGTCTGCCAGGGCGTGCGGCACTGCTCGGAAGCCTCCCAAGGGCGTGACCAGCTTGGGCGCTCTCTGGCAGACTACGCCTTTCCAACCCACACTTATGTTATTATTATGTTTAGTTAATATTACTGTTATGTTAAGTCTTAGCATTCTACACTTAGTCAATATTTGCACTTAAACATAAAATGCAACAATGCAACAACTAACACAAGAAACAAGTATCTATTGGTGGCGAAGACCCCAACAAAGCCTTCAGTGCTGATCTTTTATATAGAAGCAAGATTACAAGAATGGTGCCCCAAAACCGTGTGCACACTTACATAGCAGCAGTTTGATACAATAGATATACAAAGGTGAGGGTGCTTGCAGGCCAGCCACTTACTAGGTGTGCCCAACAAGCCAACACCAAAGAACTCCAAAGAAAATATACAAGTCTCTTTGCGAGTTCCCTTTGTCTATCATGAGCTCCCAACCTGAGTTCCAGGAGATTCCAATCAGAGTTTGACGGGCTTCCAACATGAGTTCAGTGGAATCTCTTTTTTGCCAATATTGGGCTCCCAAGTCAAGTTCCTCTAGGTGTGCGAGGTGTGCACCAGTTGTGTTCTGCACTAATACATCTTATCTTGTTCCATGGATCTCTTCTATGTGAGCTATTGGCTTGCAATTCTTGATGATGATGGTGCCTCTTTGGTGTGAAGCCAACTGCACATATATACAAGGTGTGTCGGCGAGTGTGACCCTTTGCTTGGTTGCACATTCGGCCCTCCTTAGACACCACCAAAGATGCCTTGTTGAACAAGTTTCAATTGCCACCTCGACGCCCCACTTGTCGACTGCCTACCAAGTCTATTGTGGGTGCCCTTCATGTGTGTGCTCGATGGTCCTTCCCAGGTTGCTTCGTCCAAGTTGTCGAACGAAGACTTATGCACGGGCATGCCATGCACCAGTGCCATTGATGTGGGCGTATGCCCCTCTCTTGGTGAGCGTCCACATCACCACACTTGTCGAACTCCCAAGGTGTTGTGTGAGGTACTTGACTTGCGGCAAGCATCCCACCATGGTGAGTGTTCGAATGATGTGCCTGTGCATGCCATGCAGCGAGCGTTCAAGTATGGGTGTTTGCCCAACTTGCGGTCTCATGCTCGATGGGGTCCCATGTGCCGAATGTTGCCCAAGTCACCACTCTTGAGCGAGGCACAATGCTTCATGGATGATCAAGGGGGTGTGGTGCCAAGGCTCTTACATCCTCCTCCACCCAAAGTTATTGTCGCCCCGACAATGTTCTCCAAACGAACAGTGTCCCTGGAAACCGTCACGATCATTGTCGCAACCTCCGTAGCCATTGCTTCTGCCCCACCTATTATGTCATTTGTACTCCCCAAGTCCCTTCATGTTTCCATCCTTTGTACACCCCATGAGTTAGACTAGTTGGGTAGCTAATCCAACTGTTGCGTCCAACCTCAATGAGACAAACTTCCTCAATCTGCAATCGTCTTTCCCCTATGTGTTTCAGTTTGTTCCAAGCTAGCCGACTAACTTAGGAAAAGTCCCGACTCTTGACCATTGCTGCTGAGTAGCTTGCTCGCATCCTCAACACTTTGCATGCTTCTGCATGTTGTTGGCAGAATTTTCCTTTGAAAGGTGCTCGGTGGCCTCATTGCTTGCCAAAGGCAATGAGCCAATCATGCTTTCACCTCAACCTGGGCAAAAGGAGGGGTGGTGCCAATGACCCCCACTTCCAAAGTCTCCAAAACTGACTTCGTCATGCTGATTGCTCAAATACTTCATCGCAACCTTTGCTTCCACAGAGCTGCATCCAAACTCTTCCAAACGAGTCGACGTTAGCTTAGACTCCCTTATACCGAAAGCCAATGTACTTAAGTCTGTTGCACTTACACAATAGTCTTATATGTTTGCCCAAGTCAATGCCTCTGCCTGGGTCTTTTGCTACCTTCGTCTAGCTTGTTGTCTTGCACCCTTGCTCTTCCCTTTAAACGGAGAAGAAGTTATGCCTTTGCCTTCTCGGTGCTTAGAGCTGTCAAGGCTCACTAAACTATCTTGCCGTCCTTCGTCTTTTTGAAGAGTGCCTAACACGGCTTTGTTCCCCTGGGTGCTTTTCTCTTCAAGCTTCTCGGTCAAGTGTTCCTTGATTTCTAAATGGGCAAATGCTGCCTGCACCTCCTACGATCGACCATCCCATTGCTGCCAATTTATCTTGCGAGAACATAGTCTCTTGGAGGCCTATGGCATGCACACAAAATGCCACAATTTTTGCTACATTATGCATGGGAAATTCGTTTTCACCATGACTTGGATTGTCTCATCCAACAACTCCTCAACCCATTGTTGGCAATTTGGGCCAATGCCTCCTCACCTTGGTCCACTTCAAGACTTATATCGTCTTGTCCAAGTGTGCTCCCATAAAGAGTTCCTTGGCTATCATCCAGTCAGCTATTTATTGGCACGTCTAGCTCACTTCCATTGTTTCTCTGTAATATCTCAATTTTGACCCCATTGTATTAAAATGTAAAGAATGTAATACTGTTATAAAATCGTGGTGAGGAGCTCAAGGCCAAGGCCCTGCCATCGATTTATTGATACATATGGTTTACGTGCCAGCCAGACACAGTGGAATTGCAAATATGCATTTTAATAAAATACCCACAGCTAGCTATGCAATGCAACAAGAGATGGGGGCATGATTTTACAAGGAATTGGGAGGGAAAACATTCAAACCCTTGAGTCAATCAAGTCAAGCTAAGTGTCAATGAGAAAACCCATCAAACCCTCAACTACCCATGTTGACTTTTGTACCCAATCATTCATTTCTCTCAAGAGTTGGTTGAGGTAGTTAATGTCTTGGGAATGGAGAGGCATGGCTGTCCAAATTCGAGTATAGGCAAGCCACCCTTCATGGAAAAACGTGTTTTGCTTCTTGGGCAAGAAAATAGCCATGAATTGCTCCCCAAGCCATTACCCATCAACCAATTTTGCTCTCCCACGAGTTTGGGGCTTCCTGGGTGTTTTCCAACCATTTTTTTTTTGGTTTTTCCTTGTTTCTCAGCTGAGAGAAGGACATTTTTGCTTTTGGTTATCAGTGGGGAAGAGAGCGGATCGATTTGGGGGTTTCCTGGAGGTCGTTTTGGCCATTGGAATGCCCACAATCTATGGGATAAATCGTTTTTCTCCATGTGGTCGAATTGCCCTTTCTCACAGTCTGTTTTTGGTGTGTCCACGATTTGGGAAAATCCATGGCCATCGTGTTTTTTAATTCCATTGCTGAAAATGTGTATCCATGCCCAGTTTGAGTTGCTGTGTGTGAAAGAATGATGGGGTGAGAAGGGTTTCTATTGCTTTGGCTGTGTATGAGCTTGAATGTCCCATTTTCCTTGTAAGAACCATGCCCAGCTCGGGGGTGGCAGTTGTGTTGAGAGATTTATGAATACAATTGGCCTATGGTTGGGTGGAACGTTGCAACAACATAGCTAGTTGTTTGGGGACAATTACACAATGAAGATAAGTGTTTTTTTCTCTATGCATTTACTTCTGAAATGTTTAAATTGTGGACTGTTTTTTATATGTTGTAGGCATACGATATGTGTGTGGATGAGTTTTAATTCCGTTGTGCATATTGGCTTAATTTGCATCTGCACACTCTTTATTTTAATGATGTGAATCTAATGAATTGGGCTGAGAATATGTGAAAGCCCAGAATTTGGCATCATGTTCCCTTCCAGGAATTGGATAGTTGGGAGGGTAAGCTGCAACTCATCGCCATCACGCTGCAGACTGACTTTCGAAAGGTGCAGCGACTCAACCATCCTCGCAAGTGAGCTTGCTCTTAATTTCAACGTTGCCACTCGTTCAACTCACTGATCTTCCTTTGCTGGATTGTTGTTCTTTTCGGTCATCACTTGTCGTTGTGCACTGCTCATGGACTTGTTCACGAGCTTACCAGGAGCTTCGATCAACCGAACCGAAGACATTCGTGGTCTATGCCCCAACTTCCTTTTTTGAGTCAACGACACACTCCAAGCGTCAGGCTTGTCCAAGAATGCTAACCGATCCGTGCATGGAACCGGAATTGCCTTAGTCATTCGTAGGAAATCTCGTCCCAAAATCAATGCATGATTGTCTAGTGGAATGACTTCCAAGTCCAACTTGCCATGCCAGTTTTTTATTTGCATCGGAGCTGCTAAAATGCTGCCTTCCACCGGCTTCTCAGCAAAGTTCACCATTTTGAAGGTATCCTCGTTGACTTTTGCCTTACTATGCAAAGACTTTATGGTTTTGCTGCTCACGAAGTTGTAAGTGGAGCCGGTATCCACCAACGTGGCTATTTTCAACCCACTCACCGTCACATCTATGAAGCCTAACCCATGTTGGTCTTCCTGCAGTCCGACAACACAACCCACCCTCGGTTCATCAAGGCATGCCTTCACTGCCTCTATGGCTTTAGAAACTTCGTCTGAAGTCCGTAGTTCTTAATTAACCTCATAGTTGCCAGCCTCATGGTTGGTTGACCTTGCTCTTCAACCGAATTGATGCCCAACTTCCTCTTAATGGGCAATTCGTCACGAAGTGGTTCTCTCCGCAAAGATAACATGCTACCTTCTTCTTAGGCTTCTCTGGCTACGTCTTTGTTGTGCCCCCATGGGCATCCGTCTTGCTGAGAAGGGACTCCAACCCAACCATCCTCCAAGCAGCAGCTTGGTCCGACAGCTCCTGCAACCATTGTGCTTCTTGTCTATCGTAAGAAGCAATTCAAGCCATTTGTTCTTCATGTTCCTGGAACATCTGCGTCAACTTGCATCTAAACTTGTCCAAGTGGTTCTTCGAGGCCCTGATAAGAGCGTCCCATGACTCGTGCTCTTCACGTACTACTTGCTGCATCTTTTCCTGGGCACCAGCTTCGCACGAAGTGGGGATGTCAATATGGCACTCCAATGTCCAATGAACCTTCACTTGTCTTGGGTGCACTTCGCAAGCACACCCATTTGTTCCAGCCATCTTGAGCATTTTTGCACTGTCCTGTGCTACTTGCCCAATTTCGGTTCCTTCATTGTGAGATACCCCTTTGTGGCTACCTTCGTTTCTGCACTCATCTCGTGTAAGTCAGGCGTGCTTCACAAGGATTCTTCCAGTTCGTTCTAACTTCTGCGATCTTCGTCCGCAAGTGCCTTGCCAAGACACTATTACTGCCAACACCAACTGTTATGGCAGGGGTCCAATCTTCTGCGATAGAATGCTTCTATCAACTCTTGCAACCGTGCCATGACACCACTATTGGAACCTTGAGCTACATCAAGCTCCTTCAACAAAACTGTGCTCATATGCACCCACAATGCCGCTCTGAGATCACCTCTTCACAAGAAGAGTGGGAAAGAGCTGTTTGCAAGCTCTTCACAATTTTTTCAACTGCAACAAACGAGCTTTGATACCACCTGTCACGGTCCTAGCACACACCCACTTTTTATGTGGTTTGCAAGGGCGTGCGACACTACCCGAAAGCCTCCCAAGGGCGTGACTAGCTTGAGCGCTCTCCGACAGACTACACCTTCCCAACCCACACTTATGCAATTTTTATGTTAAGTCTTAGCATTCCACACTTAGTCAATATTCACACTTAAACATAAAACGCAGCAATGCAACAACCAACACAAGACACAAGTATCTATGGGTGGTGGAGGCCCCAACAAAGCCCCTCCGCGTTGATCTTTTATATAGAAGCAAGATTACAAGAATGGTGCCCCAAAACCGGGTGGACACTTGCACAGGAGAAGTTTGATACAATAGATATACAAAGGTGAGGGTGCCTGCAGGCCAGCCACTCATTAGGTGCGCCCAACAAGCCAACACCAAAGAACCCCAAAGAAAATATACAAATCTCCTTACGAGTTCCCTTCGTCTGTTGCGAGCTCCCAACCTGAGTTCTAGGAGCTTCCAATCCGAGTTTGACGGGCTTCCAACCCGTGTTCGGCGAGTTTCCAACACGAGTTAGAAGGAATCTCTTTTATGCCAATACTGGGCTCCCAAGCCGAGTTCCTTGAGGAGTGCGAGGCATGCACCAGTTGCAGCCTGCACTAATACATATGTCCTGGTCCACGAATCTCTCTTGTGTGAGCTCTTGTCTTGCAACTCTTGATGATGATGGCTGCCTCTTTGGTGTGAAGCCAACCGCAAATATATTCTAGGCGTGTCGGCGGGTGTGACCCTTTGCTTGGTCGCATATCCCGTGTCGGCCCTCCTTAGACACCACACAAACGCTTCACCAAAGATGCCTTGCCGAACAAGCTTCAAACGTCGCCCCGACGCCCCACTTGTTGACTGCTTGCGAAGTCTACTGCACGTGCCCTTCATGTCTGTGCTCCATGGTCCTTGCCAGGTTGCTCCGTCCAAGCTGCTGAACGAAGACTTGCGTACAGGCTTGCCATGCATCGACGGAATTGATGTGGGTGCGTGCCCCTCGCTTGGCAACGCATCCACGTAAACAAGTGTCCGCATCACTACACTTGCCGAACTCCCAAGGTGTGCTGCCCACAAGTCGTCGACCACGAGGTACTTAACTTAAGGCAAGCATCCCACCTAGGTGAGCGTTCGAATGATGTGCCCGCGCTTGCCATGCTGCGAGCGTCCAAGTGTGGGCGTCTGCCCAACTTGCAGCCACAGGCCCGACGAGGTCCCATGTGCCGAATGTTGCCCAAGTCACCACTCTTGGGCGAAGCACCATGCTTAATGGATGTTCAAGGGGGTGTCGCGCTAAGGCTCTTACACTCCCTGCTTATTTTTGTTGTCTACTACTTGTGATCACATGATTTTTTTGTTGATTTTTTATGCCCATTGCTTGTTATCACATGAATCAATTAAAGAGTTGTTTTTTTTAATATTTATTTTCTTAAAACATTTTCAAATCATGAAGTTCTGAATTATTAATGTTACCTTCCTCTCTTTGAAGTTAATATGCCCCCGAAGATTTCATTCATATGTGTAAATTGTAGTGGATATTAGCAAAATCTCTCAGTTTATCTGTTAATTTATTTATTTTCTTATTATGAATGAATTCATTTGTGGTCCAGTTTCCAAGAAGATATACTAGTGATTTTTTTTTTACATGAAAGTAAAGTAAAATGTAATTATCAACAAATAATAATGTAGTATTTTGGATAATATGAATACGAAGCCGACTTTTTTTGAAATAGACCAAATGGGCAGAGGACTCATTTGAATTTCCAGACCTATGTCTTTTAGTAGTTGTAAAGTGGAGGCATCTAGTACCTCACACTTCCATTTTCTGATTATATCTTTCATGCTGAATTTTGAAATAGGGGTATCTATACTCTCTCTACTAGACTTATATTGCAAGCGGCCTTCTTATGGCCATGAAAAATGTGTTTTTTTAATTATAAAGAAATATGGTACTTTTTCCTTAGGAAAAAAATAATGTAGTATTTTGAAGGAAAAATATACATCAAAACTAAATTTCATTGCATAGTTTATTTGGTTCAACACCTTGATTGCAATTCGTTTCAACTCTAGTCTCATACCTATCATCATCCACCACTCAGTAGGTGTGTTATCTATGCAAGCCATATACCCTATTGCTCGTGTTGTAGTAAAAAATGGTTGGTGCCATTCATGTATGATAGGGGTTTCAATTGTATCTTTTTTTGCATCTCAATATGGATACATCTTCTCCACATAAGTATAAAGGCCATCCATGATGTTAGCATCCTTATGTATATGAAAATAATTAAGTGTTAAGAAAACACTCGCTGCACGTAACGGCCTGTGCAGCATTGTACACCTATGATCAACAATGTCCCATATCGGTCGATATTGTGATTGATCATGATTACATGCAGTTGTGATGTGTTCCTTTGTTCTATCCATGTATTCATAAATAAAACCCATGCATGTAGCTTCTGAATCAACCATCCTCAATACTTTTACAATAGGCTCACAAATAGATACAATTTTCTCTGCCAATAGCCAGAAGGACTGATTGAAGATGATATTTTCTACCATTTTACCACATTCACTCTTAGAACGGTTGCACATTTTGGTCGCACATATTATTCTCCTAGCTATGAAAATCTTAGGTCCAAAGGAGTTGAGTGGGGCAAATCTAGAATGGAAGAAAGGGTTAAACTTATTAGAGATTCATAGGAAGTTATTGGTTGCACTATGGTAAGTGATGGTTGAACAATCAACAATCTCAACCCCTTGTGAATACCCTTGCTTGTTTCCCACAAGGAGTGATTCATTTGTCGACCATGAATTGTATGAACAAAACAAAGTGTTGAATATTTGTTCTAAATATTAAGAGACACCATTATGTCGAGGGGAGGACAAAATAGTTCAAGTTGTAATTGATAATGTATCCAATTGTGTCCGTGTTGGATAATGATTGAAGCAACATTTCCCTAAACGTTTTTCGACACCATGTGTGACACATTGTTTAGATTTAGCTCTCCATGACATTGGTAAGATACCTTGGGTTAATTAAAATATAATTTTAGCAAGAAAAATGGTCAAATTTATCTTTAATCATCGATTGGTCTTAAGTATTTTTAGAAGTTTTGCCACTCAAATTTTATTTAGACTAGGTGAAACTAGATTTGCAATTCACTACATTGTATTGAAGAGGGTGGTAGAGCAAAACATTGCCTTGAGATCACTTGTTTGCAATCCAGAGTGAACGTGGTAAAATTGTATAGAATATCGTCTTCAATCAGTACTTCTGGCTATTGGCAGAGAAAATTGTACCTATTTGTGAGCCTATTGTAAAAGTATTGAGGATAGTTGATTCAGATGTTACATGCATGGGTTTTATTTATGAGTGGATGGATAGAACGAAAGAACACATAGCAGCTGCATGTAATCATGATCAATCACAATATCATCCAATACAAGACATTGTGGATCATAGGTGGACGATGTTGCATAGGCCATTGCATGCCGTGGGTGTTTTCTTAGTACCTAATTATTTTCATATACATAAGGATGTTGACATCATGGATGGATTTTATATTTGTGTGGAGAGAATGTATCCTGACATTGAGATGCAGAAGAAGATACGATTGTAATCCCTATCATACATGAATGGCATTGACCGTTTTTTTACTGGCTTGCATAGATAACACACCTGTTGAGTGGTGGATGATGCATGGGTATGAGACACTAGAGTTGAAACAAATTACAATCAGGGTTTTGAGCCAGGTAAATTGTGTAATAAGAATTTTAGTTTTGATGTATTTTTTTTCTTCAAAATAAATACTACAGTATTATTTGTTGATAATTACATTTAACTTTACTTTCATGTAAAATAACAGGTCACTAGTGCATCTTCTTGTGAGAGGTGCTGGATCACTCATGAATTCATTCATATCATGAAGAGAAATAAATTATCCGTAGAAAATTTAGCAGATCTTGCTAATATTTATTGCAATTTACATCAAATCTTTGGAGGGGAAGACATCAACTTCAAAGAGAGTAAGAGAGGATCCTCCATGTTCCACAGGTGCCGATGATGGGGATGATGATGCACTACTTAGATATGTTCCAGTTGAGAGTGTTAGTAGCGACGAAGCTGAAGATTTTAGTGATGTTGGTGATGGAGATTAAGCTGCAATTACATACATTGAGACCATGAGCATAGAATTTTAGACTTTAGCTTATTAGTTAGAACTTATCTATTTGATATCATGTTGCTTTATTTGTACTATTGTGTTATAGATTTATGTGTTAAATTCATGTTTCTTACATGGGAATTCTCTTAGGATTGGTGAGGGAATGATGATGATGACATCGTAAACATTGTTATATGACATGATATGCCATGTTTCAAATTTGAGATACGTTTCAAGTTGTTTTCAATCAATAATGAATGATCTGTTAAAATTTGGAACGATTTATTTATAATCTTATTTTTTTTAAATTAAAATTTTATGTATTTGTATTTATTATATGTCATTTTAGTTATTTGATTTTTTCGTTATGTATTTTTGTTATTATATTCAAATTTGTACTCGAATCTTGCTACTATGGGTTCTTGCGCTCTCTTCCTTTTAGCTGCATGGATTTCACTTGCTCTCTTATGAGATTAAATTTCTTTAATTAACTTCTCCATCACCAAAAGATGGAGGGCTCCAATATCCACAGTAAGGGGCCTCACCCCGTTGGCTCAATGTTTGGGAACCTAACCCCAAAGAACCTAGAGATTTGAACCTTTGACCTAGACTACTTCGGTCTTGGACTCGGAAGCTCCAACCAACTAAGCTATATCTCTGGACTTACTAGTGTTGGAAGTTAACCTCAACTCTTAAACATTAACCTTTTAAGTTGTTTAACTTGGTAAATCATAAATAGTAAAACCATACAAATAAAACTTAAAATGAGAATTATATACGAAATAACTTAAAAGTAAAACTTAAATGAAATGAAAAACTACATAAATTTACTTATACAAAATGACTTAGTAAAACTTAAATAAGAAAGTGCATAATTTTACTTATACAAAATGACTTAAAAGTAAAAATTAAATCAGAAATTACATAATTTACTTATACAGTAAAAGTTAAATGAAAAACTACATATATTTACTTTTAAGATGTTTAACTTGATAAATAGTAAAAACATAAAAGCAAAACTTAAACTAACAACTACATATATAACAAAACTTAAGTGAAAAACTACATGTACACTAGCTACTACAACATAGTAGATAGAGTAATATTGCACTGGTACAAGTGCCTATTACATAGTAAATATTGCACTGGTACAAGTGCATATTACACAGAAGTGCAAAACTGAATTGATGATCTTGTTAATACATTTTTATTTATCATACAGATTGTTATTAGTTTTTATTAATCATCGTGTGAATTTTTCTATTAAATGTTTTGCAATATCATAAGAAAATGACAACGCTTTAGTAATGCATATATATTACAACAATATTAATAAAATATAACATTTACAGCACATACAAAATGATAAATTAATCTAATACGGCTTTTGTACATTAAATATAAAACTTAACCTGAAAACGATCTGAATTTCATAGTCATTTTGTTTAGCTTAGATTGTAGTTTACGCTTTCAATCCATTATAAAGAATTAATATGAATTATATTCACTTGATCTTTATGTCAAATGTCAAACAAAAGTAGGATAATATGTATCACTTACTTTTTGACAATTGTTAAACAAAAGTAGGGACCGCTTGATGTTATTTATTTGGCGCATAATGGAATCACATGTCATACTTTTTATTTCAAATATTCATAGGCATTTTAATTAAATATATAAATAGATATTTTAATTAATCATATAAATAAATTATTATTAAAAGTGAATAGACTATATTTACAAATAAATTATTATTGAAAGTGAATAGACGTAATATATTTCCAAAAGCTGTCAACAAATAAATTATTTATTGAAAATGAATAGAGGTAGTATATTTCAATCCATCAAAATCTTGATTTGACAAATATTATTATAAAATTGATTATTGATGTATGCACCAAAACCCTTGATTTTGTAAATATTACTATAAAATTGATTATTGATGTTAACCATTACTTTATGTCATTATCAACATGGATTACAACTATTTAGAAATTTGGTTAGCCAATGGTTACCCATGGAGGAGATAAAAGTATTCTATGGGAAATATTAATGAATGTGACTTTTGATGAGTCAACTTGGTAAATAAGCATTTAATGAATCTTTTTTAAGTAAAAGTTTTTACTATAAATAATAGATAATAGATGTGAGAGCAAAGTGAATTTTTAGGCTGTCAAAACTATGGATCTTGCTAAACTAGCTCACTTATTTTAGTAATTAATAACAGATCAACATAAATAAGAATAGAAAGAGAACAAGGAAAAGAATATACCAGATATACGTGGTTCACCCAATTGGGCCACGTCCATAGGAAGATTATTTTCTATTATCTCCAGAAATCTCCTTCAATCTTACAAGAGAGCAACTACAAATAACCCCAATACAATTTAGCAGAGCTTGTGAGCACAATACAATGTGTTGTAATAGTGTCACGTGATGATGTGATGTGACTCCCTTGACCCTATTATATACCAAGAGATGGGGAGGAATTACTCTCACATATTGCATGTGGGATAATATAATTATCCATAATAACATCTCTTTACATAATAATGGATAATAAGAGAATACTTTACCATAATGAATATGGGATATAATGTATTACTATTTTACATAAGATTGTGGATAAATTCCGACATAATACAAAAACATTATTATCTTCCAAGGAATATAATTAATATATTCCAACACTCCCCCTTAATAATGGCTAGGAGAAAAGCCCTCACTAACACTAAGGAAGGAAGGAGTCATTACTGCTCCTCCTTGATGACAACTTCCCTCATCCCAAGTAAAGAACAAAGATGCACATACTTCGTTGCTGTTAAGGATTTGGTGAAGATATCGACTGTCTGCTGCTCGGTAGGACAATACACAAGAGAAAGAATGCCATCTACGACGAGACCTTCAATGCAATGAGCATTAAGGTCAAGATGCTTTGTCTTGGAGTGATATATTGGATTATAAGCAAGCTGAATTGCACCCTGATTATCACATTTCAACATAGTGGACGATTTCGGAATCAGACCAAGCTCAGTGAGAACATGCCGTAACCAAACTGCTTCTTTGGCTACTCTATACTCTGCTTCACACGAAGATAAATAAAGAGTCTTCACCTTCTTGCTGGACCAAGAAATCAGACATGAACCAAGTTGAAATATATAACCAGCAGTTGATCGTCGATCAAAACTGTCCCCTGCCTAGTCAAAATCTGTATATCCAGTAAGTGAAATTGTAGCACTGCTCGAACAAAAAACACCATAGTACAATGCCCCCTGTAAATATCTCAGAATTCTCTTGGCTTCTTGCCAACGACTTTCATGAGGTTGCTGCATGAACTGAGAAACCATACTGACGACAAAAGAGAGATCTGGTCTGCCGTGAGTTAAATATATCAAACTTCCCACGAGCTGACGATAAAGAGTAGCATCAACAAGAGGAGTAGTACACTCAACAGTTAACTTTACACCGGACTGAAATGGCGTGGGAGCAGGTTTACAATCACTCATATGGAAACGAGCCAATAAGTATGTAGCATACTTAGACTGAGAGAGAAAAATACCATCTGCCATATGCCAGATTTGAAGACCCAAGAAATAGTGCAACATACCGAGATCAGACATTTCAAACTGCTTTTGAAGATCACTTTTCATACTTTGAATTAGTACAAGTTGGCTTCTAGTGATGATAAGATCATCCACATATAACACAATAATGAGGATGTTATCACCAAAGTTCTTAACATACAAATTTGGATCAGATATACAACACTTAAAACCATTATTCAAAAAAATGTATCAATTTTTTCATACCAAGCCCTAGGTGTTTGTTTGAGACCATATAAAGACTTGTGTAATTTGCACACAAAACTTGATGATTCGACATTAATAAAACCAGGAGGTTGTTGCATATAAATGTCTTCATTAAGATTACCATTTAAAAAAACACTTTTAACATCCATTTGGTGTATTTCTCATTTATAAGATGCAACAAGAGATAAGATGGTTCTTATTGTATTCATTTTAGCAACATGAACAAAAGTTTCATTATAATCAATACCTTCAAGTTGATTAAAACCTTTCGCAACTAATCTAGCTTTATATTTTTCAATTTGTCCTTCTGCAGTAAAGTTAGTTTTATAAATCCACTTACAACCAACTAAATTCTTTCCCGAAGGAAGAGGAACAAGAGTGTTTTTCATAAGAGAATCATACTCATCAAACATAGCTTGTTCCCAATGAGGTTTACCCTTAGCTTGAGCATAAGAAGTAGGATCATATGTGGCCAAAACTTTGGTCAGAAGAGCAAATTTAGATCTAGTTCTACGGGCATTGGAAGGGTTACCGATGTCACTACCTACAGATTCAAGATTTTTTTGGGCCCAAACAGGAAGGTTAGAAGGAACATGAGTCACTTCAGGAGCTTCAAGACTTTCAGGTGGAACACTTGAAGAAGAGGGTGAACTAAGATCAACAACAGGCACAGTACTGGAAGGAGTAACAGATATAGGAGTAACAGATATAGGAGTAACAGGAGAGAATGGAATATTCAGGGTAACACGAGGTTCTACTGACTTAAGTGGTGGAGAGACTTCAGTAAATTAAACATCTCTTCGGATTATGACACTCTGATTAGAAGGATCAAATAACCTGTAGTCCTTGGAATCCTCAGCATAGCCAATGAATATACACTTGTGAGACTTGGGTTCTAACTTTTTTCATTTTTCATTAGGAATATGAGCCCAACATTCACAACCAAACACCTTAAAGTTACTAATATTTGGTTTTCTACCATTCCATTTTTCTTCAGGGGTAACATGCTTAACAACTTTTGTAGGAACTTTATTTAAAATCAAGTTAGCACAACTTATGGCTTTAGCCCAAAATTTCTTGTGTAATCCTTTAGAATAGAGCATACATCTAGCCATTTCAACTAAAGTTTTGTTTTTCCTTTCAACAACACCATTTTGTTGAGGTGTGTAAGGAACAATCTTTTGATGTTGAATTCCATGTTTAGATAAAAATGATTCAAATTATTTCTTAACAAATTCCCTCCATTATCAGTTCTCAAAGTCTTAATTCTTTTACCAGAATTATTTTTAACCAAAGATTTAAATGCTTGAAACTTAGAAAAAGTGTCACTTTTATTTTTCAAAAAATAAACCCATGATTTTCTACTAAAGTCATCAATAAAAGTAAGAAAATAGACTGCATGAGATATAGAAGGAACTTCAAGAGGAGCACAAATGTCACTATGAATTAATTGCAAAGATTCTTTAGCACGCCAAGCTTTACCTTTATCGAACATTTCTCTATGATGTTCACCAAGTACACAACTTTCACAAACACCGTTAGTAGACGAAATATTAGGCAAGCCATATACCATTTTAGTTAACATTTGCATTTTACCATAATTCAAATGACCCAATTTTTCATGCCATAATTTATTTTGCTCATTAGCATGAGCAACATAGGAATACAAAGGTTGTCGTTTAGTTGAATTAAAACCAACAAATTTATATAAACCAGTAGTATGATCAATAGGACCAGAAGAAACTACTTTAAAATTATGATTGATATATTTAAGAACATATTTATCAGGCCAAGCTTCAAATTTATATATTTTTTGATATGCACGATAAATAGAAAGCAAGTTGATGGGCATGTGTTCAACATGAAAAATATCTTTCAATTGACCATTAGCAACATTAACATTACCATAACCAATTACAGAAAGTTGTTTACCATCACCTATATATACTTTCTGAGATGCGTGTTTATTATTGTCATAAGATGTAAATAAAGAATCATTACCAGTCATATGTTTAGAAGCACCATAATCCATTATCCATTCCACATTAGAAGAACTATTAGACGAAACAACAAATGCACATAAAACTACTTGTGATTCATCAGAACCTTTCTTTTTAGCGTTAGACATTAAATGTTTTGCTTTAAAGCAATTCTTTTCAGGATGGTTAGTTTTACCACAATGTTTACAAGGATCATACACATTATTCTTCTTACTATTTTCATGATGTGCATTAGAAGCATGACCAAATTTATTAGTATGATTTGAAGTGTGTGAACTATAACCTTTAACATTACTAAAACTTTTCTTAGGATTCTTATTATGTGTCATAAGAGCCTTATTAGGTGAGACTTGTCCTGAAACAATCAACCTTTCTTGTTAAACTAGTTTACTTAGCTTAGCAATCATCGAAAGTAGGTTTCGTGGTATTTTGAGACAATTCAAGAGTCCTATTCCTAGTTTGGATGAACATGTCAAAACAAGATGGCAATTTTTGTTCTACAAGAATTATAAGAGCATTGTCTGTCTTCTTGTAATCTTTACCACAATTATTTAATTTTTCATTTAAAGTTTTCACTTCAGCAAGATATAATTCTACCCTTCCAAAGTTAATAGGATCTAGCTCAAAAATCTTCTTTTCAAGGTAATAAGCAGAAACATCATCAGATTTATCAAATAAAGAAGCAAGAATTTTTCATACCTCAACCGAGATGTCTTCTGCCTCAATACTTACCTGAAGACTATCTGAAACCGTTTGACCAATGGAACCTCTTGCTTAATCACATTTATCTTCCCATATAGCCACATCTTTAGCATCGACAGGTTTTTGGTGTTCGACATTAACAATCCTCCATAGATTCTTACTCCTGAGAACATCAATCATTTTTCTTTTCCATGCAAGATAGTTAGGACCAACTAGTTCAGGAACATAAGCTACTTCTGAAGTTATAATGATAGAAATATTGACAAGAAACCCAAATGCTAGAAATGACAAGAAAAAAAGTGAATAATAGAAAACTGATACACTTTACCATGCGGATCTGAAGAAACACAGTAAAAAAACAGAGAAACTTTACTTACGGCCTCTTTTAAAAAAAATACCAAGAAAAGTCACTCGCGGGTCTGCCACAATAAACTCGCGAATACTCGCGGGTCTCTGCACAACAAGGTCGCAATTAGATCTGATACTCACAGGTCGCGGTTATGCTGAAGCACTCGTGGGTCTCTGCACAGGAGGGTTGCAAGTATACTGAAGTAAGAGCGAGTTTACAGTAGAGCAGGCGCAAGTATGCCGTAGCACACACGGGTCTGTACACTGAAAGTCACGGGTCTGCAGTATACTCATGGGTTCGTAGTAGGGCAAGTCGCGCTTACATGCGTTGTCTGCGAAGGGAAAGTCGCGAATCTCCAATTTTAGGCCGAAAACAATGCCGATTAAGCCACTGACGGAAACCTGCACAAAGTCTACCAAACTTGGACGAAAACAACAGATCTGACAACCGAAAGATAGATCTCCTTGAGGAGAATCCAAAAATCATATAGATCTACAGAAAAAAAACATCAAGAAACCCTTAAAAAATTTCTGCAAAAAACTACACAACAAAGTTAGGGTTATAAAAAACCTGCAGAATCATGCTCATATCTGAAGAGAAGCCTAATGGCTACCAGATGGAAATCAAATCTACAAGAATAAACAATTCCCAGATGATAATAGTTATTGATAGAAAGCTATAGAAGGTGCTAGATCATAGGAACCAGCTTTGATACCATGTCAGAACTATAGATCTTGGTAAACTAGCTTACCTATCTTAGCAATCAATAACATATCAACATAAATAAGAATAGAAAGAGAACAAAGAAATTAATACACCAGATATACGCGTGGTTCACCCAATTGGGCTACGTCCATGGGAAGGTTATCTTCTATTATCTCGATAAATCTCCTTCAATCTTACAAGAGAGCAACTACAAATAACCCCAATACAATATAGTAGAGAGCTTGTGAGCACAATACAATGTGTTGTAATAGTGTCACGTGATGATGTGATGCGACTCCCTTGACCCTATTATATACCAAGAGATGTGGAAGAATTACTCTCACATATTGCATGTGGGATAATATAATTCTCCATAATATCATCTCTTTATATAATAATGGATAATAAGATAATACTTTACAATAATGAATATGAGATATAATGCATTACTCTTTTACATAAGATTGTAGATAAATTCCGACATAATACAAAGACATTATTACCTTCCAAGGAATATAATTAATATATTCCAACATAGTCAAGTTGAATGAATAAAAACCTACCATAAGCTTCCAATTCATGAAAGTTGAGAAAATGCAAAAGCAAAGCTGTAAATATGAACCCCTTAACAATCGCTTATGCAAAAGCATGATGTATAATTTGAAAATATGGCTTCGAAAAACTTTGAGGGCAATGGTTGCATATGTGAATCATTTTTGGCATTATTTCAAAGATTTACTAAATTGCTAAAACACATATAATCATAAACAACTTTTTTTCCAATTATGAAATTTGTGAACCAATTAATAAAGGTTTTATGTCTCAACTTAAAGGCATGTTTATTCATACACATACTACAAAGCATTGGAGGAGTCCCAACTGATTTTGCATTATGGAAAAGTTTTATCAAATTTCTAGAAACATGTTGACTTTCTTTTATCTCAAAAAAAATTAAAAATTAAGAAGGATGATGTAAGTTGAAATTTAGCTAGTAAGTTTAAACCTAATGTTTGGTATTGTTTTGCTCAAAGATCTCAATGTTACCTAATGTTTGATATTGTTTTGCTCAAAGATCTCAATGTTTTTTTCCCTTATTGATAAGATTGCAGATTTTATTTTGGAAGAGAGGACATGCTTTTGGGTAGATATGGTCTCTTTGATAAACCATGGTCCTTAGTGTTTAACTTAGATACCTTAACTATTACAACTCCAACTCCGATATGGGTGACATTGTGGAATATTCCCTTACATTTGTAGATTCTACAAGTGTAGGAAAAAATGGACATACATTGGACACATTTATTAAGTGCTTTGCACTCCAAGAAAAACAAGAGCTACTTTTGAAATCACTACATGGATTCCTAATAAAAAAAGACGAAGAGAGGATTTGGTACCTTTAAATTTAGTTATGTTCAAATAAAAAAGGGCATTTTATTTTTGTGATTAGTTGATTATTCCCTTACAATAAATGGATTGGATTGTCATTTTACAACATGGAGGGAAAACTTGTTATGCAGTAAAAAAATTTATCGTGGGAATATTGTGTTTGTGAGAATTAAGAAATGGAAAGTCATTTTGTGATGGAGAATGTGATTTAGAAGGTGAGTGCATGTTCCAAAGATACCATTCACGAGCTTTGGTTTGTGTATTTTTAATTAACATTCAGATGTGCTAATAATGTTAGAAATCAACAATATTATCCCTTACAATTTATGTGATAACGTCCAAAAATGGAAAAATCATAGAAAAAGATCAATCTTTTTACATAACTTATGGGAATTGCATATATAACATTCCTCATAACCTATGTGCTAATAATGTTAGATATCGACAATATTATGCCTTACAATTTATGTGATAATGTCCAAAGATGGAAAAATCATAGACAAATATCATTAATCTTACATACTTATGGGAACTGGATATATAACATTTCTCATAACCTATGTGCTAATAATGCTAGAAATCAACAATATTATTCCTTACAATTTATGTGATAATGTCGAAAATGGAGAAATCATAGAAAAAGATCAATCTTCTTACATAACTTATGGGTTAGATATGTTTCATCACTTAACTCATTTTAAAGTATTTGTGTCATCACTTATCCTTGATGCAATTTTGTTTTCCAAGTATATATCCTTAACCCCAATCACTTCCCTTCATTTCGAGGATGGTACCCAAGGTAAACCCTAGATTCTTCAAGGCACAAGGCCAATCAACAACAAGGCTCGAAGTTGTTCCAAAAATATACTCATTATGAACTCAACATGTCACTTGGGGGAAGAGAAATTGGGAGGGGAGGATAACACTCCATCCCACAACCACTTGAGCTAGACCCAATTAACTCCCTTAATGCAATTTAAAAGTAATAACTATTGATTAAATTTGTTGGATTATTATTATTTGGATTTCAAACAAAAGTAGATGGTCCAAACACATTCCTCCTCCATAATATAAATTACATTTTAACACATGACATGTTTCATCTCTTTGCACCATTAGGGCAATTGTTAGTGATATACTTCTTTAAAAAAAGGTCTCCTTGAGGAACACTTATATATATCACACTCCTATGCTCCATTGTGTACCTTTGATGAATTCATGCAACAAGCAAACTTTTGTTGCAAAACTAAAACATTCCAAACACATGCATTCTATTTGAAATTGTGTTATTGTGAAATATGGTTGACGATGATATATTCGCTATTCAATTTATTAATGAAGATCATCACAACAATACTCATAATAAGTATTCACACAATCTTGCTCAACAAATTTGCAAAAAGGATAAACAAGTCTATTAGTTTTAAAACTACAAACAAGTACATATGGTTTAGGCTAATTAAACATACTTGGACACATCAATGGCCATATTATATTTAAATCTCCATATGTATTTGATGAAGACAACTTTGCTCGTATACATGCTTGTAGAGGTCATGCATTGAAAATTATTCAAACCCCGCAAGTTTTTGATGATGGATTCTAGTTGAAATCATGGTTCTTCTTGTGGTTCCACTTGAATCATGGTTTCACCATGCTCTAAGGGGTTTTTCATATCTTTGAATCAACCTATAACTTTAAGAAAAACTTGAAGTACATTGAATTAATTGAAACCATGAAATTTTTTTAACTGGATTTCAATGATAATCACTAGAGAAAGAGTGTTTTGCATAAACTTTAAACAACATTCTCATAGTATAACTATCTAACTTTGCCTATGTCCATGATTTGAATCAAGTATCTATTTGAGTCTAGAAGCCTATGAAGACTTTGAAAAAATCTTGGATCGAAAAGCTTGTGGGGTATATTGGATAAAAATGACACTAGTGAATAAGTGGACAAAGTCAACAATTTTTTTTATTGATTTTTTGTGCTAAATCCACTAGGAATTTTGTTGTAAGTTATACTTGCACTAGATTGATGAGAACTTTTCCCTTCCAAATCATCAATTTTTCATAAAAATGAATGGATCAAGGTGAAACTTTGTTTTGTTGAAAACAATAGACTCAATAGAAAGGTTGAGTTTACCCACTTTTTAACTTGCTCTCGATTTATCCACTTGGTAATACCCTTATGAGTCTTCAAAGTAGCTTACTTGAAAGACTTTCAAAGATTGCTTGGAAAATATTTTATACAAATTCCCATTTAATTTTTGAAGGAGTCTTCTGAAGTTTGGAATGTGGAGGGATGAAGTAATGTGGAGGAAGCACATGAACCCACACTCTACATTAGTTTGGAATGTGGAGGAAACAAAAATGCAAAGTGAGCAAGTAATCTCAATTTTCAACATGTTAATAGAGAGTTCAATACTGAAGCGGATGCTCTCTCAAAACAAGCACCAAATTTGGTAGAAGGATTAATCCGCTTTGAAGAATTGAAGGATTTTAGAATGGTGTCTCAAGGCACACTTTCTATATTCTGATAGGGGTTTGAAAAAACTTTTATTTTGATATCTATAATTATATATATGTGGTTGTCATATAATATGGTTTTTTCTGGTTGTAGCTTTTGTTTTTGTCATTACTGGAAGACTGTATATGTCTTTATAGTGGCTTGTTCAACTATAGTGTTGGTGAAATGTAGTTAATAGAGTTGTTAGTAAGTGGGTGGTGGTCAATTTAAGACAACATGAATTACTGAATATTAGTTGCAATTTATGGGAGGTATTTTGCTAGAAACATGGGGGGGGGGGGGAACAATGGATTTAGACATGTCAGTTACTATGGGTTGTCTAGTATTGTATACTTTGATTCTCAATATGAATAACAAGTATAATATATATATATATTATTATTATTATTATTATTTTATTTGTGTGAAAAAAGAGAGAGCATATATATATATATTTATTATTATTATTATTATTTTTGTGTGAAAAAAGAGAGAGCAAGTAATGCAAAGAAAGCACATAGCCCCACACTTTGCATTAGTTTGGAATGTGAAGGAAGGTGGAATGTAGAGTACCCACCTAACCTTCCCCTTGCTTTGCATCTCTGCATGGCACATGACTTTTCATCTCCACGAGGACTCATTGTATCCTTGCACGACCTCAGGTTAATCTCTCTCGATAACCATGATTCACTTCATATGTGGAACTACCAGCTAATAGAATTGTTCATCACATGGTACACAATGGTTGAATGAAAGCTGCAAGGAAACTAATTCTTTAATAGAAAGAGGTGTTGAAATTCTTTGTCTTGTTTGTCAAGGTGGAAGAGGAATGAAATTGAAGAAATTATTTTTGACATTGAATGGATTTGCCATTGGGAATTTTTTGGACATCGAGTGCAATTTGGAAATTGATGAATCTATTTGGTTGTCATGAACACAAATCGATTATCCATTCAAGAAATGATTTGGCATGATTTACTAAATATTGTGATCTCTATAAACTTGGGACAAAGCTTTCTATAGTGGTGGAGTTCTACACAGTGAATGTTCATCACCTTGGAAATAGGGAGTTGAAGTCAAAATATTGTAGAGTTTGATAGTTGGAGTCATTGATTAGGGTTTAGAGAGCGGGTTGTTGAGTTGGAATTTGTTCACCATTCATTTGGGAGCAAAGATGACAACCTTCTTTGGGAGTAGGATATCTAATGCTATGCATAGAGTAAGAAGAAGCTTTACCATATCTAATGCAATTACTAGAGCCCAGATTCCGAAGCAAAGGAAAATACATAGTTGCTACTACAACACACAATCACTTGTGCATTGAGGGGTGAGTCTTCTCCAAGAGGAGGGTATTCATTTAATGCTTGATTCTAATTCCATAGGTAAGGAACTCAAGATGAATGCTATATTTTTTGGAGTAGTGTTAAGAGTAGATTGAAGGTAGTTTACCTTTTATGTATCCACAAGTCATTAGCATAGGATCAACAACACTCTAGTCGAGCATGAATTGTAATCTGCATCTTTATGATGTTTCTTAGAGCCAAGCAAGCCTTCCCTTTAATGTTGGTATTCTCATTTGGGTTTCCAAGGTAAATCATTGTGTTCCTACATGGAAACATATGTGTGAGCCTATTGTTTTGAATCCTTTAATGAATGCACATTAGCATAAATTTAATAAACTCAATCCAAGGATAATATATAATGGTTAATCTATATAAGAAAATGTATTCCACATTTAAAATTTAGTAGTATCTGCATTGGTAAATAATGATTGACAATTAGTTGGGTGATTTGATTTCATATTGGTATCAAAGCAATGAATCCTTGACCTGAATATGTTGTTGTAAGGAAACGATGGGAAATATCCGAGGAGAGAATGACTTAAGGAGCTACATGCCATTAATGAAAAAAATCAAAACAAGAACTTTGAGTTGAGGAGTTGCAGTGGCAGATCATTTAAGAGGATGATGAGGAATTAATGTATTATCTCCAAGAAGACATTGAGGAAATTAAAAAGATAGAGCTCTCCATTGTAGAGAAATCAACTTTAGGCAAATAATAGAGGATAGAGACAAACATGTCACCACGTTCCATTTTCCAATATGAATCAACAAAAGAATCCATTGGGAGCTTCAAGAAGCATACAAAAAAAATTGGTTTGACATTGTTGATGAAGATGGATTATGTAGGGAAAGGCATGAGAAAAAATGGCCAAGGGATGAAACAACTAATCATGGTTGAATGTACAGCACGAAGGAGTTGGTTACTTTGGCGAGATAGTGATGGATGGTGAATTTTAAAAGATTCCCAAAACAAAGCACCTTTGGGTGCAATTGGAAGATGAATCATTCTAGCCAAGAAGATTGATTTTGTGAAGGCCAAAAGAGCTAAGAATGAAGCCACTTCTAAGGAAAAGCAACCAACCTTGGATGGCAATTCAAGGAAGTTGATTGAAGAAAGAAGGCATCTATTACAACAAGTTCAAGCAAGCTACGAGAAGGACAATGAAGTGAACCTTCAAGAATTTGAAATTTTTTTAACACTTGAAAAGACAGGTGAATAATGTAATGAGGTCAATGGTGGCCTATATAAATATGGTAAATAAATTAATCCCATTTTACTTGTTTTTTTTTTGCGATAAGAAAGTGCACAAATAAAAGGAATGTAAAGAAAGCAAGGTATGTTCTCTTTGTGGTAAGACTAATCATGTTTTTGCTATATGCCAATGGACGAAAGCATTTGAGAAAGGTTTCATGTGCTTTGGGAGGAAGTGAGGCTCACGTTGCTACTCTCCAAACTATTGCATAGAGAAAAAGAAGAAGGTTGTTATAAACAATGAGAGTAGACACAAAAAGTGTTGTAGAAACTACCAAAAGAAAGGGCATTCAGTGGAAACATGTTGGAAACTTCATTCTGAACTCAACCCTTGGAAGAAGAAGGGAAATATTATGTAGAGATGGATGTTGAGGATCCTGCGTAAGAAGGATTTGAAGAGCTAGCTTGTGCAAAGGCGGCGAAGAAGGAAGAAGCCAATTCCCTCAAGCAGTAGGAATTGAGTCAAAGTATTCTTTAAGTTCAACAACACAACTAGTTCAAGAAGAGCATGGTAAAAGGTCTTCTCAACAATGCTAAAGTGATTTTTTTCAATCTTGCTAAGAATAGACATTGAGATGCTTGGAATTTGCATGCTTGATGCCACCATGACACAAAAGACAATAGGTAAACTACAAACAAAGTAAAATCTATATTATACAATAACTTACCAAAATCAAAATGATGGAAAATAAAAGGTCGGAGTTGAAGACACAAGGGAAAAAATCTATCCAATGGAAGGATTTAGTTTCTTGTAGTTCAAGGAGCAATTAGTGAATACAAGACACTAGATAGACAGAGGACAACAACCAAGGGAATTGCAAATGCTATAATGTCAACTCACATCCATATAGAAGGTATAATTGATCTTTTGGAATTTATGATTGAATTGCATCCATTGTGAGAGATGGAATTAATGCACTTTCTTACAACAATAGAGTATGTGCAAAGGACAAAGAATGTAGCAGTTATAGGTAATTGAACCATAATGAAGCTAGAGGAAAACAAACATCATTATTGAGGCCTCTTGAGCCTGGACAAGCAATGCAAATTGCTATAAGGGTGCAAAATTTATTTAAGGAATGCATGCCTTTATCTTTGTGAAGAGTTAAGGCATGGCATATGAATTAAATTCCTTGTAGCCAACAATCCAGATGGAAATGAAGTATTCTTCAAAAGATGACATAATTTATCTCAAGAAAGTGAATGTTTTTGGGGACCAAAAGCCTTTGAATGAGGAGGTGTGATCTAAATGGATCCATGAGATAATGAAGCATCCTTACACGTCTTCCGGTGTCATGGAATTGCTTCACAATTATAAAATATTCTCTCTCTCCTAATTCATAAGGTTCCCTTATGTTCAAGAGCAACTTTGTGTCCAAGTTTGGAAATAGGCTTGCAAATGCTTTTGCAAAATCTTGGATCAGAAGTCTTGTGGAGTATCTTGGATAAAAATACTCTTTTGAAATCTTCAAAGTAGGCTTGAAAGCCTTTGAGAAATATGTTGGAAAAGGCCTTTCTACAATTCCTCGTTTAATTTTTGAAAGAGTCTTTAGTAAGTTTGGAATGCGAAGGAAGGAGGATTGCATATAGAACAATTAATGCAGAGGAAGCAAAGGTGGCTTGCAAGTTTTCCACCTTTGTTTAGGCACATGTTCTTAGGTGTTGTTGGATTAATGTCTTCTTGTGCCTTACACCAAAAATTGGTCAATATCTTGTAGGTAATTGTTTGTAATTTGTGCTGGCAATGTTATTAGAAATCCCATATTCACTAATTAATTCTTGAGGATGGACACTAAAATTATTCTCAGTTTTAAAACACACGCACACACATCTATATAAATAATAGAAATCACACATTTTAAAATCTTAAATCGGCTTAAGAGATAGTATTAGAGTAAGCATGGTATGTTTTGTTTTCATATGAGGAGTGTTATCACCCATACTCACACCCTTATAGATATAGTCCTAAAGCTCAAGGTATGGTTTTGATGAAACTAAGAGGGAGGCTCTTCTCCAACTCAAAGGAGGCTTCCCTAGATTAATATTACTAGAGATTGCAATGAAGTCAAAGGTGAAATGAAGAGATTGATCTAGCCAAATGATTTATGATTTAGTTTTAAGAAGTATGGATGAATGGATCAAAGACTGGTGTCTTATCCATTAGGCAAAATGAGGTCAACCAAGGATCGTATGAGGCTTAAAGAAATGATTAGAAAGGATCAAGGCTGAAAATTTTCAAACCCTAGTAAGTCTCTAATTGCTTCACCAACTTCAAAAATCTAACAAAAGGAAAACCCTAGATTGTATATTTTCAAATAGTATTGAAGGATGCTTTTCATGAAAGGGATAAGAGAGGATACAACCACTATTTGAGATACATCCACAACTTCAGCACTTCAAATAGACAATCACCACATAAAAGGGAAAGTACTTACTCCATTAGTTCTCAAGACCATTAAAATTTGGAGATCCCATCCATCAATGAAACATGAGCAACAACAAACCATCTAATGGAGCACTTTAATCAAATAACCATGAGAAAGCAAAATCAAAAAACCATGAGAAAGCAAAATCAAACAACCATGAGAAACCAAATATATTCAACTAAGCTCTAAGGGGTTTCTTCTCCAATCCAACCATGAAAATGAATGAGGAAGGGCTACTCTTTATATAGAGATTTAGCTCAACTTCCTTTATTATAAAATAACAATTCTCTCCTAGTTCCACAATTCATTAAAAAAACTCTCCAACAATAGAATAAAGTGGTTAAGATCGACTTTTCTCTCCAAACAAAACAATAAAATAATGCTAGTACATAACCAATTCATGTTGTGAAGGCAATGATGAGTGAAATAATGAGGTGGTTATGAAAAATACCTTCTCGAAGGGAAAGGTCCCATGAAACATGTGTAAAATAGTTCCAAAGGTGAGATTTCCCCAATAAATAGGCTTCCCAAAGGAAGCATGACTCTCCAAGTGAAAGTGTGCCATCCAAGTGGCACATGTGGACAAAATGTTGTGTGGCTCTTTAAATGACAGTTTTGAAATTGCCAACTTCCTCAATATTTATTGAATTTTCTATTTAACCATTTTTCAAAAATCCCATGGCACTTTGCATCTAATGGCGATGAGTTGGAATAATTCTAGACACTTTGTTAAAATATAAATGCTCTCAAAGCTAAGATGCCCCTCAAAAAGGCTCAAAATCTAAGTGCCAACTTATTAATACATGTGCAAAAGCTAGATCCATGGAAAAAGGAGCACACTAATCAAGATAGAAGCATAAATCCAAGAGCAAAGTCCCCACAATACTCAACCAACCTCATGAAATAAGGGGTCATACCCTTCTCCAAGCCCTAAAGTACAATCATGCATCAAAATGTGTGCTAAGAGAGAAGATTAAATGGAGCATTCCACTAGCAAAGGTAATCAATAATGTCAAGATGCCATCCAAGTTACAAGAAGTAAGAGTGCTCAATGGAAAATGTGTGTTATGCCACCAAACATGTGTGAGAAGGGAGGGAACTCCAAGGAAACTAATCATAAGTCATCTCCAAGTGTAGACCACTCCAAATGAGCTAGAGTGCTCTAATAGAAAGCCTCCATATATCATCATGAATACAAACCAAAACTCCACCAAAAATGGTAGTCCATGTCATTCATGGGGGATTCACTAGAAGGCAATATAATACCACGTTCATTCATATTGTGGTATTAAATATTCATGAAAACCTAAAAGTTATATTGCTTATATATTAAGGGGCAAAGGGTTTTTGTTATTTAATGTAACAATACAAAAATACTTTGGGGTCTTTTATATATGGGCGGGCTGAAAAATATCCGCCAAATGGAGATGGCGGGATCACGGCCGGATGAGAAATCAGGTTGAGGAAAGGCTTGGTCTTACCAGTACGCAGGGAAATCGCGTCTTGAGGCATGCTTGAGGCCAAGGGGTTTCGTGGTGAAGTGGGTTTCCAGACGATCATAGTCGAGAGACAGTGGTCATTGACAACCAATTGTTACCAATAGCACTCAGCCAGTTGTTACCAATAGCCTTGGGAGGCTCTAAGCCTCCAGGGCCTGTTATAGGCCCTCGATAGGCCTTGGGGGCTTGAATACCCAACCACTCGTGCCTATTACAGGCCTTGGGAGGTTTAGTCTGCCTCCTAGAGCTTGTTACAGGCCGTGGGGGCTTGGATACCTATCCCACTACAGGCTTAGTCAGCGATTGGGGAACTGCAACATGCAATCTAAATGTTGTACTATGTGCATTGACTCTAGTGACATACAAGAAGTGATCTCCTATCTCTTCATTAGACCATTAGATGTTGCAAATCATAACGATATGTGGTTGAGTAATTGCATTGTGGGTGAAGTAATGTGCATCCACAATATACATCGAAAGAAGCAAGGTGCATTGTAGAATGCATGTGGGGTGATAAGAGGGGTATCATATCAATATACTAGGTAGAAATATAAAGGGGTATAAAAAATGTCAATGAAAAAATTGATACATACAATATCTAGTGAAAATAGGGGTTTTTTTAAATTGGGAAGGCATATTGGGAGGGGGGGTTAAAAAAACCGATTTTGGAAGGTATTTTCCAATATTTAGTGAAATTAGGGGTATTGTTTCATATGCCATGAACGAACGTGCTATGATAGCATTTTATTGAGTGAAGCCCTTGTGATGTCATTAAGGTGTCAAATTAGCCCCACAATCCGAGGGCACTTAATGAAAATATGATCAATGTGTCATGAGCAAGAGACATGTGAGTGAAGTGCACCATAATCTCCTGGAATATTCTAGCTAGGAGGCCTCAAACCCACATAACCATCAATAATCATGTTATCAAATATCCCATAAGAAATACTTCATTAACAAGCAATTATTAACACTTTACAACTTAGGGATACCCTAAGTTGATGGGTTCCCAATCAATGAATGAACAAAGTGTTAGATAATTACATTAACAGTTAAACAAAAATAATCCAAGCATGTAAATATCACCAAGAGGAGAGAATATCAATGATCAAGACACCATCCAATAGCTATTAGCACAAATATAACATGAGGATCCATCAACTAATCACCAATTGAGGCATTAAAACAATAAAAGCCATAACTTTAACATCAAACACCCAAGATATCCAACAATTGCATCAACCCATCAAGAAGCTTTGTGATGAAAACCACAAGTGTAAGGCCTCATACAATACGAGGGGTGATGAGGAACATAAATATAATATTTTGGAGAACATCAACTAAAAATTGTAAATTGACTTTGAACGCAAATAAGATGAAGTGATCCCAATTGAACTTTATGTTGCACCTCTTGACATAATTATTCCTTTTATCATTCAAGTGATTACTTGTAAAAACATTGTCCACTCAACTTACCCTCCTATATTTTTATCCTCGTAATATTAGTCTAGTATAGACTTTCATCCATCTTAAACATTTAACCTTATTTCAGTTTTATTTTCGCATCTTTTAAATTTTTCACATGCTCCCCTTTTTTTTATTATCTTTTGTTGGTGATTCTTTTCTTTGCATTTCCCTTCACCATTTTTCACATGTCGCTCCTTAACTTGCATTAATCCTTTCCAATTATGACATGCATATAAAATGAAAAGGTTAACATATTTTAACACTGCAAAGGTTGACATATTTAAACACAAAAAATGTGTGGTCAACAAAATACTTTCATCTCCTCTATGGTAAACATTGGAGAATGGTTTGTTATTTATAAGGATTGAAAATTGAAATTTACTTTTCAAGATGGACATTTTTATTCCTTTGGGTAACAACTAAGACGGATAGAAAAATGTTGAGATTATTTATCTAAAGTAATGGAGTGCAACTTTAACTAATAAGTTGCAATAGTTTGGTTAAGGACTTTCTAATTTTACTTCAGTCTCACAAAATTCGTGACATGTAATATATCCAACCATGCCAACATTTTAATACTTTTATTATGTTGATCAATGCCTATAATATACCATAATATATTTACCCTGTAATGCATTCCCCTCTCTGAAGCATATGTTTTACCACGGCCTTTTAATTCAATCGTAGTCGTTATATCTGTTCAATGACCATAGATCTAATTTGGGCCATTGATAACTATAACAATTGTGGTGACTTTGTCTAATAATGCTTGTGAGTGGGAGTCAAGACAGATGTGTCCAGTCTTAGTAGACTCCATGGCAATGGATGAAGCCTTCTTAAAATCAAACCAGACATCGATATAGCTTCTTCATTTTGATGGTAACCAATTAGTGTATGTGCAAAGGTTTCATGAACTAAAAATGCAAGAAATGAAGGTTTTCCATTGTGTTTCGACTTTATTGTGCAAAGCCACATATTTTTCTTTTAGGAAACCCCATTAGCACAATGACCATGACTAAAAAACCAACATTGCATGGAAATCTCTTCCCATTAAACTTCCAGTTCGAATATAGTTGAGGATGCACCCATAGCATTAGTTGTTGACATGTAGGAAACATAATACTAGTAATATAAACAATCTACCTTGATAAGATACAAAAATAAATGTAGGTTAGGGTCTTTAGAGTTAAGATTAAGTTAGGGTTTCAATAGCTTTTTTGGTTTACTCAAGTCATCTAGAATTTATGTATAGCAATGACATTGTTAAATACACATAAATACCATTTTAGAAGGAAAACCATGTCTTTATTAATTTCTATAGAGGATTACATGGTGCAAAATTAGCCTTTATAGATGAGGCTATACATCCAAAATCATCCTTTATAAATGAAGCTATATGTGTTGAAAATGAAATAAAACATAAGTTGAAGACAAGTGCAATCATATGTCCATCAATCCATCTCATACCCTCATCCTCATCAACAAAAATATAACATGAAGCTTGTTCAATAGAAGTAAATCATGGATTGGAAGTAGAGCCATCTCCACTTTTGCTTGCATCATCGGTATCATCAATATCAAGAGTAGTAAGAGAGAGTTCCAAGTCTATACATTATGCACCCACATCCCACTGTTTATGAGGCCCACTTATATATTCTTCACTCATATGAGACACAAGGAGTAGGTTTGAATGCACATATACAAGATACTCTGCCTTTTGTGATCCCAACCTATTGCACTTCACTGAATGAATGAAACCATAGGTGCTCTAATTCATGTCCGCTGATGAAGAGATTTCCACTTGTGATAGAATACAAGTGGCAAGGCTTTGCAAATATAAACCATTTTCCCCATGATAGGCCCACCATTTAATTGGTTTCATGCTCCTCCTTTCATCCAAATATTATATATTTGCAAAATCCCCGAGTCCAACAACAAAACACGCAAATTCTTCCCTCACTTCACTTTGCATAGAAATTGGAAGCAACTTTTGGAAGGATTTCCTCACTCCAATGGCCACCTCATTTTCCTTATGTGGGGCCTTTGTCTTCTCATTGCTTTGAGAAATGAGTTCTTCATCATAAAATTTTGGATTCAGAGCATGTGCCAAAGTGTGCAATAGAGTGTTAAATGCATTCCACCTTGCAACAATGATGGACCTCACATGTTCTGCAAAATCAACCTCAACAAATAAAATAGTGGGATCCTCCTATGAAATAATTTCAATGGTTCCTCAACCATGGTATCCATGTCATCATAAATCTCTCCCAAGAAAGGTTTGTCTTTGTCCATGTAATGTGAACTTGAGAAATAATTCTATCTTGCTCCACCAATCCTTCACACCATACTTCCCCTCTCTGAATCTGCCTGTCTGCACATAGCCCAAATTGCACCCACCACCATACTCATCAATGCAGGTGTGACCTCAATAAGATGACACATCATTATGAATTTTGAGGCATATCTTGTCTCAGAAAATTTGAGCAACTTTAATTTGGAGTATTCTCAATATATTGCTTGAGACTAGTGGTGGTTGGTGATTAATTTTATGATATCCCTAGCCTTCCCCATGACCACCTTAATCCATGCAGTTTTAGACTCAAACTCTTCTAAAATCATATTTAAATTATGAACAATGCAAGGAGTCCAAAATATATGATTGTGTCTACCCTCAACAATCAAGGCTGCAAACTTACAAACCGGTGGCACATTATCTGTGATGACTTGCACCACATTTTGTGGGCCTACTTGCTCAATAGTAGTAATTAAAATGTCAATAGTGAATTTACTATATTTTATCTCATATGAACAATCTTCTTCTCTTTAGAACACCGTTCCTTTTGGTGATGATGCAATGACATTAATCAATGGCATGTGCCTTGTATCCATCCATCCATGTGAAATAATGGAAACCCTTGAGCTAATCCATGAGCTACAAATGGGTTTTAAAACATCCTCAAGAAGATTCCTCTCTTTCTTGAGCAAATTTGTTCTAGTTTTTCATAGTTTGACCACTTGAAACCCTGAGGGGTTGTGTTAATTTCCCTCACCAAATATTTCCAATAGGGGACCAAACCACATTAAAAGGGATACCACAAGCATAGATTTCCCTTGCCACTCTTGTCTTAGCTTCTTCTCTCCCTTGATTGTTCAACATCTTCAACAACCTGTTATGTTTACTCGCACTAGCAGGTTTTGAAGTCCCTTCTTCAAGTTGTACCACCCTCCTTTTCCTTGCTTCACAAACAATCCTTAGCTCACGACTAGAAGCCAAACGAGTATTTCCCCCATTACCAATATTGCTAATATTTCTTCTTTGTTCTTTCAACCTTTGAGCATCATTATGTTCTTTAACAAAAATGGTCCTCACCTATGCATTTTCGGTATGTGCACAAACACCAATACCTATGTCCCCTTATTGCAAAATGTGAACCTTGACTCTTGTCTAAGAGCCCCTAAAAGTCTTGTCATTCTCACATAAATTACACTCCCATTCACATGAACCCCCGCCATCCAATTACTTCATCTTGGTAACATACTTCCAAAGAGGATAGTATCCATGTTGATTGTTTGCTTGAGGAGTTGCAGTGACTCTACATATGGTAGATTGAGAAGCCATAAATGGTGTAATGGTGTAAAACAATAATAAAGCTGTAAAAACCATAAACAATATATAAATAAAGCTTTAGAAGCCATGAATGTTGTAAAAAGAGCAGAAAGAGAAACTCACCAAATATATTGCGGCCTACAACCTTCTTCTTGTAGTCCACAACTTTCCTCTCGCTAGAAATGCAACCAAACTTGCTCCTAATGCTCCAAAACATAGCCAAAATGCTTCATGTTGTTGTAGGAATCTCTTATTGCAAAAGAGTGTGAGGAAAGAATGAATGAAGAACTTTGTTATAGAAAATAATAAGTTGTTAGGGTTTCTAACTTTCTAGAGAATTCTATTTTTTGTTTAATTGAATTGAGTGAAAAAAATCAGTTAGTTATGTTAAAATAATAATTAAATTTCCTACGTGGCCCCTAATTAATCGATTTTATGCTTTAGGGGGGTCCCATAGCCCTCACATCAACAAACACGGCCTTGCAGCAAAGCAAAAATTGCTGGAAATGTGGGCGATTTTGGCTAAAACGATACAGAAATGTCACTAATTGTACCTTGTGATGTTTCCAAATCAAGAAATGGTGCACGGTACGATTGTCGATGTTTCCATACCATTTCGTACCCGTTTCATGGTTTCCGTACTATTTCGGTATGGGTACGGCCTCTAGGGTGATGTTTCATGCAACATAGCTATATGTTGAAGGTCACCTAAGTGTTAAATTGTAGTTGTCAAGGATCTACACCATGCCCATGTATGTACTTTCAAATTATGGGTACGGCCTCTAGGGTTACGTTTCATGCAACATAGCTATATGTTGAAGGTCACCTAAGTGTTAAATTGTAGTTGTAAAGGATCTACACCATGCCCATGTATGTACTTTCAAATTATTCGACCCACTTTTCCATAACTCTACCTTCTTTGTTCCATTCATCTCCAGTCATCGATCCATTAAAACCCTACGCCTCAACTTCAATCACCTAAATTTATTCTTATGAACTCAAATTTGTCAAAGAAGCTCGCAAACCCTTTGCAATTCAACTAGATTTTGATGCAATGACAAAGATTCCAATAACTCTAGGTGGAAAACCCCTAAGATGATCTCCATTGTAGATAGCACTTTCGTTTGGTGCCCTCCTTCATTGGGGTAGTATAGTTGGCCTCACATTGAGTGGCGTGGGCCAACGAAGCCATCAAATTCATTAAAGAGCTATAGTTCCATGGATATGGAAAACTCTCCTTCCAACATTCTAAGGAAAAATCCTCCACTTGTTGGTAAGGTAAATGGAACAAACTAACAAACTTCATGAAACATTGTAAGCCCTTGACTTTGTGTTGAATAAATTACAACCCATCTAAGAGGAGGAATCTACTTGACCTTATATGCGCTATGATGGATGGACGATGAAGGTGACTTCCATGGTTTATGCGGGAGCATGAGCACCTTGGATTTGGGATCCATCCTGGAGAATGATCACGATGTATTTCAGAAGGTGGAGTTGCATGTTAACCTGGCCCTTCCTTTTCCTCCAACTTTAATATGAGCTATGCATTTACCACCTTTGATTGAACAACTCACTTATTTTGAAAGATTGATGGTGTAATACCCCTAGTTTGAACCTTGTAATGTATTGAATTAGATTATGTAAACTGATGTAAATGTGCTAGTATGGATTCCTAGTGCGGAGCTCAAGGCCAAGTCCCGACCAGTGAATGGCCAGGAATGTATGATGTAAATATTTCTATATGGACCGTGTGGTTGGATTATCATGCTAATTTGAATACTATGTAAATATTATGTTGGAAAATAATAAAATGGTTCAAGATGGTTGTGTAAAGAGCACTAGAGGAGCTATGATTCTACTAGAGGGGAAGAGGAAAGGGGTCGTATGGGAGATTAAATCCTCTATTACCAAATGTCAAACTTGGAACTAGTCCAATTGTTGCCATGCGCTTTAAATGAGCCAATTACTTTCTTTTTTACTATTACACCAATCATTGAATGCAAGTGTGAGGTTGGTGGGAAAGGCCACCTCATGTAGTTATGTGAGCATGGGGGTGAATGTACTTCTATGACAGTTCTGACATTTGTAAGGATACTTTCTTATATGATCAGAAGTTATGTCAATTGTATTTTCACCATTCCCTCCTATCCTTTGGATTCAACCACTCATTTTCCTATTACTCTTGGAGATTTGCACTATGTAGAGTTCTTCCTCATGATGTTCATACCATTACCAATTTTTAAACTATGTATGACCTAAAAATTTGAATTTGGGAATGTAGCTACATATTTGAGGGAAAAAGAGATGGTTTTAGGGGAGCATAGAGGTTGGGAAATCTAGGAACCTTTACCCATTGAGTTCTGCTACTTATACATGCTTGAGAAGCCATGAATTACCACTACAAGAGGTTCTCCAACAACATACAATAGGTTGAACTCCTTCTATGCACACGATGGTAAGCACCTTGAAAGATGGATCGCTCGAGGGAACCATGGATTGGTGAAGGGTATGCCTGAGATTAGAAGGGTGTTGTGTGGGGAAGTTATTGTGGGAGCCAAGGTTGTGATGGTTGAATGGGATTCTTGTAGAGATATGGATGAGCATTTCGTTAAGCATTGAGATCAAAATGGGTTGTGGGCAGAGAGATAGAGTCCTCAGAGGTGTTTCCTTTGTCTTTGTGCCCTCATAACCCAGGTTGGGGATGTCCTCTCAGTAGAAATAGTATATTTTGGACAGAGTGCCTATGGTTGGGCGGAAAATTTCTCTTACACCTTCTTTGTTTAATGATAAGTATTCTCTTTGTATTTGATGTGCAATGCATTTATTATTATGCCTATGATAATTATGCTTGTATATGCATGATTTGTGTGTGTGTGGATAGAGTTATTTCAACTCTGTTTTTATTTATGCATACACATGCGCATTTTAATTGCTTAAGAATTTTGTATTAAGGCCATGGGGCGAAATTTAGAAGCCCATAATTCGTTCATGTCTCCCTTTGTTATTCAGATTGATGGATAGGGACGTGACAAATGGAGCCTCAAAGTTAGAACTTGACAGAGCCTCAAAATTAGTGTTGCTTTTGCCTCCAAAATATTTTTCTCTATTGGATCTTACCCTACCATCCAACGATCCTAGTGAACTTCGGTTTGTGTGCATGTGAATGGTCATCCGTAAATTATATTTACTCCTCCACAACAATAGTTGAAGATGATGGTAGGAAAATTAATTTAGCGATATGGACTTCAGTGAGAAAGGTTATGTAGTCAATTTTTGTGGAGTCCTACCTAAAACTCATTAATGCATCATTAAAGACTTTGTAAAACCTATTCAAAGGGCATTTTTCATAACCCCAAGACATTGTGATGTAGGCTTGGCCAACCTTGGGAAACTATGCAACACCACCTCAACGTTCTTCTCAAAGAATTTTTCATTTGAGCTTACTTGTTAGCAAACTACACCTCTTTATTAATAGCCTTCCCATACCTTCAACTATAAACTTGACATTTCCTAAGCCTACCAACGCCAACAACCTTGCATGAGTACTTGTGCACTTAGACTTATTAATTTATATGTGTATGGTGCACACAACCATTTACAATGGTGCCTGAACTCAGGTATCGGTAACTTAATATTACAAGTGAACAAGATTACATCGATGAGATTCAGACATTGGTCAGTACCTCAGTTGCAAATGGGTGTGGCCTAAATAATGCTACCCAATACATAGATAAATAAACCCTAAGACTCTCCCTTCCAAGATGTCTACTTGTTGTGCATGTTCCCTTTTCCCATCTGGTTGTAATCCCAAGTGCGCCCCCAAATTTCATCTCTCCCCTAGTCCAAACCCTATGCCATACCTTCACTTGTTTGTTGTTATGTTAGACCTGCATCCTACTTTGCTAGAATTCATCTTCATTGATCCCTTGGTTGTTTGTTTCTGAATCGATGATCCTCCAAGTTTAGGTGCTACCCTTAATCTATATAAGTGCAACCATGTCATAATCCTCTTGGCACAACTCACCAAAGGTTTGCATCCTTTCTTCAAGTTGGGTGCACTTACCACTGGGCTTGTGCATGGAGCTCCCATGGTCGTGAAGTGGTCTCGATGGTCTCTTACTCGTGTTAAAGTTACAACATCATGAGTCATTCTCTAGGTTAATCTTGTGTTTCAATATTGAGCCTCTTGTGTAGAGGTAGTGCCTTATAGGAGCCTGAGTTGGACTCAGGAAACTTGGAGAAGAATCTTGAGTTGTACTCAAGGATGGATAAGCTTCATGTGTTGAGGCAAGTGCTTTGTATGTCAAAGTGGTGATGTTGTACAATATTGCTAGTCAAGAATAAGGTCTTATGTGTCAACACAAATCCTCATTTGTTGAGGTGGTGCCTCATGTGTTGAAGGGATGCTTTGCATGTCAAATCATGTATGGTGTGTGATGTACTAATAACCATGGTTGAGCTATTAAGTCTCCTCTAGAGACTGGCCACCTCTGGAGTGAATTACTTTAGCATATAACCACTTGGAACGATAGTAGAACAATGTGATCACATCATTGGGAAAATCTACTTAGTATATTTGATATGATAATTAAGCTGGCACATGTGGACCATGTAGATAAGACAATATATAAAGATAAGATGTTATAAGATATGAGAGAATTCGAATTGCACATAAAGAATTAATTAAGAGAGAATTTGAATTGTTAAACTTCAGTAAATCAAAGGAGAACTCGAATTGATCACTACAGTGATGTTAACAAGAAATAATCAGTTAAGAGAGTTAACTAACTGATAACAAAGAAGATCTAGTTAGCTAAGTGTTAGTGCATGACGACACTTATGTTAAACTAAAATATGACACTTATGTTAAACTAAAGAAGACAATTGAGTTGTGACACTTGCATGACGACACTTAAGTTAGCCACCTAACTAAGTGGGCAAGCTTTCAGTTAAGGGGCGAGTTCATCCTAAGAGACAGTTCGGTGAGTTAATGCATTGCATGAGAAGTGGGGCACACTTCTTCATGCAACATTGATGCATCCATATGGAGGAAAATTTCATCCTAAAGTCAAAAGATAAAAATTGAAGCTGATGCATGAGAAGAATGTATAAATATGTTATACAGGATTGATGAATTCAATGTGAAGAGAATTATCTTCTCTCTTGAAGGCAATGTGCTTCTCTTTGTGTAGGATATTATTCTAGGTCTCTCTTCTTTATCTTTCTCTTGCTTTGTAATCGCACCGGGGGTGCTTGATGTAAAATACATTCTCTGCTATCTATCAATATACTAAGGAAGGTTTTGTTGGGGTTTTATCCCTCAAGTCATAGAGGGTTTCCCCAGGGTAAATTCATGTGTCAAATGTGATTGTTTATGTGTATGATTGTTTTTTTTTATTTCAAGAACTATTTCAGCTCTGAATTAAATATTAGAAATTAAAAACTTGAACAATGGTCGAGGCTTATGCCTTGGCCACATCTCCCATATCCTCTCGTGTTGGTCGCCTTTTCCCATTTGGTTGCTTTCTTACCCAATTCCTTGTCCATGAACGCAAGTGGACACACTCCTTAATTGTCGAGTGCACCCATGCCCATTGACAAGGTATTCAAGCCTATCGAAGGGTGAGGACATTACATCCTCCTTCACTCAACATGTTTCCATCCCAAGAATATATTGTCAGATGATGTTTGAGGGTGCCAAGGATCTGTTGCTCAAACTCATGAACCTTGTACTTGTATTTCCATAAGGACTCCTTCCTCTCCCGACTACTCTTCGACAACACTTGTCCACACCATTTGTTTACTCAACCGTCTATAATGCCACCTAAGATTCTTCCTCACCAAAATGCCTTCATCTCAACTTATTGTGCTTTATCCACTCTTGTGTATCATGAAGGGACAATTCGGGTAGCTAATAAATCTTAGTTTGCACATAATGACAATGTTTCACTACCCAAACTCGTGAACTAAAACGTCTTGGTCAAATTCTACCTATGCACTGCTTCTCTTGGACTCACTTCTCGATCACCTCCAAGTCTTCTTCCTGTTTCCAAAATTGATGCGATGAGCCTATTGCTCTCCCTTCCTTCATACTTTGGTTGCGGCAATGGGATCGTTATGAGTAAGTGCTGCTAGACCTATTTCAACTATGACAACTTTTAGTTTCCTATTGGTTTTGGCATTGTGTTCTTGATGCCATGGCCTAGCTACCACTGCCTCGGCATGGGCCACTTCTTTCCTACTGTAGTAGAGAGTGGGAGGTAAGTGGCACTCGGTTCCACCTCCCTTGAATGTCCTAAACTAGTTGCCTTTTTTGGTGCACTTGGTCCACCTGGTTTGTAGGTTGCACTTAGATACAGTAGTAAGGGACTGTTAGACCCAATTTTCCTGTCACCTTCTTCCAACAACCAGTCCATTTTCGGGTCACCTTTCCAATTCTCTTGTCCAAGTGCAGTCAATGCTTGCTCTTGTTCCTCCTCAGTTGCCACATACTACGAGTTGTTAGCTTCTACTTGGTTTCCTTGCATTGTTGGCAAGTTTTCCTTATGTAGGTTGCTCCTTTGAGTGTTTCCAATTACATCACCCCTTAGATGTTCCACACTTCTCCCCATTGTCTTTGATTCTATAATGTTTTCTTTCCCCTTCAACCTGTCATTTTTCCCACCGTAAGGCCTCAGGTTGGAGCCTTGTTCGATTGCTACCACCAATTGTAAGGAAACCATCTATATGACTTGGCCAACTTCCCTCCTTACTATCGGGATGGTGATATGCTAGTTACCCGAAAAGAAAACCAAATAATCCAAATGTGGGATGGGTGTTGCTGAGTTGTCCGAAAGAACTCTTGTCCGAGGACGAGATCAAAATCATGTATAGGGATGATGGTAAGGTTTTCCTACCCTTTCCAATCACTTATCTTCATTTCCACTCCCTTGGTTGTGCCAACCACTTGTTCTAACTCTGAATTTACTGGCTTGAAGGAGGTGTCCATGGGTTCAACCTTTAACTTGAGCCTATTAGAAACCTCTATTTTTACGAAATTATGGGTGGCTCCACTGTCTACAAGGACAATGACATACTACCTGTTTACTTCCATAAGAACATGGCATAAGTTCATCATTTCCTTTTCTGATGGCCATAGTCTCTTCCTCAGTTATGGCCCTTAACACTTACAATACTTCTATTGACGATGGAGTCCATTATTGTTCCACAACTTTCAACTTTGTTTGTTTCAATGGGTAGTATCTTGCACAATGATCCTTCTCCCAAATCCAATAACTCATCGGTTTCTTTTGCTTCCCCTTAGGTGTCTCTATTTGATTAGATTTCTCCTCTCCTGGATTTGCAAAAGATTTCCTCTTGTTCTTATCTTTGAACTTACCAGATTGCTTCTTTGTCACATCGCCTTCTTCTACCTCTTGAATTTGCATGGGATTTGTCTTGAATTCTAGCGGCTTATTAGTTGTGGTAATGGCTTTGGCAAGGTTCTCCCCTTTTTGGTGTTGTAGCTCGTTTTGTGCCCAAGGTAGTAACCCTTTCATAAAGTGATACAACCGATCCTCTTCGGTCATTTCCTTAATATCTGACATGATCCCAGAGAATGTCTTGATGTAGTATTGGATCTTGTCAGTCTAACTCAACACCATCAACTTGATCCTTGCGATCCATGTTTGATTACCTAAACCAAACTATGCGTGCAAGGTTTCCTTCATGTCTGCCCAATTCTCTATCCATACAACATTATTTCCGGCAGCAAGATCCTTTGACTAATTTCTCCACCAAATATTTTTTGTCCCCTTGAATAACATGGTAGCAACATTCGCCTTGGATTCATTTGAACTCCCATTCATCTGCTCAAGATAAAAACTTCTCCACGTCTGAACAAAATTTTCCCTATAGATTTGTGTCATGGGTACCATCATATGACTCTAGCTCCTTTATATTAATCTTTACTAATCCGTTGGAATTGCCTCCATGGAGGACAACATGCTCGAGAAGGTTTATGGTGTCCTCATGGTTCTGCACTTTCTTAATCACTGATTTCACTAATCCTTCAACCTCTATTAGCCTTTCTTCTACTTCTTTAGTTAAGGCAGTCGCATTGGAGCTCAGTGTTGTTGCCTCATTACATGATTTGATGAATCGAACCACTTTGTTCTCCATGGACTTGTGAGCTCACTGTTGTTCTCCTAAGGATTCTTGAAGCCCAACCATAAGGTCCTTTAATACACAAATCCATGCATAGGTTTGGTTGACCCTTGAGGATTGTCTACCATCGCTTTCTTCATGGTGGGAGGCAACCTCATCATCCAAGCCTGCCATAGTTTCTCTCTCATACTTGGTCACCTTTTCAAGTGACTTCTTAGCACCTCCAGCCCAGAACAACACTACTTATCTCGTGAGACGACTGTTGCAATATTTGGTTAGCTGCACCTCGACCTGCCTGCCAAGCTCTACACCCTCCTTCTTGGAGATTTCCTACTCATTGAGATGAGATACTATGCACCCGATCTTAGTATTTATGCGGACTCTTCCCAATCTCAACTCACAACAATTGCACATTATGTTACCAATGGCTTGTTAGCTGCACTCTTTTGTCGATGGTTAGAGAGGTCATGGTTTTCCCCCTACTGGTGTTGAACCCTTCAACGATTTCTCTTTTCAATGCTTCAATCATAATCTCTTCAAGCTCCAATACCATCTATCATAACCCCAAGGAATGTGTTGTAGGCTTGTCCAACCCTTGGAAGCTATGTGACACTTCCTGAGCGTTCTTCTCAAAGACTTGTATGTTTCAGCTTACTTGTCAGTAGACTACACCTCTTCCTTCACAACTTTCCCATACCTTTAGTTATGAACTACACATTGCATGAGCCTACCGGGGCCCAACAACCTTTCCATGAACTACACTTAGAATTATTAAGTTATATGTGTGTGGTGTTATGTTTAACAAGTTATACAATAGTATAATAGGAATACATACACAACCATGTATAGTGGTGCCTGAATTTAGGAACTGGTAACTTAGTATTATAAGTGAACAAGATTACTTTGACGAGGTTCGGGAAATGGACGATACCTTAGTTACAAAGGGGCACAACCTAAGGTCTATTTCATAATACATAGAAACAAATCCCAATATTCTTTTGTCCAAGACGTCTCCTTGTTGCATCCATCCCTTTTCCAATCTCCCTATAATCCCAAGTGCGTCCACCCAGAGTTCATCTCTCAGCTAGTTCGAACACTGTGTGACACCTTCAATTGTTCGTTGCTCCCTTGGATCTACATCCTAATTTTCTTGACTTTCACTTCACTGATCCCTTGGTTGTTTGTTGTTGAATCCATTATCCTCCAAGTTTGGGTGCTCAAAGATGGCCTCCTTCAGTCAGAGAGGGCTCTCTCTGCAAATATACCCAATGTCACTACGATAGCAGCTTGACAATAAACTCAGTGGCCAAATTTGTAAAGTAACGGTAAAAACTTGTAGAATTTAAATGATGTGGTTGGACAATCAAAAGAAAAATACCATTGGGCAATGAAGTCAAGATCATGAAATATTAAATATGTACATAGCTTTGGTAATATAGTTTTTCATTAGAGGTGGGATAGTTGCATTTTTATAGTCAAGTTCTTGATTTCTAGTGATAATAGAAGAAAAGATTAACAGCCCATTAATATGGGCATCAAATTAAGATGAATCCAATATTAACTTGAGAGGAAAAGTTTGTTGAATACTTGAAAACGATGAACTAGAGCATATGAGTATGAATTCTAATTCATTATAACATTTATTTAAGTATGACAGACAACACAATGGAAAGAAAATAATTGGAACAACATGCACAGGAGAAAAAGGAAATACGGACTGTGAAAACCACAACATGAGAATCTCTATTCTTTAAAATTCCTTACTTGGCTCTGCAATATTTTATTAAACTTGAAAATAACTCGGTACCCAAAGTGGGTCTCCTCCAAACTGAAAATCGAACCCCTCTTACATTGAAAATTTCCCAATATATACTTAATGCCTATCAAACTATTCTTCCACAAAATTTTACAAAAATAATAAACAAGAAATATTCTTGTCATGAAAATTGGAACAGGCTGTAAGGTGTCTCCAACTGTTGGAGATGGTGGAGTTAAAATTCTTTAAAATTTGGAACTGCCATTTTCCACTTGTACTTAGAAGAGTAATACGCCATGTTATTTGGTTGCCACTTCATTTTTGGACCATCGATATTCTCTCCATGCATAACTGAGCTAATCTTGTAGCTTACCAATCTCAATTTATAACTAACTTTCACCTCATTCTTTGATAACCACTTTCTCTACCAAGTGTGCTTCGATTAGACTGAATAACGGGCTTCTCAATCCAAACTACAACAAAAATGAGAGTTAAAATAAATTTGGGGGGATTTTCTTTTTCATATGGCGTTTAACTTTGAATAACTTAGCTACCCTAGCGATCTTATTGAACACCTGTGCATTCGAGGTTTCATGACATAATGTTGCGTTTTAACTTTTCATGTTGGAACAAAATTCCACATCATCATGATAAAATGAACTTTTTGGTGTTTAAATCCACCATTGCTCACCACTTTTTTCGATGTGTGGTGTACAATAAAACTTCCTCTTCGGTGGCTTGGCCTTTATACCTTCGAAAATGGTGTTTTTCGCAATAGTGGAAAGTGGTTTCCCTTACCACTCTTCCGAGTTGTGAAACGCTATGATGCTGACGCATGTGATAGTTGTTTTCATTTCGCACTGCTTTACAATTGTTAACTTTTGAATAAGTTAGGCTGCGAAATAGGATATCAACCGTTCATCCTTTCAAACACCATTGATTTCCATTAGTTGTTGGAGATGTGCCAATGGCTCTTCCGAGTAAGATTCCGAACAAATTTCATAGTGAATTTGTGATTTGGGATATGCACAGCATCCCTATCATCTCCTCTGACAATAGTTGGAGACCACCAACCAACATGTTCCACGGTTCCAGAAACTTCATAGCCAACATGAAACTGTTTGAACTTTTGAGAAAACTGCTCTACTGAAATGTATCTATAAGGCTTTTCCCAGTCCTCCCTTTCTGGAGAATGGCTCTAGGTGTCACAAAGAGAATCACTTTTCCCATGATGAAACTAAACCCATCTCAGTGAATCGTGATCAAATGGAACTCAAGGAGATGGAGGAAATCCCTCTATCTGCAATCCATGAACACTTGAGACAGACTTTTGCCTCACCATTGTCAACATTACCCTACGACAAATGTTCTGAAGCATGATATGGCGCCTATGAAAAACACAAAAAAGGAAACCAGCATGCAAACCCCCTGATATCGTTCGTTGTATGACAGATTCTGCAACAAATCCAACAGGCAGCCCAAACAGGTATCCACCTCCTAGTGTAAAGATAGAAGCTAAGACTGCCAAAAACAAAGCTTCTTGTCACGTAACCGCTCTGCAAAAAGTGTAATAACTTCAAAGGAACACATCTAGGGTTGAAATCGTTTCATTTTCTTCAAGGCTGAAACCGGGATAAAGGATTTCTCCTGTTTTCAATATGAGCTTTACTTAAAGAATCTCTAGTAATGGTTTTTCACGGTTATTACCTTTATGTAGAAGAGTTAACTGTATGACTAAGTACCCCAATTCCTGCATCTGGTGACCTATATTTGCTCACTGAAAATGAACATAATCTCTTATATGACTGAGACTGAGAACGATAGCGAGAAGAGCATGAGTGTGAGCAAGAAACAGATTGAGAACCACCTCTGTCTTTTTTTTTCTTCATCATGCTTTCTCTTTCATGCGTACATAGGTCTGGGAATATTTCGTTAATGACAACAGCCAAACCAAGCACCTTGCCATATTTGTTCGAGAGAAAGATACATCCTGGGCGATCTCGTTGTGAATTGATTGAGAGATGGCTTTCCGATTGATGATCTGAGCCATTTCTCGTTACTTCTTCCGCTCTTCTTCTTATACAAACTGTCTGAATGGAATCCCGGTAACTGATGTATTCACACAGATGCTTGAATATGTCCAGCTTTGCAACCTAAAGTCACGGGAAAGCGTAGCAACCTTGTTAAGCAATCCAAACCCTTCGACTTGAATGCAAAACTTCCTAGCGTTCATGAACAGTTGTCGATTCATATTGTGAAACCTATAATAGTGAACAGTGGTATAAATCTTAACATTTCTTTTCGAGCTTTGACGCCTGCGATGCTTTACTACAAAAGGAAAAAAAGAGCTATGCTGCAGCCCTTGCAAATCTTGGCATTGCGTTTATCTTGAGCAAGTTGAAACTGGGCGCACGATTGTGGAGGATGAAAACGTTTCCTTTTCCAACTATTGCCATATGCCAACAAATTCCTTCGCCTCTTCAATCACCAACACGACATCAAGCATCCTGGAAAGCAAGCTTTTGGACAAATGGCGTTTCAGAATCACATTTCTTTTACTCCCTGTCATCGGTCAATATCCCACATTGCTTGCAAAAAGAAGAAACTTTATGTTTATATGCGTCAATGTATAGTATACATATAGACGATATAAGCACCATTATATCTGCCTGTGGAATCTTCCACCATTTGACTTGGCACCTTGTGCTTAGGCGTTAGCTTGTGTATTGTGGCTGCAGGTAACACGGAGTTGGAGCTTGGCCCTTGAGCTTGAACTTTTATCAAAATAATAAAAACCTTGCATAAAGCCAAGAAAACCGAAGTTTTGGCTAATAAAACCACAACATTTTAAACCATAAAACTTTTGTCATAAAGAGCCCATTTTTTTTTTGGACTAAAATAAGAGAATTTTGGCTGCAAGTTACATGGAGTTGGAGCTTGGCCCTTGAGCCTAAATTTTTATCAAAATACTAAAAACCTTGCATAAGGCCAAGAAAACCAAAGTTTTGGCTAATAAAACCACAACATTTTAAACCATAAAACTTTTGTCATAAAAAGCCCATTTTTTTTTTTGGACTAAAATAAGAGAATTTTATCATGTGACACTAGTCGTGAAGTGGTTTCGATGGTCTCTTACTTGGACAATGACCAACACCTCTACCTTGGTCGCATCTCCCATGTGCTCTCGTGTTGGTCACCTTTTCCCACTTGGCTGCTTTCTTACCTGATTCCTTGTCCATGAATGAGGGTAAGTGGACACACTCCTTGGTGCTAATTTTTTATCTTTAATTTAGAGCTGCAATAATACTTGAAATCAAATAACAACCATACACATAAGCAATCACATTCGATACATGAACTTACGCTGGGTAAACCCTCTATGACTTGAGGGAGAAAACCCCAACAAAACCTTCCTTAGTATATTGATAGATAACATAGAATGTCTTTTACATCAAGCACCCCAGGTGCAATTACAGAGCAAGAGAAAGATAAAGAAGAGAGACTCGGAATAATATCCTGCACAAAGAGAAGCACATTTCCTTCAAGCGAGAAGAGAATCCGCTTCACATTTAATTCATCAATCCTGTATAACATATTTATACATTCTTCTCATGCATCTCCTATTTTTATCTTTTGACTTCATGATGAACTTTCCTTCCATCTGAATACATCAATATTGCATGAAGAAGTGCATCCCACTTCTCATGCAATACATTAACTCACTGAACTATCTCTTAGGATGAACTCACCCCTTAATTGAAAGCTTGCCCACTTAGTTAGGTGGCTAACTTAAGTGTCGTCATGCAAGTGTCACAACTCAAGTGTCGTCTTTTAGTTTAACATAAGTGTCATCATGCAATAACACTTAGTTAACTATATCTTCTTTGTTATCACTTAGTTAACTCTCTTAACTGATTCTTTCTTGTTAACATCACTATAGTGATCAATCTGAGTTCTCCTTTGATTTACTGAAGTCTTCACTGAAGTTTAACAATTCGAATTCTCTGTTAATTAATTATTTATATGCAATTCGAATTCTCTCATATCTTATCACATCTTATATTTATCTCTTGCCTTATCTGCATGGTCCACATGTGCCAACTTAATTATCATATTAAATATACTAAGGAGATTTTCCCAATGATGTGGTCACATTGTTCTACTATCATTCCAAGTGGTTATATGCTAAAGTAACTCACTCTAGAGGTGGCCAGTCTCTAGAGGAGATTTAATAGCTCAACCATAGATAGTAGTACATCACACATTATACATGCTTCGGCATGCAAAGCATCACCTCAACACATGAGGATCTGTCTTGACACACAAGAAATTAGTCTTGGATGGCAATACTGTGCAACATCGTCACTTTGACATATACAAAGCACTTTCCTCAACACATGAAGCTTAACCATTCTTGAGTCCAAATCAAGGTTTTTCTCCAAGTTTCCTAAGTCCAACTCAGGATCCTATAAGGCACTACCTCAACACACGGGGCTCAATATTGACACACAAGATTGACTTGGAGAATGAATCATGATGATGTAACTTTAACACTCCCTCTCAGCGAGGGAGGCATTCTTTGCCATGCCAAGCTTGTCTTAGAAGTACCTATACTTTGTCATTTATAGAGGCTTAGTCAACATATCTGCTATCTGCTCGCCAGTAGCAATGTACTGAATTCCTATGGCACCTCTCTGGACCATGTCTTTGATGTACTGATACTTCATCTCAATGTGTTTCGATCTGTCATGAAACACAAGGTTTTCTGAGAGCTTTATGCAACTCTCATTGTCAGAGCGAATGACAATAGTCTCAAGCTTCTCACTGAATAAGCTAGCAAGTAGCTTCATAATCCACACAGCTTCTCGGCAGGTGGTACTAGTTGTAATATACTCTGCTTCTGTAGTACTCTGAGATACGAAGCCCTAATTCCTACTGGACCAAGAGATCATAGTTGATCCCAAGCTAAAATAAAATATGGATGTACTCTTTCAGTCCACAATAATTCCACCCCAATCGGAGTCAGCATTCCAAGTAGCATCACTCCACCACTGGAAGCATATATGAGTCCATAAGCAATAATATCTTGAAGGTATCGAAGCACATGCTTGGTAGAAACCCAATGTCTATGTCTTGGATCAGACATGAGTTGACTCAAGATACTCACATCATAACATATGTCTAGTCTACTATGTATCAAATACATCATGGAACCAGTGAGTTGTCTATACATGGTGGGATCCACTAGATCTGTTCAGAATCTGACTCATGTAGCTTCTTTATATTAGACATCATAGGAGTAGACATGGACTTACAGTCCCTCATACCAAATATCTGCAACACATCAACTGTGTACTTTCCTTGTGAAAGAAAGATATCATCTTTTCTTTCCCAAACTTCTAGACCAAGATAATAGTGCATAAGACCTAAGTCTTTCATTTCGAACTCAGAAGTCAGCTCCCTCTTTCACCGAGCTATCTATTGCTACTCTCCAGTAAGGAACAATTCATCAACATAGAGAACCAATATAAATGGATGGTTCTTCACAACCTTGAAGTACAGGTTGGGGTTAGATTCACTTTTGGAGAATCCCAAGATCAGAATATAGTTTTCAATCCTCGAATACCAATCCCGTGGGGCCTGCTTAAGCCCATACAAGGATTTCTTAAGTTTGCATACATGGGACTCCTTCCCATGAACTACAAACCCCTCAGGTTGTTGTATGTAAACCTCTTCCTGAACCTCACCATTGAGGAAGGCGGTCTTCACATGCATCCGGTGAAGTTTCCAACCCAAAACTGAAGCAAGGGAAATTATTGTTTGGATAGTAGTGTACCCGGCCACAAGAGAAAATGTCTCATCATAGTCTATCCCTTATTTCAGTGACAAAACCTCGGGCCAAAAATCTTGCTTTATACTTTTCAATGATTCAATCAGTTACATGCTTGATTTTATAAAGCCACTTGGAAGTTACTATGGACTTCCCATCAGGTTTAGGAACCACTTCCCACACATCGTTCTTCATGATAGATTTGTATTCTTCTACCATGGCATCTTTCCATACTTGTTGCTTTGAGGCTTCCTCATAGGTGGAGGGTTCTGAATCATTGATGTGAATCATCTGTGTTACATATGTTGAAAACATTTCAAGTCTCTTTTGCTCTTTGGATGAGCCTGGAGGTGCTCCATGATTTTATGCCTCTTGTAGAATGTATCGACACCATGCAGATTTTCTCTTAACAGGAGGTTCATCAAGTGATATTTCTATCAGATCTTCTATTTCTTCAGGATCAAGCAGATATACGGACTCTTTTGGCTTCTCCATCTCAACATCCGAAATGGGATAATTAGAAACTAGATCTTCCATCATAGGAGTATCATATTCCTCCATGTTTAAATTGAAGTTATTTGGAGCACTTGAAGGCAGCCTCTTCATGAAATGTTAAATCTTTGCTGACTTCAATGTTTCTTTGTCCTAGAACATAGATTTTGTAAGCTTTGTAGGATTCACAATATCCAACAAATGTTCTTATCTTTCTAGATGGCTCCATCTTTGTCCTCTTCTCTTTTGGTACATGAATGTAGACATGACAACAAAAAATATTCAAGTGTCCAACATCTGGTTTTTCACCAGTGAAAACCTCTTAAGGAGTCTTTTCTCTCGAGATAGCATGAGGACTTCTGTTCTAAATATAAACAACAGTGCTGGAGGCTTCTTCCCATAAGGATGTGGGCAGATCCTGATCACACATCATCGCTTTTGCAACCTCACGTATTGTTCTTTTCTTTATTTCAGCAACCCCATTTTGTTAGGGGTTGTAGGGTACGGTCAACTATTTTATTTATTTATTTATGCATCTCAACATAAGTCATTGAATTCATGGGACTCAAACTCTCCTTCGTTATCATATCTAAAAACATGAATGTGCTTTCCAACCTAAATCTCAACCAGTGCTTTAAACTCTTGAAACTTGTTGAAATTTTCACTCTTTGATTTCAGAAAATAAAGCCATGACTTGTGAGAGAATTCATCTATGAAAATCGCGTAACATAGGTAACCACTCAAGGAGGGTGCATAAATAGGACCACATAGATCATAATGAATCAAGTCAAGAATCCCTTTGGATCTATTGGTACTACTTGGAAAACTATTCTTAATGTTTTTGCCAAGAGCGCAACCTCTACAAACACTATCAAAATCAAATTTAAATATGGGCATACCTTTCATCGTCTTCTGCAATCCAGGTAACGCTTTGAAATGGAGATGACCAATCCTTCTATGCCAAAGCTCACATGGACTAATTGTGTCATGGATCATGTCTTGAATGAGTTTTCCGGGAACTTTGTAGAGACCTCCCTCTTTAAATCCAATCACTGAGACCTCCCTCTTTAAATCCAATCACTGATGCAGATTTCAAGTCTTCATGCTTAGACCATAGGAGCGCTTTGTTGTCCATAAAGATAACTCTAAATACTTCATCTTCTAGAACCGAAACAGACAGGAGGTTCTTCTTCAATCCGTGGACAAACAAAATTTCATCGACATGTAGTACATTTTCTTAATCCAACTGAAAGGAAGTGGATCCAATACCTTGGATCGAATAGGTGGCATTATCTCCAAGCTCCACGTGACATGGAAACTTATTTTCCTTCAGATTTGTGATAGTGCTCCCATATCCAGTCATGTGCTTGGATGCGCCACTGTCTACCATCCATGTCTCAGCACTAGTGGTAATGGATCCAGAAAGGGCTAAGACAAGATAGTACTCCTTCCTCATCTCTTGATCATCGGATGAATTCTTTCTTGTAGGTTCATCTTCTGTAGCAGTAGAATTGAGTCCTGAATGATACACACTCCTTCAAAACCACATCTCATGCCTTGTTTCAACAAATATTCTGTTGCTTGCATTCCACATTTTGTTTCCTACAAGTTTTATACCCCATAAAAAATCATAAATTTAATATAAATGATTGTGTTTGAGTTATTAATTATAGAATGAGAGAAGTAAAACAACATAGATACTTACAAATTCCACAATTAATTTTTGATACGCCAACATATACTCACAACCTTTACTTAAACCAATGTCAATCAATTCTTCTGATGGGTCTTATTTGTATGTTAACACTCGTTTGAAGACATCCAAGGATGGGCGGTGTAAAAAAAAATATAAATATAAATATCACAACAAATATAAAATCTTACGATGTTATAAGGAAATCAAAACTACTCACAAAATTTGTTATCAACCCCTTCTTTTCTTCTTGTCCCATCTTATGTGCTCAATGCAGGGTTCCATTTTGTTTTATTTTCTGCAATAAAGCAATTAAAAATTAATATTTAATGCTAAATTAAGTAATTAGATTTGCATAATTGAAAAATTCAATGATTTCATACATTTGAAGCATGTTGTTGTTGAGATGGCTTGTCTTGTAATGCAATTATGTCCATTTCCATTGTCAGTCACTGTATAACATTCAACATATGTGAATTAGATTGTTTGAAACATATTACCGAATATTCTTAACTACGATATTACTGAAAATTCAAGAAAAATTCATATTGATTTCTTTTTTATTCACCTGATTAATCCTTTGCAACTTTTCCATCAAGGTTTTATGTTTTTTTTTCACTTAGATTGCAAAGAATCTTATCGAGCTTTCTCACTTTTTGGCTATGCTTGTCACATATTAACCAATACATATTAGTTAAATTTACAAATAATTCAAACATATTAATTTGTTACATAAATTACAAAGAACTTGACCTCTTCATGACGTTGGATGTGCTCCCATCATGTCGACTACAATTGTTGTTTATTGAACACTTTTTTTTTTTAGCAATAACAGAGAAAAATATTGTATTTATAAAAGCTGTGCACAGCTATTCATTACATGCATTCAAAATATTTATAACAGAAGAGGAGATGTCTGGAAAGACTGTAACTATGATTTCTAACAACATGACTTTGCAAGCTCTGAGTTTTGTCTTTCTATAATTATCCAAAATGGAGCTGCAGTAAACCCTAATAAATTGTCTGTTGAGAATTATGCAGAAATGCATTGACAAAATAGATACAAAATTTTGAAACCTGGGCTACGCTGTAAATTAGCCATAATTCTTTAACTGGGCAGAAGCTGCGTCCACCATTTCCTGGTTGATTTCCTGATTGACCGTGGGGGTTTCGTGCACCCAACTTCCCTGAGTTTTCCCTGTAAGAACTGCCATGTCTTCCTGCAGCATGTCCACTTTCCCCATCAACTCAAACAAATTCTTCTCCAGGTCATCTATCCTCGAGTCCTGGCAAGAAAGCTGGGAGACCGTGTGAGTAATATCCATTGCCATCTCTGCATTCTGCTTTATGCTGGTACAGATGGCCTCGTAAGTGCTTCGAACAGAAAGTTTAATGTCCACCACAGTTCGGCTCAGGGCGGCTATGGCCGCCATAACACTCTGCATAATTTCAATGTTACACGATGGCAGCAGCAGGCGTCGGGAAGGAGGGGATTCTAAATCGCAGAGGAAGAGGCGACTCAGGGCACTGAAGAAGTGGGGAGGACGAGCCATCGTGGAGAAAGAAGAAGGAGGAGCGGATGGGGGAGTTATTAACGGCTCGTGGGAGCTGACAGTGCAGCTGGGAGCCATGTGCCAAGTGCTAAGATGACCGGAGAGGCGTGTGGCCGAAGCTACGGAGGAAGGTGTAGGTACATTACCGTAATTTGGACAAGGGGAGAGGTGGACCCTCGAGACAATGGACCCAACCTTGAGATTTTCGATGGGTTTATTGATCCTTAGCATTTAGCTTAGGGAATGAATTGATACCCCATGGCCCCAATGAGGTCTTTGACATGCCCAATTTCTAATAAGATACCTTTATTAGCCGCTAAATCCGCAAGCCTGTTGTTCTCTCGGCGAATGTGGAAAAAAGAGGCCTTTGAGAGATGAGCATTGGATTTAATTCTTTGCATGTATCTGTGGGATTTTGAGCCATGTGGAGTAGACCCCCTTCTCATAATTTGAATGACGTGTCTGGAGTCTCCATAGATTCTGAGATTGTCGATGCTGAAGTTGGAGGCCATGTCTAAAGAGAAAATGAGAGCAAGCCATTATGCCTCATTATTTGTCTTTCTACCTAGTCCCCAAGAGAAGGCTGCAACTTTATTTCCTCCGGGATCAAAGAGTATCCCACCCGCACCTACCACCCCAGGTTTATTGAACACTTATCATGCATTTTCCATCAATAAAAAACCTAGACAATTAAATAGAGAAACTATTAAGTATATTATACAAAAAATACATATCTTAAAAAAATAGTCTCCCATTTCGGTGCGCTTGAGTATACGAAACACATCAGTCCTTGTCATACCATACCACACCGGGGCACCATACTTGAACGCACTATTAGCGACAATAAAATAAAATAAACGGTTTGCTTTCACAATTAACACACCGGTGTGTTATCACAAGTTAAACACATTGACCAATGCATAATTGTTTTTCTTAAAAAAAAAATAACATGCCTGACATTACTAGTGTGCCATTATTATAAACGCACTGGTGTGTTTGAACAAATCGAACGCACCAAAAACTCTGTAAGAATTTTTTTTAAATTAAAAAAAAAAACTGACAAGGTTGGTCGGGTTTCAATGTCGACCCAAGAAGTGGTCCCATCGCACCCAACGACTTATATATAAAACTACAAACACGTTAATTCCTAAATCCCTAAAAACCCTAATTGTGAAACAATAGAGAGATTTAAACCATAATGTAAAATTTTGCATCCACATAAAACGAAAGGAAGCAACAAGAGAATCTAAATAGGAAAATAAATAAACCATGCATTGTGATCAATAGTAATAATTTACAAACTTGAAATTTCTACTATGTAGGGTTTTGTTTGATTCAACATTCCTTACAAATTTTGATCTTTGGAATAATCTGGTTGCTTTGAACTCCTCCCCAATAACTCTCTCTTCCAAAACTCTCCCCTCAAAATTTCGGAAAAATAATGAAATAACGATATTTTTAATACCTTATAGAATGTTTTTGAAATTGAAATTCTCGCTTATTTTCCAGGTTATGGGGAAAAAAATCATACGACTTTTTATTTTTGATTTTCTAGACATCGGTGTGCTATTTACATAGAAGGATCGGTGCGTCATAATATTTAACGCACCGTGCATATTTTTTTTTTTAAATTTCCGGAATAACGATGCACGAAAGACATGAATGCACCAGAACGCTATGTTTTCCATGACGCACCGTATTACTTCTACATTGGTGCACCTTTATATATTGAGAACATTGGTTTTGACAATATTTAAACCTGCATAGATAACTATCCGCTATCAAATGTAGCGAATATTTTCTTTTGCGAGTTTTTTTGTGGATGTTCAAGTATGGTGCATATGTGGTTTTTTAGCACTGGTGCGTCTATTTACATCGGATGTACCGGTGTGGTTGTTTTTATTATGGCGCATCGTTGTTATTAAAAAAAGTTATATTGTTAGATTTTATTCCTTATTTAGGAAGCTCAAAGTAGATATCATTCCATATTTAGAAATCTCAAACTTTGAGATCATGATAATGAGTGGTGGGCGTAACTGTGGGCCACAGCCGTTATTTTGTTTAAAATAAATGGGACATTATTCTGATTCCCATCACTGATAAAATCATTCACAACGACCGTTGTATTTAATGACAGCCGCCAGTTATAGGATATGGAATTTCTCTTCATTCGTACTCCTTTATAGATTATTTGTACTTTTTCCAGTTGAATACAAATGAACCACTTCCATATTAACGGTTTGGACATGAATAATAATATTAAAATTCACTATGCCCATATCAACATTTTGGACATCAACAATAATATGTAAATGGAAGTTTACACAAATCAAAGAACCATCATATCAGGAAAAAATTGCAAGAATAAGTTAATGTTCAATAGTACTTCATACCCCCTTTTTTCTAGTGATATTATTTAATCACAAGTTGTGTCCCTAGTGGCCCTTAATCACATATTTGACTCAACCACCTATGTTGACCATTAGAAATAATGATAGTTGAAACCAGTCCCTTCAAAAAATCTAAGAGTCCTTTGATGGCATGTGAAATAAAATGTACAAGAATTTCAAAGAATGGGAATAATTTAGTTAATAGTTAAGGAACACAAACAATTGGAACTAAGCTTGTTAGAGAACTAAATTGTTTAAACAAAAGACTTTGATACTTTGATAAAGATAATAGGTCAAGACCCCCTTGAAATTGAAGTGTGTATTGTCTAGAAATGTAGGAATGTGCATTTTTTGTTACACTAACCATGGTTTGAATGTCATTAAGCGGTGTGGTCCATTAAGCATTCCACATCGATATCGCCATTTACACATTAACGCACCATGATATCGATGCATAATGCTTAATGGACCACACCATATAATGTAATGAATTTTTTAAATTGCGTTTGGTTCTGTGGTGCGCTTGTCATACGTCAGTGCACCGTCCATACAGTGCATTTGGTGTCAGTGTGCGCATCGTAGAAGCCCCTTTGTGAGTTTATTAATTTTGTATCATTTTACGGTGCATCAGGCACTGTAAAAAGAACAGCTAGTGCGGTGAGGTTATCAAACCACACTGTTAAACATTTTGTCTTTTTAACATTTTAAATTTTGCACCCACAAAACTGATGCGTCTTAGACACATTAACGCACTGTAAAGGATGTGTAATTGTTCTTAGAGCATACCATAGCAGCCCTCGAAGAGATTAAAAAATAGTATGTAATATCAATGCACCGGCTAAACATCAACCCACCATGACATCGATGTGAATAGGTTCTCTAATCGCATTGATTAACCTTATGAAGTTTTTTTAAATTATGTTCAGTTATATGGTGCGCTTGGTACACATCAGTGCATTGTAGAGACGTTGTGCACGAGTTTATTATATGCACCATTTTTTGTTGATATTTTTATTACAACTAGTTTTACGGTGCATTATGAAATTATAATGCACCATGTATGCAGTGTGCGTACATCATAAACACATCACTCATGGTGCTCCCTGTAAATTTACAAGGTACACTATGTTCGGTGTGAGCCGAATGACTCGAACACACTACACAGGGTTTTTTGTTTTTTTTTTGAAATTTAGAAGAAGAAAAAATAATTTTCAATGTGTTGGTTTTTCGTTGTAGAGAGAGATAAATATGAATATCACTTGGTAAATTTCAAGCTCATGACTTTTACTTTATAGTGAATGAAGTGAAAGGACACATCCCTTTGTTGTTGGTTGAAATGTCATTTCATAATAAATATTATTATTAAATATTAATAATAATATTATTAATGACTTTAAATAATATTTCTTTTGTTGGGTCGACTTGTGAGGATACCTCACAAAGATATAAACACCAAAACTCCCTATTAGCTAGGGAGGTATCATCACGTTCGAACACATCTGGATATCATCTGATAGTCTCGTACATTTCATCATCATAAGAAATGTCTCTTCTGATCAAGTCCTTCTGACCAGAACAACTATTTCCACTGGAACCTTGTTCCCTATTGAAACCATATCATCTTTCTAATGATAATATCTGATATGCCTGATCAACTTGGTCATCCTATGCCATAGAGGATTTACTTCCTCGTGCACTTTATTAGTCTAAAACCGAAAAGGATGTTGCACTCCTTAGGAATACTCTTCTTCCAATTTACTAGTCATTACAACTGGAAGGTGGTGATGACTGCAGCTAGTCCACCCCTCTGGGCCCATGCTCCACATAGGAGAAATCTCCACATAGGGATACACTCCACGAAGGATTCTTCTCCTTAGTTAAAAGAGCAACCCGAGAATCATCTCTATGTTGACATACACAATGTTAACACTTCAAGTATCCTCTTGAGACTCTACCTAGAGATTCTCCTTAAAAGATCAACAAGAGAATTTGCTCCTATGCTGACATACACAATGTCAGCACTTTAAGTCTCTTATTGAGACTATACCTGGAGCTTATCCTTAAAAGAACAGCCAGAGCATCTGCTCCTATGCTGACATACACAATGTTAACACTTCAAGTCTCCTCTCGAGACTCTACCTGGAGCTTCTCCTTAGTCAAAATACCAACCGGAGAATCGACTCTATGCTAACATACACAATGTTAGCACTTCAAGTCTCTTCTCGAGACTCTACCCGGATCTTCTCCTTAGTCAAAAGACCAACTGGAGAATCGGCTCTATGTTGACATACACAATGTTAGCACTTCAAGTCTCTTCTCGAGACTCTACTTGGAGCTTCTCCTTAGTCAAAACACCAACTGGATAATTGACTCTATGCTAACATACCCAATGTTGGCACTTCAAGTCTCTTATCGAGACTCTACCTAGAACTTCTCCTTACCTAGCTGATGTTATTATTCTCCTCACGCGCACATCTATTCATGTATAGGGCTCTAATTGTTAGAAAAGCATGATCACAGAGCAATAACAATAAACAAGGTGCAAATATAAATCACATAAAACACATTACAAGAGAGACACCAATATAACGTGGTTCACCCAAGATGAGCTACGTCCACACAAAAATTTCCAGTTCTTATTATTATACCATCCAACAAATGAAGGGATACAACCTGCAACACATCCGCTGGAACTTCCTCTTCACTTTCTCACAGTCTCTCTCACACAATCATATAGATCTTTACAATGCTACAATACATAGTCATATTACAGTGCCTTCCTTTTAAAGAGGTATTACCCATAGTGACTATTTTGGGTGGGAAATCCCCTCCAAACCCCCCATCATGGGCTGGGATCTAGACACACTGAAACACAACCTCTGAATAAGGAAGATCAAGCTCCACAACCAACACCAATGTGTGTACACCCACATTAGACTAGACATTTTTTATTCCAGAAAGGGTAGCCTCCCTATCAAATAAACAAGTCAAACCTGCTCTATAATGAGATATATCACTCCATCACTAAGCACTCCCTCACAGAGTATGCAATGTGACCTCAAGCCTTATTCACACTTAGCCAAATCACATGACTGAGAAAGGTTTTGCAAGCACCTCGATCCCTAATCACACCTAGCCAAATCACATGGCTAAGAAAGGCTACACTAGGGCCATTCACCACTAGCCAAGTCACATGACCATTTCCTGTGAGTGAATGTATCATTCTCCTTGGTCAAATCACATGACCAATCTGGTAGAATGTCTACCCAATGATGAACCCTGGAGAAACATCAACATCGCATCCACATAAACCTTCCTCTTGATAATCAATCTTGGAAAATGTATAAGATCTGCCAATATGGGATACCTTCCCATTTATCACAAGATTTTGATATTTTCTCCCTCTGTCACGAAAGCAATATGTGCATTGACTACTCCTGAGTCATCTTAGGGAATAGTCTCTCCATCCTGTCACAGGGTGTCCGAGATATCTCCCCACTCCGTCATAAAATGTTTGAGAGAAAGCACTAATATCCCCCCCACCCTGTCACAGGGTGTCTAGGAGAAGGCACTGCCTTACCTCCAAGCCATTCACCCCTAGCCAAGTCACATGGATAATAATGGGGGAACACCTGCTCGATATTGCAAAAATCACATATTCAAGCTCATCACATCTCCCTTTGTGTTGGAGCGCACTGCTCCCTCTGCATTTGAGCATCCTGCTTGTTCTGTATCTAAGCATCTTGCTCGCTCTGCATCTGAGCATCTTGCTCCTCTGCATATGATCATCCTACTTGCTCTGCATCCGAGCATCTTTCTCCCTTGGGACCTGAAGCTAGCTCCCCTTTGACAATGAGTTCCTCTTGCTCCTTCTTAAGCCTAAACTCATCATCAATCTTGGAGCACCAAGCTTCCTCTTGATGTTGAGCCTCACTGCTACATCCTGGGTAGTTGCTCCCTCTGAATATAGAAGTCAATGTCCATGCTATATTCCTCATCGAGCAACTCTTCCGGTTTGAGTTATTCTTGCCATCACTTTGAGTTGAAATCCAACTCATCCTTCATTCCATGCTTGAGCTTCCACACTGGATCTCCATGACAGGAATAAACCAAAATTAATTAATCATTTATGCTAATCATCAACAAAACATCATCTTTTAAGTAAATATGGTTTATTACTCAAGACATTAAATACTTATCTTTATTGTTGACTTCCTTTATTTGTAATCATTATTTTAACTGTGTTAAAAGCATTTTTAACACGTGCATATAAATCACCCAACCAATTGGTAAAACCATGTGTTGGAAAGAAAACCATGTTCATACGTGAAATCCCACATACAAAACCATGGGTTGGAATGGAATACCATGGGCCAATACCCTCCCAACTCCAAACCATGAACCAAACCATTGTCATGTTGCATGAGACATAGTTTTAATCCTCTCGAAACCACAGCTCCAATACCATGTTAGTTTTTCGTTGTAGAGAGAGATAAATATGAATAACACTTGGTTGAATTAATGGCAAGTTCATGACTTTTACTTTATGGTGAATGAAGTGAAAGGACACATCCCTTTGTTGTTGGCTGAAATGTCATTTCATAATAAATATTATTATTAAATATTAATAATATTATTATTAATGTCTTTAAATAATATTTCTTTTCCCCCACAGCGGGTTCATCATGATATTGCCACCACTGCAACAAAATCCACTTGCAGTGGCCACGCATCTGCCAGCTCAACGCCAGATAATACACCCATTAGTGGCCACACACCTACCAGCATGCTCACACAGGCAGTGGTTCATGCACCTCCCCACGTGCTCGTCCATACGCCTCGCAGCGCCACCTCTGTGCCCTCTTCTTTCCATGTGCCCCACCATGCACTATAACTCCTCCACCACCTCGATCGTCCGGAGCCTCCTTTCGCTCCATCGGCTTGACATTTCCTGTGTGCGAGAGGTCTAGTCCTCTCTGCCTCCTGCTCCAGCATTGATGCTTCCCACAACACAGAGTAATGAGCTCCGTCCCTCTCTGCTCATAAAAACTAATGGCACTCAGGTTATTAACCTCTTCACACTCCCCAGCAATTCGTATGCTCGTCTGAAATCCTTGTTGTGCAAGGGTTCCAGTGCGGTGGTGTGTTTCCTCTATGCGTCCATTCCCTGCTACTTTGAGTCTCACCCTTCCTGCTCCGAGCACTTCGAGTCCTGCTACCTTGACTGCACTGACGGTCGGCTCCTCCATCTCTGTTACAAGCTCGCTGCCACCATGTCGCCCAAGAAGCAAGCCCACACTCGCCAAGCCAACGCTCAGCCACAGAGCTCCTATACCTCTCCGCTTGTTAGATTCATGAGAGGGGTGGTGGACAAAGCATATAAATAACATAAGGAAATCCCTGTTCAAGCACAAGCAGAAAATTACTGATGCGAAAGATGACGCGAGAGTCTCGCGGCGTTGTTTAACAGATGAGGAGATCAAGGAAGAATTTGAGGCCCTCACCCAGGACCATGGCAACAACAGAGGCCGCGTCACTCTCTATCAAAAAACCCTGGACCTGCACTAGACCCATAAGCAAGTCCTGGGTAAGGCGCTCACTGACAGGAATGAAGCGCAGGCTGAAATCTTGATGCAGCTAGACGAGCTGCAAGATATGATGAAGCAGCTCATCTACAACCAGCATCAGTTCGCACGTCGGTTGGGTATCACGCTGGTTAAAGACCCAACCACTCAACCAGAGCAGAAGGACTACACCAGTTGCTAGGTCTCACCGGCCATCCTGGTTTTTGGTTTCCAACCAACTTTTAAATGTTCTGTTATTTCCTTTTCCAGTTGCATTAGCGATGAATACTGTTTTAAAGACTACTGTACTAAGAAACATAACCAGTATTTTTTTGAGGTTTGTTTTCTCCACCATGAGAGGACCTGGGATTTCTGAAACTCTATACATTTTGACCTGGATAATATAAGGAACTACTGCTAGCTTATATATAAATAAAAAAAATCTTTTACTGGGCCGACTTGTGAGGATACCTCACGAAGCTATAAACACCAACACAATGTTAATCCACTAAAAAATAAAATTATGAAGTAACAAATAATTTACCTGGACATTTGCATGTCGGGGAAGAATGGTTGTGATGTATGTCAAATTTGAAATTTTGCCCACCGTTTGGAAAAATTCAAAATCCAGTCAACAATCAACGGATGTGAGCAATGGTACCACTTGGATCACGAATGTCAAGGCATCTGAGTAGGGATGTACGACATTGGTGCTGTAGGGCTCAAAAGCATTGTATATGTGGTAAACATGATTTTTTCATGCGGTATTTTTTTTTATTAAACCTTGTTCCGGTGCGCCTGATGCTATAACGCATTGGTGCAGTCTATTATATATAAGACACCATGAATACAAATTTAAAATAAAAATTAATATACTATGTGGTTTTAAATTCGAAATTTTTAATCCTAATGCGGTGCGACTTATGTTATGCCACCCCGGTGCGATTAATTAGACGAATCGCACCAGTGATGGAAATACAAAATAAAAAATATAGTAATCTGATGCTCTCGACTATCCGTATACCCTACTTCGGTGCTTTCAACTATGCGGTGCTCCAATGCCCTTTTTTAATATAAATGCATCGTTTGCAAAATTTCATTTTTTTCTATGCTTAATAGTGTTTCCAGTCGCAATGCCACATGATTTGTTTGCAGCACCGGGGCGTTGTTGTTGTGTACACATTGGTGTGCTTATTATGTATAAATGCACCGAAAAAAAGACATATGCTAAAACCTTTGCACGCTTTCCTCTACTAGTGACCTTCGTTATAAACAGATATTTGGGATCTTTTTAGAGTAACATCCACTATAACCTCTAGAAAAAAGGCCTTTTCCTTGTACTGTAATATAAATCCTTTTCTGAATTTTAATGTTTACATGTGGATAATGAATCTTCTGATAGGAATTGGAAGTGCATAAATTTGTGTTGTGTGGTTGTGTACTCTAAGATCATTGCAACCTTGTTGTGTTTATGTTTTTTGGTTCATAGTAGGGCTGCACCAATGGATTTCATGTTGCAATCAATGGAAAGCATTGTTTCATAAAGAAAACTCAAGACATAGTACTTCCCCACTCCGAACCATATGTTTTCCCATTGCCTTTTACTTTGTGCATGACCATCAAACCCATTTGATGACCATGGATATGATTTGGGGCATCCATATCTATAATAGATTTCTTAGCTCACCTTTCAACTATTACCTTCTTCAATGCAAGCGTTCAATGTTGTCTGTAGATCCATACCTAATGTGCCAGCTCAGTTTTCCTTCTATGCTAACCATGACTAGGCAGTACTTTGCCTCCTTTTTTCATAGGTTTTTTCGTAGTTTCTCTCTATGTTTTCTCCATTTGCTTTTCATTTGGCAAACTTTTCAATCTATTTTTCTTTGGAATCTTCGTGCTTTATTCCACAAAAAACTTTCTCTAGCTGACTATTTGTCCTACTAAGTGCATAAACTTACCTATAACAATTAAAATGCACTAGGCTTTCATCCATGCACCTTTTTGTATATGTTGCAACATCTTCTTCATCCACCCAAATGGCTGCAAAAAAAATCAAATTACTACATGAACACACTTCTATCATGAGTACGAAGCCACCAAATGTAGCTTCATTCAATTTGATTTACATATTCATAAGTATAAGATAATATTACCTTGATGGGGACTTCTAACCTCCCTTTTCTCTAAAGTGACATTTATTGGTTCCATTATATCTTGATTTATTTTGAATTCCAATGGAAGAAATAAATGAAAATATGAATTGTAAATATTTCCAGTTGAGTTTTACAAGGGTTTCTATGACCTTCTTGAAGATGGTCGGCTCACAGTCATCAATGACTCTAGAAGGAACGACTCGATGCTTGTTGCTTACAACTCTACTTTCCTTGCTTTGATCCCAAAATCAAACAACCCTCCTCTTTTGATGAATACATGCCTGTTTCTTTATGTAACCGCGTATACAAGATTATTGTCAAAGTTCTTGCTGGGAGACTCAAGGGGATTCTATCCAAATCCATATCTCAGGAGCAATTTTCCTTCCTTGAAGATAAATAGATTCATGTCTCTGTAGGGGTGGCTCAGGAGGTTGTTCGTACCATTAAGACCAAAAAGGTTCATGCATTCACAGTTAAGGTTGACCTCTCTAAGGCCTACAATCGTGATAATTGGTTATATATCTGGCTCATTCTTTTGCAAGTTGGTTTTTAGTTTCCCTTTGTCAACTAGATTATGGCCTGTGTGCAATCTATGTGTTTTGTTGTTCTCACCAATGGTGCATCATCACCTCTTTTCAAATATGGCAGGGGACTAAGACAGGGGTTCCCTTTGGCTCCCTTGCTTTTCTTGCTTGTTGTGGAAGGGATGAGTAGAACTATTTCTATGGCTAAACGGGCTATTTCTTTCAAAGGGATTCAAATAGATAGACTCTTGCACATTTCACATTTACTTTTTGTTGATGACATATTATTATTTTGTAATGCCGATAGGAGAGAGGCTCTTAAGTTGAAGGAAATTTTGTTTTTTTGTTGAATCCACATGGTGCTCATTAATGAAGGAAAGTCCTCCTTGTCATTCATGAATATATAGGAAGAGGTGGAGGTCTGGATTTCAGGTCTTTCCCTTTCCCTTTTATTCAGTTTTCCATAGGTGTCAAATACTTGGGTTTTATTCTCAGGCCCAATGACTATACTAAGAAAGATTGGATATGGCTTATTGTTAAATTGGAAAAAAGACTGTCTTTCTAGTGCAATACATGGCTATCTAGAGCGGGAAGATTGGTATTGGCTAAGGTTGTGCTTGAGGCTATGCCTATTCATTGGGTCTCTTTATCCTATGTACCGCTTGTAATCCTTGATCAAATCAGGATAATGTGCTTCAAGTTCCTCATGTCTGGAGCTAAGGATGCTCATGCTTTCACATGTGCTAGTTGGAACAAGCTTGCCCTGCTTAAATCCATGGGAGGTTGGGGTCTCAAGAGCACAATGGTTTTTTCCAAGGCATTGGCTACCAAGGGAGTTTGGCGTTTGATTCATGGAGTTGGCTTATGGGTTACTGTGGTCCACAAGAAATACATTGCGCCCCTATCCATTGTAGAATGGATTAAGCTTAGGGATAAATCCTTGTCCAATATTTATGTCATATGGAGGGTTGTCTTACGCTCTTTTTCATTGGTTGGTGATGGAATGGCTTGGAAGGTTGGTAGGGGAATCAACCTAAGGATTGGTCTTGATCCATGGGTTGGATCTAAGGGAAACCACATTATTCTTCCTCACATGATTCAGTGGTTACAGGACAGGGATATTTATCATCTCTCACAAATTGCTGACCCTATGGCCATTTCTCTTTTCTCCCAGGGATGGAAATCCGTTGATCATCTCGGCTTCCAAAACAACGATGTCAATTCTTGGAAGGATTACAATATGTCTCTAAAACAGTCCCATGCCATAATTTTAGATAATGGGGACTCCCTTGTTTAGATTCGAAATGAGCATGGGGGTTGTTATACTCCAAAGATAGGCTATAATATCTGAAGAGAGGAGGAAGACCTTCTGGAATTTCTTTGGTGGCACAAGGCTTTATGGAAATTCAATTGTCATATGAAGAAAAAACTCTTCTTATGGATTGTTCTTAGCAACAAGGTGCCCACATGGGATCATCTTCAGAGGATTTGTTGGTATGGTCCTAAAAAGTGCACTTTATGCAAACAAGAGGCAGAATCTATCACGCACATGTTGATTGATTGCCCATTTACACAGCAGTTTGGAGGGAGCTAAATAATCGTATAGGATTTCAATTTGACTAGTCTAGTAGAGAGGTAGTGTCCCCTTTAGAGAAATGGTTACAAGAGCACAACACTGCCATTAATAGTGATATGGGGCATATGGTTATCCATAAATGCATCCATTTTTTTAGAATTTGGATCCATCTCCATTTAAATGTCCTACCTCGGGCCTTTCTATCCTTTCACATTACCCACAGTCCACAGATGATGATCCTCAAAGGCACATACTGCCTGAAGTCATTGACATAACTGGTTCACGGGATTATTTTGATGGTGTAGCCCAAGGGATCCCACCAACTGGGGGGGCGGGTGGGATCTTACACATATATGAGGACCAATGGATTAAATATGTTGTTGGAGTTGGGCCTATCATTAACAATCATGCTGAGTTGATGGCCCTTAAGCTATTGATGCAACTTGTTGTCAATCAAGGTATCCAAAAAATACAAGTCATGGGGGACTCTCGATTGGTGATTAACTGACTAAGGCTAAAAAGAGCCCCTCGGAATATACAACTCAGGCCCTTATATGAGGAACTTATCACCATTGCTGCCACTATTCCATAGATCTCCTTCTGTCACATTTATAGAGAGCGAAACCAACTAGCATACCAACTATCGAAGGATGGACTCCAAGTTTGTCCAGGGTTATGGCATAGGTGGGTAAACAACAAAGAGGGACCTTACTAAACACTATTTATATGCTCCTCGCAGTCCCAACTCAGAACACAATGAGCAAAGCACATATATGCCTTACTTTTTGAAGAATGATAGATCCTTTACTTTTTTTTGTATAAGAAGCTGCATATAGCATCTTACTTTTTAGTCTCATATGAAATGTTTAGACATGCTATTGAGCTATAACAGTACATATATAATATTTTGACTACTTATTTATGAAGAATGCCAAACATGCATAAAAACACAAGATGACTCTCAACCAATATAGAAAATGGTTTTTATAATCAATAGAAATTGTGATTTTTTTTTATTTTTTTTTTCATGAAAAAAAAGAAAAAAACAATATGTTTATGATACAACATTATGCCTTTTATAACTGATGATGCATTAGCTTGGTTTTACCTTGATTACAAAAACAATGCTACATATAAAAATACCTTTGCAATGTGGAGTAGATATAAATTTAAATATTTTCACAAAATGTTCTTTTTACTAATGATGATGTATAAGATTGGTTTTACCTTATTATAAAAAACAATGTTACCTTTAAAAAATCCTTGCAATGTGGAGTAGATATAAATTTACACATTTTCATAAAATTATTGTTTGCAAATTTTGCATATTTTCCATTTTATGCAAGTGTAATTTTAATTCTAGAGTTTATAATTGTTGTATTCACTTTCCATCTAATTTTTAAAATATATTAGCATAGATTCATCTTAACTTTGGATCTACCAAGGGTTAAAAGGGATCAAATCACTTGAGGTGCAAACCTTTTCTCAAATTTCATACTCTAAAAAAGGTTTGCACCTCAAGGAATTTGATCCCTCTCAACACTTATAAATTAGTGTTTATTTTATTATAATGATCCTCCATTTTTGAATTTATTTTACTTTTCATTTTTAATAAAATCATTTTTTTCTAATTTAATTTATTAACATCACACCTTAATATATGACTATAGATGCATCTAATTATTATCTAGAATATATGGTTATAAATTCACATAATTATTATAAAGTCAATGAGTACAAACAACAAAGAGAAATGACAAAAAAAAGTATCAATAATATTCAAACATTATTTTGTTTAGCATTATTATCCTTATTATTAGTTCTTTAAATATTACATTGAACCAAGGATGAAAACACATGTTACAATCTCTTTAAAATTGGTGTGTAAGATTTAATATGGATCTATTTAGTAAAATATTTGTGTTTGTACAGTTAAATATATATTTTATTTAAATTTTAATTATAAATATACATTATATTTTTTTTTATATTGCAGGGTATAGAAAGTGTGGCTATAGAAAATGCTTTTCTAGCCGTGAGGTGTAAGGCAGTTGGTTTGTGTGGGATTTAGTTCACATCAGGTCAAAATCTCATGATGAAGATTGAGAATGAGCACTGCCACTTTCTAATGGTTTGTGTGGGATTTAGCTCACATCAGGTCAAAATCTCATTATGAAGGTTGAGAATGAGTGCTGCCACTTTCTTTCTTTTTTTCACAAAAACGGTTAAAATATAATTAAGAAAAAAGAAAAAATTGGGTCGCAAGCAACCAGATTACAACAAATTCCAGTGATAGCTTTATGGATAGCTTCTGGACTTCCATTCCTATCTTATTAATTGGGATGTCTCAACCTTCAAGACACTGTCTATTAAAGGATTCGATCTTCTAAGTCCGAATCGATAAAATATAATAAATAAAATTTCAGGAAGCTAACCCTACTCCAGCTTCAATGACTGTTTATGTTAAAAACAATCTTGCTCTATCCTCGATGACGATAGCGTCCCACAATGTACTCTGTTAAATCCAGAACTATCGGCTATCTGGATTGATGCCAACCTCCTTTTGTACATTAGCAGTCCAATTGTGACCTTTGGGCCCTTTCCTTTTGAAATTCCTCTGGATGATTCACGCCCTCCTCTGCGCAATGATGGACCAATAGACCTCGGATCAGAGAAGTCTTGCATGTTTTTTAGTTACTCATGAATTAAGGGATGGGTTGATGCTTTACTGAATCTTTATTGGTTTCTATATGTTCTTGATCAAGATTTCAACCAATGCTGGCCAACCTATCGGCTTCCTTATTGGATCCCCGCAATATGTGATAAATTTGAACCTTGGAAATTTTTTGAAGAATGTTGTGAATCCTATCGAGGTTCCTATTTAACTTAATGTTGCCGAATTTTTCCTTTGTGTTCAGTTTATTGATCAGTATTTGTGAATCTCCAAAAATCTGAACTTCCTTTTAATCTTCTCTCATTGCCAGCTGACAACCCTTTAAAATCGCTAAAGCTTCTGCTTGATTGTTAGTGCAGATGCCTAAACCCCAATTGAATTTAAGTTCATGATTTCCTCCAAGTGAATAAACCACCCCCCAGCTTCTACGATGCCAGGATTGCTTTTGGAAGCTCCATCAAAGAATATCGTAGCTTTATCTTGACTTTTCCACCAGATTTGAAATTCCTTATCCAGCAATCTCAGAGTCCATGTTGTTCTAGTTTCCATTCTTTTATCGATTTTCTCTCTTTTTTTGGTGACTATTTTTCCAATCCAATTCCTCTCAGTCGCTGTAAGAGAGGAATCTAACTCTTTTTCCCGAATTCTTAATGTTTTCAGTAAAATGGCCTTTTCCTTTACAACCACCTGTTTCGGAGTTTGGAAATGATTTTTGAAAATTCTGCTATTCCGAGATAGCCAGAGGCTCCAGCATACATATTTTGGGATAGATATCCAGATGTTTTTCCACATTGGTTTTTTTGTAAAAGCACTAGCATAACTAATTTGCCATGAGTTAAAAAGCTCTATAAGAGTATTCTGAGTAGGTATGGGCGTTTCCAGCTTATAAAGGAAAGTGGTCCAGATCGAAATCGCGAATGGGCATTCCAAGAAGAGGTGTTCCATGTTTTCCTGGCTTTTACAACAATGTAGGCATCTATGCGGACCTTTGAATCCACGTTTTTCGAGATTTTCACCGGTTAAAATTTTCTTATGCATTAGCAACCATATGAAGAAGTTTATCTTTGGGAGGCAAAATGAATTCCAGACGATCTTCCATAGAGAAGGAGGATGCAAGGGTGATTGATATGGTTGTAACTCTTTGTAACCTAGGCTCGCTGTGTAGATTCTTGAGGGCCCTCATCCCCATTTGTCTTTCATATTCCTGTGGAGAGGGGCCAGCCCGTTGAGATTTTGAAGTAGCAGTTTCTTCTGACTTATCATAATATCTAGAGTTACTGGAAGCGTCCAATCCAGCCAATTCCCAACATCATCCCACTGAGATATATCTACCAAAGTAGTGATACCTTTTGCTTTTAGCCAATCTCGAATCTTAGAGAGAGAATAGTATCCATCCAACACTTGATTATCCATAATTATGTGCTTCCACAAGTCAGTTTTTGCCCCATTCCGAGGTATGCGGTATAACTTTTTTTGAAATTGTACTATTCCTGATCTGCATAAGTTCGAGATGTAGGTTCCTCGAGGGATATGTTCGGTTTGGAGATTGTAGATGGAGCCACCTTTTAATTATTTTTTCCAAAGAAGTTTACTGACCGGATGGGCTCTATTAGAGTGGAGTTTCCAAAGAATTTTTCTACCCAGCACTAGGTTAACCAGATGCAGATCTCTTATCTGGAGACCTCCATCCTTCAATGGTTTTTCGACCATGTCCCATTTGAGTAAATGATATTTTTTATTGTTTCCTTTTCCTCCTTTCCAAAGGAATTATTTGATGAGCCGCAAAATTTGATCCGTAATAGACTTGGGAGCCACTAGTATCGAGGATTGATATATGGGAAGAGAAGATAACACAAATTTTATCAAAATGAGTTTCCCTGCATTATTGAGCCAATATCCCCCCTAGGCATGGAGTTTTGACTTCATCTTACTAAAGACTTCATTCCAGACATAAATTTTTGGTTTTCCCAGGGTTAAAGGGAGCCCAAGATACTTGATTTTATCCCAAGTTGTAGAGCTCGAGAACCCCAAGAAGTGAGCTATTCTATGGATAGTTTGTTGATCTACATTCCATCCATAAACAACGTTTTTTCTACTGTTGACAAGAGCTCTCGTGTCTTGACAGTAACTCTGAAAAATCTCTTTAAAGGCTTTAGCAATCTTTAGAGAGGCTCCTCCCAGGAAAAGGGAATCATCAACAAAGAGTGCATGATTTAGGGAGGGCATACCATTTACCAATCTTATACCTGGAATTTTTCCTATGACTCTAGCAGCTTCTAGCTTCCTGATCAATGAGTCCGCCATCAAAATGTATAGGAATGGGGATAGGGGACACCCTTGGTGAATTCCTCTTGTAGCCTGGAAAAATTTTGTTGGTCTTCCATTAATTAAAGGTGCAATCCAAGGCTTGCTAATGCAAGCTTTCACCAAGTTTATGAAGCTTTTGCTGAAGCCAAATGCTGATAATACTTCGTAAAGAAACGAATGTTTGACTCGATCAAAGGCGTTTGCCATGTCGAGTTTTATAATCATTCCTTTTTCTTTTCTGAGCTTACTGGAATGCATTGCTTCCTGTACAAGTATCATGCTATCAAGGATTTGTCTTCCTTTGATGAATCCTCCTTGGTTGGGAGAGATCAGATTGTTGAGCAAAGGTTTGATCCTGTTAGCTAGTAGCTTAGAAATAATTTTGTAAGAGGCATTGCAGAGGGATATTTGTCTATATCTTTCGAAGGAGCTGGGATTCACTTCTTTGGGTAACAGAGCAAGAAATGTGGAATTAGTGTTTCCTCCCATCTTGCCTTTTTTGTGAAAGCTTCTGATCATGCGGAAGAGATCTGCTTTAATTATGGACCAGCAAGCTCTGTAGAAGTGGATTGTAAACCCATCCGGTCCCGAATATTTATCAGGCTCCATATTCCAAATTACATTGGTGATCTCTTTTTCAGTAAACAAATGCATGAGATTTTGATTGTCCATCGTGGAGATAGTATTTGGTATATGAGCGAGCAAGTCAGTTGAATTTTCATCATCATAATAGTTGTCTTCCGTATACAATGCATGGAAGTGGTCTTTAGTTGCTAATTTTAATTTTTCCATTCCTTTTACCACTATGCCATCATCAGTTTTTATCTCTGATATATGATTACGAAGCTGTCTATTTTTTGCTTGGCGATGGAAATAAGTTGTATTCTGGTCACCGACCTTTAACCATAGACTGTGCAATTTCAATCTCCATTCCTCTTCCTCGAGATAGATAGTTCTGTAAACTTTCGATTGGATCTCTTGTTCCTTAATCAGATCTGTGGTGTCTATGTCATGTTCTTCCATCTCTAGCTGAAAGGAAATGAACTCCCGAACAACGTCCTTTTTGTGATCGGTGTGCCCCTTAGTCGCTTTCTTGATCCAAGATTTTAGAGCCTATTTAGTGTTCTTTAACTTCTCTTCCCAGATGTAATTCCCAGAACCCAAAATGGGGATGTCCCAGGCTTTGCTGACTGCCTCTGTAAAACCATCCTGGTTGATCCATAAGGATTGAACCTGAAGGGGATAGGTCCCAGTTCTTCTTCATCATTCAGCCGAAGGAGAATAGGCTTGTGATCATAGGTTAGATTGGGTAAAGTTTTTGAAAGGATAAATTTCTTTTCAAGAAGGATCGATGTCTGGCTTAAGAAGCGGTCAAGGCGCGCTGCAATGTGATGCATTCCCGTTCTTTTATTTGACCAAGTGTAATTCCCCTCCTGGGCTTTATGTCCACTAGCTCCCATTGCTGCATAAGTTCTTCAACCTGTTGCAGCATGGGATCTCTCCATTTATTGCCCCCTTTCTTTTCCTTTGGATTCATTACTAGGTTGAAGTCCCCAGCCAGAATGATATTCTGTGGTTTATAAATCTCCAAAAAATCAGATAGGGTATCCCAGTACTCTTTTTTTTCAGCATGATTGATAGGGACATATAAATTAAATAGTGCGAAAGTTAACTTACTTTGTATGTGGTGTAGAGCCGTGTAGATCCAGTGCTGGGTGGCAAAGGAACTTGCCAATTTAAAATTACCTTCGGACCACAACGTGGCTAGCCCTCCAGAGGATCCTCTGGCACTGACAGCCTTTCCATTATTTTTCTTCCATTTAGATCTAGCCATTGCTAGAAGAGTTTCCTCTTCTATTTTGGTCTCTTAGAGCATGAGGATGTCTGTTGCTTCGATTTTGAGGAGATATTTTATCGCGTCTGCTTTCAATGGGTTCCCCAGTCCTCTACAATTCCAAGAGACCAAGTTCATTACTTACTATTTGCTGGTGGCGGACCACCTTTAGGCATCCTGTATCGGGTATTTCTCCCATAGGCCATGTCCATGGTTCTCTGGCTTCCTTGCATCTTGTGTTTTTCAGCTTCCTCTTCTCTTATTTCTTTGTTGGATTTCCTCCCAGCTTTCTTTGAGGATCTCTCCGAGAAGTCTTCCTTTGGGGAGGAAACCACCTCCGAAGGTTTTCTTTTTGTCATTTCAGCGTGTGAAGGTGAGGAAGTTACCTCTTTCTGTGGGGTCAACTGTTTTTCCTCGCCTTCTTCTTATAGCTCTCCTTCTTCCTTTTCTTCAGATGTTGCATGTTCGTCTGGACTGCTGAGGATTTTGAATTGATTTCGTGAAGGTTCTTCCCTATGCTTTGCATTTTCCATTTGTTCTTTTTCTGTTGAATGATTCGTTAACCCTTTTAGTTTTTCTTTCTCTTTAGATCTGGAAGTGGGTTTTGATGCGGCCTGCCTCTTTGCTAGTTTCCATTGCTCTCCTATAGACTTTTCAAATTCTTCCTCTATTTTTTTTTACAATGGTGGGCAAAATGACCGTATTCTTGGCAGTGTCTGCACTTAAAGGGGATCTGTTCGTAGTCAAGCTCCTGGATATGAGACCAATCTATAATTGTTAAATTTATTGCCTCCGACATACCTATTTCTAGATCTACTTCTACACATATCCGAGCACATGAATATTGGTCTTTTTTTTCCGCCTTGTCTATGTATCTCCCCAATGTGTTCCCTATGGCGTTTAGGGATTTCGAGTTCCAACAATGTAAAGGAAGATGGGGTAGCCTGACCCAGACTGGAACCGCCGAGGGAATGTCTTGGGTAGGGTCGAAATCAGGGGTCCACTTGTTTAGATATAGGCCTTGTGCCCCATGAAATGGGGCCCGTTCCGGAAGATCAGATCCTTGTCCGCAGTGTTTTCAAAAACAAATACAAAGTATCCTTTGCCTACTAGATGGCTCTTAATATCATCTTCTGTGAGAGATCTCCAGTTCCGTTGCACCCAAGAGTCTATGGCTTCTGGGGATGGCCATAAACTAGTAAAATGACCTATCAGACCCTTCTTCGAGAGATTCAAGGCGGTTCTGCAAGGTCTCTCTGTTGAGAGAGCAAGAGTGGGGATCCCTGCCAACTTTTTGACAAATTTATGTTGTGTAGAAGAGACATGGTGCTTCCCTTGTGCAGCGATCAATTTCTTAAAGGCAGTAATCTCGGGAGGGGTGTGAGAAGGAGGAGGATCCGATCCTCCTCCTGATGCCATGGCCGGAGGCCCTAAAGGCACCAAAATCGTGATCCTCAAGGAGACGAGGACGAGCAGGCTTAGACGCAACTGTGCTGAGCAACCTCAAACACCCGACATATAAGTTCTTGCACACAGCCTTTTGATTATGCACACAGCCTATTAGATGTACGCTTGCTATGCATTTAGACCCCAAAGATAGCCCTTCAATTTGGTATATAGAGCGCGGCCACTTTCCACTTTCCAATGAAGTGATTAGTGCAAATTTAAACTAACGTCAAGGTTATATACCCATCCTTCATTCCTCAATTTAATTTTTTTTTTCAAAAAGCCAAAAATAAAAGCTTTTCAACACGACAGCCTAGACACCCCTTCTAAAATTTCCCCAGAATTTCCCTTACATATATACTTGGTCTAAATATTAGACTTTGCACTTTTAAGTGTTCGACTATCCAACCCTAACCCTAATTAGGTTTCAAAGTTCCACACCCGTACAGAATAGGGTTTTCACTTTCATATTTATACACAGGCATAATCAATGGTTTCTTGGATTTGGTGAAGAGGAAGCGAAGGTGTTCTTCAAGGGAAGGAGAAGAGGTTTCGAAGGTGATCTTTACATCTGGGCCACGATGGTTTATTTTTCACCCTGTATTTATCATAAACCATCGTGCCAAGGCGTGAAGAGCACCTTCGCCTTTGTTTACATGGATTGCGATTGTTGCTGGAGATCCATTTGGGTGTATTTTCTACCACATATGCCTAATCAGGATTTTCGCACTTTAATCAGAGATGATCAGACGCTGCCAGTTGCTCTGGAGGAAGATGAAGCGAATGTGTTATTGTCGTCGGGGCCCCTGTGGTTTATGATCGTCTAGGATGTTCAAAACCACTGAGGCCACGACGAGAAGAATACCATCGCCTTTGGCCCTTTGGTTACATGGATTTGGTATAACTTGACTCCTCAAATGGTAAAAGCCATTGCAACATACTCCGTCCACCTGGGTATTTTCTTAGATATACATGCATAGATCCAGATAATTTACTAAGTATTGATTGTTGGAGATCCGTACTAGTATATATTCATATTAGTAAGTATTGACAGATGCAGATCTGTTTAGATTCAGATTATTATAGATTTGGTGACTACTAATAGTTAGAAAGTGAACTAATTTATTTGTTTATTTAATAAAAGTACGCTTTGCACTTTCAGCCTTCTTTCTTTTCTTAGATCCAAGGTTTTTCGATACAAAGTTAAGATTAATGGATTAAGGTGGATCTATGTTATGGTTGTTGTATCCTGCTCATAATTAATAGATTCAGAGTTAACGACGCAAAAGACACACACGCCACAGAGGGATCTTATCCACCCCAGGCTGTAGGTCACCTCTTCCGTCCATTCTATTATGTAGAAGGCGTATTTGGTGTTTTTGTAAGGTGAGAACCAACATCAGTGCCCAGATCCAATTCGTTTGGATGAAAAGCTTTCTGATTTTGAAAAACCAAAATTATTGCAGCAGCTGCTGCAATAACACATTTGGGAGGTCACGGCTGTGGGCATTGTGGGTTTTGGTGGGGGTGGGAAGACAACTCTTGAAATTTAAGAGATCAGATAACGATCAGTCCTTTTAATTTGATGTGAGATAATCAGCAGTTAAGAGCTTTATTACATCATTACAGAGTAAACACTAAAAGTATTTAACTGGGAGTGGATCAGTGAATTTATGGTACTGATGAAGGTATACCAATGTTGAGAGGTCATCTTTCATGTTTTCAAGCTGAGTTATAATTTTAGATGATGTCGATCCTGGTGAGCAGCTGCGTCCATTTTTTCACATCTGACAGTCATCCATTTATAAGTTGGCAATCCTGAGCAAAGAGCTTTTTCAAGAGCTTTTTGCCTCTACTGCCTTCCAGCAGCCTTTTCGTATATTTGAAGAAGTGGTGAGAAAGGTTTTGGATGTCTGTAATTTTTCCCCTTATCTTTCAAACAGCTTGGTGCGCTATTTCATGGAAAAATATTAAAAAGTGGTTCTCACCTATATACAAACAGATTAACCACAATATTCTTGATGAAGAGGAAAAATACATTATTCTTAGAGATTGCTTGTCTCTTCACACGAGAATACAAGGATAAGGCCTTATGAGTGTGGGATGGATCTGCTTGGATAGATGGCCACGTTTTGAAAGAACAGAAAACAAGTGGCTTGTAGAGGTCGGGCAGCATAAACCCTATAAGAATTGACATCTGAGCTGGACATGCGACGCTTGTGCAAAGATAGGTATCCTCAAGGTACTCACATCAAACTAAAGCCCAAGAAGATTGGCCAATGTGTACTTGATTGACCTACCCGCAGTCCTATATTTAATTTGGCATACTTGTATTCGTATCAAGCAAGCTCGAGAGATAATCTAGATGACCAAGTGACCAAAAGAAAATAGATTGAAAGAGTGGAAAATCAGTGCTAAAAGGTCCCAGACATACAAGATGTATTTGGTTAAATGGGAAGGTCTACCGAATTCCTAATCTGTATAAATGTTTACTTGAAACTGTTTAATTTTTTCTCCCCATGTGTGATTACCTGTAGAGGTGATTTATTTTGCAGATCTCTTGTTCTGTTTGAGGCATCTGTTATGTAGAGATGCGTTTAATTTGCAGTTCTTTGTTTTTTTCTAATTAAATTGGATTTAACTATGCATCAGACATCTTTAATCAGAGTGACAGCATATTGGAAGCGGAGTGGTGAGCTCTGCATCACATAGCAGTCTTCTTGACAGAATGGTTGATTACTTGTTTATTCATCTTCTACTCAACTTGCACTCATCTTTTGATCCTCGTGATATTAATTAAGTGTCAACTCTCAGCCATATAAGATATTTAATTTGATTTTGATTTTTTTTCTTATCCTTGCAACTTTTTACAGACTCCCTTGCTTTATTTTAGTTGATTCTTCAATGCATTCCCAATCAGCTTTGTTCATATGTCACTCCTGCAAGTTTCATTCACCCCCTGCAAAATTTTTTAACACAACAAATGTTTAAACATAAACGATTTCATCTCTTTTCAAAACACAAACATTAGAGAATAGCTTTTTCGATAAGGATTGAAGTTTATTGTCACATAAACATGTCTATTACTATATTAGTAAGCAGGATGAGGAGACTATCTCTAGAGTAATGGAGAGGGTCTTTCATAAGATCCAATAGTTTGGTTAGCTACTTTTGGATGTAACAAGTCTCGAAAATTATTGACTGAATAATACATTGGTTTCTGATATTTTCTTTTTATTTACTTCCAACGGTTTTAGCTCGATAATTTCGAGGCAACAGCGCAATGGGGAGGCTAAGGCCGCGGGCATTGTTGGTTTTATTGGAGATGATAAGACAACTCTTGCAAAACAATTCATGAACCTTCAGAGATCAGATAGCGATGAATCCTTTTTGTTTGATGTAAGATAAGCTCCAGTTAAGAGCTCTATAACATCACTGCAGAGTAAACTTTAAGAGTATTTGACTGAGACTGGATCAGCGAATGTATAGTGCCGATGAAGGTATATCAAATGTTGAGAAGCCATCCCTCATGTTTTCAAGCTCTCTAACTTTAGATGATGTGGCTGCTGGTGAGTGGCTGCGTCCATTTTTTTCACTTCAGTCCTCCATTTAGAAGTTGACAAACCTGAAAAAAGAACATTCTCAAGAGCTTTTTGACTTGCATTCCTTCCATCAGCCCCATCCTGGATTTGAAGAAGTTAGAAAGTTTGTGGATGCCTGTGACGGAAGACATTGAAACCCATTTGCACAAAATATCCGGTATGCTTCTCACCGATATAGAAAGCAGTCTTAAAATTAGCGACAACATTCTTGATGAAGAGGAGAAAGACGTATTCTTCTTAGACATGGTGTATCACGTCGTTACAGAGTAAACCTTACAAGTATATGACAGTGGACTGGTTAATGTATAGTGTTGGTGACAGATTTGTCCTGTGTTTATCAGAATATTCTCCAATTTTTTGGGCGAAAGATCAAAGACATATGGAAGAGATTTTTTTTTTTTCACATGTGGTTTACAAATCCTCAAAGGGGGTTGCTAGTCCATGGTAAGATATCACAGATGCCTGTGACGGAAGACATTGAAACCCATTTGCACAAAATATCCGGTATGCTTCTCACCGATATAGAAAGCAGTCTTAAAATTAGCGACAACATTCTTGATGAAGAGGAGAAAGACGTATTCTTCTTAGACATGGTGTATCACGTCGTTACAGAGTAAACCTTACAAGTATATGACAGTGGACTGGTTAATGTATAGTGTTGGTGACAGATTTGTCCTGTGTTTATCAGAATATTCTCCAATCTCTTGGGCGAAAGATCAAAGATATATGGAAGAGAAATTTTTTTTTTTCACATGTGGTTTACAAATCCTCCAAGGGGGTTGCTAGTCCATGGTAAGATATCACAGGGGTCCACCTGAAGGGGCTGTATTTATATAGTTATGTATAGCCACCCGAGGATTTGACCCCGAAACCTTCTGTTCACAACTGACAGCACTCAACCACTTAAGCTAGCCCACCAAGCTATGGAAGAGAATTCCTTTAAGCTAGCCCACCAAGCTATGGAAGAGAATTCCTTTATGAAGGAAAGAAAAATATTCATTGATAATTTTACAAAATCAATTAGTTTTTTTTACATATGGCCAATGTTCGGAGGTCATCCTTCATGTTTTCAAGGTTATAACTTTTGTTCGGAGGTCTTCTCTCTTGTTTTCAATGTTATAACTTTAGATGATGTGGATCCTTTTGAGCAGCTGCGTCCATTTTTTCACATCAGAGGGTCATCTATTTACAAGTTGACAAAACCTGTGAACAAAGGACGCTCTCAAGAGATTTTTGGCTTGCATGCCTTCGCCAGCCTCATTCTGGATTTGAAGTAGTAGTCAGAAATGTTTTGGATGCCCGTGATGGTTGCCCAAATCATGGGAAAATTGATTTGGATTATTCCAAAGTTCAATTGCACAAAATATAACATATAATTCCCACCGATTTACAAAACAGACTTAAAATTAGCTACAACAATCATGATGAAGAGGAGAAAGACATTGTTCTTAGACATTGCCTGTTTCTACGCGTGAGAAGACAAGGAAGTGCATACGAGTATGGGATATGGATCAGCCTCATTAGTTCCTTGGATTTGATTGGATCTTGGCTCTATCCAGTAGTTTGTAGAGCCACCAGTTTGAGATTCCCTCCTGACAGCTCTCTTCAGATCTTGGGGCCCCTTTCTGTTCAGCAGGGCTTCTGTGATTGTTTCTAACCTTCACTATGCTTCTATGGTTGGACCTGGTCTCTTGTTTCCAGGCTCGTATGTAAGACTGCTGATGTTATTGTATTATCATCTGGCTGCACATGGTCAGGTTCCCATTGTGTATTATATTGTTACACTTATGGTATTATATTGTTACACTTATGGTCTCATTGACCTGGCCCATTATTAACCATGGTACCCCATTGTATCATTATTTGGAGATATCTCGACGAGAATGGGTATAGCCCACCTCGTCCCTATTGAAATCTTGTATGCACCTTCTCTATGCTTCTATGTTTGGACCTGGTCTCTTGTTTCCAGGCTCGTATGTAAGACTGTTGATGTTCTTGTATTATGATCTGGCTGCACATGGTCAGGTTCCCATCGTGTATTATATTGTTACACTTATGGTCTCATTGACCTGGCCCATTATTAGCCATGGTACCCCATTGTATCATTATTCGGAGATATCTCGACGAGCATGGGTATAGCCCACCTCGTCCCTATTGAGATCTTGTATGCACCTCACCACTTTGGTTTGTTATTTGCAGGTAGTTCTCCTCGGCCCTTTTGCGGTCTCCTTCTTTGGATACTCTACTCCCTCCTTGGTTCTTTACTTGGATAAATAAATTCTGATGTAATTAGGTCATAGTATTTGCTCCTAACCTAACGTTCATACATGAGGGGAAAATCTGTTATCACCCTAATTGCTAACCTGTGCCATTTTGAGTAATTTTACCTGAATACATCACTTTCACAGGCATAACCCCATTATAAGAGCTCCTCTCCATCATCATCATATGACCTCAATCTTGCCAGATTGAGCCAAGTAAACCCCTGAATTTGACCAAAACTTGCCAGCGCAGATGTTTGCCCATTAAGTGCAAATATGGATATGGATCTGGCTTGGAAAGATGGTTATGTCTTAAAACATAGAAAACAATATCTTGTAGAGGTCAGCAGCATAAACTCTATAAAAATTCACAACGGAGCTGGTCATGCTATTACAACAAACTAAAGCCCAAGAAGATTGGCCCTTTTAAGATCTCGAACTGGATTAGCAAAAATGTACACTTGATTGGCCTACCCAAAGAAGGGACATCAGTCCTATATTTATTTATTGTGGTATATCTGTAATCATATTAAGTAGCTTGAGAGATAATCTAGATGACAAAATGAGCACCTGAGTGGGGCTAATGGTTAAGAACATGTGTTATCTCCGTGGAGGTCACAGGTTCAACACCGGCGGGGTGTAGGGTTGCTCATTGGCCTGTTGTGACAAGGCTTGAAGGGTAGGCAACCCCTGGGATAGAGCCTCTCGAGACGTCTCGGCCCCTGTCGAATCACAAGTTTCTGGTATATCTGGCTTGCAGGCTGTTGGATATACCCTTGGGAGGTGGTTGTTCCCATGGTTAAAAAAAAAGATAATCTAGATGACAAAATGACTTAAAAAAAGGAAAATATTGGAAGCTTAGAAAATTGCTGATACAAGGTCCCAAACATACAAGATGTATTTGATTAAATGGGAGGGTCTACCGAATACCTGATCTGTGTAAATGATTGCTTGATATTGTTTCAGTTTTTTCTCCATGTGATTTTCTGTAGAGGTGATTTATTTTGCAGATCTCTTAATCTGTTTGAGGCTCTGTTATGTAAGATGCGTTTTATTTGCAGTTTGCTTTCTTTAACTAAAATGGATTCATGGTGAACTATGCATCAAATATCCCTTAATCAAAATGGCAGCAGATTGGAAGCAGGGTGTTGAGCACTGCATCACATTCTGGTTGTTTACTTATTTTTTCATCTTTTAATTGAGTTGTACTCTCCTCTTTTGTTCCTTGTGATATTAATTTAGTGTCAACTCTCAGCCAGTAATGGTTAATCAATTTAATTTAATTTAACTTTACAATCCTTTAACTTTTTTACACTCCTCTTATTGTTGTTGTTGATTCTTATGCATTTCTAATTGTTAACACCCAAAAAGTGCTCACTACCTCATCTCCCTCATTACATGACTCATTTGTTCTTATTTCCTACCATATTTGCCTCCAAAATCTTAAAAACTCATTAAAAAGTCTCTAAAAGGCCAAAAAATCCATTAAAAAGCCTCCAAAAGGCCAAAAACCCTATTTTTCTCCCTAAAATAATATAAATTCCTTCAAAAATATCAAAAACCCTCTAAAAAGGAAATAAAAAAATATAAAAAAGAGGAAAAAGAGAGAAAAAAAGAAGCAAAAACCCTATACAATTGACCTAAACCATATGGTGCCCAAAACCATGGGTCAGCACTCCACCACTAAAAACCTATAAATAGGGGATGGAGGCTCCTCATTTTTCATCCACAGTCATCCATATCCTTACTCTACCAAAATCACTCCTAAAACCTTAGCTCACCCTTTTGAGCTATTTTCACATTTGAGTGTTCCTTTGGCCCATTTCCAAAACCCTTTGGAGAAGGAGAAAGGAACAACACTGGAGCTTGGAAGCGACCCTCTTGGATTGCTACCAAGGCTTCATTAATCTCTACATTTGAGGTATATTCAATACAAAAATCAATTTTTATAATCCTGTCATTTCTTTTTATGCACATGCTTAGAGTAGTTTACTGTTTTATTTACTGTCTTTTATTTACTATTTTCTGAACTGCTACTAAGGAGGCCCTTCTCCTTAGTAGGTGCTCAGTGAGGAGAAGGGCCTCCTTAGTAGCAGTTCATAAAACAGTAAATAAAAGACAGTAAATAAAACAGTAAACTACTCTAAGCATGTGCATAAAAAGAAATGACAAGATTATAAAAATTGATTTTTGTATTGAATATACCTCAGATGTAGAGGTTGATGAACCCTTTGCAGGAGTCCAAGAGGGTTGCTTCCAAGCTCTAGTGTTGTTTCTTTCTCCTTCTCCAAAGGGTTTTGGAAATGGGCCAAAGGGGCACTCAAATGTGAAAATAGCTCAAAAGGGTGAGCTAGGGTTTCAGGAGTGATTTTGGCAGAGTAAGGATATGGATGACTGTGGATGAAAAATGGGGAGCCTCCATTACTTATTTATAGATTTTTAGTGGTGGAGTGCTGACCCATGGTTTTGGGCACCATATGGTTTAGGTTAGTTGTATAGGGTTTTTGTTTCATTTTTTCCTTATTTTTCCTCTTTTTTGTATTTTGTATTTCCTTTTTAAAGAGTTTTTGCTATTTTTGGAGGAATTTACATTATTTTGGGAGAAAAAAGGGGGGTTTTTGGCCTTTTGGAGGCTTTTTAATGGTTTTTTTGGCCTTTTGGAGGCTTTTTAATGGGTATTTTTTTGTCCTTTGGAGGCTTTTTAATGGGTTTTTAAGGTTTTGGAGACAAATATGGTAGGAAATAAGGACAAATGAGTCATGTAATGAGGGAGATAAGGTAGTGAGCTCTTTTTGTGTGTTAACACTAATCACCTTTTTTTTTTTTTTAACTGAAAAAGAAATTTTTTGCTATTCATAGAGGTAAATCAAAGAAATTTAAAAGTGATTCTTATCCCGTGGATAGTGAGCCTTCATTCAGTTTTCACTATATCAGGTAATCCTATTACTAACTGTCATAAATACAAAATAAACTAATACTATCGAGAGATTACAAGATATAAAATCTATTTGACAATGACTTGTCAATCATGTCAATAAACCGTATCCAACAAAAACAAAAATGTTCAAGGAAGGTTAATCAACTCTAGTATATGCGCATAATCGCAACTTCTGGAGGCCTGAACTCATGAAATTGTGTAACCTGTAGTGTACCCTCTTCCAGAGTCAGACCTTTCTTTGATAAGCAGTCTGCCTGTTGGTTGAAGACACGAGAAACATGGTTGATGGAGACATGATCGAGCTGTGACAAAAATGCCCTAACTTTCTTCTTCCAGTGCTCAAGTGAGGCAACATTGAGAACATTGGATTCCAATGCCCATCCAATAATTACCGACGAGTCTCCAAAAATCTGCACAGTTGAGATCTCCAAATAGTTTAAGTCGAAAAGGAAGCACCAAAGAGCCAAGAGTTCTGTGTGCGAGTTGCTGCCCACACCACAACCCAGAGCCAACTCAAAATATTTAGTGGATGATAAGAAAAGTATTCCTCCTGCCCCACATTCCCTTGCTGTTCTACACCATCAAAATAACCAGTAATGCCCAAACTTGCAAAGTTAGGACCATGTAAGGTCTTGACCCTATCTAGCTTCTGCTGCATACATGCACCGGGGAGTATCTTAACAATATAAAGCAGGGCGCTGTTGAAATCATAAGCAAAATCATCAAATAAAAGTCCGTTTCTAAGTTTCCATATGCCCCATATGAAATATATGGGAAAAGAGATGGATTCTCTAACCCCAATTGCCACTTATGTAGTAAATCAGAGATAGAGTCCTGTCTCCAACATTGATCAACTCCCCAGAAATTCGAACCAGTAGCCAATAATTGCATTGTAATCGGACAGGAAATAAAAAGATGCCCAATGGTTTCGGCGTCTTGAAGGCATAGAGTGCAGACATTGGGGCCATATCCCCCTCTTCTGATAAAATTGTTAGTAGTCAAGATTTTGTTTTTTAGGATGAGCCACAAAAAACATCGTAATTTGAGAGGAACATTCCATCCCAGATATAACTGTACCACCAAAGAAATGTGCTAGTTTGCTGTTGTTGAGCAAGTGCCGAATATGCATTACCTGTATAAAGCTCCCCACAAATCTCCCGCCAGTGCCACTGTAATGTATCCATCTCGTTAGTAAGAGTGATACCAGCATGTGTAAGTTGATGAATAAAAGAATCCCACTCACGGGCAACATCACCCGAGATATCCAATGATTCCGAAGTGTACTAGTAATCAAAAAGCTCCACTCCCATAGGGTTTCTGGCATTGTTCAGAAAATAAATGTCATGTTGATGGATGATAGAAACAGTATTGGGGGAGAGTAGTAGATCAGTACCTATCACAGGTTCCACGCCAATGCGGATCTGGTACCCATTACCAACACGCCAGCCCAGGTGTTCCAATAAATTTGGTAAAACTTCAATTAAACCCCTCTAGATATTTGAGGCATCCACCGGTCGTTTAGGCATGTTTATTATCCATTGTATTACTGTATATCCCTTCAAGTACTTGTCCCGCATAAGAAGACCCCAAAGCCCAATATGTGTTAAGGCTCTCCATAAGCTCTTTTGGTGTAAACCCCGATAAACCCAGTAGATATTTCTGATGCCCCAACCACCAAACGCCCTTGGTGTAGAGATCTGTGACCAAGCAGTCAAGTGTAAGCCCGCCTTATCACGGCATCCAGACCATAGAAAGTTGAAGGATAGTTTTACGATATTATGCAAAATGGCAGCTGAAACCTTGGCTAGAGTAAGCCAATATGCCAAAAGGTTGGCTAAAACAGAATTCAAGAGTATGAGCCGACCACCCAATGATAAGCAGCGGTAGTTCTAGCCTGAAATCTTAGACTCAAGCTTTGTTATAAGCCATTTCCAGTCCATAATAGAATAATCATTGGGCTTGATAAAATACCCTAGGAATTTAAACCCGTCAATCATCAATTTCATCTCAAGGGAAAAGAGCCTGCCTATTAAAGCACGGTTCGCAGGACACAAGTATATTTGCTAGAGGTAGGACTTGGGTATGTTGATGATCATGCCCGTGGCATTACAAAACATATCAAGAATGTGCTTATAATGAGTCCACTCGGTGTAATTACCAATACCAAACAATAGCACATCGTCCACAAATAATAGGTGAGTAATAGATAAATGCTTTGAGACTTTAATACCTGTGATCCTGCCCGTTGTCTTGGCCCGACCCAGTAGTCTACTAAGACCCTCAATGACTAATAAGAAGAGTAGTGGTGAGAGGGGACAGCCCTGGCGCAAACCACGGGAACCCTTGAAAAATCTCGTCAGACAGCCATTGATAAGTACAACAAAATTCACGGAAGTAATACAACCCAATATCCAATTCGTGATCATTAGGTCTAATCCAACATTCAGAAGAAGGAGCCTGAGGAAGCCCCAATTGACTAGATCTAGTTTAAGAACAATAGAAGGAGTCCGACTAGCTTTGGCAGAATGTAATGTCTCCTGTGCAGTCCCAATGGCATCGAAGATCAGAGGCTGGTGTAAAAAACCAAACTGTACAACAGAGGTTCCCCTTGACAGTCCCTCCTTGATGCGATCCGCGATCACTTTAGAGACCACCTTGTAAAGTAGGTTACATAAGGAGATGGGCCTGTAATCCTGAAAGGAGGTCAGATCCGAAACCTTTGGAATTGAGACCCCCACTAACTCTCCCTGAGATGTGGGACTCCTCCACCAAATGAACCATCATAGTGCTAATTAAATGAAAAAATTGAAGATAAAATTCAGCTGTCCACCCATTTAGACCCGGACTCTTGTCCTTGGCCATCTTTTTTAGTATGCCTTCGACTTCTAACAATGTAACCGGTCTCCCAATCTTCTCATTATCCTCCGTCGAGAATATACCGGGCATGCACTGTAATACCTCCAGTTGTGCCTGGAGATTGTTCCCGATAGTCTTAGTGAAGAGACCTTGAAAGTGATCCACAACAAGAAGTTCATTGGTCTTAAGAAGTTACCAAAGTGCTAATCGAATCTTTAATTTTCCAAATCGAGTTAGACTTCTGTCTCATATTAGCATATTTATGAAAAAAGTTGGTATTTTGATCACCCATAGTGATCCGAAGAGCCCTACTCTTCAACCACCATAGTTCTTCTTCAGTTCGAAGTAAGGCAGCCTTTTCTGCTTCTAGAAATTTCAAAATTCTATCCGTCGGATCAGAATGGTAACCAAAAAGAGGATCTAGGTGGTAATCTTCAATACAACTCTTGACCTCTTCAATAGCAGCCGAATGCTCCTTCTTTCGTTTTGAAAGCCACGTCATAATGATCAATTTCAAAGACCTAAGAAATGTTGGGAGGTCAACCATCGCCCACCCAGCAGCGTTGGAATAGTAAGATGCCCAGTGTTTGCGGACCTGAGTGTTAAAGACCAGTTCTTTTGACCATGCCTAGCAATATTTGAAGGGGAACCTATACAGATTAGGCCCACTATGGAGTCGCAACACAATCAACAGGTGGTCAGAAATAGAAGCCTGAACAATACTGGAGGAACATCGATCAACCACCCCAAACAGTGAACTGCTTACCAAAAAACGATCCAAGCTCTTAGCAATAAAAGCTTCACCCCTTCTTCCGTTCTTGCAAGTAGGACGTAAAGGCACAGGCTCGACATCTATGAGTTCATGAGAACAAAAGAACTCTTGAAACCGGGGTTGTAATGGGTCTCCTCGAGCCTTAGGACCCCATATTCCCCAGCATGTAAGGTCAAGTTCAGGTCGCCATCAAGTATACGAACTCCAGTTCCAGAAGCCCAGAAGCCTCCAAAATGCTCCAAAATCTCTAACGCTCCACATATGGAGCATAATAGTTGAAACGTTGCAAAGGAAAAGTCAGATCCCCGTGCTTTCCCAAAAGGAAGATACCCCCCCACACACAAAAGGATCTAAGAGACAAGACCTGAGGATTCCAGGCCGCCAGGAGCCTCCTCAAAAGTCCATCCGAGTCAATGGAGTAGCATTCCCACAACGGAAGGATACTCCACAAAAAATTATAGGCTTTGGTACCCAATGTCATAGTCTCTTGTAGAAGGATTACATCAGGAGAAAGAGAAGATAGTAGTCTGCGCAGGGCTAGTGCTTTAGGGGCACCCCCGACCCCTCGAAGATTAAGAGAAGCGACCAGCATTAAGTGACCTGAGAAGTCGGCTCTAATGCTCTTAGAGGCCCAAAAGTTTCGGACAGGGGTAGAGAATCGGTTAATGATTGCCCCACCAAAGGTTCACCACGATCCAGAGTAAAACAAAGGTTTTCCCCAGTACATCGAGCCAAAGCTTTATGTCTCCGGCCACCAGTCTTCTTTCGTAGCGTAATGTTGGGGTTGTCAATAATGTGTGAGGGAACCATTCCCTTACCACAGAAAGAAGGTAACGAATTCTGCACTAAACCCGTAGAGATAGATAGTTCCTGTAAAGGTGCAGTGAGCGTTCCCAAAGACTCTAATAATGTGCCTTCATTTCTAATCATCTTGTTTACATGTTAGTCATGCAAGTTTTATTTATTTTTTATGCAAACATTTATACACATTATAAAGAAAGGTATTTATGTCATAGAAACGATATCCAAGATGTATAGATTTTTATGGGTATTTGACTTAGAAGTATTTTTTTTAACAAACATGTAAAAGAGGTACCATAAAATATTGTCAATGATTTCCATGGATTAGTAAGGGTCTTTCTTGGAATGTTGGGAATGGTTCACAGCTCCTTTTTGGGATTGATCTAGTCATTGGGAATGAGGATAATTATATTTTCTAATCCTACCTCTTGCATTATCTTGTTGTGTTTGGTTTTAACACTTTGGCACATTAAAAGACCTTATTGGATGAGGTATTTTGATTCTTATTGGTTGACTGCGGAGGACTTGGGACTAGAAAGTATTTGGGTTGAAGAATGGAATGATTATATTTTTTCTTTGAACAAAGCTGTTATCAGATTAACGTTGTAAAGTTACCTAGGAAGTGTTTGTTCACCTAGTGATGCCTTGTGGTGGACAATGATACTTTAATTAATGACCCATAGTCAATTTTTAATTAATGAAGTGAGATGCACTTTATATTTTTAAAGTGACTTCATTAAAATTTAAAGTCATGATTTATCCTAAGTTCATATTTAATAAAAGTCAAGTGAGTGATTAATTAAAAGAGGGTATTCATACTTTATTAAATGACACGAGGTGCACTAAATGCCATTTATTAATTATCTAATTGAGCATTTAATGAGAACCTCTCATCTAATCTAATATAATCTGGGCCATTGGATTGAAAGAGGAAGTTATCATGAACAAAAAGGACTACAGCAAGGCATTTGATCATTCATTATTCACTTTGCAAGAGAGCATTTTTTGGAGAGGAGAGAAGAGAAGTTGATTTTGGGAGGAAGAAGAAAAACCCTAGCGCAAAAATCGAGGAGGATTCTGTTGGGCACTTTTCCCAAGATTTTCAGCATACGTTTCTAGAATCCGTACAACAAAAACTGAGCACAGATTTCAAGGTGGTACAGTGAATCCATATAGCAGAATGACAGTGATTCCGTACAACAAAAATCAGGTACAGTTTTCGAGACAGCCGTACATCATTTAATGTTGTCTGTACAACATGAAAATCGAGGCAGCAGTTCTGTTTTTTGATAGTTCGTACAATATGGTTTTCGAGGCAGAAAGGTATAGGTTGGACAGTCTGTATAGGCACAAAAACCGAGGTAGTCCACACGTGTGAAACTGTATTGCACAGTTTTCGAGGTGGTCGTACAACACACTTTTCTAGAATGCGTACAACAGTTATTCCATTGAGATGTTGGCATAGTTTTCGAGATGAAATGAAGGAGATAAGTACTGCTGTAATTTTTGTTTAAATTATCTAAAGAAATAAAATCTCTCTCTCTCTCTCAGTCAGGTTTTCCCTTAGGGGTTTTATTCTGGACCAATTTGGTCAAAAATTCATGTGTCAAAATTTTACGTGGATGGTTGATTTAATTTTCTGAACATGAGTTTATTGGTTGAAAGTTAAAATTTTCTGAGTTGTTTAAATTTGAAAAAGAATTCCATGTGTTTTAGTTTAGTCATTTTATGATAAAAATGTGCATACAAGGGTTTGGGCATTAAACTATGCAGAGAAGCTATCAAGCTTGAAACCGGGTTAGGATTCACAAAAAATTTCATGGTATCAGAGCTAAGTTTAAAATCAGAATTTAAACATTAAAAAAACTAGGAGTTTGTGGAAAAAATTTCAGATTTGAAGAAAACAGGGGTTTTGAGAAAAATTTCAGATTTGAAGGAAGTTAGGGTTTTGAGAAAAATTTCCAGATTTCAGTAAAAGTTCTTGAACAGGTTGTAGCCATGGTGTTTGGGATTATAGTAGAAGACAGGTTGGATGGGGCTACAAACTTTAGCCCATGGAAGACTATAATTATGTTGATACTTGAAGAGAATGAGCTATGGGATATAGTGAACAATACAACAACAAATCCCGTGACAGTACCTATCGATGCCATTGATAAGGCAACTTTCATGAAGAGAGATGTAAAGGCAAGGAGGATTATATTTGATGCCGTGAAGGATCATGTAATTCCTCACATATCAACAAAAACACATGCTTTTCAGATGTGGACATCTTTGACCAACCTTTACCAGAGTTCAAATGATAATAGGAAAATGGGGTTAAGGGAGAAGTTGAAGAATGTACACACGAGAAAAGGGGAAGGCATGGCTTCCTATCTTACCAGGATTACACAAATGATGGATGAGCTTGCAGCTATAGGAGAGGTTATACAAGGAACTGAGATGGTGCGCACAACCTTAAATGGTGTGACTCAGCAGTGGAGTGTGTTTGTGCAGACTATTATTGGTCGAGAGAACATGCCTACATGGGATCGTCTTTGGGATGATCTCACACATGAGGAGACATGTATATGATACTTACAGAGCAGTTCGTCACATCACAGAGATGATGAGGAAAATGTGGCATTGACAGCAAAGGGCAAAAAGAAGAAGTTCAAGAAGGGTCCCAAGGGTGGGGCCAAACAACATACATGTGAGCAGAAGAAAGACTTGAGTAAAATCAAGTGTTTCGCATGTCAGAAGTTTGGACACTATGTTGAACAGTGTCTGAAGAAGAAGAAGAAAGGGCAGTAGAAAACAACGACAACAGAGATGGATGAATTTTCCTCACGGTTTGAGGGAGAGTTCTCTCTATATGCTGGATGTACAGAGAGGATATCTTTCACCAGCAGTGATATGGAGAGTGACATAGAGGATAAGATTCCGTGTTCATTATTGGTTGGCCAGTCTTTTAGTGCTACCACTACTACTTCCACTTGGTACATTGATAGTGGGGCTTCGAGCCATACGATAGGTGTTTGTGATGTGTTCACAGAGATGACTGAGACGGGCTTGAGTCTTGAGATAGTATTGGGAGATGACACAGTTGTGAGAGCAGTTGGGCGAGGGACTGTCACCTTTGAGAGGGAGTCTATGCAGTCCATGAATTTGAGGGATGTTCTTTGTCCCCGGGTTGAAAAAGAATCTTGTTTCAGTTTACAGGATTGAAGATAGAGGCTTTGGAGTATGTGTTCTAGATGGGAAATTTCATATCTTTACCATAGCAGTAGGACCATCTACTTCATGTGCCATTGGAGTGAGATGTGGGAAACTGTACAAGCTTCTCTATCAGCCTCACCATGCATTAGCCCATACTAGCAGTAGCATCGAGACGTGTGAGTTGTGGCATAGGAGGATGGGCCACCTTCATCATTTAGCTTTGAGGTTGTTGAGGGAGATGTCTACAGGTTTGCCTCAACTTAGCACAGAGCAGGGTGGTGTGTGCAAAGGGTGTGCTTTGAGAAAGTACACCAAGACTGCTTTTCCGAGCAGTGACACTAGAGCAGGTGGGATATTGGATTTGATTCATTCAGATTTATGTGGACCTATGTCTTCAGCTTCAGTGACAGGTTATGAGTACTATATTAGTTTCATTGATGACCACTCCAAGAAGACCTGGATCTACTTTCTAAGAAGTAAACAATCTCAGGAAGTCTTGCAGAGGTTCCAAGAGTTCAAAGCTCTTATGGAGAACCAAACAGGGAGGAGGATTCGGGCACTGAGGGCAGAAAATGGGGGTGAGTATACCTCTAAGGAGTTTGATGAGTTTTGCAGACAGGAGGGAATTATGAGGCAGTTGACAGTTCCATACACTCCACAGCACAATAGAGTTGCAGAAAGGAAGAACAGAGCGATAGTGGGAGCAGATAGAGCCATGCTGCATGATCAACGTCTTCCTTTCTTTCTATGGGTAGAGGCCTGTAACACTGTTGTTTATGTTCAAAATAGGAGTCCACACCGAGCATTGGGGTGTAAAACTCCTGAGGAGATGTTCATTGGGAAGAGAACTGAGATAGGTCACTTCCGTATATTTGGATGCCTTACATACTCTCATGTCCCTTCCGAGAAGAGGACAAAGTTGGAGCCTACAATGGAGAAATGCATCTTTGTTGGATATGATGAGACTTCGAAGGATTTTCGCATATATCTTCCTGCACAGAGGAAAGTTGTGGTGAGGAGGGAGGTCAGATTTGAGGAGGAGAAATCCTTCAGGAAGTCTTATGATTCAGAGGTGGAGGAGCAGTAGGTTGTGTCTCCACAGGTGACAGGGTCACAAAGTCAGAGTACAGGGTCACGGGTTTCTAGTGTGACTGGGTCACAGGTTACAGGTTCATTAGTTTCAGGGACACAGTCTACAGGGACTTCTGGTACAGGGACAAGTTCACGAGTCACAGGTTCATAGGTTTCACCTTCATGTGATTCGGGTGGTACAGGTTCAGGGTCACCAGGTACAGGATCTCAGGACACATGTACTTCTTCAGGTATACAATTGTCAGATGAGGAGGTTACGGAGGAGCGCCTACAGGAGGAAGCTACTTCCAAGAAACGTAAGCCAAGTTGGCTTAAGGATCTTGTGAAGGAAGTTGAGGAGTCTGTGGGACCGCCCAAGAGGGAGGCCAGGGAGAGCAAAGCACCAGAGAGATTTTCCAATTATATGGCGATGGTGACTAGCTTGAGTCAGGGATGATTTTAGGGGCGAAATTTAGCCCAAAGGCGAATTTAGAGAGGTTCAAATAAAAAGGTGGGCGAATTTTTAATATAAAAATTGTTTTTTCAATTTAATAAAATAGTCCAATATTTATTAAATGAATAATCTATTTATTATTAAATAGCCAACCCCATCCAACCCCGTAGAGTTGTAAAGAATAGTTTAGCCCCCTCGAATATACCTCAAATAGCGATTTCGCCCCCGGATTTCCTGTAAAAATCGTGTTTGATCCTTCAATCGCCCCAGATTTATAGTAAAAATCATGTTTAACCCTTTCATCGCCCCGAATTTTCAGTAATGGAGGATGCCCATTAATTATTTCGCCTAGATCACGAGTTTGCAGCCGGATTTACTGTAAAAATCGTGTTTCATCCTTCAATCGCCCCCAGATTTATAGTAAAAATCATGTTTCCCTTTCATCGCCCCGAATTTTCAGTAATGGAGGATGCCCATTAATTATTTCGCCTGTTCTGGTTAAATCCAGAGATTTTTTTTTCCAAATCGCCCTGGCTTTTAATTAACTGGAATTATTTTTTCCAATCATAGATTCACAGCCCAATTTTCGTTATTGGAAGTTTCCAATTCCATCACTGATTTCGAATTTTTGGCCTCCTTGAAATGAAGATTTCAACGGTTTCGAATTTAGCCCCAATTTGTTTTGCAAAGCATTTTTTAATTGAAAAATGGTCCATACTCCATATTTGGGGAAAATCGAGAACCAGGGGAACATTTCATCCTATATAATGCCTTAGGAATCAAGAGTGCGATTCACCTAATGAGCATGAAGCTTTATTTCGGTTGAAATTCTACATTGGCTGAGTAGAAAATCAACTTTCAACATTAATCTGCAGTTTTTCAACATTCCTTGGGGTCTGCAGTCTATACAGAGGTTACATTGGCTGAGTAGAAAATCGACTTTCAACATTAATCTTTAGTTTTTCAACATTCCTTGGGGTCTGCAGTCTATACAGAGGTTAGTTTCTCCTTTTAATTTTTCTGGTTGAAACTTATTGTGTGGGTTCTAGGCAGAGAATATGAATGTATGCATTGTGCTGATATTTTTACATGTTGACCTATCAATTCTCTCTGTTATCTGTACGAACCTTATGGGTCTACTGGACCATATTGCATTGCTTTTACTAGTTATTAGTTTGGTTAATTGGGTAGAACAGTGTCCAAGTAATGGAGAAGAAAGGATCTAGGACATTTGGTTTTAAGAGCTCTTGGTGTCCTGGGTTAGGCTACTTGCCTCCAATGAGGAGGAAAGGATCATGCAGTTGACAATTTCAACATCACGAGGTGCCCATTTCTGAATTGAATAGAAGGTTTAACTTCCAATTTTGATGAATTTGACCCACTGGTGTGTCGATTCCCTATTTAATATACTACACCCTTATGTGTCCATCGGACTGTGTTACAACATACAAATTTCTGCAGTGATCTAGTTATTAGTTTCTCTGATTTGAAGTAGTAAGTTGTTCTGCTGCCTGCAAGTAGTTTCCGTATTGCAAGGTTACTGGCTATTTCCCACCATGGGAAGTAAAATGGCCCCATAGGATATGCCAAGATCGCTATGGAACAAGGGTCACTATATCAATAGTTAATCTCTATTGTAAATAGTCCAAAGCATGCCTTAAAAAAATCATAGTGTACTCCTTTACTCTTGATGTTGGAACCTATTAAAACAATCCCTCTCAATCAACCTTGGACAATCCTCTATATATAGTTTCAAAAGCATTTCTGGATGAGACGTTACCACTGCAGACTTGCACTTTGTTGCTTTCCTTCAAACCTTCTAGTTGATGCCTTCATCATCACTATATTCATTGGCACTATCTTCAACCTCCTCCATGTTATCCATGAAACTTGCTACCACTGTTGTGCATAAAACCAATCCGAACCTACATCTCTCTTTGGCTACTACATCACATCCCACCTACATCTGAGGTTACATACTGAGTTAAAAGTGGAATTCTATTGATGGAATGCATTGAAAAGGACCCCTTACATGGCAATGAACATATCTTCTATTTCCAGCATAATGAATGTTTCAGAGCAAGGGGTCAACATTCAAAGCCATTGGTTTGGATTTCCAAGTTTTCCTTGCAAACAAACTACCTAAATTATTTATCTGTTTAGTATCTTACTATCTCCACATGATAACATTTAATATTTGATCCATCCTCACATGCAAGCAAGTTGATGGCAAAGTGATATTCAAACATAGTCAGTTTGGAATTACCAAAAGTAGTCTTCTCAATCACTCCCCCTATTGGAGCTGCATCTTTTAGGGTTGTTGCATTCACAAGTGATAATTCAAATAGGCTTGGGAACCTAATTTAATATAGTTCTTTGAGCTTACATCTACTTGCACACAACCCATTTAAATAAGGAATATAGCAATCATGACCTGACTTATGCTTTGAGAGGTAAATGGTTAATCCATTCTTAATTATAGGCCCAGTCATATTTCATTCTATACTTTGGTGAAGTATGACATAGTATTGGAATCACAGTTGTATATGTGGACAAAGTACACCTTCAAAATATGCTTGACATATTATGAAACATTTCTAAAATTTGTAAGGAATTATGCCCTTGTTCTGCTGGAAATAAGCTTAGGAATCATTTAGAAATCTGCTATGTGAATCGTGAAAGATCCCCTCACACATGTGAGATTACAAATATTCTTGGATGCCTAGTTTAATAAAGTTCTTTGAGATTACAACTACTTGCATACAGTGCTTCTAAACAAGGCATATAACAGTTGATCTGACTTATGCTTTGAGAGATAAATGGTTAATCCATTCTTAACCATAGACACAATCATATTTCCTTCTATAGTATGTTGTTATAAGTCTGACATAGAATTGGAATCACACTTGTATATGTGGACATAATCCACCTTAGAAATATGTTTGTCATATTATGAAACAAGTCTAAATTGTCTTAGGAATTATGCCATCTTTTTGTTGGTAATGAACTGAGAAAACACTTAGAAATCTGCTAAGTGAATCCTGAAAGTTCCCCTCACATGTAACTTTTTCTTCTACAGGTGCCACTACAATTATCAAGACCTGTTTGAACTTGCATTAGAATATAGATTTGCATGCCCACATTTTCTTTGATAATGGGAATTATTGTGGTGACATTGGATAGTCCCTCATAGCTCCACAATCACATAAGAAAACACCCTCCGTTTGTTATCCTTTGACTCCACTTGCCAAATGGATTTGACACTAGTGTTGATCCTCCCATCACCCTACTTTAACAAACCTATTCCTAGGTAAGTCCCCCTTGTGTTGGAGGAGAGACAACCTAAAGTGAGTGACTAAAAATAATGCTCTATCTCACCCAACCAATCCACCTTCTAACTAGTTGTAGAGGATATTCTAAATATATTTAAGGTCCTCTACGTGAATCAATATACTTTTGCATTTGAAACTTTCACATTGACCTGTAGACCTGCTTGGATTAGAATTTCTAACTCCTTCCTGAAATAGTCCCTAATATTCCATTAATTTGTTGAACCAATGACTTCTATCAAATGGACAAGAGACAAATTTATGCTCTCTACGTACTTGTTCATCCCAATCATCCTTGTTGAAAAAGTATACTTTAGTCAACCCATTCTTCATAATCATGTTGAAAGCTTCAACAATGGAATTTTCGTGTGGATGGTGCAAACTACTCTTATGATGCAAGATGATGAATTACTTGGTTAGAAGGAATAATGGTACTTATGAAGTGCATGCCTTGAACATTTCTAAGGCTTTTGGGGCATCCAAACCAAGTTATAATATTTTCAATTATAAAACGAGATGTAGTCTCTGCGGAAGAATCCTTCGTATGCTTAGCTTCAACCCACCTAGTGAGATAGTTGTTGTGGTAATAATGTACTAGGATTTGGAATACCATGTGGGTGGGTTAATATGACCAATGAAATCCACAAAAAATTTCTCAAATGGTTGTATATCTCGAACATGGTCTAGAGAAGATTATCCCTCTAGGATAGTTCCCCAACTCATTGGCATACATCACAAGCTTTGGCATATTCTTTATAATCCTTAAAAAATGTTGGCCACCATAGTTTATCTTGCAGGACATTACTAGCTACCGATTTTCTTCCAACATGTCATCCTACAACCCTTACATCCCAAAAGATATCTAGTTATTCATGAACCATAACACACATCCACAAGACTCCATCTATACCTAATTTTTACAATTGTCTTGCAATCGATTAGTGTTTCATAGCTTGAACAACAAGGTGATGTTTATGAGTTAAAGAATAATATTCTGGTGCTGAACCTATGGCTAAAAACATATTAATTTCATAAAGATAGCCTAGAACAACTTTAACCTTGAATAACTTAATGTCTTGTAATTGATAATCAATAGAGTTGTTTGATTCTCCTCATTCTAATCCTAAAGTAGGAGTATGTACCACATTGTGCTTTTCTAGGTTCTTCACAATTAATTTTCAACTAATTATGCAAACTCTATTTTTTTGGAGGCCTCCATAAGCCCAACTCTAGTAGTAGAATCTAAATTTTCGTTATGTTTTGAAACATGGAAAGACTGTTTTCATACATTGTTCTGTACTGGAAACATTTCCAGTACAAAAACTGGTATAAGATGTCCTAGAAATACCTTGGAAATATTTCATGAGTATTTCCCCAAATAAAAACATCCAATGGCCTTCATTCTTAAAGCACTACTTAGTAATTCATCCATCCTATTGTATGCCTTGAGTAAGGGGAGAAAGTATGGTGTGGTCTAAATCTCCCATTCTACAAAATACACACATGTTTAATGTTGCTTGATGCTCATCCTCATTTTTAAAGAAACAGAAAAACCATGGTACCGACTCAGTAATCTATGGCTCCATCAGCTTTCCAGTTCCCACATCTATCATCACTCTTAATATAATGAAAGCACAGTAAATGTTGTTAATCATTTGGATTTTAGACACCTCGACTCAACTATCATCTCTGAATGTAATGTATGTCCATGGGTCAAGCAATAGAAAACTTAAAAGACTAGGGATAAATAACAGTGACAACTCATCCTCTTATTACACAATATGTAATGATGCATAAGATGTAAAAATTGTCACATATTAGTGCATGCCATTTTTATTTTGTTTTTTTTTTCCCAATGTGATCCCCATTATTTTCCATTTTTTTTGGTCTTGTTTTGATTTTATCTATACATTATATTGTCTGTATTGTTGTCTATATCTATTTTATTCCCATGACATCAATTTCCTTATTTCTTGCATGGGGTAATATAAAAGGGATTCACAAACATTGTTGGTTTAAAAATCATATATTCTAGTATCTATGAATCTTGACTAGGGCTACTGAATTGTTATTCTTATTACTATTAGGTTAATAGTTTTAAAATGGAGAGTATGCTTTTAGTGTTGTTGACTTAATATTTTAGACTTGATTCCAAGCAATAGTACCATTGACATTCATGTATCATTATGTTATTGCACCTTTCTGGAGTGAATGGATAATCCAAAATAAGATTTTGACTTTATCCATTGTGAAGAGTTGCTCTGATTCTCAGTTTGTGAACACATGCTAAAATATATGAGGTCCTGAAACATTCTAGAATTTGTAGAAAGCTTTTTAATAGGGTGGTCACTTGTAGGATTGGATTGTTTTTTAATTCCTATTTTTTTTAATTTCTAGATTCTCCTATTGTGTTGTTTTAGAATCAGTTTCATTTCCATTGTGTCATCCTTATTTTCTATAGGGAACAATTTTCCATAAGTTTAAATGGATTTCATCTTTGGGGATCTCCTCTTCATGTTTTCCTTGACCTTGTACTTCTGTTTCCCCCTTGGTTTATATCTTTTGTCGGTTCTCCTTTTCAATATGTGGTATTTCTAGACATTCTGTCGGGCGATATTGTTTCCATAAATTCCCTATTGCTGAAAATTCGGTGGACCCCAAAAACTAGAAACACGCAAAAATGGAAAAATATAGAAAAAAAAATACAACCAAAACATATAGAACATATTCAAATTTTGAGAAAAAGAATATATATTTATGTACATTAATGTGAATCCAAACCATTAGACAAAAATTGCAATGTTTTCTCATGTATATAGTAGGGAAGGGTGCAGATAACTAGAATAGCTCTGAGTGCAATCCATTTTTGAACCAAAATACACAAACAAAGAGGCTCTAAATTGCCTCTAGAGTCCAAAAAATGTCATACTATAACAAATAACTTCATATAATAAAAAACAATTCCTATATTAGGATCCTCATCATTAGTAACACCCTCTACCCATTCCTCTAGGCTCTAGCCTTTTCACCATGTTGAATCTCAAATACATCAATCAACACCCTTATTAGGTAGAAAAGGATTACCATCCTCAAGGAACTTCCTAACCAAGCTTTAAAATAAGGTAGACAAATCTTACCATGCCCAGTTAGTGACTTTCTTGAGAGAAGGGTACAATTTTGCTAAGGTCATCATAGAGAAGTTCAATAGGTAGATAGAGAGCTTGGTGCTCTTGATTAAATCCCAATCCCATACCTCCATCCATGATAAAATACAGTAAAAATGATTCAATCATGTCAATCTTGAAATACTGAAAATTGTTAAGTTCATTGAATACTAAATGGGATCTAAAATTCTACTCTCTCTATATGACATCCCATGAGGTTGCAACCACTCTCAAACATCGTGAAACATTAAATGGTAATGTTAAAAATTTAAGCAAAAGAATAGAGAAGGAAAGATAAAGGAGAATGTCATATAGAAAAGGAAAGATAAAGGAGAAGGTGTGGTGAAGGATTTGATGCAGACAACTAGTAGGCAGAGGAATGTTTGAGTGACTCTGAAGAAATCATAGATATATGTTCCAATAGCCTAACTGCTCATAGCACAATTATTATAGCCTATTCTTTTCATTACAGTTGGAGCTAGGGTTATGGGTGAGATGAATAGGAGGACATAATAGTTTTTTCCTTCACTCTACCAAGTTATGGTACTTTCCTATAGCTTCTGCTGGTCAATCTGCTTGATTTGGATATGCATACATATATTCATCTATAAGTGGTTACTTTGCCACTTGTGCTGATGGGTAAACAATTGGTTTCGAGTAAACCAATGCCACCTATTTCGAAACAAGTGAATAAGGTTTCAATCTACATCTCTATCTCGATATGCTCCTATTGGCTATGGAATTGCGACTGCGAACCTTGGATCAAGGAGCTATCATGGCACAATATCAGGATGTATATCAACGGGTTCCAAGTTCAATAGATTCATAAGTGTGTTTTTGCTGAAGGTCTAGGTAGTTTGATAGCCACTAATTTCAATTCCATCCATTTCAAAATATAACCAGGAGCAATAGCCTTGAGAAATATATAAGTAAGTTGGGAAATAGAAGCTTCAACAACACTGTGAGTAGGAGATTGATTAGAGTAATATTATGCATATGAACCAGTGCTAGTTATTTCATATCCTCTAGTCCCAAAGAAAACATAGGTAGAGGTGGGGGGCAGAGAAGAAAAGCCCGTTTCATATCCAAATGGAAGTACAATGCTCTTCATGAACCCTAGCTCTTCCCTTCCAGTCTATGAAGAACAACTAAAAACCAGATCTTCGATCTGTACAAAAAATGAAGAACAACACGCAAACTAAGAACCCTAACGATCATGCCTACATTCAGTCTTCATATGAATTGCAATAATCCTCTGTGCTGAGATTGTCGATCTCAATTCTTCTTGAAAGCAAATAACTCCTGCATCATGCTACAGCTATAGCGAACTACAACATAAAGAGAGGGATTAAGCTGTAGCTTCCATGACCTTTCAATCTTGACATGCCTAAATCGCGACTCCTTTGTGCTGGGGCTGTCGATCTCCAAATATTTTTAAAACAAAATTATTCCTTTTTCAAGCTACAACTGTAGCGATCTGCAGCAAGCGAGTTTGTTGATGGAAATAGGTTGGAGAGAAAGAATTCCGGGTGCTATTAAGCAGGTGCTCCAAGACCTGTCAATTTCATGAACATTTCATTCCCAAGTGTATGCTAATATCACCGAATGTCCTGTCATTTTTGCTTAACCAGGCTACCATTGCCCTATGCTTGACAATATTTCTGTCTCCGAGTAGGAGAATCTATCCCTTCCACTGAGTGTATCTTCAACCTTATTTCTTGCATGGGGAAATATAAAAGGGATTCACAAACATTGTTGGTTTAAAAATCATATATTCTGGTATCTCAGAATCTTGACTAGGGCTACTGAATTGTTATTATTATTACTATTAGGTTAATAGTTTTAAAATGGAGAGTATGCTTTTAGTGTTGTTGACTTAATATTTTAGACTTGATTCCAAGCAATAGTACCATTGAAATTCATGTATCATTATGTTATTGCACCTTTCTGGAGTGAATGGATAATCCAAAATAAGATTTTGACTTTATTCATGGTGAAGAGTTGCTCTGATTCTCAGTTTGTGAATACATGCTAAAATATATGAGGTCTTGAAACATTCTAGAATTTGTAGAAAACTTTTTAATTGGGTGGTCACTTGTAGGATTGGATTGTTTTTTAATTCCTATTTTTTTTTTTTTAATTTCTAGATTCTCCTATTGTGTTGTTTTAGAATCAGTTTCATTTCCATTGTGTCATCCTAATTTTCTATAGGGAACAATTTTCCATTAGTTTAAATGGATTTCATCTTTGGGGATCTCCTCTTCATGTTTTCCTTGACCTTGTACTTTTGTTTTCCCCTTGGTTTATATCTTTTGTCGGTTCTCCTTTTCAATATGTGGTATTTCTGGACATTCTGTTGGGCTATAGTGTTTCCAGAAATTCCCTATCGCTGAAAATTCGGTGGACTCCAAAAACTGGAAACATGCAGAAATGGAAAAATATAGAAAAAAAATACAACCAAAACATATAGAACATATTCAAATTTTGAGAAAAAGAATATATATTTATGTACATTAATGTGAATCCAAACCATTAGGCAAAAATTGCAATGTTTTCTCATGTATATAGTAGGGAAGGGTGCAGATAACCAGAATAGCTCTGAGTGCAATCCATTTTTGAACCAAAATACACAAACAAAGAGGCTCTAAATTGCCGCTAGAGTCCAAAAAATGTAATACTATAACAAATAACTACATATAATAAAAAACATTTCCTCTATTAGGATCCTCATCATTAGTAACACCCTCTTCCCATTCCTCTAGGCTCTAGCCTTTTCACCATGTTGAATCTCAAATACATCAATCAACACCCTTATTAGGTAGAAAAAGATTACCATCCTCAAGGAACTTCTTAACCAAGCTTTAAAATAAGGTAGAAAAATATTACCATGCCCAATCAGTGACTTTCTTGAGAGAAGGGTACAATTTTGCTAAGGTCATCATAGAGAAGTTCAATAGGTAGATAGAGAGCTTGGTGCTCTTGATTAAATCCCAATCCCATACCTCCATCCATGATAAAATACAGTAAAAATGATTCAATCATGTCAATCTTGAAATACTGAAAAATTGTTAAGTTCATTGAATAGTAAATGGGATCTAAAATTCTACTCTCTTTATATGACATCCCATGAGGTTGGAACCACTCTCAAACATTGTGAAACATTAAATGATAATGTTACAAATTTAAGCAAAAGAATAGAGAAGGAAAGATAAAGGAGAATGTCATATAGAAAAAGAAAGATAAATAATAGAGAAGGAAAGATAAAGGAGGTGTGGTGAAGGATTTGATGCACACAACTAGTAGGCATAGGAATGTTTGAGTGATTGAAGAAATCATAGATATATGTTCCAATAGCCTAACTACGCATAGCACAATTATTATAGCTTATTCTTTTCATTACAGTTGGAGTTGGGGTTATGGGTGGGATGAATAGGAGGACATAATAGTTTTTTCCTTCACTCTACCAAGTTATGGTACTTCTCCTATAGCTTCTACTGGTCAATCTGCTTGATTTGGACTACAATAATCCTCTGTGCTGAGACTGTCGATCTCAATTCTTCTTGAAACCAAATAACTCCTGCATCATGCTACAGCTATAACGAACTACAACATAAAGAGAGGGATTAAGCTGTAGCTTCCACGACCTTTCAATCTTGACATGCCTAAATCATGACTCCTCTGCGCTGGGGTTGTCTATCTCCAAATATTTTTAAAACAAAAGTATTCCTTTTTCAAGATACAACTGTAGCGATCTACAGCAAGCGAGTTTGTGGATGGAAATAGGTTAGAGAGAAAGAATTCCGGGTGCTATTAAGCAGGTGCTCCAAGACCTTTCAATTTCGTGAACATTTCATTCCCCAGCTGACTGCGTCCACTATCTGCCTTGTTTCCACTCGGCGAAACCTCAATTGCCTGGAATGCTATCTCAGCTCTGCATCATTTGTTTTCTTGTATCTTCAAAAGCTCAACTTCAGCTATCCTTGTTGCCTTTAGATTGCTTACTCTTCCCAATTCTGTGTGTGTATCCTAATATCACCGAATGTCCTGTCATTTTTGCTTAACCAGTCTACCATTTCCCTATGCTTGACAATACTTCTGTCTCTAAGTAGGAGAATCTATCCCTTCCACAGAGTGTATCCATTTCCTAGAAGTAAGAGAGTAGAATGGAACCATCGTCAAGCCATGAGGGTTATGGAACCCAATTGGTGCCAAGGTCTTGACCATTACTGGTCATGATTCCACAGTCCATTCCAATGCCTTTTATTTGCCATGAAAACAGAGAGTCGTGTTGAATTTTGAAATATCTTTAATATTCCAACCTCCACACAATTTTGGAACTGATAATTTATCCCATTTTACAAGATGCATTTTGTCCCCCTTAGCATTACCGGCCCAAAGGAAATTGAATATAACCCTCCTGATCATATGAATGATTTTTTTTGGAACCAAAAATAGAGAGAACCAATAAACATGCATTCCAATGAGGACCGCCTTCAGTCATATGAGTCTTCCGCCTAGTGAAAAATGTTTGTAGTTCCAGTGACCAATTTTTTTCTCATATCTCTTCCCAAGCCAATACCAATCAATAATCCTGTAGCTATTGGGTTTTAAAAATAAACCAAGGTACTTGAAGCCATTTTCTAGCTGATACATTTGGTATGGAAAAAATTTGGAAATTTGTATCAGAGTATTTTCCTCTACATTGTGGAAAAGGAAAGAGGAATTTTGTAAGTTGATGTCCATCCCTGTAGCCGAGCAAAAAACTTTAATGATATCATAGAACTGGGACCATTATTCCACAGTTCCCAAGCCAAATAAGACCACATCATCAACAAATAGAAGATGGGTAATTAAAACGGAGTCAGAGATTTTTATGCCTTGGAGTGGCCTAGTACATGCCTTAAAATTGGTAATTTTGCAGGCATGTTAGGATGATGTTAAAAATCTAAAAATTCAAAAACCAGCAGACCAAATGAATAAGGCCAGAATCATGTTTCCTGAACCAAGCATTGTCTCCATCTACAAACAACAAAGGAAAGCACCAAAAAGGACTATGTGCAAACAAAAAAATCCAGGAAGGGACAATTGGACACATAATATGTAACTTAAATAATCGCCTTGAAGAGAAAAAGGAGAAAGTGGCAACCCTTAGCTAAAAAATTTGGCATTCAAGTGAGTGTGTCAAATAGAGAAGCCCACAAGTCACTATTCAATAGATCTCAAGGAGAAAATACTTACACTTAGCTCATCAAGAACTTGCATGCAACACATATCTAGCAAAACATGCCCAAGGGGGAAGACACATTGTCAATATGCAAGTGTGAATCCTCGTGGTGAATGAAATGAAGGGAGAGAACATGATTTTATTGATGGTATTCATATTTGGTTACCCAAAGTACATGTAGAGGTACCTAAATATTTACCCATCATCTCGGCAATGCTTTGCTAGAAAACCATGTTTAGGATTGAATCTCATAAGAAAGGTTGGCATTTCTAGTTAAAATGTTGATGTCAAGTTTGTTTGAACCAAACATAACAATATATCCATTATAATAAATGTTTGAATAAAATATAACAATATATCCATTGTAAGGACAAACTAAAATAGAATTTACTAATAGCTCAAGGATTAGGGCTCATTTTTAGATATGAATAATTCTTAGCTTGTGGCCTTTGCACTTGAAGACACGGTTGCAACTCCTCAACTAGAAGCAACGATTCTTGAAATCTTATGCCGACAACTTCTATCACTCTTACCCTCCTCCATTGGATTTGTTGGACAACTTCTATCACTCTTACCCTCCTTCTCCAATGGATTTGTTGGAGAACCTTGACTAGGATTGGATACCAAAACAAAACAAAATAAGAAGAGTACCTAAGACACAATTTAAACACTCAAATAGTAATATCATGTATTGCATTAATAGACAATAGTTATTTATTACATAAGTAAGTGGATTATATTCATTGATCTTGATAATACATCAATAAATCACTTAACCTTATGTTTATCCATGTAGCAACCTCATCACTATCAATGTTGTTTCATATGCAATATGCAATTTCAAGAGAAACGTTATCTATCTCCTTTAAGAGCAGGGAATATGGAAGACAGACCCAGAGGGAAATTGAAAGGGTAGGAAGGAGTTATAAGTATAATTTTCTTCAAGGAACTAACTTCCTATACTTATCACCAAAGTTTTAGCTTTAGATGTCAGTCATGGACACTCCTTGTTGAAAATCATTTGATGTATTTGATTATTGGTTTCATAGATTCATTCCCATCCTTGGCAAGTTGAATAATATCAACATATGTACACAGTTAGTTCATACACTTACATTTTATCTTGTACATTTATATTCTGCCTTTTGTATTATACTCTGTTTTTTCTTACTCATTGTTCACTGTCCATACGCCATGGTTTAGTTTCGAAACATTGAAAAATACAAAAAAACAATTTAAACACAAAAAAAATTCCTTTTTCTTGGTTGTATGATTGATGGCTTGATTTTGATTAGCATTATTGACCTTCTTTCTCTTTTGCTACATTGTAGTTTAGATAGTGATTTAGTTTGAATATATCTTAGTTTGATTTCCTTTGGTGGATTTTTTAGTTTGAAAATTCATCTCCATTTACTCGTACTTTGTTTCTTGCACACTATTTTATTCCTGCACTCTGTCTTTTGGTTGAGATTTTATATTATGGTTTTATGTCTTCTATAATTGATGTGTGTTGATTTCGTTCAATGCATTTCCTCCTGAAGTTGTAGGATAATTCTGTTTTTTTTATTGATTGAATTCATTGATTTGTAGTCAGGTTTAGTATTATTCCTTGCATTTGTGTCTCAGGTTGACTGATTTTGCTATTACATGTTTGCATTTAGACCCTTTATAGTCATTTTTTATTTTTGTCTGTACTTTATAGTATGATTAGAGTTAAAAATATAAAATAAAAACAGTGGTTGTTTCTGTGCCAATTAGTCTGTTAGGTTGATCATAGTATAATTCATTCCTGTAGAATAGATTTATTCCAACTCAATTTTAAGTTGTAGGTTTGCATTAAAATCGATCCTTCTTTGGCATTCGATTTAGTCCATTTTCCAGCACTTTGTTTAGTGATTGGTTCTTGTACTTAAACATTGTTTGTGGTCAGTTTATTGAATCATAATTTAGTTGATTGTTCTTTTATTCTTTCCAGTAAATGAAAAAATGAAAAAGAGCTTTGTTGTAAAAAGTTTTGATTTTATGGCACTTTTGTTTCTTTGTTGCAACCACTCCACACAAAAGCACTACCCTTTTTGAGTAATAACAGCCCTAAAAACTTTTTAATAAAATGAAATAGAAACATTTTTCTTTTTTAGGGTACACTACACCAACTAGTTTTGGTTAGGATCTTGAGTTTAAATCACCTTAAACCACTCAAGATCACACATTACGCAAAAATCGTAGTGAGACTATCACAGGTAAACCCATTTCACTCAAAACTTGCTTGGGATCTATGCAGTAGGTCATTGCGAGATCAGATTGTTGGGAATACTCCTCCTACTTTCTGTTCGAGCATACGCCAGGATTGGATTGCGTATTGGGGACTCTTTCGAGTTTCGGGCTTAGCTACCCTGCCACGCTTTCTGATTCGACTGGTGACTGTTCCCCCAGGAGTTTTCGGTGTTGTGGTATCCTTAGTATCTGACTCTAGGTTCATACACAGGTGACAACAGAGGGTATATCTGCTGTACCTAAGATAGACGTGGGAGGAAATCCCTTGCAGGTCTTTGGGAGGGCGGTTGGGTGATTCCAGCGCTTGCACCCTTAGTCATTGTATTGTGGACCCCGAGTAACTGTCTTTCTTCCTTCGTTGATCTGTTCTGGGCCCTCATCATTCCAGACTCTTCTCCGGAAGGCATCTTTGTTTGCCTGGTTTGTATACTTAGGACTTTTTAGTTGGCGTGCTGTTTTCCCCCTAGTTGTAGTGGCCACCAGGTTCTAGTCTGTTATTTTATATTTATAATCACGGAGAATCAAGAGCTTCATAGATCGAGGAGGTTTCAAAACCTTCCACCACTTAGAACAGAACCTTTTCAGCCAGCTAGACGACAGCGGGTAAACCCCGGTATTTCTTCAGAAACTACTCCTGAAACAGAATTTCCTGAAGAAATTCTTGCAACAGAAAACCTTGAAATAGAGGTTCCTGAGGAACCACTACCAGGTACCACAGATCAGCGACACCCCGTATTCAGCGACAACAAAGTATTCACATGAAGGGGCATGAATGAGCTGTCATTTCCCACATATGGTGTAAAATATTTCCTGTTAGAAAACACTCATATCCAATCCAACAAGGGGTGGAATCCCCCAGTTGACTCATACCATTTGGAATATCTAGAGGGATGTGTCAAGTAGAGCATCTTGTGTTCATGATCTGAGATCACTATGTGGGAGTTGATCCTCTATGTCATCCAATTTGTCTTAGTAAAGCCTGGATTTTTTTTCTATTTAATGAATTTATCTTTTCCTCAAAAATATAATAAAACGCTTAATAGAAGAACTCCTCCAATTTAACCCATTGCTAGAAATGTGATAACACACAAGACTTTGGGAGCTCACTCTGCATTTGGAGGGCTTCTTTTTAAATGCAATAAGCATATCAATTACCAAAACAATTTCATTCAATGCAATACACTATGCCTTCCAAGTTTCAATGATTGTGATACACCACACGAGACTAAGAATACTGCCGACGAAATAAGAGTGTTCTCTCCCAGAGAGGTATAAATTATGAAAGACATTTGGCAGCAGGTTGACAATCTAGATTCATAGGATGGGTCCAAGAGTGTTGTTGAAGGTAGCAATGCATAACTTTAGATTAAAGTTTCGAACCAGTAATGGTGCCCACCATGAAGGGGCATGTAGCTCAATGGTCAGTCGAGGGTAGGTCATGGGATTGACTCCTAGCCTATCCAGTTTTCAACATGGTATCAAAGCCAAGTAGGTTGAGGTGGCTAGAAAGCCTAAGCCAAAGTGTAGCTTAGTGGGAGAGGGGAGGGTTCAGAGCGGTGTTGGAGGTGGCAATCTGCACCCTTAGATCAAATTGTTAAAGCTGCTCATCATGAAGGGGTATGTAGCTCAATGATACAACAGTTTGTCGACAAGGGTAGTTCTTGAGTTTGATTCATAACTTGCCCAATTTTCAAAGTGGCAACATACCCAAGTAGGCTTATATGGCTGGAAAGCCCAAGCCAAATTGTGCACTTAAGGGGGGTGTTGGAGCCTGGAGGTAGCAATCCACATCTTTAGAACAAACTGTTGAGGGTGTCCATGATGAAGGGTCATGTAGATCAAATGATAAGGCAGCCCATCATCCAAGAATACGTCATGGGTTTGAATCCTGGCCTGTCTAGTTTTCAACATGGCATCTACAGTAGGTTGAGGTGGCTAGAAGGCCTGGGAAAGTGAGGCTTAAGGGGGTGAGGAACCACTCCATCTTTCAGTTTCAATACTGGTACATTAGGTATGCCAAGTTCAACAACGATGGCATCTATTCCTACACCTACTGTTGGACCTAGCAGTATAGCCAACTTTGCACCACCTCCTGCTTCTCAACCGTTATATCAGATACCTAGTACTTGGATTTCCACACTTGTTGTAGGACCAAGTGCTTCTGCAACCATGCCAGTCATGAGCACCATGACTGCACCGTCCACATCAGCTTCTACTGGTTTCAATACCTTTGTAGGCCCTAACGTGAATCAATGTAGTATGCCTACAGGTAATGTCTCTTTTTCCTTATTCATAATATGTGCATCAAATTTATCGAATTTTATTAGGAAAAGCTGTTCACTAGATATCAATAGTACCCAAGTTGTTCACTGTATGTCTCTCTCTAATCCCAAATAGAAATGTGATAGAGACAAGAGGAAACCATTTGGAAGCATAAATCCCAAATTAGATGGTTGAAAGGAGAAAAAAATTCCAAATTATTTCATCGATCAATGATCCAATATTAACATCATAATCATATTAGTTCTCTTCTTAGTAGCCAAGTCAATAAGCTAGTTAAACATGAGGATATATAGAGAGAGTTAGTCTCCTTCTAACAATCTTTACTCAAGGAGCCACCAAGGAACATAATGGAATCCATTCACAAAATTACTCAACGGATCCCCAATTTGGTCACAGATGCTAATAATGATAGACTACTTCAAGAAATAAGTATGCAAGTCATAGAGCATGCTGCTAGCAATTGTCTGAGGCCTAACATCCCTCAACAACTACTAGTTTCAGAAGGCCCTACAATCCAACTTTTCACTGAGCTTCGGTTCTTTGGAAGAGTAAGTTTGCTTGCTTGAAATATCTAGGGAATTTTTTAATGTGTGGACACTTTTTATTTTTGTTGAGTCTAGAGAGCCATAGGATTGTTTGATTATATTTTTCAAAAATATTTTTAAAACACATCATTTTATCAAAATTTCTTCAAAGTGGCTACTCTCCCGACCTGCCAGTCACGGCGGCAGCGAGGTGAGTTCATCAGGAGCACAAGGGACCCCATCACCACAACCTTAGGAAATTTTTTATTGTGGTGTGTTGTTTGTTCCCTGTTGTTCTAGTGGCCCCTAGGTTAATCACTTAGTATATTTTTGGTGCAATTGTGGAGGACCAACCTCCTTGTAGGGAATTGCAGTTGTACTAATTTTATATCATTTTTCTCATGCAGGCCTCCTTCTTGTTTCTATATTGATTTGGAATATCAATTGTGGAACATTAAGTAAGAAACAAGATGTCAAACATGGATCATGGAGAGAAAAATAAAACATTAAGACAAAAGGATGTAATATCATATTTTCAAAAACATCAATCCAATCATCCACATCATATTCATGGTTCAAGCTCTCTTGAGCAAGGTATCGGTGAGAGAGATGTCAACACTTTGGAGGATGCATCTGCAAAACATACAATGGATGGTAGAATACATTCCTCTAGTGATCAAAGTGAGGCAAATGCATTTTCATTAGAAATTGGTAGCTCAAATGTTGAAGATTTTTCCTTGCAAGGTGACATAGACCATTCACTGAAGAGGAAAAAAGGCCGATGGGACTTCGGGAGACAATTCCAATCTGATTGGGTATCAAGATTCCCATTTATTGAACTGATACCTCCAACAAATAAGAATGAGACCTCACGAGAAGTTAAATGCATTTCATGTAGTTGGAAACTTGGCAAGGTAGTGAAATTGCAAATGAAGCTGGACACAATAGAGAAGCATGTTGGGAAGGTGTATGATAAGAAAACTGGAAATGATGAGAAGAAATCTACTGCTAGATGGAAATCTGATAGCCGACATCTCCAATATGAAGAGGAATACAATAAATACTTAATAAATAAGAGAAAACTAGATGAAAGTGGAGGAACCATCACTTCTCAATTCGGAAAGATGATGGAAAAAAATTTGTTATCGAAGTCGATACAATTAAGCATTGTATTTCACATCCTATCCAATGGTCGTCCTATGACAGATTATCCAAAAATGATGAAATATCTATCTTTTATTCAAGTGCCAAATTTTCCATCTTCTCATTGGTCTTTAACGAGTGGTTGGGAATGGGGAAAATATCTAGCTCAAGTAGAAAAGGATGATATGAAAGAGAAGATTGTGAATGCAACATTTTTGTCACTGTCCTTGGATGAAGTTACAGTTGTTGATAATACTGCATGGATTTGCATGAGCATTTATACGGTCAATTACCATATCAGGAATTCCTATCTACTTGGAATTCATAAAATGAGCAAAAGTTCTATAGCAGAAAACATTTATGAACTTGTTATTAATACTTTGAAGGAAACTGGTGGTATGGATCATTCAATGATCGCAAAAAAGTTGGTATGCGTTGGAGTCATGACCCCTAGTCAATTTTTAATTAATGAAGTGAGATGCACTTTATATTTTTAAAGTGACTTCATTAAAATTTAAAGTCATGATTTATCCTAAGTTCATATTTAATAAAAGTCAAGTGAGTGATTAATTAAAAGAGGGTACTCATACTTTATTAAATGACATGAGGTGCACTAAATGTCATTTATTAACTATTTAATTGAGTATTTAATGAGAACCTCTCACCTAATCTAATCTGGGCCATTGGATTGAACGAGGAGGTTATCATGAAAAAAAAGGACTAGGGCAAGGCATTTGATCATTCATTATTCACTTTTCAAGAGAACATTTTTTGGAGAGGAGAAGGAGAGAAGAGAAGTCGATTTTGGGAGGAAGAAGAAAAACCCTAGCACATAAATCGAGGAGGATTATGTTGGGCACTTTTCCCAAGATTTTCAGCATACATTTATAGAATCCGTACAGCAGAAGCTGAGCACAGATTTCAAGGTGGTACAGTGAATCCGTACAACATAATGACAGTGATTCCGTACAACAAAAATCATGCACAATTTTCGAGACAACTGTACATCATTTAATGATGTCCGTACAACATGAAAATCGAGGCAGCAGTTCTGTTTTTTGACAGTCCGTACAGCATGGTTTTCGAGGCAGAAAGGTACAGTTTGGACAGTCAGTACAGGCATAGAAACCGAAGCAGTCCACACGTGTGAAACCATACTGCACAGTTTTCGAGGCGTCTGTACAACATAGTTTTCTAGAATCCATACAACAGTTATTCCAGTGAGATGCTGGCATAGTTTTCGAGATGAAATGAAGGAGATAAGTACTGCTGTAATTTTTGTTTAAATTATCTGAAGAAATAAAATCTTTCTCTCTCAGTTAGGTTTTCCCTTAGGGGTTTTATCCTGGACCAATTTGGTAAAAAATTCCTATGTCAATTTTATGTGGATGGCTGATTTACTTTTCTGAACATGAGTTTATTGGCTGAAAGTTAAAATTTTCTGAGTTGTTTAAATTTGAAAAAGATTTCCATGTGTTTCAGTTTAGTCATTTTATGATAAAAGTGTGCATACAAGGGTTTGGGCATTAAACTATGCAGAGAAGCTATCAAGCTTGAAACCGGGTTGGGATTCACAAAAACTTTCAATTAAGAGACAAGGAGGATAAAATGGTTTGGTCCTTTAATCACTCTACAGGTTGAAGTGTTTGCAAAGGTTTATTTTGAACTTTCGAACTATCTTTCAAATACAATTTCTAAATGGTGGTATAGTAGAATTTGGAAGTGATATATGCCATTGAAACTCAAATGTTTCTTTTGGCTTCTTGTGAGAATTGCATTCTTACTTGGGACAACCTTCTTCGAAGGGGTTGGTCTTGACCAAACATATGTGTTCTGTGTAAACAAGATTGTGAGACTGAATCATATTTTTGTGCATTGCAATTACAACAAAAAGGTGTGGCAGGATGTCAGTACAGATCTTGGTCTCAAACAGGGTTGGGGAACTCATTCCGTGGAAGGAAATATTGAACAGTGGGTTAGGAATTTTCCTGCTCATAAAATGCTTCTTGTTTTTATTTGTTGGGACATATGGAAATCGAGAAACTTTACATTTTTGAAGTTAAATCATTGAATGTTTCTACTAGTTGTTTGAGAATTTTGAGCATGTATAAAGAATATGTTTTTGTTGAGATTAGAAACAAGCCCAGACATGTTACTAATCTTCCAGTTTTGAAGTATGCTACAGGTTTCTTTGATGGGGATGCTTAGAGTGGCATTTGTGGTGCACGGATAAATCTACGGATTGATGAATAACATCAATTTAAATTGTGGATGAACTCTAGGATTGGTTCAAACACCAAAGCTGAGTTATTGGCTTTGTGGTGTTTACTCAAATTTGCATCTACAATGGACATTGATTCATTACAGGTTTTGGGTGACTCTTTAGTTATTGTCAATTGGGCTAAGAAGCTGTATGATCTACAAGTCCTCTCACTGGATCATTGGTGCTCAAGGGTTCATAAACTTATGGATTCTTTTATAGATATTACTTTTGACCACATCTTTAGAGAGCACAATGATGTTGCAGACAGACTCTCGAAAGTTGCTCTTGGGGAAGCTGTAGGTTTTCTTTTTATTGAAGAATGTGTGAAAGAATGTCTCACTTTTAAAGAGAATATTTTTTCTGAATTAGGTGGACAATACTTTTATGTATGTTGGCAGTTTTATTATTTTGCTAAGCTTGGTATATATACACACACTGACTTGTGCAGTATTATAGGATAGATTTTTTATGGCCTTTTTTTCAGACTCATTGACAACCTTTTGGTTGGAAGTTTTTGTATGACAATGATGGAGGGATAGTTTGATAGTCTCTTGTGATGACTCTTATATTTTTTTTGAGAAGCCAAAAGATGTGGATGGATATGTACTAAGTGATTTTTTTTCCATGATAAAAATAACGTTTATGCTTTATATTAAGTAGAGACATTTTACATGACCATGATGGTCTCACAATATTGATTATGCATCACATATCATACAAAAAAACCTTGAGTCAGATGTAACTCAAACAACCATGCATCAACTAAGTGATTTTCATGAATAACAAGAGACATTTTTTTTTGCTTGAAAAAAATATTGTCAATGACAAATTAAAAAATAGTTTATAATATAAATATTGAAATTTAAAAAAGCAGTTTGTTATAGAAGGATTCAAATATACTTTATTACTTACATGTATCTTGGTAGGCAAGATGATGAGATAAAGAATCACTAGAGAAATGTTACCCCAACTTTCAAAAATTAATTGAATGAGATGTTGGTTTTTAAATTCATTTAAGTGATTCATATGGTATCCTTTAGCTCAACATGCAAATGAGATTTAGTAATGGAAAGGTTAATTAATATGTTTGTTAATTAAAGATTGTAAACATTGCAACTATATGTTGGTTAAACCTTGATGGAAATGTAGACATGCCTTTCTCTTATGATCCATAAAATAGTAGGTTGATAGTCTCATTAACACAGATCTTTGTGGAAAAACAATTGAATGTTGTCACTGGTTTATATGTCGAAATGGAGGAAAATTTGTAGCATGTGGTTGGAAAGACCAACAATTTAATAACCAAAATAGTAATTAAAATAACCATAAAGAATTCATATTCATAGTAAACACATTTTTTTACCCTGGAAACCCAAATGGGAAAAACAACGTTAATGGGGATTTTTAATTGATCGGAAATCTATTACAATAATGAGTGATACACAAGAACCTATGTATTGTTACATATAGATAGCATTGCAGATTGCCATGGCTCAGAGACCACCTTCTTCATAGACGGATCCAAACCCATTTGTCCTTCAAGTAGTTGCTTCTCTTCGAGTCATGTGCTTTGCCTTCTTTTTTCCTCCTCTCTTTCCCCCATCAACTAAGTGTTCTTCTCTCCCACAACCTTCAATTTTTATTGTGCTGACCTTGGAAGTTGAACCATCACAATGGTTTGTTTCCATTTCCCAGGGAAAAAAATTGGACTTTTCTCACTTTGTCAAACAATTAATGTTTTAACAAATTCTTATAAGAGGATTTTTTAATGAGGATCCAATTTGGATCACACCTCCCCATTTGGACGCTTTTGGTTCCCAAAAGATGGACCATGTAGGAGATGGAAGCACATGGCCTCCACTTGCTTCTCCTTATACACCACTCCATTGTTGCAGAAGGTTGTTGGTTGCTTGCTTGTCTGCCCCAACTTTGTCGATAGAGGAGATATTATCTCTCTCCCTTTATGTGATTTAACGAGGTAGGCCTTATCACCCTTTACCAAACGACATTTGTTTTCTCTCCTATAAAAGGTAGCATCCCTATCCCACAAGTATGGGATTCGAAACATCATTTTGCATGCATCCAATGGTGCAACTTTACATTCTACCTCATCAACAATATAACTAGTATTAATGGCAAACCTAATTTTACATCTACGAGTTACTCTCATAAAAAATTTCCCTTGTAACCATGCTAGCGAACTTGGTTGCATTAGATCATAAGTTTCCAACCCAAGCTCGTCAACCAATGTCTCAATAATCAAAGTAGATTGAGAACCACTATCAAACAGAGCATTTATCTTCTGGTTTTTCACTTGACCTTTGATTTGGAATAGTGCATGTTTGTCTCCACTCACATTTGGTTGCTGCAACGGTGTGAAAAATATGGCTTCATCCATATTGTAATACCCCCATTTTTGACTTGGAATGTATTTAACCAAAATTATGTGAATGATGTAAATATGCTAGTGCAGATTCCTAGAGCGGAGCTCAAGGCCAAGGGCCGACTAGTGAATGGCTAGGCATGTATGATGTATATATTTTTTTATTTGGAGTGCGTGGTTGGCTTGTTATGCTGATTTAGAATAGATGTAAATATTATGTGCATACATAATAAAATGGTCCAAGAATGGTTGTGTAAAGAGCACCAAAGGGACTATCATTCCACCAGAGGGGAAGAGGAAAGGGGGTTTATGGGAGACTAAATCCTTGCTACCAAGTGTCAACCTTAGAACTCACCCAAATTTTGTCATGTGCCTTGAATAAGCCAATTATCTCATTTTTTATTATTCTCCAATCATTGAATGCATGTATGACGTTGGTGGGAAAAGTTACCCCATGTAGTTATTGAAGCATGCAGATGAATGCAGTTTTGTAACAGTTCTTCATGATAGAAGTCAGTCTGCATCTACCAGGAGTCCTTTCTTCTATTGTCAGAAGCTATGCTAGTTGTCTTTTCACTATTTTCTCATATCCATTGGAGTCAACCCTCATTCTCTCATTCTGGCATGGAAACCTACATTAGGTAGAGCTCTTCATTGCTGTCCATGAACTTACCAGATTGTGTTTCACCCAGAAATTCGAATTTAGAGATAGTGCTAACGATTTGGAAGGGAAAGTTGATGGTTGTAGGTGAACAGAGAGGTTGGGAAATCTAGGAACCCTTACCCATTGAGTTATGCTACTCATAGGTGCTTGAGAAGCCACAAATTGAAGCTATAGGTGGTTTTATAGCAACAAATATCAGATTGGACTGCTTCTGTGCATACACTAGAAGCTCCAGGAAAAATGGATTTCCCAAGAGTACCGTGGATCGGTGAAGGGGATGCCTAAGCCAAGAAGGGTGTTGTGTGGGGCAAGTATTGTGGAAGCCAAGGCTGTTGTGGGTGAGTGAGACCTCTGTAGAGCTCTGTATGAGCATTTGGCTAAGCATAGAGAGCAGAATGGGTTGTGGGATGAGAGATAGAATCCTGCAGGTGTTTCCTTCGCCCTAATTGCCTCATAGCTCAGCTTGGGGGTGGCCTCTCAACAGAAAGAGTATATGCTGGACAGAGTGCCTATGGTTGGGTGGAAAATCATTCTTACATATCCGATTGCTTGGATCTACATTGGATAAAGATAAGTATTCTCATGCATATGAATAAGAAATGTTTTTATTTGATGCTTGTAATGTTTATGCTAGTATTTTACTGCTAGATGTGTGCATATAGAGTTTAATTCCGTTGTGTATGTTTATTTACGTTTCTGCACACATTTTATATGTTGAAATTCGTATTATGGCTTTGGGGCGAAATTTAGAGCCAAAATTTAGTTAATGCGTCCTCCCGATGGTCGAATTGGGTGAAGGGGACGTTACACATATCAAAGGTTCTTTCTACCACTTCTTCTTTTGTCTTGGTCGTTTCCTTTGTCTTCCTCTTGGACTTATGCCACTTTGGATGCAATTCCAAATGAAGTTTCTAGCACTTCTTATCCATGTGCCCATCCACATCGCAATGTTTGCAATGTGCTTATGAGGATCCCCTATTTTTTTGGCCATGGCTACAAACTTATTATCTTCTCTACTGCTGGTTTCTTCTTACCCTTGGTGTAGTTGTCCCTTCTTGGAGTCCAACTCAATATAGAGAGCCTTCTTGCTTGCCTCATTTATGCTTTTCACACTAATAAGTTGCAATTGCCTTTGGATATGCCCAAATAGTCCTCCAAGGTACTTAACCACTTATACTATGAAACGAGAACTTTATACTATGAATGAGAACTCTAGACATAAAAACGACGATTTTTGCAAAAAAAAACACCAAAAACACCCACCAAATAGAAAAGTGTTGATACCAGTATACACGATTTTTTTTTTTGGGTAAAAAATAGAGCCATGGCCTAAACATCCCATACTATTGTTTACAAAAAATTTAAAATCAACCCCTAAATTGGAATTTTTTTTTCTTCAAGAGATAAATTACAACTTTTTTGAAACTTGCATATTAAACAAACAAACAAAAAATCATAAATAATTTCACCACTCTAACCATATAAAAACAAAGAAATTCTATGCGATTCATAATGAAATAATATATTAGACCATACAATAACAAATGATTCATATAAATATTCAAAAACTCATTTAGAGGTTAAAACTCATTTTATATTTTTATAAATTTTAAATATAAGATTTGAAATGACAAGAAAATTATCAATTAAAAAAATTTAAAATACTAAATTTTATAGTTAATCAAAATTATTGTTTCAACATTACAAGTTCAAAAACAAAATAAATATCACTAAAATCAAAATCAATGCCATAAATTTTAAAATAAGACAAAATGTTGAAATATGCCAAAAACATCTTTACAATAAACAAATTTGTTAAATTTGTAGCACAAAGTATCTTTGTCCTTTCTAGTGTTAACTTTGATTCAATACTAGCATTACCTTGCATAACAACAAGGCCAGGAAACAATGTTACAAATCCCATTATGATTGATAGGTTAGCCCTGGTTCATTCCATTGTTAGGGAATATCACTAGGGAAGATATTTAAATTCCTTGTAAGGGGTTGGTACCTCATTGTCAGTGCAAGGTAGTCTTTTATATCATATTTCCTAGTTAACACTTTATAAATTAAATGATGAGAAGGAGAAGGAGAATACTTAGTAATTGTAGTCCTACTTCTTGGTTTCACTCACCAGTGAGTTAGTTGGATCTTCAACACAAAGCTCCTCCTAACACCTACGCACAATCAACAAGAACATACCTTTCTCACTATGGTAAGCATTTTATATGGGCAAAATAGATTCACAATTATTAACCAAAGTAACATCAACCTTAATTATTTAATAAAAAATGTTGCAATAGGAATTATGTAGAGGGGGTTGAGGTTGAACAACTTTTCCTTTTAAAATGTATATTACAAGACTTTAACTAATTTCACGTTAATAATTTTGGTACTTTTATTTTAAAATAGCATTTTAAAAAATATTTAGCATTTTTCTCTTTATCTATCCATTAAATCCTCTTATTGATATTAAAGAAAAGTCGTCGTCGTCATCATCATCATCGGGCTAATATTTTTTTTTAGTAAATATATAACATGTTTCTCTTTATCTTCCCAATAAAATTTCTTCTTCATATTAAAAGATGGTAAACATCATTATGATCAATAATTGAATTTATAAAAAAAAATTGATTATAAGAACATAAATGATCATATTGTATTTTTCTTAGATTTTGAACATCAAAATGGTATTTTTATTTTCTTCAAATAATTAAATTATTTACAATCCAACAACATTAACAACTAAATCCATAAACTTCTTCTACACATATTTATATATCTACAATAATTGTATTTCCTTGTATTTGACACATGAAACTAAAATACACCACATTTAAGAATTCAAAGTTTACGAGTGCTTTGTAAACTTGAATTCAATGTATAAAATGAAAAGGGATAGGCTGTTAGTATAACTGATCTGGCATGCAGAGAATTTACAGAATCCCATCATGGTAATGAAACATTTTCAAACTATTTGCAGGTAAAGTTAGTTGAGGAAATTTATGTTTCTGTTAATAAATTCTCTTGTCGACACTAAAAAACGAGAATGAACTCGTAAATCTTAAATCATTGATCATTAGGCTTTATTTTCATTTACTACAGAGACAATTTCTGTTTTTTGTTAGAGTAAATTAAAGTAACTAGCAAATCAAGTTGTTCATTGATCTCTTGCCAGTCTCATATTCATCTTAAAGGAGATTTGCAATGAGTTTGCAATAAAACAAGATGAGAAAAGCCAAGACTCTTTATAGGCTTGAAATTTCAATTCATAATCTTGAAATTCAATTTAAAGCAAAAGAGCGTACGAAACCTCCTTTCAGAAACTATAAATTCAATCTCAGAGAGAGGTTTGATACGTGCACTGAGTATGCGAGGATACATTTCAGAAATTTAAAGCAAGAGAGCATACGAAATCTTCGTTGCAAAGTCATCTGTTGGACTGTAGTTGACCGACGCCATACGAAAAAAACGAATTAGAGGATAAATTGGAAAGAACCAGGTGTGGAAAGGCTAGGTTTGGAAGGACGGAATTTAAATCTTATAATTAGCTATAAATCCCAAACCCATTGGCATATAAATTTAAAGGTGGCACCCAAACTATTGCCTACGCCGCTCACTCAGGTATACTTATATACTGAAAGGATAGGTTGTGTAATAGCAATTAAGGCTGGATTTCCTATACAGTCATTCAGAACCAAACAGAGCAGTTCCCACACATGATTTCTTAAGTGTTGACTTTAGTGAATAAATCCGGTAGTTTTGAGGATCCCACCCACTCGGCCCCCCGTCAATTGACCTGATGTACGTTAGTATTTCCCAGCTTAATGCCAGCCCAGTTAGGCTCCGCCCCTCAAGCAAGATAGAAAAGCCATTCCCTAAAGATAACAAGCTCAACCCGCTCGCCAGCTTCTCGTCCAGCCAGCTAACCAACAATCATCAGCAAGCCCGGGTTATTTTCTTAGATCAGCCTCGAGCTCAACCAACTTTGGTTTATTTTTCCCAGCCCTCACACCCAATGTCTTCTGATGGTTAACTGGATTATGGAGGCAGGAATTTTGCACAATTTAAATTGAATTGGAATTTTGAAAAAGCCGGTGGATGTTTCAATAATTAATTCGTAACTTCTGCTGTGGCGCAGTATCAACTTCACTAGGAAAAACTCTTCTTAAGCACGAATTTATTGGACAGATTCTTGTGGCATGAAGGGGCTGCCTTCATGCCCAGGCTCAAGCTTGAGAGCGCGATGCTTAGCATTGCGCAGCCCGTGAGGGGCTTCCCTTTGGCGCCCAAGTGAGCGGAACTCCATTGACTTGGGTGCCAAAGGGAAACCCCTCACAGGTTGCGCGATGCTGAGTAGCGCACTCCCAAGTGAGCCTGAGCGTGAAGGGGATGCCTTCATTCCCAGGCTCACTTGGGAGCACGATTCTCAGCATCGCGCAGCCCGTGAGGGGCTGCCCTTTAGCGCCCAAGTCAGTGGAGTTGCCCCTTCACGCCCAATCAAATAATCCCACACTCTGCTCAAGATAAAACACAGATCAACCGATACTCTACAAGTGGTGGTATTGTGATGGCGTGAGAAAGTAATTACAACCTCCAACTGTTGCGCGATCTCGTCCTCTGACCGGTGGTGCATGAACGAATTATTATATAAAATATATGATATATATACAATATATTATGTTACCTAAGACTCCTTTGAAAGAAATAGTCACACAATTCGGGGGTTAAGCAGTTGCACGATGACTCCAGTAAATTTCTTAATTACTAAACATAATCGACAGACCCTTACGACTATAACCTTAACGTCAAGTTATCGGTTCGGTTAACCACTCTCTTTGGGCATTTATGAATACAGATAGTGCTTTTGAATTTATCATGATTTAATATGTCTCATAATTATATGTTCGAGTGACTCTCTTTGGGCATTTATGATAAAGTTTACTGGAGTAAGTCATGGTAAAAAGCACTATCTCCATTCGACACAGTTCTCGTTTTTCTCTCTCCTAATTTTAGTAGCTATTTTTACCTCCGTTTCAAAAAGGGTTGATACCAGTATCACACATTTTCATTTTGAGGCATTTTTTTGGGCCTTTGAATTATCTTTGTCGTAAAATATATTTAATTTCTATTTTCAAGTGTGTTTTTAGAAATTTAACAAAATAACATACATTTATAAGCAATTTATAATAAAAAACATATACATTTTGCAATTTTTTCTATAAAATAAGACATTTTTATGGACAAAATAAGACATTTTTATTGACAAAATTGTAAAAAATTCTAGAAAATAAAGACATTTAAAACCATTTTCAATGAATTTTTAGAGATTTTTTGTATAAAAATGATACTATTTCATATTATTTTCCGAAAAGTGACGATTCACATAAATTGAAGAAAAACTATACCATATATTTGTAAAAAACATATTAAAAATATTATATATAGAAATTTTATTTCTAAGATAAAGTCTGAAAGTCAAAACATTACTAATATATCTTCTCAAAAAATTGTCAAATTTAACATTTTCTTCAATACATGAAACTAATCAACAGTATCATGCAGGCCAAATTCTTCATCGAAATTGGAATTTTTCTGGAGCTTGGATTTCTTCAGGGACATCAATGTCCTCTTCCATTGGGTCTTCTATGTCTGCAAGATTCCCAAAGTGCTCCTTTCTAAACACCCCTCCTAAACCCCCCCCTAAACTATGTAATAAAAAAATAAAAAAACAAATTAAAACCTACCCCCTAAACAAATGACCATTTTATATGAGTCAGTTAAACTCATTGAACTCAACATCAAAATGAATATAGCATATAATTCTGTTCCACCCACCTTTTTTCTATAATACATTAGGCCTATGCCTTTTTCCTCTCCTTAAAATTCTTGTTCCTTTATTGAAAAAATTCATCTATAACAAAAATATCTATTATGTTGCAATTATATTTCTTATCATATATAAAAACTTAATACAATCATGGTATGGAAGCAAAACATTTCATTAAATAATTAATTAATCTAGTAGTAAGAATTGATGGGGAAATGGCGGTAAAACAATGCATAACAAAGATCTTGTAGAAACTTATAACATTTATTGTGATGAATTGTTCCCAAATAAAATCCATATTGACAATTTACAAATCAATTAAAATTGTCATTACAATCATCAACACCATTACGCAATAAGAATGAACGCCGGCATAGAAGTTTTAGTGTAACTAACCTCTAAATTTTATAGTGATATCACTAATTATTCATCTATTTTCATACTCATAAGTAAACTATAATATCATTAACAATAATCTTACATTCATTTAAAATATTTGAATACACATAAGCAAGAACACATGATATTGAATACATGTTTAAGAAAATGGTTTTCCATTGAGCACTAACTACCACATTGTAAAGAGTTTGTCCACATGACACTCCAGAATTAGGACGATGAGATGATACGGGTTAGATCCATGCATTAAATAAAATCTCCAAATTTATATACCCAAAACAAAGTTAGATACAAAATGGGCAATATGATACATAGAAAATGATGTTCACTAGTATGGATTATATGGATACTCCCTCTACTATATCTCACACTAATATTGATAACTTTATATTATATTACTATCCAAGATACAAATTAGTATATAAATTATATACCCACAATTCACCGAAAACTATCCATTTAGCACTCCATCATGGTTTAGCTCCATAATGTATCAACATGTGTGCATGGAGATTTAACATCAATTCAATATTAATTGTGAGCCATAGAGGGATGCCCACATCAAGCAAGCTCAATATACAAAATTTATTTTTGTTCCATGAGACCAAAAAAGTGCTATGGATAAGAACACCTTGTTATGTATCCACAAACTTGTGTCATGATTAAACAAACATTGAAGAAAAAAAAATTATAGAAAGCATAAATTGCCACAACTTCTATTTTATCCTCACTAAAAACATATTTAAAAATGGGGCACCTTGGAGTGAAGGCGGCTCCACTAGCATTAGAATTATTTACAACGAGGATTTAACTATATTAATCAAACCTACTCAAGGCATTAATGGACCTCATTACCCTTGGCATTTATGAATCTCTTAGAGGACATAAGGTCTCATTAGAGGAAATTTGGGGTCTAAAATGGGCCTCCTAATGAAAAAAAAAATCACATCACACTACAAATATGCCATGTCACACTAAGTGAAAGGTGTTATCTAGTGAAGGTCAACCTATAGTATCTCATTAATGGTAGTGGACAAATATGTTGGGTTAATGTAGAGTTAAGAGATGAGGGATGAAAATAATAATGAAAGGTTTAGATTCTTGTGTACACACAATAAATGATATAGTGGTAAATTTTTTAAATTTATAGTATAATTTTTAATTTTTTTTGTAATGTACCACCACTTTTTATATATTTAATAAAATTTGAAACTTAAAAAAAAACTAAAATTATAATGAAAAAATATAATTACAATAATATTAAAAATGAGCAATCAATATTTTTATTTTATTTTATATTATCATTACTTCCAAGTCCTTTAAAACATAAATATCACATTAATTAAGAAGATAATAGAGTAATTTTGAAATAATAAAAACATTCATATAATTAATATTTTAAAAATAAAAATAAATAACATTTAAAAAAATATCTTAAATAAGAAAATATGAGAGGGAATTTTTTTTTTTTTTTGCGATAACTTTCTCTCCCATACTCGTAATTTGACTCTCTTGGCACCGTTGGAAGGTCTTGATGAAAGCTACAACTTTTGTGTTTTGAGTTTTTCAAGATTCTGCACCGATTTTTCAGGGCGGACATTTTAGTACCTTGGTACTAAAATTCCCACCCTGAAAAATCGGTGCGGAATCTTGAAAAACTCAAAACACAAAAGTTGTAGCTCTCGTCGATTCCTTTCAAATGGTACCAGAAGTGTCAAATTCCAATTCTGAGAGATAAAGTTATCGCAAAAATAGTGAAATATTATTTTAACTCTCATCTTTCTTATTTATGATACTTTTTTAAAGATAATTTTTATTTTATTTTTAAAAGATTAATTATATAAATGTTTTTATTATTTCAAAATTACTCCACTATCATTTTAATTAATGTGAGATTTATGTTTTAAAGGAATTGGAAGTAGTGATAATATAAAATACTCTATATTTATTATTTCAAATATATTTATCATATTTCGAGATAAACTTTTCAAGATCTTAACCAATGTGAGGTTTATATGAAGTTAGCTATTATCAAATAAAAATATGACACACAAGCATCAATGACTTTTATATGTCCAACTCAACCATAATGGTTGACCAAAGTTATAGAAATTCTATTGGTTTGAGAAATCCATATTCATTTACAAAAATACCAAAAACAAGTTTTCTCCTACCTCCCTCATCTTCTCAAGCTCAATGTCAAGCATGTAAGTTTTTATGGTTCTAGTTTGTGCTTATTCCAGTCATGATGGGATATTTTCTGTGGTTTGTTCTGGACTTGGATGGCATTGGAGGAGTAGAGTACTTAAACCATCTTGCCAACCATTGTTTCTTGGGTTGTTTTCCTCAACACCAACCTTACTTTGAAAGGGGTTAGGGTTCCATATTTGAGCTCTATGGTTTGCTTTTGAAGTGGCAATAGATTGCAAGTCTTATAGTATATATGGTTTGTGGAATTGAGGCGCTAATCCTGCAGTGATCTTGCATATCACCATGTGTTTCTAGTTCTGTTGTTGAGAATTTTGTGGGTTTTCTCTCTAGTGGCAACTTATGTTTGAGTTCCTCCCTCATTAGTTGTGGCTTTGATATGGCCTACCCCTTTGCATAGGGATCTTGTGGCTGGGGAAGGGATTCGTGAAATTAAAAAAAATCTTTGAAGGATGAACAATCAATTGGATTGCATGAAGCAAGTAATCGATTATCTCACTACCCATATGGGACAACAAGATTTAAGTAGGGTGAATTGGAGAACAATTTAAGGAGTAGGGGGACAAAATTGATAAGCTTTCTTGTGACATTGAGATGCATTACAATATAATCCTTGGATTTGCTCATGGAAATCAATCCACTATAAGCTGACCCTTAATTTCTACTGGTTCTAAACTTATGGAGGATGAAACAATCCAACAAACAACCATGGAAATTATAAAGTAGCCTCTTATTTCAAGTGCCCATGGACTTGATTAGGATGACTAGTACATGGAGGAAGGCCACAATGGCCATTGTTTCACTTAATTTTGGTCTTATTTCATGTATTTCACTTGCATATTTTTGCTCGGCCAATATGTTAGGCAATTTAGTTATAAGCTTTTAAAGGAAACGATATATCCAACATTATACAAGCATGCCATGGAAGAATTCTATTCTTTTTGCTTTCAGCTTGTAGAGACATTGTGAGCAGCCATAATTGTTTGTTAATCTTTGGCTATTGGAACTTCCATAGCCCTTGTAATATAAAAATCCTTACATGTTATTGTCAAAACAAAAACAAAAAACAAAATGTTTGTTATATGTTCATATACCACACCTAATTTGAGAGTGAACATGTATCTTGATGTCAACTACTTGTTATCTTGATTATCATATTTAATACACAAACCATTCAAAACACTACCCCATAAATATACATTTGGCATAAAGTTGAATTTTGTTAATACATTTTTTAATTTTCTATTTGTGAAATTCTTTGAATTTATTCTTAGTATACTAATTAATGGTTTGTGTATTTTGTCGAGATAGAAAATGATAGATAACCCTATCTTGGGTGCTAGTGTATCTAATCAAAATACTTATATACAATCGGTTCTTGATTCTGTATATGTTTCCATTATGGATCTCGCTCCTAATGAAAGTAACTATTTTGCATAGACTAGTAATTATGATAAAACATCTAATCAGAATTATCCCAATATTGATCATGGTATTGATGACGGGTTGCTCTTGTACACAATGCAAAGTCATAAAGAGAATAAGAGTTGTTAAGTCAACAACTAGGAAATAGTGTTGAAAGCATGGCACTTGGAAGGTGCAAACGAACATCATCCATTGGTACAATAGAAAAACCATTTTTTTTGACAATTTTCAATGTTTTTAATATTTTTCTATTTTGATACTAATTGTATTTATTTTGTTGTAATTATTACAAATAAAAAACCACCATTGCTTAGCATTCTATATGCTGCAATTTGTAGTAGAGATGATGAGGGTGATAAAATTGAAGTTGATACTGTAGAAGAAAATGACCCTAATATTGTTGATAATGAAGGGATAAATAGGTTGATCCATTACACATTTGTTGCCATGAATGAGAATGCAACTATGGATCATATCTATAAATATATTCACGATGTACTTCTTATTGATAAAGCACAAAAATCTTATACAAAAACTTAAAGACAAGTCTTCTCTTTGCTCTTTTGTTGCTGGTCAACTTGAACTTGGTAATGACTAGTATTTCAAACACAAGAATGACACATGTGTTTAGGTATGCAAGATTTTTCTACATATAATTATAATTATTAGTGATTGTAATATATAGGCCCTTCATTTTTATTTTCCATTATATTAATTTAACTTCTTTGTAGATTGTTAGGTGATGCTCTTCTATCACTATCAAATACATAACATTGCACATATAGATAAATGTGTGTTGTTCTGAAAGATATAAGAATGGAATATAACACAATTGATTTATATCTTGATGATCATATTATTTATTATGGACAATAAGAATAAAAAAATGAATGCCTTGAATTTGGAATTAGTAGATATCATATTGATCAAGTAACAAATAAGGTGCCCCACAAAGGTCATCATATCCCCACAATTCCACTTTTCCAATGATTGTTTAAGTGCAAAAACGTAGCACAATTTATGGACTATCATGCATGATGGAGAAGTGAAGATGGTGTCATGCGAATTCCTCGAGATGGTTTTTCATTTAGATATTGTAATAAACCTAATTGGTTATTACAACTATTATACATATTAATTTATTATTTAATAGTTAATAAGTTAATAATCATATGATCTATGTGAAAGGTTATAACATTTCATAGGCTAGCATATATATTGCTAGTACCCCAATGTAATTTATCATCAATCAATTATCAAAATATATACATATATTCATAAATATTCCAACATGTAATGGTTTTTACCTTACAAATGGTATCACATCTTGCATTCTCGACATCTCCACTCCCCCGCAAATCCATCTCTTCAGCTACCCCCTCTTCGTACTTCCCCATTCCACACTCACATCCCACTCCAACTCGTTCCCACACACTTCATCACCCGTTCGCTCCCCGTTTTCCATTCTTCATTCCTCTCCTCATCCCTATGCCATACCCCAATAACTTCCCATCTTCATTTCCTACCCTCCTTTATCCAAACGCCACTAATCCTCCACGTCCCATACCGTGCACATCCCACATCCCACGCATCGTGCATCCTACACATCCCATGTAATCCATACCTCCTCACCAACAACCAGCTCTTCGCTAGGCTCCACTTCACTCAACATCTCCCACACCTCTACACTTACACTCACTGATATCTTCTTCTCCTTATTCCATCCCCACTACACTTCATCCCTTACTCCACATACCTCCTCTTCCTGCCAATTCCATATGCGTTCACCTCCCACTCCAACGGTCCCCCTTACCTTATGTGCACGATATTCCCTTCCTCACACCTTTGTTGCGCTACTCCTACACACCCTCTCCTCTCTATATCGCGCCCATTACACACCTCCGAATTGTCTTCTAGATCCCATCTCTCCCCAATACACACCCCCTCTCCTCTCTATCCCGTGCCCCCCGACACACCTGCTCTCTCTCCCCATTACCTCAGCTCCTTCCCCATTCAAATCCCCCCCTCACCTTTCCTCCAACTACCTGCGCACTCTTCACTCTTGCTCCGTGTCTCCCATCGCTGCACCCCCCCCCTCTTTCTACACCTCATCACCCGCGCTTCCTCCACTCGCGTTCTCTTCCACCCGCCACCATCACTCCCTTCCTGCGCTCCATCTATCCATATGCTTCACGCTCGCTAGTCGGCTCCTCTATGCCACTGCTCAACGTTGACACACTCTCTTCTTCATCAACACCATCCCCATACACTTCCATTCCTCACGTGTTTTCCCTACACCCTCTCCTCCCCTCCACGCTATCCCAAATATCCCCACTCTTCCTTCACTCACACCTGCACACCTCCCCATACTTCCAACCTATACCACTTTCACGCTCACTCCACTCCCGCGGCTATACTTCACTCCTCATGCGCCTAGCTCCCACACTTCATCCCCGTATTCTCTCTCTCTCCAATACGCCCAGCTTCTCCGAATCACTCCAACCCTCCTCTCCATTCAACCTCCCTGTAACAAGTTCCTATGCTATACATCCTCACACCACCTCCACTTCCCACGCTGCTCACCTCCACGTACACTTTCCTCTCTCAAGCTCCTCGTTTCCATCAACCCAACATTAGAGTTTTTAAACCCTAATCCATTTAAAAAAAATAAACTAAATAATAATAATATTATTATTGTTATTATAATATATCTAATTATTAATATTATAATATTATTAATATTTTTCAATAGTTAATTTTAAAAAAAAAAGAGTCTTCCTCATTTTTGAATATTTTGTATAAGACAAAATGGTCTTCAATGTAGGCGTTCACCCATTTTTTAAAAGAACTAAAACAACATGAGAAATAAAAAAGAATTTAAAAAAGAGTCTTCCTCATTTTTGAATATTTTGTATAAGACAAAATGGTCTTCAATGTAAGCGTTCACCCATTTTTTAAAAGAACTAAAACAACACGAGAAATAAAAAAGGAATTTAAAGGAGAGACTGTCCTTGAAGACATAAAAAGAAGCGAGCTTGAAGAAAATGAAATGTATGCAGAATTGAAAACAATACTATTACAAATAAAAGAAGAAATATCTGAGAGGAAGAAATAATAAGAAGAAGAAGCGATTACGACCCCTAAATTCTTAAGTGAAGAAGAGCAGGACACTGCTACTGCACCTATGACAGAAGAAGCAGTTACGACCCCTGAATTCTCAAGTAAAAAAGAGCAGGACATTACTACTACACCTACGACAGAAGACGTGGTTACGACCCCTGAATATTCAAGTAAAGAAGAGTTGAAAACTACTACTGCACCTACTACAGAAGAAGTACGAAAATCACATACATCGACTCCTTACATTCCTCCTCACAGAAGGTTTAGGTCATCAGACGCAAGAAAGAATCAGAACAATCGTTCAAAATACAAGACACTAAAAGCAATGCTTAGCCATAAACATACACATATTCCAGAAATTCGTTGCAGCTTCGTACAGGGAATATAAATAAGTCGCATAAATCATCCACCTTACACAACTACAAAATCAGTGAAAATGGATCGTGAAGCTCTAGAACAAAGTCAAATTGAAAGCCTTGCTCATAACCCAAACCAAAGCCAAGGACGTGATAAAGAATACAACCACAAGGATGATGAAACAAAAGATGTAGAGGAAAAAGATAAAATCCAGAGTATAGAAGATCAAGATGAACCTAAAGAAAAATCAGTTGAGAATAACAATGACAAAGATATAGATGCATTAGATATTAACAATCATGATGTCAATATCAATTGTAAAGAAAATGATGATCTCATAGATTGTAATAATGTAGCACCAAATACTGATGAATACGAAGTTGATGCTAATGAAAATTATGAAAGAATTGAAGTTGCAGAAGGATACAACGATGAAAATAAAAGCACTGAAGATGATCCTAATCATGATAATGTAGAAGAAGAAAACCCAAAAGATTCTTTGGCACACGAACAGATAAACGTTCTACAGGTTGTAGCAACTCAATATGTTCGAGAATCTCAAGATCAAATGGTTCCCAAGGAACAAATGGAGACAAGCTCATCAGATAAAGACACATAGATAAATCCTTTGAAATTTTTTAATCAAACCCAAATTAATGAAACAAAAACATTAAAGGGTGCTTCAACCTTAAAAGAGAAGATGAAACTACAAATGAAAATACTGTTAACCAACCGGATTGCATTAAGTAAATTGTTAGTAGTTTCCATTACAGATAAGAAGACCATAACAAATGTAACTAAAGATCCAACCATGTTTGAAGATCCATTGATTACCACTAAAGAATCTATATGTCAAATAGAAATCAGGGTCATGCCAAAGTATGCAAAAATATTGGAGATTAACATGAAGATGCAAGTTCTTCATGAAGACATTAGATCATAAACTCAGAAGAATACCCCCTTTAGTCATTATGCTTTTATCTACAGAATCATATGCATGAAGAGATTTGAATGGAAATGTGACCGACTATTTCAAGAACTATTAAATCATGGTATTGTTATCCGAAATAAGTCGCTAAAGAAGGGTTGTTTGTCATCAAGCTTGGAAGCCTCTCTGATGTCGCAGTTAATTATGCAGAATCCAAGATTCACGGTTGAATCTTTTCAAGGCAGAATGACTTGTAATAAACCTAATTGGTTATTACAACTATTATACATATTAATTTATTATTTAATAGTTAATAGGTTAATAGTGATATGATCTATGTGAAAGGTTATAACCTTTCGTAGGCTAGCACATATATTGCTAGTACCCCAATGTAATTTATCATCAATCAATTATATATATATATTCCAACATGTTAGGATTTTTACCTTACATATACATTGAGGAAATATGGCTCGTTTTTAAATAATAACCTCTTGATGTTAGACTTTCAATGGAAGTTGATGGTGTCAATCCATTTGGAGAGCTCAGAACCAATTACTTTGTCAGGCTAGTTTTTGTTATAAATAATAACCTTCCTCCTTGGTTGTTAATAAAGAGGGAGCATGTAATGTTGGCATTAATTGTTCCAGGTATTATTTTTAAGATTCTTAAGAACATATAAGCAATTCATTTTTTTTTCATTTTTGCATGTACAAGAACTTAATTATGTATATTAATTTTCAAAGATCTAGGTAATCACCAAGTTAGAGATATGGATGTATATATTGAGCCTCTTATAGATGAAATTTTAAAATTATGGACTAGCATTAGTATGTATGATATCTCCAAACCAATAGGCCAAAAAGAATTTCATTTCCATGGAATAATTACATGGACAATTCATGATGTGTCGAGGCTTACACATTTCTGTGGTATGTAAATTTGTAATGTAATTCTATATGTCATTTATTATTCGATTTTTTTATTAATATTTTTTGCATTCTATTAACATTATTCTATAACTTGTAGGGATTCAAACAAAGGGTAAATATGCATGTCTAGTATGTGGTCCCAAAACAATATCTAGATGTTCAAGAAGTTTAGGAAAGCAAGTGTACAATGAGTTCGAGCATTTCCTCCCTAAGTACCATAGGTATCAAATTACTGGAAAAAAAATATATCTTTAATGGGAAGGAAGAGAGTGGGAAAAATCCATGAAGAATGACACCCCAACTGTGGAACATTTGAGAATATTCATGGTAAGAGATTGGTTTTCATTACCTTCATATTTGTCACTTGTATTATTTTTTATATTTTCATATTTACTTTGATAAAAAAATCTTATGCCATTGATGCTTCTCAAAGGTTGACAGAGTAAGTCTCCACGAGGTTTGAAATGATACTCTATCCAATTCAGTTGGTTGTCATACTATGAGCACCTACAAGTAGTTCATTTGTTTGATAGAATGCATATTGGAAATAATGTTAGAGAATGCTTATAAAAACTTATAAATGGGAGGAATAACAAGGACAAAATTGCTAAGTTATTAATGACATCGAAGAATCCAATTCAATGCAACATTTGAGTCATTGATATAGTGATGGAAATCCAACCAATCTTCCATAGTTATTAATAGAGCAAGAGAGGGATGTTGTAAAAGAGGTTATACGAAATATCAAATTTCCCATCGGTTTTGATTCGAACATAAATAATATATTAACAAATCAAGGTGATTTTTATGGGGCTAAAACCCATGATTGACATACATTTATTAAGGTTTGACATTTTAAAATCTTTATCATCTTATGATCTATACATTATTTGTTAATAAGATATTTTCATTTCTATTCAAAATTAAATAAAATTCTTCCTTGTTGCAGTATGTTCTATCGCTAACTCTCCCAAACAACTTTGACAATAACATAAAACAAGTTATATATGATTTCGACAAGTACATAAGGTATGTAACAAATTATAATTGATATGTTAATTGTAGAACTTGTTAGTATTTTGGTTACTTGCCTTATATATATATTAATGAAGACACATCTAATCTCTTTGCACTTGTAGGTGGTTGGCATCTAAATAAATCCATAAAGAATATATCAAATATTTGAAAAGAGAAATTTCCCATCTAACGTGTGAAATGAAAAAGTATCTACCTCCAAGCTTTTTCAATGCACGGGAACACTACCTCTGACACCTAGTCAAGGAGATTGAGGTATGTAGAACTATAAACACAAGGTCAATGTGGTTGGTGTATAGGCACTTGAAAGCATTGAAGGATTTTGTTACACAGATATAATGTCTAGGGGTCTCAATGGTTGAGGGCTATATAGTATATAAATCCATTGTATGTTTTACTAAGTATTTGTCCCAAATAGTGGGTGATATCAATGTGCCTCCCCTTTGTGATGTGAATTCCACCAAAAAGTTTGAATTAGAGGCGTTGTTGGGGAAAGGAAGACGGAGAAAAGTGAAAGGTAATAGTTTTTATTGTATTTACTATCTTTGTACATACTTTATGAAGCTTGGTTGGTTCACTAAATATGTTTTTTTCATTCTCTAGGAAGTGGAGATTGGGATGCATTTTATTTATATATTGCAAATAATTTTGACTTGATGAAGGTACAAATACGTCAATGCAAAGAATTTTACCGTATCTTATTATGCACTAGGGTAGCAAGTTGATTATGAGAGCTTATTTGGATAATGATACAAATCTGACCCAAAAGGAAATTGATTTAGCATATGGTGTAAAAGATAGAAATGTAAGCAATATTTTACTTAAATTTGTACATTTTAAATACCATTTTTGTGTTGTTTTTTGTCCCTAAAATTATATTATAACATGATTTTTATTTTACTTTTATTTGACCTATTTTCCATTGTGATGTGTGTATACATTGTTTAATAATTAATTTTTTAATTTAATAATAAGTTAAATTGTATTTCTTATTTGAAATCCTTTAATAGACATTACTTTGCCGATCCCCAGATTTGAGTATCTATGTATTCAAAAGGTTGACCAGAAAGGATGCTCTAGGATATTTTGCATCATTAAATTGCAATAGATTGTTGTTGGGTGCAAAATCATATAGAAGAAATCACTCACCTCTACCTATGGCATAACAAAATCCTTTTAACCTCACTGCACTTTCATGCCAAAGTAACGAAAGATCATCAAGATCCTCTTGGAATTCAAATTCCTCTATCTTCCAACTCATCTTAGTGATGCTTTTGATGATCACAATAGACCCATCCCTCAATACACCCTTGTAAGAAATTCCATAGTTGTATTTTCCAAACAAATTATTTTTAAGAAAACTATTGTGTTATGGATTCAATTTCCTCAAAGTTAATTTGAAAGATCTATAAGCATTCACGTCTTGTTCCTTCATCTACCAAAGGATTCCAAGCAATTGAGTACTTTAGACTAATCGGTAGAGCGATAGATTTCCTTCCAAAATCATTTGAGTTATCAATACTTAGTATATTTTCTATTATCTAGTAAGCATTGCTAATCTTCTATTTTTTTCTTCTAAACAATGAGAATGTGTAATATCCCGATTTTGACCCTATTGCATTAAAATTGTAAATGATGTAAATATCGTTATTTAATCATGGTGAGGAGCTCAAGGCCAAGGCCGGGCCATCGATTTAGCTTTGTATGTATCGACAATTAAAAAAAAAGATGCCTATGGTTCTTGTGCTAGACATGCACAATGTAAATTAAGACATCATGTAAATACAAATTTTAATGAAATACCCACAACTAGCTATGCAATGCAACAAAGAGATGGGGGCATGATTTTTATAAGGAATAGGGAGGGAAATTCTTCAAACACTTGAGCCAATAGTGTTAAGCCAAATTTCATGAGAAAAAAACCATAAACCATCAACTACCCATCTTGACTTATGCACCCAATCATTTAATTCTTCCAAGAGTTGGTTGAGGTAGTTAATGCCTTGGGAATGAAGAGGTATGGCAGCCAATTTCATGCATGGGCAAGCCATCAATTTGGGAATTCGTATTTTTTCTTCTTGGGCAAGAAGACACCCACGAAATGGTGCCCAAAGCCATCTTTCACCCATGGCCTTTTCCCTCTCACGTAGTCTGAGCTAGCTGGGCTTTCTCCATCACGTTTTTCACCATTTTTCCTGCATTTTCCATGCCTGGGAACTCGTTTTTGTCTTGCACAATGGCTGGGACGAAGGGAGCCATGATTTTGGGGTTTATGGAGGGCGTTTTTGTCCCTTGAATGCCCATAAACGTTTTCTGGAAACGATTTTTCTCTCCTAGGGTTGATTCCCAAATTTCCATTTCCATTTTTGGTTGCCCACATTTTTTTGAAACTAATAGAAACCCCATTTTGGGCATTCCACTGTAGAAACATTTTTCTTCATGCCCAACAATTGTGATTTTTGCTGTTATGTACATCCCTATTTTGGTTTGAACCTGTGAGCAAGAAATTTGGAGTGGAAGTGGACAGAATTGGCTTGATAAACCTAGTGAGGAAGGTAACCTCTCAAGAAGATAAAAAAGGGCGGGCTACTCTTCTATGCACACCTTGGACAACACTAGAATGGGAGGTATGGCCTGAGGGAATGTGCAGTAGTGAAGGGAATACTTCCTTGTTCCAGTTGTGGAGGTATTGTGGGGACCAAGCTAGATAGATCTTGTAGAGGGCATCCATATCTCTGTGGTTGAGCTCACTAGCTTGGCAATTCTTCCTTTCCATTGCCTTAGTAGCCTGATAAACCCAACTGTCGATTGGCTTGGCTAATTTTGGTGTATATTTGGCTATGTGTGAGTCTGTTGTTCCCTTTTTCTTGTAGAAATCATGCCCAGCTTGGGGGTGGCAGTTGTACCAAGAGATTGATAAGCACAACTGGCCTATGGTTGGGTGGAACATTGCAGTTACATAGCTGGTTGCTCGGGGACTACTTTGTTTTAAGATAAGTACTCTCATGCGTTAAATTCTGCAATGTATTTATTTAATGACTGTCATGAAAATGTTTGAATGTATGTTAGACATGTAGATGATTTTAATTCCATTATGTTTAATTACTATATGCATATGTACATGTCACTTATTATCAATGAATTTTACTTAATGGATATGGGGTTAGATGCCCGGATTTAGTGTCACATTCTCTCCCTGGCTTGGTCTGATGGGAGGGGACTTGAAAGAATGTGAAAATGATTTCCATGATCCCTCGATATATCAAATCAATCACACCCACAAAAATGGAAACGCTTGGGGTTTAAAAGGTTCTAGAGCAATTTTGTTAACTTTTTGACAATTTATAGATTCTATAATTTTTTACAATGGAGGCATAGTTGAGTCTCGAGGATGTTCAACATTTAATTTTGGTGCCCATGAATTAATAATTAACAAGAATCATCATCAACAAGTTGTTGCATTGGTTTCTCTCCTAGTTATGTTACAACTATCGCATGGTAAACATCAAGATAATGGCTTCAAAAGTGCTTTCCCTAAATTATATTATCCTTTACATTAGTGGCTAGAATATTTAGCCTCTTTTAAATCTATCCAAAATAACTATTTTGATCGAGTCTTGTCAAGCATGTTATATTCTTCCATGGATTAGATGGAGAAAACTCTTTCAAAATCAGTGCATCAGTATTTGTTGGGTTATTAAATCCCTAATACTTGAAAAAAAAAATTCAATGGAAAACATTAAATTATATTGAGACTATGACTCGTGGGAAAAAACTACAACTAAAAGACACTTGCGATTTTTATCTTGTCGCTTGACTTCATCCATGACGAAAAAATGCAAATAGGACCCAATTTTTTTTGACAATGCACATTCAAACAATATTAGTCCATCTTGAGGACTAAGAGCCAAAAATATTATATCAACTTTGAGTAATGTCTACTTTGTTGTGTTCTAAAGGTGTACTAGCAGACGATCTTAAAACTAGCATAATTATTTTGTTAAATGAAAGTAGAAGGAAAGGAGACTCATAATTATATAATTCAAAATAGTTTAGGCTCAAATGATGTTGCACCAGCTCATCATGTTGCATTGTTGGAACAACATTGACGGGGGAAACTAAAATCAATCTCAATTTAAAAATAAAATAAAATAAAACATACATCGCTTAACCGATGTACGTCTCTTAAGCGATGCATTTTTAATTTTCAATGTTTGAAGAACATTGGTTAAGGGATGTTTTAAAAATCAAATGGATGTCACTTAAGCGACATTGCTAGTCCATGGAGCATCATTTAAGAGACATTTGTAACATCACGTAAGTGACGTTATTGTCAGAACGTGTAATTTTAATATTACATGTGTAATGATGTTTGGTCGTGTGATGTCATGAAATGTCTTATTTAGCAAAGGAAGGCATAAATGTCTATATATTATGTAAAAGGAGTTATCCCACATGCATCATGGAGTAATATTATCCTATTACCATTCATTATATTAGGAGATGGAAAATCATTTATCCCACATGTAGTATGGGATGTAATTCTTCCATACCTCTAGCTATATAATAGAGATGAATGAGAGTCTTTGTGCATATTGTGTGATTATAATATTGTGAATATTGTAAAGTTGTGATAAGCATATATAGAGAGGGGCCGTGTGATGTCGTGAAATGTCTTATTTAGAAAAGGAAGGCATAAATGTCTATATATTATGTAAAAGGAGTTATCCCACATGCATCATGGAGTAATATTCTCCTATTACCATTCATTATATTAGGAGATGAAAAATCATTTATCCCACATGTAGTATGGGATGTAATTCTTCCATACCTCTAGCTATATAATAGAGATGAATGAGAGTCTTTGTGCATATTGTGTGATTATAATATTGTGAATATTGTAAAGTTGTGATAAGCATATATAGAGAGGGGCTCAAGTGTAAGATTTGAGATTTTTGAAGAATAAGAAGACTATACATTCCCGTGGATGTTTCCCCTTTGGGGATTTTACCATGTATATCCGGTGTATCATTTCTTTTCACTTATCTCTTGCTTACTTACTTCGATTATTGTTGCTTGTATGGATAGAAGGCTAGACTAATAGATTATTTCTATTGATTTACATGTTAGCAAACATATTGTTGTATGTTCATGCATATTCTCAGTATTCTAACATTGTATCTGATCTAGTTGCTATGCTCTACCTTCTTCAATAAATTTTGTTATAATTTCTTTTACAAACAACAATTTCTTCAACTTTTTGTTGGGTCCTCCATATTTAGTAGATTTGTCATCTGATCTATCAAACCCTTGTGGTTTTTATTTATATCTAGAAATTTGCTACATGTTTGAGAATTTTTTTCAAACCCTAACTCTCACCATTTAATTTCCAAAAAAATTTCAAGTTTTTCTTGATTTTTGTATAGATATGAGTTGAAATCCCTTGAGTACTAACTTGCTATCAAGGATCTATCTTTCTTGCAACATATATGTTGTAACTTTGTTTGGCTCTAGTTGTGTTTTGTTTTAGGTTTACATTTAGGATGGCAACTAGTTTCACAACTTTTTGTTTTTGGACAATTTCAAGCAGTTTAGGGCAGACATGTGTGTTTTGTTCCGAGGAAGCGCTTACACATGCACCTTTACCATAGTAAAAGTGCACACACACACACACACCTATTCTACAAAGAAAGTGTGTGGGCCCTATTTTCGACAAAAAAATCACTGAAACCAATTTTATGTTTTTTTTTGTTGTTGTAGGTTCACAGATCTACTAGTAAGTTGTTATAGGGTTTCTGCATTGGTGAGAAATTCCTAGTTTTTGTCACTTTTTCTTCTAGATATTAGCCCTTTGTCTTGTCACATTAGGATTTAGTTTATTGTCAAATTAGGATTTAGTTTCTTGTCACATTATGGCTTCAAAAGTTATTTATATTCATGAATTAGTTGTATCTACCTATCTCACTTGGAAGAGAAAGAATGTTGATGTTCTAAGGAGTAAGAATCTCTAGATATTAGTTAAAGGTGAACAATCGAAACCAACCGATGAAAAATATTTAGCTATATGGGAATATCGATGTGATCAAACAGGAGGACTCATTGGAAAAATTGTTTCACATAGTTTACGGGTACACATTGAGGCTGAGGATAATCCAATTCAAGTATGTAAAACTTTAGTTTCTTTATTTGATAAAAGTGATGATGTTTTTGCTTACTATCTTGAAAAGAAAATCCATGAGTTAGACCCTATCAATTTTGATAGAATAGAGTCATTTCTTGCTGAAATTAAAACCTATAATGAAAAAATAAATAGTTGTGGTAGCGATTACAAGAAAAATGATAATGCTCTTACTATTCTTGTAGAACATAAGTTATCATCTGCATTTTATATGTTCATCCAAACTAGGAATAGGGCCATTGAAATGTCTCAAAGGTACTATAAAACCTTCTTTTGAAGAATTTTGTGAAGGTTTGATATGTGAGCAAGATAGATTGATTTCTTATGGTCAATTATCCAATAGTAAACCTCTATTGTGTAATGCCCCCATCCAAATAAATTACTAGAAGGGAAAATTCCACCAATCTACTAGTTGCCTAGGTTGGGGTGGAAACATCTAGATTTGGAATAAGGGAGCTATAAAATCCCAAATGGACATTAGCTTGACAAAAATAGATTAAAAGGGCTAAATAAATAATTATAATAGGAAAATAAGGTGGCACTTGGTCATGAGGGCACATTGGTGGTGTGGGACCCACACAAAGAAAGATTCTCCATGCCACATGGCATCCTACTCTCACCCATTCAAATCCAATGTGGAGTCTAATGTTCTTGGGGGATTTGGAATGGAATTATACTTGGCTTGACTCAATGAGGGTCAAATTTGAGTGGAAGAGTAACTCCCATGGAAAAGGAAGAGGCATCTTAGAGGTATTGTGACACTTAGGCTAGATTCCCTAGCTTCTATGACGCCAATGATGAAGATGCTATGAAACTTATGACAGGGATCAAACCTGATTGCTGACATCTGACCTATATGACATGTTAGGGATAAAAATATCCTCCAAGAGGGCACGCAAGGGAGTTATGGAAGCCAAGATGCTTCCCCATTCGAATTGATGGAAGAAGGAGACTAGGAATTGTTGGACAAGTGGCACTCATTGGAATATCTCCCCAATTCAAGTTGGCATGAAGATTTAGGAGGGAATTCAAGCCATGGAGGAATTAGACGGATTTTAAAAGATAAGAACAAAGAAGGAGAGGATATTTTTATAATTTCCATTTTGCAAATTGGAGAGCAAAGCTTGTCCATGCAATTTGAATGTTTATTCTACTTGTCTTAGTACCAATTTCGAGGGTGCAATATTCCACTCCTAATTGGAAATTGGAGAGGCCATTAAAACCTTTCATTTGGAGCTGCATGAAGTAATTTGTTGCAGTTTGAAGCTACAGGGCTGCTCGTGACCATTTCTTCTTCAACTTGTTCCCACATCTCTCTCACATTCCTCTTCATATTCTTGCTCTTGGAGGAAGGGCCCACATGGTGAGATACTGATCTCTTTGGGGGAGTCCAAGCAGCTCAATTTATTTGTAAAATTATGTCTATAATCTGTATTATATTCTCAAATAAACCTCAGATCAAAACTCCAAGTGAAACTATGTGAAAAAGCCAAACTATGTATGAATGGTGCCATTTTCCCCAATATCTTGTTGTAAGAGCTTGAAGTTGTTTGGTATCGAATTGTTTCAGTCAATATCTGTGATTTTATTGTTGTATGGAGAGCCATTAATGTACTGAATAAGTTTCATACGTATTATACAAGTCCTTGGAACATTTCTCTCAAATTTCATAGCAAGTTGTAGTGTTTTTCTATCATTCCCCCCTATGTGAAGACATGTCTACAAATCTATGATTTATGGGAGTTGCAGCAGCCTTTAGGAACTGATTAATGATGCATTTGGGTGCTCATTTAAGTCATATAACTTACCCAAGTATCTATACTGAAATTTGGGAGGTTCGTACTAAATTTGGGAATCCATTAGTGACCTCTACCCTTGGGGGTTTGAACCTCTAAACTACTAGTAAAATTCCCGAATTTATCCTTAAGTTAAATGAATGTTGCAAAAGTATTTTGAGAGTGTATAAGAACCCCTAAGATTAATTTTTATGTACCAATACCCTTAAAACACCTTCAAACCCAATTCGAAGGCCTTAGGATCGATTTCGAAGCATTGGAGTCACCACTAGTCCAAGGTTCGAATTGACCAAAAATTGCAATTTTTTCAATTTATTAAAAAGGGACGCTACAAGTGGTATAAGAGCATGGTCCTTGCACCTGAGTTGGGTGACCATTTATGAGGTCAAGAAGTCATCCCCCACCCTTAGAAACTGAAACTGAATGTACTTTTGGTGAAGAGGAAGAAATAGGAGAAGAGGTACACTCTTTTGAAACTATGACTAAGGATGAGAAAGGAACCTCAGAGATGGAGGAGAAAGAGGAGTTTAGGAAATTCATGAAACCATTTTTTGAGGACATGACAATGCAGATAATGCAAGGGTTCAAATTGATGGCTAGTCAAATTGGAAGCAAATTGGCATTAGGAGGCAACAGTAGTTCCCCTTTCAAGGAAAATAAGGCATTTGGTGAAAGTATTTTCTCAAAGACAGGGCCTCACAATCGACCCCATGAATTTCAGAGCTCAACAAGAGCTGTCACACCCAATTTTATTGAGTCCAAAGAGGATCCTAACACCCAATATGGAATGCATGAAGTTCTAGTAGAATGGCAGCAGTTGAGTGAAGATTGTAGGAGCACCTTGACATTCTATCAATTCTTTACTATCTCAAACAAGCTCAAAGGGAGAGGAGGTAGCAGAACTCATTTTCAAAGTAAAGAATTGAATTATGCTATAGGTAAAATGTCCCTTCCCACCTTTGATGGCTCATCTCAAAGTTCTGCAAATATTTGGGTACAAAAGTTAGATGTATATTTTCAGTTGAATCCAATGGTTGAAGAAGATGCTCTAAAAATGGATTTTTTGCATCTTGAGGGAGAAGCAAATGAATGGTGGTTCCATGGACTTAAAACCTTGGGAAATTACTAGTTCACATCATATGATGAGTTTGTTAACAGGTTATTGGAAAGATTTGAGCAAAAATACCCTGAAATGCCTTTCAAGGAACTAGCACAGTTGAAGCAAATTGGAACCCGAAAGGAGTACATGTTGGAATTCCAAAAACTATCAGTTAAGGTGGCTGATATATCTATGGTTCGATTAGTATTTCTCTTTACTGAAGGTTTGGATGAACCTTTGAGGGGTTTAGTTAAATCCCACAAACCTACTTCATTGAAAGATGCCATGAACTTGGCAAGAGATCTGCAAAATGTGCTACCCAAGACAAGGTATCCCCCTAAGTCCAACTTTCCTTCCAAGTTCAGATTTGACAAGAAGCCATTGAAAAAAGATGCATTTGGGAAGGACAAGAAAGAGGGACCAAACAAGGAAGAACTCAGAAGAAAGAAACTATGTTACACATGCTTCCAACCATGGGTACCAGGGCTTAAATGTGCTAAGGGGAAAGCACAATTCATTGAAGTATTTTTTGATGATGAATTTGAAGGGGACATGGAGGAAGAAGACTAAGTTTTGAAGTAAAAAATGGGACTCCTAAGGGAAATAATAAAATAAGAGTTATAATAATAAAATAAGAGTTCTAAATTTTAGAGGGGAAAAAGAAAAACTACTTTTTCTTATCGTATTTTTGACATATCTCCTTAACGGTTTACCCCAATTTCAAGTTTGGGCACTCGTTGGACGAGGAATTTAATTACGCATCCAATCCATACCCACACTGCATACTTCCGAGGCACCCGCGACATGAAAAAATGAAAATTTCAATAACAAAACTTATTTTAATATTAAAATACGTTTTTTTTATTGAAATTTTCATTTTTTCATGTCGTGGGTGCCTCGGAAGTATATAGTGTGGGTATGGATTGGATGAGGAATTAAATTCCTCATCCAACGAGTTCCCAAACTTGAAATTTGGGTAAACCGTTAAGGATATATGTGAAAAATATGATAAGAAAAAGTAGTTTTTTATTTTTCCCTCCAATGTTTTTTACAAATTTTACCCTTATAGTTGACATCATCATCTTGAATCTTATTGGTTCTTATAAAGTGAATTTTTATGCTACATTTTTTCTTTTGAAGCCCATTTTTTACCTCAAAACTCCCCTAATGAGGGATATGACATAGCAAAAGACGATCATCCCTCACCTGAAAAAGGGGAGAATGGCAATGCTTTCAGGAGTGCCTCGTTTTCACACCATTCGATGCAAGGGAGTGGTACAAGGGCAAAGAGTTTAAGTATTGGTAGATGGAGGAGAAACTCATAACTTCATTGATGCACCCTTGGTGGATAGGAGAAATTTACCTATTGAATCATTCGATGGGTTCACAGTCATCATTCCAGGTAACAATTCTATGGAATGCAAAACATGGATGCCAAAGCTACAACTCACCATAGGAAATTATACATTTTCTGATAGCTTTTATGTGGTGGATGCTGCCGATACAAATGTGGTCTTGGGAGTGCAATGGTTGTACTCTATATGGGAACATACAGTGAATTACCAAATACCTGAAATGAAATTCAAAGATTCAAAAGGAAAAAAAAAAGGTAGTGAGAGGAATGCACACTTATCCGAATCAATTGGTGTCTTCCCACAGTATGAGGTCCATATTGAGGCATGGGGATATTGAATGGCCTGCTGAATGTTTCATCACTTCCCCCAATCCAAACATAAATATTGCAGAACATCCAAGGGAGATAAGGCAACCACTACACCAATATGAAAGGGTTTTTGGAGACCTTCCTCCTTGAAGGCCACCCGACAGAGGAGTTGAGCACACCATTGTTTTGGAGGTGGGTACTTCACCTATACAAATGCCACCATATAGAAACCCAAAAAGGATCAGATGAGATTGAGAAGGCTATTCAAGAGCTCTTGGAATTGGGACTCATTAGACCAAGCTCAAGTCCCTATGCTTCTTCTGTTGTTTTGGTGAAGAAAAAGGATGGAACCCTAAGGATGTGCATTGACTTTAGAGGTCCAAACAAGAAGATAATTAAGAATATATATCCCATCCTTAGAATAGATGAGCTCATGGATGAGCTATTTGGAGCAAATTTCTTCTCTAAAATTGATCTTATATCTGGTTACCATCAGATTCAAATGGAGGAAGATGTGCAAAAAACTGCTTTTAGATGTCACTATGGTCATTTCGAATTTATTGTCATGCCTTTTGGTTTGACCAATGCTCCAACCACCTTCCAATCATGCATGAAAAAAATATTTTGCAAGCAGCTCCGTAAGTTTGTTTTGGTTTTCTTTGATGATATTTTGATTTACAGTAAGACATGGGCGGAACATTTGCAACATTTAGAAGTTGTATTGAAAATCTTGCATGAACAATCTTTGTTTGCTAAGTTGTCCAAGTGTGAATTTGGGTTGAAAGAAGTTTTGTATATTGGGCAAGATGGAGTAAAGGTGCACTTGGAGAAAATAAATTCTATTCTTGAATGTCCATCACCCAAGAACATCACTAAATTGAGAGGCTTCATTGGGATATGCACTTACTATAGGAATTTTGTGAAGGGGTTTTCCAAATTAACTGCTCCCCTTACTGATTTGACCAAGAAGGATGCTTTCAAATGGGATGAAGAGGCTGAAAAGGATTTCGAAAGAATGAAATAGGTAATGAGTAGTTGTCAAGTACTTGCATTACCATATTTTTCTAAACCATTTGTTTTGGAATGTGACGCATCAGGAGAAGGAATAGGGGCGGTCCTAAAGCAAAATCAACACCCCATAGATTTTGAGAGCAGAAAATTGCAGCCACATGAGAAGCTCTACTCCATATATGACAAAGAAATGTTAGCCATCATGCATGCCTTGTCCAAGTTTAGACAATATCTGGTGGGGAACAAGTTTGTGGTCAAAACCGATCATAACAGTTTAAAGCATTTCCTCACACAAAAGGATCTCAATGAAAGGCAACAAAAATGGGTAAGTAAAGTCCAAGATTTTGATTTTAACATTGAATATGTAAAAGGGAAGAATAATATTGTAGCAGATGCATTGTCTAGGAGACCTTCATTTTTCCTTATGGACATTTCGAAAGACTGGAAAGATATGCTAATAGTAGAGTATGCCAAAGATATTTTTGCTTGTGATGTGTTAGATGGGGTCAAAGGAGATGATAGATACAAGATATTGAATGGCCTAATCTACTATAAGGACCGAATATACTTGGTTCATAGTTCGAACCTAAAGCACAAGATCTTGAAGGAAGCTCATGATTCTCCTTTAGCAGGCCAGCTCGGTTTCTTTAAAACATATAGGAAATTAAGACAAAGGTTCTCTTGGAAAGGGATGAAGGAATATGTTCCAAAGTATGTGAATTAATGCAAGATATGTCAGCAAAACAAAGTTGAACACACCCATCCTGCTAGTCTATTGCAACCATTGCCCATTACAGAACAAAATTGGGAAAGCATCTCAATGGATTTCATCATAGGTTTTCCCAAGGCTTTGGGTAAGGATTGTATTTATGTTGTGGTGGATAGACTCACCAAATTTGCTCATTTCTTTGCGATTACATCATCTTTTACGGCTGCATAAGTGGTTGATCTATTCTTTAGAGATATATTTTCAGATTGCATGGACTTCCCCAAAACATTGTGAGTGATAGGGATAGCAGATTTATGAGTGATTTTTGGAAAGAACTCTTCAAGTTGGTGGGCACTCAATTCACTCCTAGCACAAGCTATCATACTCAAATTGATGGCCAAATAGAAAGGGTGAACCAATGGTTGGAGGGGTACTTGAGGAACTATGTTGGTGAGCAGCAACAAGCATGGGTTAAATGTCTACACTTGGGTGAGTTTTGCTACAATACTACTTTCCATATGTCCATTGGAATGTCTCATTTCAAATCACTTTATGGTTATGAAGCACTCACCTTTGTTGATCACATTTTTTGTGATAGTAGAGCCCCAAAAACTAAGGATTAGGTTGAGGAAAGTCAAGAGATTTTGAAGCTTCTAAAAGACAATTTGCAGTTTTCCCAAAATCAACAAAAACAATATGTGGATCAACATAGGGAGGAAAGAACTTTTCAAGTGAATGATTTGGTTTATTTGAGGTTGCAGCCATATAATCAAACCTCCATAAAATGGAAAGGATCAAAAAAGCTTAAACCAAGGTATTATGGTCCATACAAGATAGTTCAAAAAATTGGGGAGGTAGCTTATGAGTTAGAACTTCCGGAAGGTAGCAAAATCCACAATGTATTTCATGTCTCGTGCCTTAAGAAGGATATTGGTCATAAATTTCTATTTCAGAAACACTCCCTCCATTAGATGATGAAGGACAACTCATACTTATTCCAGAAAAAAAATTTGAAGATAAGAGAAAGGAAATTGAGGAGCACAACCATAAGAGAATATTTGGTACAATGGAAAGATTTTCCAAATGAGGATGCCACTTTGGAAGAGGAAAATTTTTTGTAGCATCCCAATTTGCAATTGCTTTAGGGTAAGAAATCTTGGGTGGGGAGGACTGTAATTTCCCCATCCAAATAAATCACTAGAAGGGAAAATTCCACCAATCTACTCGTTCCCTAGGTTGGGGTGGAAACATCTAGATTTGGAATAAGGGAGCTATAAATCCCCAAATGGACATTAGCTTAACAAAAATATATTAAAAGGGGCTAAATAAATAATTATAATAGGAAAATAAGGTGGCACTTGGTCATGAGGGCACATTGGTGGTGTGGGACCCACACAAAGGAAGATTCTCCATGCCACATGGCATCCTACTCTCACCCATTTGAATCCAAGGTGGATTATAATGTTCTTGGGGGAGTTGGAATGGAATTATACTTTTCATGACTTAATGAGGATCAAATTTGAGTGTAAGAGTAACTCCCATGGAAGAGGAAGAGGCATCTTAAAGGTATTGTGACACTTGGGCTAGATTCCCTAGCTTCTATGACAACAATGATGAAGATGCTATGCCACTTATGAAAAGGATCATACCTGATTGCTAACATCTGACATATATGACATGTCAGGGCTAAAAATAGCCTCCAAGAGGGCACACAAGGGATTTATGGCAGCCAAGATGCTTCCCCATTCGAATTGATGGAAGAAGGAGACTAGGAATTGTTGGACAAGTGGCATTCATTGGAATCTCTCCCCAATTCGAGTTGGCATGAAGATTTAGGAGGGAATTCGAGCCATGGAGGACTTGGAAGGGTTATAAAAGACAAGAACAATGAAGGAGAGGATATTTTTATCATTTCTCATTTTGCAAATTGGAGAGCATAGCTTGTCCATGCAAGTTGAATGTTTATTCTACTTGCCTTAGTACCAATTTCAAGGGTGCAAGATTCCCATCCTAATTGGAAATTGGAGAGGCCATTCAGACCTTTCATTTCGAGATGAATGAATTCATTTGTTGCAGTTTGAAGCTATAGCTCTGCTCGTGACCATTTCTTCTTCAACTTGTTCCCACATCTCTCTCACATTCCACTTCATATTCTTTCTCTTGGAGGAAGGGCGCACATGGTGATATGCTGATCTCTTTGGGGGATTCCAAGGGGCCCCATTTATTTATAAAATGATGTCTACACTCTGTATTATATGCTCATATAAAAATCATATAGAAACTACAAGTGAAACTATGTAAAAATGCCCAACTATGTATGAATGGTGCCATTTCCCCCTATATCTTGTTGTAAGAGCTTGAAGTTGTTTGGTATCGAATTGTTTCAGTAAATATATGTGATTTTATTGTTGTATGGAGATCCATTAATGTACTGAATAAGTTTCATACACATTATACAAGTCCTTGGAACATTTCTCTCAAATTTCATAGCAAGTTGTAGTGTTTTTCTATCATTTCCCCCTATGTGAAGACATGTCTACAAATCTCTGATTTATGGGAGTTGCAACAGCCTTTAGGAATTGATTAATGATGCATTTGGGTTCCCATTGAAGTCATATAACTAATACAAGTCTCTGTACTGAAATTTGGGAGGCTTGTACTGCATTTGGGAAGCCATTAGTGACCTCTACCCTTGGGGGTTTGAACCTCGAAACTACTAGTAAAATTCTCCAATTTCTCCTAAAGTTAAATGAATGTTGCAGAAGTCCTTTGAGAGTGTCCAAGCACCCAAAATATTCATTTTTTATGTCTTAATACCCTTCAAGCACCCTAAAACCCAATTCGAAAGCCTTAGAAGCCATTTGGAAGCATTGGAGTCACCACTAGTCCAAGGTTCGAATTGACCAAAAATTACAATTTTCAATTTATTAAAAAGGGACACTACATATTGGAAAATAGTAAAAGAATCCTAATGGAAGTTTTAATCAAAACTATAAACCACATAACACATGATCAACCCCTCCCTTTTTTAATGATGATGCTTCTAACATGGTATCTAATAAAAATAAAGTGTATAATATTTGTGAGTATTGTGGAAAAACCAATCACCCTAAAAATATTTACTTTAAACAGAGACGTGAACTTGCTAAAGCAAAGAAGTATTTCAAAGAATAGCAGGTAGTCATGTGTGCCTATTTTGGCCACCTTAGTAAATATTGTTCTAATGTGGAATGGATAATGGATTTCGGTGCATCAAATCACATGATTGGTTCATTTTCTTTATTTAAATCTTATAACACTAAAATCCACACAACACAAAAAGTATCTATAAGTGATGGTAAACAACTTTCAATAGTAGGATCTGGTAAACAAATGGTAAACAACTTTCAATAGTAAACAACTTTGGAAGATGTGTTTCATGTTCAAGGAATTACCATCAACTTGCTTTCTATTTATCACGCATGTCATAAAGGTTATAAATTTGAAGCTTTGCTAGATAAATATGTTTTAAAAAACATCAAACATAATTCAACATTGTTTATTCCGGTCATGTTGATGATAATGTTAGATTATATAAGTTTATTGGTTTTAATTCAAGTAAAAATCAACCTTTTTATTCCTACGTTGCTCATGTTAATGAACTAATTAAATTGTGGCATGAAATATTAGGTCACTTGAATTATGGAAAAATGCAAATGTTAACACAAATGGTACATGGCTTACCTTCAATTTCTTCCACTAAAGGTGTTTGTGAGGGATGTGTTCTTAGTAAACATCACACAGAAATGTTTCATGATAAAGGTAAAGCTTGGTGTGCTAAGCAGGGTATTTTTTAAGGATTCTAATATTATACCTAAGTGTAGTATTCTAGGCGATTATTTTGGATTGAAAAAAACATATATATAGATAGGTAGGCGAATATTAAATATGAAACATACAATTTGCTATTAAAATTTGTAATTTTGGGCGAATATTATGATAAAAGAACACATTTTATGTAAATATAGGCGATATTAGAGACTAAAAATGACCAAATAGCGAATTTATTTTCTGAAAAATGCCCAAAAAATAGCCAATTGGCTAAATTTCGCCCCTAAAAATTTCCCTGGTGCTAAGGAACAATTGCAACTTATTCATAGTGATATTTGTGGTCCTCTTGAAACTCCTTCTTTTTCTCATTTGGTCTATTATCTTACTTTTATTGATGATTATAGTCGCAGATCTTGGGTTTATTTCCTAAAGCATAAAAGTGAAACCTTTGGTTTATTTCAAGAATTGAAATCCATGGTTGAAAAGTAATTTGGTAAAAGAATTAAAGACTTTGAGAAATGATAATGGGGGGGATTCATTAAAAAGGAATTTAATGCATATTTAACTAAGCATGGAATTCAACATCAAAATACTATTCCCTATACACCTCAACAAAACGAGGTAGTTGAAAGGAAGAATAGAAATTTGGTTGAAATGGGTAGATGTATGTTGTATTCTAAAGGATTACATAAATGTTTTTCGGCCGAAGCTATTTTTTGTGCTAACTATATCTTGAATATAGTCCCAACCAAAGAAGTTTTGCAAGTTACTCCCAAGGAAAAATGGAATGGAAGAAAACCTTATATCATTAACTTTAAGGTTTTTGGCAATAAATGTTGGGCGGCATATCTCGAATGAAAAACATAAAAAGTTAGAACCCAATTCTCACAAATGTATTTTATCTGGTTATTGCGAGGATTCCAAAGTGTACATATTGTTTTATCCATCTACCCAGGGTGTTGTCATTAGGCGAGATGTTCAATTCAACGAAGTCTCTCCTCCTCTTGAGTTTGTTGAACCTCATGTTACCTTGAATTTTCCTTCACTTTCTATTACTCCTATATCCGTTACCCCTTCCTCTACTTATGTGCTTGATCTTGATCCTACTTCACATTCTTCTTCAAGTGATCCTCCTAAATGTTCTGAAGATACTAGTATGGTTCCTACCACTACTTCTTTTCATGTTTGGGCCCAGAAAATGTTGAATCTACAGGTTCTGAGATCGGTATTCCTTTCGATACTCAATGGACTAGATCTGACTTTTTTCTTATGACTAAATTTTTGGCAATAAATGACCCCTCTACATATGCTCAAGCCAAAGATAAACCTGAATGGGAGAAATCCATGATTGTTGAGTATAACTCATTAATGAAGAACAAGTCTTGTACTATTTTTCCCTTCCTCCCGGAGAGAATTTAGTTGGATTTGTAAAATTAGTCACAACAGATCTAATGAACAAGTAAATCAATCACAATAGATGAAACTCAGAAAAACGGTGTAAAACTGTGCAAAGCATGCATCAGTGCTCAATATCCCAATGAGGGTGAATAATTACAATACAATACAGTAACAATGTGAGTGAGCAATTCGAATTGACTAAGTAGGCCATTCGAATCACTGAATGGAGTATCTTGACTCCAACTAGGAGTCCTCATCATCAATCAGTGGTGGTCATCAATGCACAAGAACCAGTCATCCAGGTGTCAATCTGAGTCTAACTGAGTGTAACATATGTAACTAAAGTGTGTAGCACTGATATAGGGAAGGAGACTCAGTGGAGGGCACATGGGAGGCTTAACTGAAGTCAAAACAAGTCATCTAGTCAATATGGAGGTCCATCGGAGTGAAACAGTCAGTCAAGAGTGAAACTAGCCTCAAATCAAGGAGAATCGGAGCTAACTGAGTGTAACTGAAGTGGTAGGTGAAGAAGTGCGCCCTTCTCTGGAAGTAGGTGAGAAGTGGGCGCCTTCCTGACTAGGAGGGATAAAGAACTGATGTAAGAAGCTCCCGGGTGCTAGAATGAAGTGGCTAAGGTGCTGGAGGCATCAACCTGGTGACTGGGATGCATGCAAAATGCATGCAAACCCTACAATTTTCATGCAAACCTTAATTGCATGCAAGGTCCTGAAAATGATGATGTGGATATCCGAACACCCCCCCTCAAGCTAGACTATGATGTGAAAAAAAAAATGTAGGGCCCTGGTTACTGAGACCAAAGGTCACCCCAATACAATAATAATCCAAATAAAGAACAATCCATGAACCGAGGAAATGGAGAAAACCTCATGGGAAAACTCCCCCCTCAAAATGGACTGTAACACACCAAAAGATTTAACTGCTCCAAAATCAGGTAGATATGTCTGGAGGTATCTTACTCTTGGGAGTAAATGGATCATGCTCCAAAAACATGTGCTTGAATTCTCCATCAGTGGATGCAAGCGAATGTGGAGACTTTATGAACTTGCTCTTCATACAGAAAATGGTGAGAACAAATCTGAAAATATGAGGATGATCCTGGAACCTGTGATTCGAACCAAGTGAGGAAGGATAAGCTCCAATAAGATTAAATAGCTCTTGAAACTTGAACTTCTTATCAATAGAAGTTAAATCAGCTCCAAGAATAGATGAATGGTTTCTTGAGATCTCCTTTGAACCAACAAGGGTGAGATCAAAACCAAAATCAACAAAAAATGCATGAGCATTGAACTCAAGCGAATGGTAGTGCTCTTCATCTTCGTTAAAAATCTGAGAAACTTTGCAAATGATAGAACATAAGTCTATAGGAGGCATGCAATCAAGGAGGGCGAATGTTTCACCTCCAAAATCAGATTTTACCTCCAAAACTTCAAGTAGATCATTATTCTGCATGCCGACAAACTCATGTGAAGGAGAGGATTCAAGAACCTCTTCAGAATCTAGAGTATGAGCTGGTTTATCTTGCTCATAATTTGAAATAGAAGACATTGAGAGAGTGAGTTTTGAATCTATAGTTTCTTCTTCATCTTGAACAATTGTTGAGGCCAAGACATGATCGGAAAGAACACATAAGGATATCTCACTGGGCTTGTTCTCCAAAAGGTTAGCATGATCCTCTTCTTCCTGCTTTCCAAATTCTCTGTCAAGTTGGACCCATAGATCACTTGGATTTTCAGCAGTATTACTGAGGTAGCGCATACAAGGAGAAATAGCAAGACACATTGCTCCAAAATCTCTGTCACAATCATTGAGCCAATCATTCTCCTCTTCATCGGAATCAAAATCTCTTGTATTACCAATGCACATATAAAAAAGACATTGTCTCTTCAAGAATGCAATCATCTTTGGTTTTCATTCATCATAGTTGAATGGAGTAAGAATATTTTGTGAAGAAGAAGTCTCCATCTTTGCATTAGCGAATGCACATGGAGGAAGTAAGAAACTTGCAAATTACACAAACAAACACTATGTTTTCAGCCTTGCATGCACATGAGCGAATGCACATGAGATTTTGCATGCCGTTGCTGAAATATATTGGTGAGCAATTCACTCAATCCTCATGTAGAACACCTGCAGAAAAGAAGTCTTGTCCCTGCCATGGCTCTGATACCATGTAAAATTAGTCACAGCAGATCTAATGAACAAGTAAATCAATCACAATCGATATAACTCAGAAAAATGGTGTAAAACTGTGCAAAGCATGCATCAATGCTCAATATCCCAATGAGGGTGAATAATTACAATACAATACAGTAACAATGTGAGTGAGAAATTCGAATTGACTAAGTAGGCCATTCGAATCACTGAATGGAGTAGCTTGACTCCAACTAGGAGTCCTCATCATCAATCAGTGGCGGTCATCAATGTACAAGAACCAGTCATCCAGGTGTCAATCTGAGTCTAAATGAGTGTAACATATGTAACTAAAGTGTGTAGCACTGATATAGGGAAGGAGACTCAGTGGAGGGAGCATGGGAGACTTAACTGAAGTCAGAACAAGTCATCTAGTCAATCTGGAGGTCCATCGGAGTGAAACAGTCAGTCAGGAGTGAAACTAGCCTCAAATCAAGGAGAATCGGAGCTAACTGAAGTGGAAATGAAGTGGTAGGTGAAGAAGTGCGCCCTTCTCTGGAAGTAGGTGAGAAGTGGGCGCCTTCCTGACTAGGAGGGCTAAAGAACTGATGTAAGAAGCTCCCGGGTGCTAGAATAAAGTGGCTAAGGTGCTGGAGGCATCAACCTGGTGACTGGGATGCATGCAAACCCTAAAAATTGCATGCAAACCTTAATTGCATGCAAGGTCCTGAAAATGATGATGTGGATATCCGAACAGGATTTAAATGGATATATAAAACAAATTTCATGACATATAGGCATATTGAAAAACATAAATCTTGATTAGTAACAAAAGGATTCTCTCAACAAGAAGGTATAGATTATCCCAAAACTTTTGCTCCAATTGCTAAAATGAACACAATAAGAGCTATTCTTTCTCTTGTTGCATCTTATCAAATGGGAAATACATCAAATGGATGTCAAGAGTGTGGTTTCAAATGGTGATCTTTGTGAATACATTTATATGCAACAACCACTTGGTTTTATCAATGTTGAAACTTCAAGTTTAGTAAGCAAATTGAACAAGTCTTTATGTGGTCTTAAATAGGCACCTAGAGCTTGGTATGAGAAAAATGATGCTTATTTCTTGAAGAATGGTTTTAAGTGTGTATATATTATCCAAATCTACACATTAAGAACTTATGATGTCCTCATAATGTGACTTTATGTGGATGATCCATCTTACATTTATATAGTAAATGAAGAATAATCTTAAAAGGAAATTTGAAATGACCGACTCAAGTCTATTTCATTATTTTTTGGTTCTACAGATTTGGCATATGGTTGATGGTATATTCATCTCATAGATTAAGTATGCTACAAATCTACTTTTTCGGTTTCATATAAGTGATTGTAGCCTTCTCCTACACCAATTCAATCCAATGTAAAGTTAATTGTTGACTGTGACACTCCTCTTGTTGATGTCACATTGTATCATCAGCTTGTGCAAAGTTTGATATATTTGACACACAACAAGCCTAATCTCTCTTTTCCAGTTAGCATGGTCTTAAGGTTTATGCAAAAAAATCATGAAAGCCATTGGAAAGCATCAAAGAGGATTCTCAAATATTTACTGGGGACATTGTATTATGGTGTTTTCTATTTTAGCAGTGCTACAGTTTCACTTCTTGGTTATACAGATTCTGATTGGGTAGGGGATGCTTTAGACAAAAGATCGACTGCAAGGTGTATCTTTCAGCTTAGTTCAAGTCCAATTTCATGGTCTAGTAAGAATTTGAGAATTATTTCTCTTTCTTCTTGTGAAGCAGAGTACACAGTAGTTAAAGCAACAATGTGGATCCATCATGTTCTAACAGAGCTTGGACTGGTTCAAAAGTCTCCTATTGAGTTAATATGTGACAATCAAAGTGCAATTCGGGTTGCATACAATTTGTTGTATCACTCAAAGACTAAACACATTGACCTTAATACTCATTACATTCGATATTTGTTGTGGATGGCGTTATTTGTTTGGAGTATTTTCCCATAGAACAACAAGCAATCTTTATATTCACCAAATCCATGACAAAAGCGAAGTTTGTATATCTTCGAATTTTGTTGGGAATGTGGGAAGTTGTCATCAAGGGGGAATGTTAATTTAATTCCATCTTCCTCCATATTTATGTGTTTTTCTCCCTAGTCATCATTAAGAGGGACTGTTGGAATGTGTAATTTAATATTACATGTGTAATGATGTAAGGAAATCATAAATGAATCTATACCAGCCTAGGCTCTATCAAGCACCGAGAGGGATCAAATCTCCCGAGGTGCAAACCTCTCCTTAAATAGCTCCTTGAGTGCAATACCTGAGCCACCTAATCCTAAGCTCTAAATTCTCTAGTTTAAGTCTCATATTTCCTTTTTACTTTGTATTATTCTTTTTTGTTTATGGCCGACATAATATTTATTACTTTTTACTTTGTATTATTATTTTTTGTTTACTTTGTATTATTTTGTTACTGAACAAACACTCTAAAGTCTCATATTTACTTTTTACTTTGTATTAAAAGTAAAAAGTAAAGTCTCTAGTTTAAGTCTCGGTGCAATTATGTAAAATGATTTATCCTGAATGCATCATGGCGTAATATTCTCCTATTACCATTCATTATATAAAGAGGTGGAAAATCTTTTATCCCACATGTAGTATGGGATGCAATTCTTCCATACCTCTAGCTATATAATAGAGGTGAATGACAGCCTTTGGGAATATTATGTGATTATGAGATTGTGAATATTGTAAAGTTGTGAAAAGCATATGTGGAGAGGGGCTCAAGTGTAATATTTGAGATTTATGAAGAATAAGAAGACTATACCTTCTCATTGATGTTCCCCCATTTGGGGTTTTACTGTTGGTTGTGCAGCCAGATCTTCTAGTCTCATAGATGATATTGTATCAGCCGTGTTTGTACCACAGTTTTATATGATATGTAGGTGGGCTGTATAGTCACCCCAGCGGGGGGGTGTGGGTATCCCGTGGTATTTTCCCATTGTATTTCCCTTATAAAATAAAGACATTGTAATACGGCTAGGGTGGTTGATGTATTAGGTTTTATGCATTGTAAAGATCTCTGAGATCAGGAGAGAGACTGTGAAACAGAGAAGAGGAAGTGCAGTGGTTGTGTTGCAGGTTGTATCCCTTCACCTTGCTGGACGGTAATAATAATAAGGACTGGAAAATTCAGTGTGGACGTAGCCCAAGTTGGGTGAACCACGATATATATGTGTCTCTCTTTTAATGTGTATGTGTGATTATATTTGCATTTCTGTTTATTGTTATTGCTTTTCAATCCTATTTTTCTAACAATTGGTATCAGAGCCAAAGGTCTATTTGGCAGTTAAACCTGCAGGAAGCTAGGGTTTCTAGTTCGAGTGGGAGCAATGGCAGAAGAAGGAAAGTTTAAGGTCGAGAAGTTTAATGGCCAAAACTTCAGGTTATGGAAGATGCAAATGGAGGACTATCTGTACCAGAAGGATCTATTCCTACCGTTGGGAGGAAAAGCAAAGCAGCCGAAGGCTATGAAGGACGAAGAATGGGAGGTTCTTGACAGAAAGGCTCTGGGAACAATACGGTTGAGCCTGGCTTCATCGGTGGCTTTCAATATCTCAAAAGAAACGACAACAGAGGGTTTGATGAAAGCATTTGGTAAGCTGTATGAAAAACCCTCGGCCTCCAACAAGGTATTTCTAATGAAGTGTTTATTTAATATGAAGATGTCTGAAGGTGGATCTGTTACTGATCATTTAAATGAGTTTAATACGGTTACAAATCAGCTAAGTTCTGTAAGTATGAACTTTGATGATGAGGTTAGGGCTCTTCTAATCTTGTGTTCATTGCCAGAAAGCTGGAATAGCTTGGTCATGGCTGTAAGTAACTCTGTCTCTGGTTCAAACACCTTGAAATTTGATGATGTTATTGGTGTTATTCTTAGCGAGGAAATGTGAAGAAAAAGCACAGGTGAGACATCAGTTAATGCGTTGACCATGGAGAGCAGGGGAAGACAAAAGGAGAGAGGAAAGAGCCAAGGTAATCGTGGAAAGTCTAAAATGGGCAGATCCAAGTCCAGACTGGGAAAGATAGAGTGCTGGAACTATGGAAAGAAAGGACATCTGAAGAAAGACTGCAAATCTCTAAAGAAGAAAGGAGATGCACAGAAGGAAACTACCCAGGAAGCAAATGTAGCAGGTGATGTGTTACAAGATGCTTTGATTCTTGCATTAGATAATACTAGTGATTATTGGGTAGTAGATTCAGGAACTTCATGTCATGCTACACCCCATAGGAAATACTTTCATGAGTATGTTCCTAGCGACTTTGGACATGTTTTATTGGGTGATGATGAGCCATGTAAAATTGTTGGAATGGGTAAGGTATGGATAAAAGTTAAGAATGGAACTGATTAGTTGTTGAAAAAAATTAGGCATATTCCTGCTATGAAAAGAAATCTGATCTCAACAGGGCAGTTGGGAGATGGCGGCTGTCTATCTACGTTCGGAGAAAAGTGGTGGAAGATCACTAAAGGATCAATGGTGATAGCAAAAGGAGATAGAGTAAGTACGTTGTATTTATGTCCTCATAATACTGACCATTCTATCTCTTTAGCTTCCACAGGAACATATATAGCATTGTGGCATCATAGGCTTGGCCACATGAGTGAGAAGGGGATGCAGATTCTCCACTCAAGGAAGTTGCTGCCGGATTTGAAGTAGGTAAGTTTGGAATTCTGTGAAAACTGTGTTTATGGAAAACAGAAGAGAGTCAAATTTCTCAGGGTTGGGAAACATAAGAAGAATGAAAAATTAGAGCTTGTGCATACAGATGTATGGGGACTGGCTCAGGTACAATCTCTTGGTGGCTCTCATTATTATGTTACATTTATTGATGATGCAACTAGAAAAACTTGGGTTTATTGCATTAGATAGAAATCTGATGTGTTTGCTACTTTTAAGAAGTGGAAAGATTTGGTTGAGAATGAGACAGGAAAAAGATTGAAGTGTCTCAGATCTGATAATGGAGGTGAGTACTGCGGCAAGGAGTTTGATAGTTACTGTTCATACCATGGGATTCATAGAGAGAAGACAGTCCCAGGAACACCACAAGAAAATGGTGTGTCAGAAAGGATGAACAGAACGATCATGGAGCGTGCAAGGTGTATGAGACTGCATGCAAGGTTACCCTTACAGTTTTGGCGGATGCTGTAAATACTGCTGTTTATTTAATAAACAGAGGACCTTCAAGTGCTTTGGATGGTGGTATTCCAGAGGAAGCATGGACAGATAAAAAGGTAAACTACTCATTTCTGAGAACGTTTGTTTGTGAAGCATTTGTCCATATTGATAAAGAAAATAGAACAAAGCTTGAAGCTAAATCCAAGAAATGTACCTTTATTGGATATGGGGTTGATGAGTTTGGTTATCGTTTATGGGATTATGAAAATAACAAAATCATCAGGAGTAGAGATGTGATATTCAATGAAAAGGTCATGTATAAAGATCAGTTGCAGGGAAAGAAACAGGAAAAGGAAAACACAGAGTACATAGTGCTTGATGAAATTAAAGAAAATGAAGTTCCGAAGTTGCCAGAAAATCAAGAGCAGCAGCAAGTACCTGAAAATCCTGCAACTGTAAGAAGATCTACCAGGTTAAGTAGACTCCCTGAACGATACTCTCCTTCAATGTATTATTTATTGATGACTGATTCTGGTGAACCAGAATGTTATGAAGAAGCAATGCAGGTGGAAACTAGAAAGAAGTGGGAGCAAGGCATGAATGAGGAGATGGACTCATTGGTAGGAAACCAGACTTGGGATTTGGTTCAGTTGCCTGCTGGTAAAAGAGCATGGCAAAACAAATGGATTTACAGGTTGAAGGAAGAAGAAGGAGGTAAGAAGCGGTACAAGCCATACTTGTTGTAAAGGGGTTTGCACAGAAGAAAGGTATAGATTTTGATGAAATATTTTCTCCTGTTGTTAAGATGACTTCAATTAGGACTATCTTAAGTCTAGTGGCGGTAGAAGATTTGCATCTTGAACAGTTAGATGTAAAAACAGCCTTCCTCCATGGGGATTTAGAGGAAGAAATATATATGCAGCAGCCACAAGGGTATGAGGTCAAAGGTAAGGAGGATTTGGTATGCAGGTTGAAAAAGAGCTTGTATGGCTTGAAGCAAGCTCCAAGGTAGTGGTATCTAAGTTTGACAGGTTTATGACAGAACAAGGTTATAGTAGATGTCATTCTGACCACTGTGTTTATTTCAAGAAGCTAGACAATGGAAGATATATTATCTTGTTATTGTATGTGGATGACATGCTTGTTGCAGGGTCTGACATGCAGGATATAAATGTACTCAAAAGGAATCTAGCTAATTCATTTGCGATGAAGGATTTGGGTGCTGCAAAGCAAATCCTTGGTATGAGAATAACGAGAGACAGGAAAAATCGCAAATTGACATTGTCTCAAAGTGAGTACATACAAAAGGTGTTGGAGAGGTTTAGAATGCAGAATGCAAAACCTGTAAGTACACCTTTGGCTAGCCATTTCAGTCTAAGTAAGGAAATGTGTCCCAAGACACAAGAAGAGACAGATTACATGTCCAAGATTCCCTATCAATCAGCAGTTGGCAGCTTGATGTATGCCACGGTGTGCAAAAGACCAGATATTGCACATGCAGTGGGAGTTGTGAGCAGATATATGAACAATCCAGGTAAAGAACATTGGAAGGCAGTACAGTGGATTCTCAGGTATTTGAGAGGTACTACCACTGAGGCATTATGTTTTGGAGGTTCAGACACTGTTCTATAGGGATATGTTGATGCAGATATGGCAGGTGACAAGGATAGCAGGAGGAGCACCACAGGGTATGTGTTTACTGTAGGTGGAACAACAGTAAGCTGGATTTCGAAACTACAGAAGGTTGTTGCACTTTCAACAGCAGAAGCAGAGTATGTTGCCATACAGAGGCTAGTAAAGAGATTATTTGGTTGTAGAGGTTTATGGAGGAAGTGGGTAAGAAGCAGAAGGATAGCAGATTGTATAATGACAGCCAGAGTGCCATTCATCTTGCAAAGAACTCAGCATTCCATTCCAGGACTAAACATATACAGCTCAAGTACCATTTCATACGCTCTGTTCTGGAAGATGAACTGTTGAAGTTGGAAAAGATACATACTAGCCAGAATCCTGCAGACATGTTCACAAAGGTAGTGACTAGAGAGAAACTGAGTTCGTGCTTGGTTTCAATTGGCCTTCTAGCATGAAGGTGAAGAGGAGAAATTTGCCAAGTCCAAGTCCAAGTGGGAGATTGTTGGTTGTGGAGCCAGATCTTCTAGTCTCATAGATGATATTGTATCAGCCGTGTTTGTACCCCAGTTTTATATGATATGTAGGTGGGCTGTATAGTCACCCCAGCGGGGGGGTGTGGGTATCCCGTGGTATTTTCCCATTGTATTTCCCGTATAAAATAAATACATTGTAATACGGCTAGGGTGGTTGATGTATTAGGTTTTATGCATTGTAAAGATCTCTGAGATCAGGAGAGAGACTGTGAAACAGAGAAGAGGAAGTGCAACAGTTGTGCTGCAGGTTGTATCCCTTCACCTTGCTGGATGGTAATAATAATAAGGACTGGAAAATTCAGTGTGGACGTAGCCCAAGTTGGGTGAACCACGATATATCCGTGTCTCTCTTGTAATGTGTATGTGTGATTATATTTGCATTTCTGTTTATTGTTATTGCTCTACGATCCTGTTTTTCTAACATTTACCACGTATATCCAAAGTATCATTTCTTTTCTCTTGTCTATTGCTTGCTTACTTTGATTATTGTTGTTTGTATGGATATTTGGTTAGACTAGTAGATTCTTGCTATTGAATTGCATGTTAGCAAATGTATTGTTGTATATTCATGCATATTCTCAATAATATTCTAATAGTTATAATGTCCAATAAGCGACACAATTACAATGACGCTTAATCAATGTTTGACAGTTTTTCCTTCGACATTTAATCGATGCAAAAAGTGTTAAATTTGGACCCCAATGTAGTAGTGTTGACACTGGTATGGCTGACATGTATGGAAAAACATATGTGGAATTGTCGACATAGTTTAATCAACTTCCCTTGAACATAAGCATGGCACTGATATGACTTGGACAACAATTAATACTCAGAGAAAAACCAAAGAAAACCATCAATGCTAGAGGCATTGAATTGGGGATCCATAATAATTGAAAGGATAATCAATCAATGGAGTAAGTAATCATTATAATATGGCTTCCTAAGTAATATTAATCCCAAATGTAAGAATTTTTTATGAAAATGGTTTTTATGTTCAAGGGAGACACTCACTGACTGTAACTATGTTTCAACATAACAAATTAAAAAGGTCTATATTCTCCCCCCTACCTTTTTGTTTTTTTGTTTTGTTTTTGAATGTTTTTTTTTTTTTTTTCATGCGTTTTCAAAGCATGAATATATATGTGTGTGTGTGTGTGTGTGATATGGTACAGTGGAGGGAACGAGTGTCATAAGGACGAGCAACTCATTCCCAATGCATGGTGCGGTCCTATGTAAAATGAAAGAACAAAAGGTATTGGGATAGTTATAGACACTCTAGAAAGAGTTGCTTCCAAAGAAAATTGATCAATATACTAGAGCTATTTTGTCCAAAGAACAAATGGAAAAAAAATGATAGGAAAAGTCGTAAGCACTAGATAGCAAATCGACAATCAATCAATATGAACAATGGCACATGAAATTATAGTGTAGCCAAAGATATAATGACTAGATCAAGCAATAGTTTGGTTTAAGGTCAAGTTTCAACTATGATTGCGCTAGAAAACAACTTATCATTAGATGCAAAAAAATCATTTACCTTATCACAATGTGAGAACAAGTCAAAGAAAATACCTACACAATCCTGCACATAGTGAAAGGTATGAAAACCATCTCCAGGATAAAAACATGACATACCGTGGTCATCTCTTGCAAATAGTGAAATGTTTTATTATATAGTTCTCCAGGGAAAAATTTGGTCCAAAATGACGTAATATAGGTGAAAATTTGAGCTTTGAATTCATTTTTCCATAGTAATTTTGTGATTTTGTAGAAATATTTGGAGCCCCTAGGATTCACCTGTAGATTATGGGAGATTCAACTATCAAACTTTTGAGCCAATCCCTCCAGGTAGGCCATCTCATCCCCGTCTTCAATTTTGTCCATTTAAAAATTTATTTTCTTGATATTTTTGGAGATGCAAAACTTTATTTGGCCCATGAGTGCGCAGCTATAGGGATGGTATGCAACATCTATGAGTAGAAGGCCCCGATCATGTTTTTTTCATACAACATCTATGGTTGTATGGTAACAGTCGTAGCTAGTCCCCAAAAAGGAGGGGGGATTATTTGTTTGTGATAAAACTGACCTTAAGTTATGTTTCTTTGTGTTTGTAGAGCATTCTTCCACTATTATTGAGTGGAATAAGAGAGAGCATGAGGAATCACATCAATTAAATTTAGACACCCTATGTGACTGCAAGCTTCTGAGGTTCTTCTACAGTGCTAAAATATGCCAGCAAGGGGACTTGCTATAGAGACTAGTGGGATGGTGGGACCTCGATGATGAAGTGTCCCATGTGGTAAACAAGATTATCCACTTAGACATCGAGGACATCTACTTCTTGAGAAGAATTTATCAAAGGGTAAGTTCCAGTCCTCCTCAACAGATGAGGCAAGGGACCATCTACCATGACTGTGTCAAAGTACATCTTGCCACAATGTACAAAGGGCACTTGGAATAGCAACAACTAGGTTTTGATTTGATGGATGCAAGATCTAACCCTAAAGACCATCTTGATCACCATCACTTAAGTGTCGGGATCAACATAGGAGCATCTATCTATGCACACAAAGATGTGTTATACCTTGGAGTAGCTACAACCCATTATATTTGACTAGTTCTCGATTGTCATGGTCAAATGCAACACTGGTTGATGAGATGTACGATAGGGAAGGTGAATCAATTATGTTATGCTTCGATTCTTTGTGCCTTTTTCTAGAGAGGGTGCCACTAATGGACCCTAGGATATCCACTCCTTAGATTGGGCCATAAGAGCCCAATATGTGGCAATGGAGTGACTTGATGGTTCACATAGGAGGTGGACTACCCTTACATTGAGACAAACTTCAAACATGATCATAAGCTAGCACTTCCTCTCAGACCCAATGGGGCCCTATATGTAAGAATCATTTATTTTTTCTATGCTTTGAAATTGTTTTTTATTGGCTTTTGAAATTATTTAAATTTTTAGGGATTTTTTTATATGAAATATATAACATGTACTAACCATATCAACTCTTAATGGAACAAATGTTGGTCTAGTGTGACCTGCGGAGATGCCCCCAACATACATCATGCAAGGGAAGAGGAGCGGTCGTATCCCTACTCCAAGGATAAGGATGCAGCATAGACCCTGTGCAATGTGTGTGAGAACCTAGTGGAACTGAATATGGGTGTCTTAATGACACATGTTGAGGATGTTCCCAATCAACTGCAATGCCATGTGGTCAAGGTTCCTTCCAGGATGATTAGACTGTTGAGGTGAGTAATAATTGTTGTGATTTGCTACCATGATGTGCATTATAGGAGTCTTATGATTAGGTCTTGGGATAGTTCTTCACTTTTTTATACTCAAATTATGTATATATGTGATACTAAATAGTCCGACAGTGTATACAAACACTATATATTCATTTTTTGTATAGACGTGATGGTACATATATCTTTTATTTTCATATATACACATGGTTTTGTGGGTCTAATTATATAGTTTCAAATAATGTGTTCATCTATGTCATGGTTGTTTATTTTACATGCATGTTTTATAGATCACGAATTAGTGTAATAGATGTTGATTAATTATATAATTAGCTAAAAAATCAACCAACGAATTAAATCTTCTCGGAATGTGAATGTATATGATAAATTAAAATTGTCATTCAAGAAGACGTGCCCTTAAAAATTTCCCATAAAGGCAAGGATCAAAAACTTGGTAAACATTGTTTAACTGAGACACTACTAACTGAGAATCCAAATAGATAGTGAGGTGTCGAATGTTGAGAATGACATCTTCTGTGAGAAGCTAGATAATGGCACTATACTCAACAATTGTTACAAACACGATAATACATATAAATAAATAATAGAAGTAAATAATAATTAATTAATATAATTAGCATTAATAAAGTTTCAATGACACACTTGTTCACTCTTGTGACCAGTCAATACCTATAAAGGTATACCATCATGAATGTATTGTAATCATCATTCATTCATCTTATTCATTATCAAATATATTTTTATACATTAAATCTTTATTGCAAATTTTATCTTCTTGTGTTTCCATTACATTGGTATTAGAGCCATTCAAAGCATGGTAAAAATTTACCAACGAAATAAAAAAAGTTTACTAGACCTAGTAAAACAAAATTTACTAGACCAGGTAAAAATATTTTTTTACCAAATGTGGTAAAATAAAGAATTCCGACCCAGTAAAATCTTTTTAATAGACTCGGTAAAAATAATTTACCAAACTCGGTAAAATATTTTTACTAGACCTGGTAAAAAGGTTAAATTGAAAACTTTATATACATTATATATAAAGTAAAAAACATTAAAAGTGCCCCCCTACAAGAATCCACGACCAATGGGTTACGATGAAGAAGCAAGTGTAGATGTTTATCGTTATGAAGACAAAGCCAATAACACCTCGCTAATTATGGATAACATCATGAAGTCGCAAAGGCCAAAAAGAGTTGGGAAACAAAATCAATAGTTTGATGACTAACATGCATAAATTGTTCACAAACAGAGTTAACAAGGTAGACGAAGATTCTGAATGTTGGTTAGAGGAGATAAAAATGAGAAATGAGGACAAAAGCGAAGCAACTGTGGCATACAATTCAGATGTTGATTATGACAAAACATCGGAGAAAGTATCTCTGATTCTCTAGCATCGATTTCATGCTCATTACCAAATAAGAGTGAAGATGATGTATTCCAAAGAGAAACTATTAATTAGAAAAACCAACACAAGAAGTAACCACAAAGTATGTGCCACCTCATCACAGGAAGAGTGAGAAGACTAAGGCTCCAGGAAAACAAGAAGCTAAACTTACAACTCCACCTATACCCATGAAATATAAGGTACAACATTATAAATTCTATGGTGTTGAATATCATGCTATCAAGAATGGGGAATTACAACTAAAGAACAAAGCATCAAAAGGTTGAAGAATCATGCAACAATAGAGGAAAAGAAAGTTTGCATCCAAAACATGTTGAGGTTTTACATTACTTGAACAAACTAAGAGACTTCAGGTTAAGATGCACAACCTACAAAATATTGTGAATAGCCAAATTAGAAACCAAGTAAAGTTCTTACAAATAGACAAGGACAAAGATGATGCCACCAAAGAAACATTCTTATCTAGAGAAAATCCAATTTACTATGCCTTGAGGACAAAGCATTCCTTAAGGAGGTGGCAATGTTACAAACATAATAATACATATAAATAAATAATAGAAGTAACTAATAATTAATTAATATATTTTACATTAATAAAGATTCAAATGGCACACATGTTTAGTCTCATGACGAGTCAATTCCTATAAAGGTACACCGTGATGAGAATATTATAATCATCATTCATTCATCTTATTCATTATCAAATATATTTTTATACATTCAATCTCTATCGTAGAATTTTATATTCTTGTTGTGTTTCCTGCTACAGCGACATTGTTGGTTGCAACACCAAGGTAAACACCGTCAGAATTCATGAGGTGGTCGGTGGGCGAAAAAATCACCCATGCAGTGGAAGCAATGTTTCGAGCGTGGAAACTGGCGCCATCCATGAAATTCTATGTATAAAGGGGCACTTGATGCCATCTATAAAGGTATGACCCAAGCATGATAAATAAGTACTCAAACCAAGGTAAGATATTAAGAAAGAAGAAATTGTCTAAAATACAAGTTTTAAAGTACATGTTGCAAGTAATTACAAAAGCATGATTGCCTCACGCATAGTACTTATGTAGGTAGAGCTCATCGTAATCCTCTACCAACGAAAACCCTTAATAGTTCACTAACTCATATGACCCCTTTAACAACATGTGACTCACAATGTAAGGCCCATGCCACATAGGTTTAAATTTCCCTACCCCTAATTTATCATTATTCTATTCATAAACCAAGACTAAGTAACCTTCAAAAAAGATATGAGGAGGAACACTCTTGTCATATTGCATTTCTTATGAGGCTTGTTATGATGCTTGTTAGCTATTGCGATATCTTGATGGTTCTCATCGAGTTGTTTTAAGTATTTGAGACATTCTTCTTTGGCTGAAGTATAAGGGAGGAATTTGACTGCTAGTTTTAACGGGGGTATTTAATGTTCAATCGATAACACTACTTCCATACCATGTACAAGTCGGAAAGGAGTAAATACCATGGAAGTTTTCACAAAAAATTGATACACCCATAGAGTAGAGAAAAACATCAAGTGCCGGTTGGTTTTGTTTTTTTTCACTATCTTATGCAACACAATTTTTAAAACTTTGTTCATAGCTTCTACCCAGCTGTTGGACTGAGGATGGTAAGGTGAAGAATTCTCTTTTCGAAAACATGTCTTATCAATTAATTATGTCATCATATAATTTTAGAAATGATATCCCTGATCTGTGTTGATTTCTCTAGGGATAGTGATTATGTGATTAAATATGAAAACCATCATTGTAGCACCATCATTAGTTGAGGTGGGCCTAGACTTGACCTACTTGGTGAAGTAGTCCACGGCCACTATACTATCTTGGTGACCATTCACTGAGCCTTGCTTGCACATCATGAAATCAATTACCCATTTAACAAAGGGGGAAATAGTAGCTATAGGATGAATAGGGGCAGGGGGGCACATTTTCTTGGTAAACACATGACAAGGATGGCACTTTTGCACTACTGTAATGAAACATTTGAATATGGATAGCCAAAAGTAACCTATGAGTAGGATTTTATGGGTTGTCATCATACCATAAATATGACCACCACATTCTCCAGCATGGGCATCATTCAAAACCTTCTTAAGTTCCTCACGAGTTAAACAACAATGCAAGATTGAATCAATTCCTCAATGATACAAAGTGTCTCTGATAATCATATAGTTCTTGTCCTAATGATGAATCCACAATCATTTATCACGTGATAAATGAGAACGGCGCTACTAGTTCTGAAGATAAACTAGGAAAATATTTGCACGAGGGGTTTGAAGAGGCAATGAGGAATAAAGTCGCATTCATCAAGGGCTCGTCTATTGGAATACACTCCTTATCTCTTGGTAGTTCAAACATTAACTCAACAAGAACTACTTGGACTTCTTGGATTTCAATGTAGAAAAGTCTAAATCAAACTCATGGGGGATAACAATCCATTTTGAATATTTTACCTTGATTATGTGTCGAGATAGAATATGTTGCATAGGATTTGAGTCTTCCAAAACAAGTGTATAACTAAGAAGAATGTAATGTCTAAATTTTGGACAACATGAACTATTACCAATGCTAATTTCTCAATGTGGGAATATCTCAAATTATGACCGATGAGTCCCTTGCTCAAATAATAGATCGCATGTTCTTGTTTCAAAATGTCTTCTTGGATTAAGATCATGCCAATGGTTGACTATGACACTGTTAGGTATAACAAAAAATGATTGTTGTAAACTAGAGGTTATAAAAAAGGAGTATACATAAGAGTGGTTTTCAAGGCATCAAAGGATCATTGGGGTTGATCATCCCAAATAAATGGAACCCCTTGCTTCAAAAGGTGCATAAAACCTTTTTCAATATTTGTATAGTCCGCCATAAAAATTCACAAGAAGATCGATTTCTCTTGAAAGCATTGGAGTTTTCTAATAGTATATGGGGGAGGAAACTAAACTATTGCTTCCACCTTAAATGAATCAACCATTCTCCCATACTTATACATAATGAACCCAAGCAGTCACCCAAAAACTAAATGAAAGATGCATTTGTGGGGATTTAATTGAATGTTATAATAACGATACCACTCGAAAAATGCACATAGATGAGATGGATGTTCTATCCTCTTTTAAGAGTGAGAAACTAAGTCATCTAGATAAGCCTTGAAATTATTCTTAATATCATGAAAAGCATAGGACATGGCTCGTTGAAATGCGGTTCCTCATTTTTAAGATCAGATGATATCTTTTGTAATGTCCCCATTCAAATAATTGCATAGTAAGACAATCCCATCAATACTACTAGCTTCCTAGGTTGGACGGGCACATGTGGAAGTGTAATAAGGAAGATAATAAATGATGTTTAAACATTAGAAGGGTTCAAGTATTTAATAAATAGGTTGAATAAAGAAATTCACGAGAACTTCTAGGTGGCAAGTGGTTTTGAAGACATGGAGGATGTGGGACCCACACTAACTTGATTTTTGCAAGGACACATGGCATCTCTCTCTTGCCAATTAGAATTTATAAGAAGGTGAACACTCTTGGGTGAGTTGGTAAGTCATACACATGGTATTGAGCATCTTAGGTCGAATTGGGATGGATTGGTAACCTCCATGGAAGAGGAAGAGTCAAATTGGAAGCTTGTGGACACCTGGGCTAGATTCCCTAGCCCCTATGACAACAATGATGGAGCATCTATGACATCTATGAAAAATTGCAGATATGACCTCTGACATCTGACCATTATGACATGTCAGCCCCAAAAATAGGCTCCAAGAGGGCGCTCATGGGAGTTGGAGCATCCAAAGAGACCCCCACTCGAATTGGTGGAAGGTGGAAGGCTAGGAAAGGTAGGAGACATGGCAAATTTTGAGCCCTTGCCCTAATTCGAATTGGAGTGAGTATATGGATGGATTGGGAACCTTAGAGGGCTAAGTATGTTTATAAAATACAGGGATAAACCAAGAGAATGGATTTTGATCATTTGAGAAAAATTGCATTTGTGAAGAGAGAGCTAGTGGATGACTAGTTTCTTGCCTTAGCCAATTTCGAGGGTGAAATATTCCCATCCAAGTTGGTGTATGGAGAGGACACTCAAGTATTTCATGAATATTTAATGGAGTTTGTATTTGCAGGTATCATCTACATGGAAGCTCATGGTTTTGTTTAGTGCAACACTTTCTCTCAACCATTTCTAGTTTTGAAGGCATATTCTTGCTCCTTGAGGGAGGGCATTTTTGGTGAGATATTGTACTCATTGGGAGAGATTATCATGATGTATTTATAATTTTAATAAGATTAATATACTCTTTTCTTCATCTTCAGAAATTTTCAGGTCAAAATACCAAGTGGTTGTATGTAAAAATGATTATTAATGAGCAAACAATTACCATTTCCCCACTCTATTGATGTATGCCTTTGTAATGCTGAATATTTCGAATAAAAGATTATTTCTTTGATACATTTATGATGAATGGACTGCCATGGATGAGTGTTACAAGTTTCATGTTCAGCACTTAAGCATTTGAAGTCATTTTACTCAGTTTATTTACATTTGGAGAAGATTTGGTGCAATTTCCCCAAGGGTCGAATTAGTGGTTTTTGCAGCTGTTTGTGGGGAGCTTAGAACAGACTTAATAACTTATTAATGGTGCATATGAGACATTAATAACATCCCTGATACATCCACTACCTCTTTTCATAAATTCGAGTGGGTTTGGAGGCATTTGGAAAGCCAATTTCAGTCATTACCCTGGGGGGACTTGAACCTCAAATTGCTAGTAAAATTACATACTTTGTCCAGAATTTTAAAGGAGTTTTCAGAGGTATTTTGGTGGCCATATATCATCCCTGAACATCATAACCAAGTCCTATTATTAGTAATATACCTTCTCATAATATTTGGGAGCATTTGGGGCAAATTGGAGACCTAGGCATCAAAACTAGTCAAGGGTTGAAATTGGGGAAAAAGTGAAAAATTGGGATTTAATAATTTTTTTAAAAAGGACATTACAAGTGGTATCAGAGCATGGTCTTGGCACTTTATGGTATTAATAAGAAGTCAAAAAAATAGACCACCACCCTTAGAACCAGAAGTTGAAGGTGTTGTTATTGAGGAAGAAACAGTGGGAGAAGAAGAGTTTTTTGTTAAAACCATGGGTAGAGAGGAGGATGAAAACTTAAAGACATAAGGAGGAATTTGTTGCAGCCTTAAAACCATACTTTGAAGAACTTTCCAAAGGTATGAAATAAATAAGTAAATCAATGATGAACGGATTCGAGTTGATGGTTAGCCAACTTGAAAGCAAAGGGATAGTAGTAGGAGGTAGCAACAGTTCTCATGGTGAGGAAAAGAAGCCTATGGGAGAGCATATTTTCTCAAGCACCAGACCCCATAATAAAACAAATGAATTTCAGAGCACAACAAGGTTTAATGCACCTAAATTTCTTATTCCCAAAGAAGAGCCTGACATTCAAGTGGATTTTACTACAATAACAAACGAATGGAATGATTTGAGTGAAGATTGTAAGAGAAGTCCACCATTTAGTACATACCTTTATGTTGTACAAAAACTAAAAAAGAAGGATGACAATAGGGCTCTATTCCAAAACAAAGAATTGTTAACAATCAAATTAACTCTCCTATTCATGTGACCAAAGAGGCATATGTTTACCATGCACCTACAGCAGAAAGACATGACACAAGTTCATTCGGAGACGAATCCTCTCTGAGGAATGCATTAAAATGCATTAATTGTGCTTAAAACATTCTAGGTTGTGTAAAAAAGCCTAAAAACTATGGAAAAGGGGGTTTTTAAGTGAAAATGATCTAAAATCATGAAAGGGGATTATCCCACACTCAAAAGAGAAGCCTAAGGCCCATTTTCCAATGCTATATAAGAAAGGCTTTGGGGCATGGTAAAGACACACCTCCGCAAGGAGGAAATCAACCTTGGAACGCTTATCTACACCAAGGAAACAATCAATGGTTTGGTCAGATTCCAGAAAGTAACCAATCTTTTTGGGGCCTACCTCCGCAAGGGGGCAATCCATCCATCCATCCTGTTCCACCATGGAATGGACAACATTTAGGAAGTAACCAATCTTTTTGGACACCACTTTCGCAAGGAGGAAATCAACCTTAGAATGCATATCCAAACCAAGGAAACATTCAATGGAGTGGTCCAATTCCAACTAGTAACCAATCTAATTGGGGCCCACCCCCGCAAAGGCGCAATCCACCCATGAAGGTGCAATCCACCCATGAATCCCAACCAGCAATGGAGTGGTAATGTTCCACTAAGTAACCAATCTCAATGGAACATACCTCCGCAAGGGGGCAATCTATACAACCTAGTTCACAATGGACTGGGTAACATTCAGGAAGTAACCAATCCTTTTGGATGCCACCTCCACAAAGAGACAGTCAACCTTGGAATGATTTTCAATACCAAGCTCAACCACCATGGTATGTTTGGGATCTAGGAAAAAACTAATCTTCTTGGACCCCACCTCCACAAGGCGGCAATCCACCCAATGGTCATGTTTCAGGAAGTTGCCAAACTTCTTGGGGTCAGTCTCCGCAAAGGGGAAACCCACCTTGGAATTATTATCACACCTAAGGACCACATCAATGGAATGGTCACGTTCTAGAAAGAAACCAATCCTTTTTGGGCCTAACCCCATAAGGGGGAAATCTAACCATTAACCCCATTCCGCAATGGAGTGGTCAGGTTCTGGAAAGTAACCAATCTTTTGGGAACCAACTTGCAAGACCTGCGTTTGATCCAGCTAGGTTGCCACATGAACCTCATGTCCATGGTATGACAGATTCCGTCAACCATCTTGAACAGATTGCCCTACAGTTGGGACAAGTTTCTATTCAGAATTTGCAACCCACAGCTGGCCAGGCAATGCAGGAACCTGCTAATCCCTCCAATCCTCATAGTCTCATCCATAGAACTGAGAGGAAATAAGAAGAAGTACAAGAGTAAGAAAAATGCTAACTCTAGAAACAAAGACGCACCAACTATGCTTCAATGCGGTGGGCAACAACAACCCACTATTTTGACACCGGTAGCCCCGCCAGGGGGCAACTAGCCAACCTCCCCACAAGGGGGCAATGATCCCAATGCCAATGTCTTCATGTGTGATCATGAGATGAACATTCAAACAAGACTTGATTCTTATGATGTCTCTCCTAGTACATTGGATCAATGGGAATCACAGCCAAATAGTTATTTCTACAATGAGAAACCAACCATAGACTTAGTACCACACCCCCCCAACGGTGTTCTACGTAGAACAATGCATAATCCTAACACGCGAGCTACTCAGAACGGTAATGTTATTGAGTACCTAGCTCAAGTACCATGTGCCATGTTGGCCTTGGAGGTATTGCAATATCACTCTGCACAAAGAAAGGAACTATTGTCTACCATTGGTGTTGTTGATCCATCCGATGAGACTTTGATCACATCAGACATAGACCATTCAATATGTAGGATCCTTCCCGAAGTTGCTTTTCAGATTAAAGTAACAACTCATGATAAGAACATCTGTCTAACCATAGTAGATGAAGGGACCTAAGCTTGTGTAATGTCAATTCCATGTTGGCAAACATTTGGATCACCTCTATCTATTGTATAAGTTTCAAACCAAGCTACTCAAATAGCTTTGGCAGATTCGGATCAAAATCTTCCCTTGATGGAAGAATATGATCTGGTTACTTGGCCCATTTGGGCTGTGATATCTCCGAGCTCACATAACTTCTTGGATTACATTTTATCATCAAATGAAGATATCCCTGAAGTTGTAAACATTTGGTTGTACCCACCTAAGGACATCTTTTGTGGGGCCACTAGAAGCATACTTGATATAAATCTACCCAAGTATAGGAGCATGATCTGCATGTTCCTCGATCTTATTTGGTATATTTGGAAACTTGCATATAGGTTTAGGCCATCCCTTTGTGAAGATGCATTTGAACCTTTTGCAACCCAAACTTTCCATAGGGTCGAACCTATTGGAAATTGGTGGGTCCGCCCTTCATATTTGTATTTTCCACCATTCCGACAGCAGAGCCTACTGAACATGGGACACCCTAGTCAGCACCCCATTGCCATTTTGGTGCCCATGATGAGTTATTCTCATAGGCCCAGGAGCCCTATTAGTCCCATCATGACTTGGAGTTTGAGACCACATATTTCTCTTTCATTCATTTCTGACCATATCCTGATGGGCTCCAAAATTTTTGTGATTTTACATAAGCTTGTGTTAAAATATCCACTTGAACATCCATGCAAACTGCTTCATTGCTTATTTCTTATGTTGCTTATTTGCCTGTATAGTCACTTTCTGTTACAAGATGCCTATAAACTATTGCTTATGTATATTTGACCCATACCCATGGAGGAAACATATGTAAGAGTGTACACAACTAGCTCAGCCCTTGTTTGCAATATGGATCTTTGCCTTGGCCTGATCCATGCCCTCGACATTTAGGCGCATGCCCTTGAGACACTCGTTTCCTCTAATGTATCATAGCATGCTTTATTCTTTTTTCAAGCTAATAAATGAAAAAGGTTAAAAAAAATTGGACAACACAAAAATCCAAAAAGGGAGAAACTTTAATCACTTCATATTATAAACTTCGAAGAAAACGACAACAATCAGTCCTTGTCTCCCTTGAACACGGCACATAATTTGGTATCCGTAGTCAGTACACCATCTACATTTGCTTTAGGAAACTGTACCATTATTTTGAACAAATCTCCACCGATGGGTTGTCCTTCCCATCACCAATGGAGATTTCGTTAATGCATCTAGCATTAGCGGATTTCATTAAGGTCGGTTACTCAAAGTCCTATGTTTCCAATTGTCCATTCTGCATCGTGTTATGTGTTCAAGGGAAGTCCAAACCGTGTCAGTCATTCCTCAAATATTCCTGACCAATCATGTCGGCCTTCCTTGTGTCAGTATACAGTGTTGGATCTTGCAGTTCTACCAAATTATATCAGAAAATTGATCTTTGTTTCGTATCGGTTGATGTGGGATGCATTAATGCCCTCCTTCTGATGGATCTATTCCTATCGACATAAAATCATCATCTAGGACATGGATCTAGAAACCCAAGAGTACCTTGGATCTTGCAGTCATTAATGGCAGGTTTCCTCGCAAATGACAGTGGGTATACATCAATGACCCCTAATTGTTTGATTCCACAAGTGTTCGACTTCAGAACATCTATTCACACTTGTTAGTTTGTACTTAGTACCTTAGAGTCCATCATCATTATCGGTGGGTATCTTCGCATCTGTTAACGGTATACATCAATGACCGATAATCAGATGGTGTTTTATTATGCTCGACATCAGATCACTTATTCACATGATATAAACTCGTACTATCATCAGTTTGTATTGAAGACCTTGGTAAAAACAGTTGTATCACTCATCGATGCACTGCTCGAGCTGTGCAAGATTAAACTGTCATGTCAGAAGTTAAATAAAGACTTTGTTCTCGCACTCATCAAAGTGCATGTTTCCATTTCAGAAAAATTTTCTTTTGACATGGATCCACTGTGTATTGTTCGTGGCCATGCTTGTTTACTGCTGAGCATGGGTATGCTTGCCTCAGGAAGATATTATATATTTGAGAAATTGCCATGTTTTGTAGGTGTGATCCTCAATCCTGCACCTATGAGTTTTCCTTCCCTTATCCTTGCTTTGAACGATAAAGAGTATCAGTATACAGAGTACAAATTTTAGTAATGTATTTTGGCCCTTAGCTTTGCTTCGGACCTCACACATTAGGGGGCATCTGTTAACAATCAAATTAACTCTCCTAGTCATGTGACAGAAGAGGCATATGCTTACCATGCACCTATAGCAGAAAGACATGACACAAGTTCATTTAGAGACGAATCCTCTCTGAGGAATGCATTAATTGTGCTTAAAACATTCTAAGTTGTGTAAAAAAGCCTAAAAACTATGGAAAAAGGGGGTTTTAAAATGAAAATGATCTAAAATCATGAAACCTATCCCACACTCAAAAGAGAAGCCTAAGGCCCATTTTCCAATGCTATATAAGAAAGGATTTGGGGCATGGTAAAGACACACCAAGCAAGAACAAAGGCATGCTGGAGAGATTCTGAAGGAGGAGAAAGAGCTCAAATTCTTCAAAAGCAAGGGTGAAGGAAGGAAAGCTTATGGCAATGGAGGAAGGACGCACACCCATATCCATGGTAATCATGTATCTTCTTCATTGTTTTAATATGAAGTAATTCAAGTTTCTACCATTTTAGTGTTGAATGTTTGCTTATCTTGCATGATTCTAATCCTGAAATGTTCTTAGATCTCAATGAATGTTTAATGAATGAACTTAGATCTTAAGAAATTTGTGATAATTGCTTCATTTCTGACATAGAATTTCACCAATTCTTAGTAAAATAGTTGAACTAGTGTAGACACAACCCTACACAAATCACTATTATCAAGAATTAAATTGTGCTATTGGTAAAATGTCATTTCCTACTTTTGATGGTTCCTCTCAAAATTCTGCTAACACTTGGGTGCAAAAATTAAATGTGTATTTTTAGTTGAACCCTATGGTAGAAGTGGATGCACTAAAAATGACCATTTTGCACTTGGAAGGAGATGCCAATGAATGGTGGTTTCATGGCCCAATAAATTTGGGTCATGATCAGGTTAAAACATATGAAGAATTTGTTGACAAGGTACTAGAGATATTTGAACACAAAGATCCAGAATTGCCTTTCAAGGAACTAGCTCAATTAAAGCAAACTGGGACCCCTACTGAGTATATGTTAGACTTTCAAAAATTATCAGTCAAGGTGGCTGATGTATCTATGGGAAGGTTGGTATTGTTGTTCACTGAAGGTTTGGATGAACCCTTAAAAGGTTTGGTCAAATCCCACAAGCCAACTACATTAAAAGATGCAATGAGCTTGACTAGGGATCTCCAAAATGTGCTTCCTAGAACGAGATTTCCTCCCAAGCCTAACTTCAAATTTGAAAAGAAGCCTTGGAAAAGGGATGCATATGATAAGAAACCTTGGCAAAAAGATTCATTTGAAAAGAATAAAAAAGAAGGACTAAACAGGGATGAACTTCGAAAAAAGAAATTGTGTTTCACATGCTTTCAACCATGGACACCGGGGCACAAATGTACTAAAGGAAAGGCACAATACATAGAAGTATTTTCTGATAATGAGGGATATGATGGGGTCATGGATGAAGATGGACATATTTCAGATCAAGAGGAGGCATATGAGACAGCAGTAGAAGAGGAAAGACAAGAATAAAATCATTCTTCACTGGATAAAGCAAGAATGTCAGTACTTTCAGCACTACCTCACTATCATACTATCTGATGCAAGGGTGTGGTACTAGGAAAAAGAAATTCAGTTTTGGTAGATGGAAGAGCCACCCATAAGTTCATTGATGCAAATATGGTGGAGAAAATAAAGATACATATTGAACCATTTGATGGCTTCACAATTGTCATTCCCGGTCACAACACAATGCAATGCAAAACATGGGTTCCAAAGCTGCAAGTCACCATAGGTAACTATACTTTTGTTGATAGTTTTTATGTGGTTGATGTTGCTGATACTAATGTGGTTTTGGGAGTGCAATGGCTCTATTCAATAGGAGAGCATACAGTAAATTATCAAATTCCTGAAATGAAATTCCAAGATTCAAAAGGAGTACTAAGAGTTGTCAGAGGGAAACACACTTATCCAAATCAAGTAGTGACTTGCAATAGTATGAGATCTATATTGAGGCATGGGGACATAGAATGGGCTGCTGAATGTCATATTACATCTCCCAAGCCAAATATAAAGGTTTTTGAACACCCAAAGGAGATAGAGAGACTCTTGCAAAAATATGAAAAAGTTTTTAGAGATCTTCCACATGGTAGACCACCAGATAGGGGGGTTGAGCACAACATTGTTTTGGAGGAGGGTACTTCACCCATTCAGATACCACCTTATAAACATCCTAAAAAGTTTAGAGATGAGATTGAGAAAGCCATCCAAGAACTCCTAGAGTTGGGACTCATTAGACCAAGCTCTAGCCCTTATGCTTCTTCAGTAGTGCTAGTGAAGAAAAAAGATGGAACATTAAGAATGTGCATAGATTTTAGAGCCTTGAACAAAAATACTATCAAGAATAGGTATCCTATTCCTAGGGTTTATGAGCTCATGGATGAGCTACATGAGACCAAATACTTCTCCAAAATTGACCTTAGATCAGGATATCATCACATTCGAATGAAAGATGAAGATGTGCAAAACACTGCTTTTCGATGTCATTATGGCCACTTTGAATTTCTTGTCATGCCTTTTGGGTTAACTAATGCTCCAGCCACATTTCAAGCATGCATGAATAGGATCTTTTGCAAGAAACTAAGAAGGTTTTTTCTGGTTATCTTTGATGACATTCTCATTTACAGTAAAACATGGGAAGAGCAATTGCAGCAATTAGAGATTGTGTTAAAAAATTTGCAAGAAGAGTCCTTATTTGCTAAGTTATCAAAATGTGAATTTGGGATGAAAGAACTTTTGTATCTTGGGCACATTATTGGGAAAGAAGGAGTGAAGGTACACATGGAAAAAATCAGGGCTATCTTAGAATGGCCATCACCAAAAAATATTACTGAATTGAGAGGCTTCATTGGCATATGCACCTATTATAGAAAATTTGTGAAAGGATTCTCCAAGTTGACTTCTCCACTCACTGATTTGAATAAGAAGGATGCTTTCAAGTGGGATGAAGAGGCTGAAAAGGCCTTCCAAAAAATGAAAGAGGTAATGAGTAGTTGTCCCATACTTGCACTTCCTGATTTTACTAAACCTTTTGTTGTGGAATGTGATGCTTCAGGTGGAGGAATAGGGGTTGTCCTAAAGCAAGGACAACACCCCATAGCCTTTGAGAGCAAAAAGTTGCAGCCTCATGAAAAAATTTACTCCATCTATGACAAATAAATGCTGGCCATTATGCATGCATTGGCCAAATTCAAATAATACTTGTTGGGCAGCAAGTTTGTGGTGAAAACTGACCACAGTAGTCTAAGACACTTTCTTACCCAAAAGGATCTAAATGAAAGGAAACAAAAGTGGGTAAGCAAGATTCAAGCTTATGATTTTGATATTGAATATGTCAAAGGAAAGAATAATATAGTAGCAGATGCTTTATCTAGAAGACCTTCTTTCATGGACATTACCAAGGATTGGAAAAACATGCTACTAGTTGAATATGCCAAAGACAAATTTGCTTGTGATGTGTTGGATGGAATCAAAGGGGATGATAACAATAGGATTTTGAATGGGCTGATATATTATAAGGGCAGAATTTACTTGGTTCAAGATTCAAAACTCAAGTACAAAATTTTGCAAGAAGCACATGATTCCCCACTGGCTGGCCATCCGGGGATATTCAAAACTTATAGGCAATTGAGGAAAAGGATTTTTTGGAAGGGGATGAAGGAATATGTTCAGAAATATGTGAATGAATGTAAAGTATGTCAGCAAAACAAATCAAAACTTACATGCCCAACTGGCCTATTGCAACCATTGCCTATTCCGGAGCAAAAATGGGACAATATCTCAATGGACTTCATCACCAGTTTGCCCAAATATTTGGGTAAGGATTGCATATATGTGGTAGTGGATAGGTTGAAAAAATTTGCTCATTTATTTGCTGTTACATCATATTTTAGTGCTGCACAAGTGGTTGATATTTTTTTCAAAGAAATCTCCAGATTGCATGGGCTCCCCAAGAGCATTGTTAGTGATAGAGATAGTAGATTCATGGGTGCTTTTTGGCAAGAAATTTTTAGATTGGTAGGCACTCAATTGACCCCAAGTACCAGCTATCATCCACAAACTGATGGACAAACATAGAGGTGAATCAATGGTTGGAAGGATACATAAGAAACTATGTGGGAGAGCAGCAAAAAGCATGGGCAAAATGGCTACACTTGGGTGAGTTTTGCTACAACACCACTTATCATCTGTCAATAGGGATGTATCCTTTCAAAGAATTATATGGTTATGATGCACTTAGATTTTTTGAAATTATCTTTGGTGATAGTAGAGCCCCAAAGGCTAAAGATTGGGTGGAAGAGAGCCAAGAAATTTTAAAGCTTTTGAAAGACAATTTGCAGGTTGCTCAAAATCAACAAACGCAATATGTTGATAGACATAGAGAAGAAAGGTCATTTTAGGTTAATGATTTAGTATATTTGAGGTTGCATCCATATAAACAAACATCTCTAAAAAAGAATGGAGCAGAAAAGCTAAAACCAAGGTATTATGGGCCATACAAGGTAGTGCGGAAGGTTGGAGAAGTAGCGTATGAATTAGAACTTCCGGAAGGGAGTAAAATCCATAATGCATTTCATGTTTCTTGTCTCAAGAAGGCTCTTGGTTAGCAAATTATCACTTCAGAAATACTTCCTCCTTTGGATGATGAAGGGAAACTCACACTTGTTCCGGAAAATATTTTGAAGACACGGGAAAGGAGATTGAGGAGTAGAATTATCAAAGAATATTTAGTACAATGGAAGAACTTACCAAATGAAGATGTCACATGGGAAGAGGAGAATATTTTGCAACATCCAAATCTGAAATTGCTTGAGGACAAGCAATCTTGGGTGGGGAGGACTGTAATGTCACCATTCAAATAATTGCATAGTAAGACAATCCCATCAATCCTACTAGTTTCCTAGGTTGGATGGGCACATGTGGAAGTGTAATAAGGAAGCTAATAAATGATGTTTAGATATTAGAAGGGTTCAATTATTTAATAAATAGGTTTAATAAATAAATTCAAGATAAATTCTAGGTGGCAAGTGGTTTTGAAGACATATGGAGGATGTGGGACCCACACTAGCTTGATTTTTGCAAGGACACATGGCATCTATCTCTTGCCAATTCGAATTTATGAGAAGGTGAACACTATTGGGTGAGTTGGTAAGGAATACACATGGCATTGAGAATCTTAGGTCGAATTGGGATGGATTGGTAACCTCCATGGAAGAGGAAGAGTCAAATTGGAAGCTTGTGGACACTTGGGCTAGATTCCTTGGCCCCTATGACAACAATGATGGAGCATCTATGACATCTATGACAAATTTCAGATCTGACCTCTGAAATCTGACCATTATGACATGTCAGCACCAAAATAGGCTCCAAGAGGGTGCTCATGAGATTTGGAGAAGCCAAAGAGATTCCCACTCGAATTGGTGGAAGGTGGAAGGCTAGGAAAGGTAGGACACATGGAAAATATTGATCCCTTGCCCTAATTCGAATTGGAGTGATTCTATGGATGGATTGGGACCCTTATAAGGATGAGGATTTTTATAAAATACAGGGATAATCCAATAGAAGGGATTTTGATCATTTGAGAAAAATTGCATTTGTGAAGAGAGAGCTAGTGGATGACTAGTTTCTTGCCGTAGCCAATTTCAAGGGTGAAAGATTACCATCCAAGTTGGTGTTTGGAGAGGCCACTCAGGTCTTTCATGGAGATTTAATGGAGTTTTTATTTGCAGGTATCAGCTACAGGGAAGCTCGTGGTTTTTTTTAGTGCATCACTTTCTCTCAACCATTTCTAGTTTTGAAGGCATATTCTTGCTCCTTGAGGGAGGGCGTTTTTGGTGAGCTATTGTACTCCTTGGGAGAGCTTATCATGATGTATTTATTATTGTAATAATATTAATATACTCTTTTATTCATCTTCAGAAATTTTCAGGTCGAAATACCAAGTGGTTGTATGTAAAAATGATTATTAATGAGCAAACAATGACCATTTCCCCACTCTATTGATGTATGCCTTTGTAATGCTGAATATTTCGAATAAAAGATTATTTATCTGATACATTTATGATGAATGAAATGTCATGGATGATTTTTACAAGTTTCATTTTCAGCACTTAAGCATTTGAAGTCATTTTACTCAGTTTATTTACATTTGGAGAAGATTTGGTGCCATTTCCCCAAGGGTCGAATTAGTGGTTTTTGCAGTTGTTTGTGGGGAGGTTAGAATGGACTTAATAACTGATTAATGGTGCATATGAGACCTTAATAACATCCTTGAGACATACCCTACCTATTTTCAGAAATTCGAGTGGTTTTGGAGGCATTTGGAAAGCCAATTTCAGTCATTACCCTCGGGGGATTTGAACCTCAAATTGCTGGTAAAATTACATACTTTGTCCAGAATTTTAAAGGAGTTTGCAGAGGTATTTTGGTGGCCATATATAATCCCTTAGCATCATAACCAAGTCCTATTATCATTCATATACCTTCTCAGAATATTTGGGAGCATTTGGGGCAAATTGGAGACCTAGACATCAAAACTAGTCAAGGGTCGAAATTGGGGAAAAAGTGAAAAATTGGGCATTTTAATCAATTTTAAAAAAGGGACATTACATATTTCGATAAGAAAATGTTCCCCAAGGATAGATAAAGGTTGTTGTATGTAGATTTTCAGGTCGAATATAAACCTGGTTATAGCTGGAAAAACCATCCATGAATGAAAATATATCTTTCTTAGCACACTCATCAATAATGTGATCAACAAATGGGGTAGGAAAATTGTCTTTAGGACAAGCTTTGTTCAAATCTCTAAAATCAATAAAGACTCAAATCGCACCATGTTTCTTATCCACCAAAATACGATTGGATACCCATTCCATCAAGGTGAAATAAGATATGAAGCAAGTGTGGAGTAACCTCTCCACCTCTACCTTGATAGCAGTTCTTTCTTCAGGTTGAATAGACTAATATTTTGCTAAGTCAATTTGACATTATCATAAGTTTTAATTTAATGTTCAATGGACCAGGGATCAATGCCAAACATTTCCTCATAGGACCAAGTGAAAACATTTCAAAATTATGTAAAAAGGGTTGTGTACTTAATTTCTTAGGAAGAAAAATCATGCTAAAAATCATACTTAAGCTCAGTCCAAAGCACTTAACCAACTCCGATATTAATCTTCCAAAACATAAAGAAAACAACCACATTTCACTAGTACAAATATTATGCAATTGTAAGATAAAATACTGTACTAAGTATACTTGTAGTAGTGGAAACATAGGAGAAAACTGTCATAAACATTTGACATAGTGATTTTTGGTCCAAAGACCCTGGAAAAAACTCAATGGCGAAAGCTAGTCCAAGATAAAATTTTATTGAGCTTGAGACAAAAATTTCAGAGAGAGTACAACAGTCATAAAATTACTGCATTAAATATCAAAACAGAACCTTGGTTTTTGCGCCTTTCCTGAACCTTAAAATGTGTGCCAAAATATCCACAGTCTACTACAGGAAATCTGCCTGGTATGGCCTCACTGTATAGACATCATAGGAAACATTGTGTCTCTCAGTTTGTGTGCATAGTAACCCTCCACTTCTGTATGGACTGACAAGCTGCTACAAGCTTAGTAAAATGTGCCAACAACAACAAATCTCTTGGTGTATGGTCCTCTCCTCCTTTGTTGTACGATCCATTGTTAAGTGTTGTATGCTCCTCGAAATTTCTGCCACTTTTCTTCCTTGAAAATTCTTCCTAAATATTGTTGTACAGACAACAAATGACTTTCAGAACTCTTTTGGGAAAGCATGCTCACTAATTGTCTCTGATGGTGCACCCATCCTCTTCTATAAAATCATGCCCTCTCTAGAAATTCATACCCACACTTTGGGCTTCTCTTTTCTCTCCTTCTCTTACTCAATCTCTTCACATTCTCTTGATCAAGTGCTTCACACACTCCTCACCAACCTCCTTTTTGGAAATCGAGCCACTCCAAAAACTCTCTTCGGAATGAATGCCAATGGTCTCATAAAATCTCTTTTATTTACCATTTTAGGGTAACTCCTTGTCTTTTCATCTTCGATGGCTAGGATTAGATCTTGGCCCACAAGATCTAAGGTTGTGATTTAATCTCAATATGACTTAAATCATTTAAGTCATAACTATATAAAAATCACATTTTTTTTAAAAGTCACTTTAACCCTAAAATAATAAAAAGTACACTTTAATATTATAAAGTCACTTTATAAATAACAACTCACTTTAGTAAAGTATATCTCACTTTAAAAACACATTTCATAAAGTAACTTTATGTCATTAATGAGACCCCATGTGCTCGGACCCCTGCACATAGGCACATGATGCAAGAGTACCTCCAAGCTACCAAAAACTAACACTCCCTCTTAGCGAGGGAGGTATTGTTGGCATATCCTCCACCCATATCTGTCTCCAACCTCCTCTCTCCAATAGCTGAAGTTGCTCCCTCCGAAACTGAAGGCCCCTTGGCCACTTGACCTAGATGATGTGCTAGAGATTTGTGCCAAACCACTTTGAAATAAGAGTTCTCCCCTTTCGAGTGCCAAGCACTCGTGCTGCATCCACTCTCTCACCCAAAAAATAAATAATCACCTATCCAAAGCAATGAAGGACCACATATCCGTCATCTTCCATAGCTAACACTATGAGCAAATTCTTTCTCAACTCTGGAACAAACAACACTTTGCGAAACTCTGGATAACCCCTAGACTCGAGCTGGAATAGAACACATCCAACTCCTTCTACTACATGGGTGATGTCAAGCCCATCCTCTACATGTATAACTTTGTCAATATATTTTAACTTTGTCATGTGGCATGTTGCCCCATCATACACATACCATGATCCGGTGTCCACGCTCTAGGAAACACTGCTCCTCAAAACAGTACTCACCAAAGAAAATTCCTTCTCGAACTTCATGGTGTACTCTTCAACTTCAGCTAATGCTGCAGTTGTCTGCTCTGTCTCATCCTTCTTCTTTCCATTCTTTTTATTTGGACATTGCCCAGCATAGTGACCATACTTCTAACAAGCAAAGCATATCACCTTGCTAATGTCCTTCTCAGACTTAGATCCACTTCCCGAGCACTTCTTCTTCTTTCCCTTAGCCGAAAGGGCCACATCATGCTCATCATCCCCATTTTGCTAGCCTGTGTGACTGGATCTTAGTCTTAAATCCTCTTGTACGTAATCATCCCAAATTCTGGTCCATGTCAGTATGTTCTCTCTGGCAACAACTGCTCGCACAAAATCTTGCCAAGGTTGCGAGAAACCATTCAAGGCAGTCCTCACCAACTCTACTTCTCCCAATATCTTGCCAAAAACCCCCAACTCATCACGTACTTGTGAAATTTGGGTCAGGAATGATGTAACATTTTCGGTCTTGGTCATCTTAGTGTTCTGTAACTTGTCCCTCAAAAACATTTTTCGGTTTTTATTATTGCTTTGAAACAACTTTATCAAAGCATCCCACATTTCATAGGAATTCTTCTTACCAACCACATGAGGTATCAAGTTGTCTTTGACTGCATCAAGAAGAAGATGCTTAGCCTTCACATTCTTCTTATTGTACTCATCCAACTCATTAGCAGAAGTGGGAATCGTGACAAATTCCTTGGTTATTAACCACAAATCAAGTTCCTCCAGAAGTAAAGCGACCCTCTCCTTCCATGGATCAAAGTTGGATCCTCCCATAAGCATGTCCTCAAATCATAAGCCAAATGTTACAGACATCTTCACCAACCAACCGAAAACAAATCCAAGTCTCAACAAATCACTTGCATCCCACTGTGTCAAAAAATCACTACTCAATTGTACAACTCAACAATACTCTTGCAACCAACTGTCACACAACAATCCACTATCAAACTTAGATCCCCAACTCTTATACCATGTTTAAAATAAGACTTAAACTTAGGCCAAAGCACTTATCCAACTATGATATTAGTCTTCTACAACATAAAGAAAACAACCACATTTCATTGGTACAAATATTATGCAATTGTAAGCTAATACATTGTACTAAGTACACTTATAGCAGGAAAAATAATTCATATTAGCAGATTGTCATAAATATTTGACACAGTTATTTTGGTCCAAAGACTCTAGAAAAATCCAATGGGGGAAAACCGATCCAAGAGAAATTTTTATTGAGCTTGAGACAGAAATTTCAAAGAGAGTACAATAGCCATGAAATATAACATTAAATATCATAACTGAACCTTAGTCTTTGTGTCTTTCCTCAACCTTGAAATGCATGCCAGAAAATCCACAATCTTCTACAGGATATATGCCTGGTATGTCTTCACTGTACAGACATCAAAGGCATCATTTCTACTCTCATTTTGTATGCACAGTCACCCTCCACTTATGTACGGACTGACAAGCTACTACAGGCTTAGGAAAATGTTCCAACAACAAGAAATCTCTTGTTGTACGGTCCTCTCCCCCTTTGTTGTATGGCCCACTGTTAAGTGTTGTATGTTCCTTGAACTTTTTTCCACTTTTCTGCCTTGAAAAATGTGCCTAGACACTGTTGTATGGACTACACATGAATTTTAGAACACTTTTGGGAAAGTGTGCTCACTAACTATCTCTACTGGTGTGCCCCTCCTCTTCTAGAAAATTGTGCCCTCTCTAGAAATTCGTGCCCACACTTTGGGTTTCTCTTTTCCCTCCTTCTCTTGCTTAATCTCTTCACATTCTTTTTCCCAAGTGCTTCACATACTCCTCATCAAGCTCCTTCTTGGAAATCGAGCCACTCCAAAAACTCTCTCTTTGGAATGAATTCCAATGGTTTCATAAACTCTCTTTTATTTACCATTTTAGGGTAACTCCTTGCCTTTTCATCTTCTGTGGCTAGGATTAGATCTCAGCCCACAATATCTAAAGCGGTGATTTAATCTCAAGACGACTTAAATCATTTAAGTAATAACTATATAAAAATCACATCTTTTCGAAAAGTCACTTTAACCCTAAAATAATAATAAAAAGTACACTTTAATATTATAAAGTCACTTTATAAAGTACAACTCACTTTAATAAAGTACATCTCAAATCATAAAGTCACTTAAAAACACATTTAATAAAGTAACTTTATGTCATTAATGAGACCCCATGTGCTCAGACCCCTGTACCTAGGCACATGATGCAAGAGTACCTCCGAGCTACCCAAAACTAATAAATCATCCCCAATGAGAATGTTCTCAACTATTTCCCATTTGACAGAGATATTGATGGATATCATTTTCGAAAAATTGGCCAAATTACCTTCTGTAAACACAAGATAGGGCATTGAAATGAATCAAGATATCTTGGATGAACAAGTCTTTCAGGGCCGACCTCCATCTTCTTAAGCTTAGATAAAAAAATATGAGCAATAGTGCATATCTTCCTAAGATCATTCCAAATTCGATAATTCTTCCACAACGACTTCATCTTACGGAAAAACCATATCCAATAAATCATTGGAAGAAGGAGAATTGACAACCGAGATGGGTGAGGTATAATGATTGTACTCCTTCTGTAGGTGGAGATTTTGGTCAGCATATACGAAAGCCATTTGCATGAACTAATAAGACAATTTGATTGTAGACAAAGTCATACTTGTTCCTATAGTATTGATCTTAGCCATGCTAAGGTAACACCCATGGATACTTGTCCATGGTTGCAATGGTGACAAAAGATATGATAAAGACAAGGGAAGTGCCGACGTGGAAAATTGGTAGGTGTAGAGTAAAAATATCCATCACATATGAATCTTTGAACATCCTCATGTTGATGCTATCTACAATTTCTTTAGAACCATCAATAAACATGATAGTATATTATGAGTTGAATCTAGAATTAGGTGTGCAGTAATATAAATAGTCAATGGTAATGATTCTTCCTCACTGGGAAAACAAATAATCCTAAAGATAGAAGATACAATAGTCATCATCACATGTAACCAACTTCATCCTAGAATAAGATTTCATTCAAGCGGTGCATCTGCCACTTCTACTTCGATTAAGACTGTCTTGCCCCACAAAGTGACTAGAAAAGCATCAATCATTTATGTGCGGTTTGAAAGAGTGACTATCAGAAACTTTCAAGAGTGTGGATGATACAGTTAGCTTTGGGAATCATAGAGCTCTTCAACAGTTAAAGACATGATGTAGGTAGAGGCTCCTTCAACAATTATGCATCAAAAGATAGTTGTCCCTTGTGATGATTCTTGGATTTGAAATGCGATAAGGTGAGGTAGTCTTGGATGTGCCTAGTCAAGATCAAAAGTCAATGGGCGAGAATCTAAAGGATCAATTCCACCAATGGCCTTGAAAAATGATTGTTGTTGTGATGGGTAAATCTATAGCACTTCTATGGCTGAAATCACGTAGGGGGATTGAGTAAGATCTTTTACTATACTATAGTTTTGAGCTACTTGGGCATTGGGTCTATGTATCAATCGATGCAAGGTTCTTTTAGGAAGTCGAGGCAATAGGTCATTGAGGGGTTGTTCAATGTGAAGAGAACCACCGGGTTGAGGCAAAAAATACACAGTATCTAAAGATTCAGCCTTGGGATTTTTGTAAGTCTAGGCATGAGTATAAACGTTTACATCTTGCTCACACCTGAATATGTTCACAGTCAAGGTAATGCTCCCCTGTGAGGGGTTTACATGTAATATCCCCAATTTTGACCAGGAATGTATTTACTCAAAATTATGTAAATGATGTAAATACACTAGTATGGATTCCTATCGTGGAGCTCAATGCCAAGGCCCGACTAGTGGATGGCTACACGTGTATGATGTAAATATTGTTATTTGGACCATATGGTTGGCCTATCATGCTAGATCGAAATATATCTAAATATTATGTTGCATAAATAATAAAATTGTCCAAGATGGTTGTGAAAGGAGCACTAGAGGGGCTATGATTCCACCAGAGGGGAAGAGGAAAGGGGGCCTATGGGAGACTAAATCCTTTTCTTCCAAGTGTCAACCTTAAAACTCATCTCATTTTCGCCATGTGATTTAAATGAGCCAGTTACTTCATATTGACTATCAAATCCAATCATTGAATCCGTGAGGTTGGTGGGAAAAGTCACTTCATGTAATTATTGAAGCATGGGGGTGAATGCACTTTTGTGAAAGTTTTGTGAGCTGCCAGAATTCAGTTTTGCAGTTGTCAGTAGTCCTTTTCTTTTATGGTCAGAAGCTATGTCATTCTTCTTTTTGTTGATGTATTTGTAACTTCGGAAGATATTCACTCATATATTTTATGTATTACATTTGTACTTTATTGTATCCCCAACGGAGATGTATTATTCCTCCGATTGGAAGTGTCGTCAATTGTACTTGCATGTGTCGCAAATTATATTGTAAGTGTTGTAACTTATACTTGATGGGTTATTAGACCACCTTGATGGGGTTGGCCCTGTATGAGTCTTGTGGGTTAAAGAGTTATTAGACCACCCTAGTGGGGTCGGCCCAGTTAGTATTATGTTAAGTGGTTAAGTTGGGGTTGACCTAGTTAGAGTTAAAAGGCAAGTCAAGTTAGTGTATAAATAGAGAGTGTGTCTCTCTCATTTGACACATTCCATTATTCACTCACTTCGCATTAGTGAGAGAAGAGGAGGATGCGCACAAGTGGAGGAGGAGCATGCTACTGAAGATATCTATCTCTTGGGTTTGATCATGGTGATCATTGTATTGATGCTTATTCTATCTCTGAGGAAGTTGCGGGGTTTTTCACCTTCTTGGTTTTCCCCAGTGAAATGTTTTGTGTCTCTTGTCTCTTGTCTCTTATGCTTGATATGTTGTACATGTTGTTCTTTCAGTTAAGATCCTAGATCTATTGAATTAAATGATGAAAAACTAACACTTTTCACCATCATCTCATATATTTTGGAGTTAACACTCATTCTATCATTCTCTCATGTAGATCTACACTATGTAGGGATCTCCAATATTGATGTTCATGACCTTTACCAAACTGTGTATAAACCAAAAATTCAAATTTAGAGACAAAGCTACAGATTTCAAGGAAAAGGAGATGGTTGTAGGAAAGCACAGAGGTTGGGAAAGCTAGGAACCCTTACCCATTGAGTTTTGTTGCTCACAAATGCTTAAGAAGCCATAATTTCTACTACAGGAGGTTCTCCAACAATATACAGCAAGTTGGACTCTTACTCCACACATTGGTAAGCACTGTAAAGGTTGGATTTCCTGAGGGAATTATGGATTAGTGAAGGGGAATTCCTTCCTTGTGTTGTGTGGGGTAGTTGGAAGGAGTTCCATGGCTGTGATGGTTGAGTGATATCTTTGTAGATCTATGAATGAGCATTTGGCTAAGCATAGAGAGCATAATGGGTTGTGGGCTGAGAGAGAGAAACCTTTAGGTGTTTACTTTGCCCCGGTGGTCTCATAGCCCAACTTGGGGGTGGCCTCTGAGCAGAAAGAGTATATGCTACACAGAGTGCCTACAGTTGGGTGGAAAATTGCTCTTACACAGTCAGTTGCTTGGATCTTCTTTGTTTAAAGATAAGTATTATTTTGTATTTGAATATGAAATGTTTATAATTGATGCATGTAATTGATTATGCTAGTATATGCATGCTAGATGTCCGTGGATAGATTTTATTTGCAATGTGTATATTTATTATACATATGTACACACATTTCAAAGGTTATGAATTCATATTATGACCATGGGGTGAAATTTGGAATCCTGCCTTTAGTCAATGTCACCTTATGTTGGTCAGATTAAGGGATGGGGATGTTGCATTACATGATTTCCCCTTGCTAGGGTGCAAGTTTTGTGGAAACCATCTATGATACTGAGGAAGAAAAGGTCAATTGAGGATTGCAGGCTACTATGCAGTCCCCCATTGGTTCAGGTAATGATGAACTTCATCCAATTTGGGACATTCATAGGCTGGGTGGTCTTCGACACGAATTGTACATGGGAATTTGATTTTTTTCTTTTCTTTCTTTCCCATAGAATAAGCATTTTTTTTTAGTTTCCCCATCCTCGGTGTTAGATTTTTTCTTATTATTTTTCTTACCTCTAGGTTGTCAATCTTTCTAAGTATTTGACTTAATGGAAAGAACATCAGAGGTTTGTACTGAGGTTGTAACAATTTGGGTGGGTTGACCAATTGCAAGGGTATGAATGGAAACTTGTCTCATCTCGTTAGTTAATTGATCAACGATATTATGACTCGCAAATCCAATCATGCAATTGGAATTTGGTCATGGAGCATAATTTGAAATGTCGAATGAAGATCAAGGTGCATGAGGTATTAACTCATATAGCATGTCGAATTGTGAATAAATTAAATCTAGTTGTTGAGAATGTAAAACAACTTTCTCTTCTATAAGAGCCTCTGGCATGGCTGCATCTTTGGTTATTTTTGCCAGTAACGATTTCAAAAACCAATCCACAAGGAATACATCTGGGATCTTGTCTCAAATGAGCATTCATCGGTGCCTCCACTCATGGATATGATCAAATATATAAATAGAGGTGTTCTGCCAAAGTGAAGTTCACAATTGTTTCCATTGTTTCCTCATTTCATAACAAATGGGTAACTAAAAATGTGTCAGGAAAGACATTGCTAAATAGCCAAAATTGACAAAAGAAGTGCCATTTAATTCAATATACCATTTGGCACTACTATTGGTTAGGGTACGTTGAAAGAGACACAAGCAAACACTATTTTCAACTAGAGAGTTTGACAAGCACCAGAGGTGAAAATTCATGATATGCGTAGATGGGTCTTCTCCATTGCAAGCATTAAACTTAGGAATATCATATTGCAACTTAGTTGGGATGATTTCCCATGTGGGATGATGGTGAAAATGGTCATTGTTAGCCACGATAATTTTGGTAGGTTCAGATCCACAAAAATCGTGATCGGGATGAGTACTCATGTTAGGGTTGTTAAAGGAAATTCCTTGCCAACCCATATGTACCACACTAAATTGGACATAACTGCCCCCCAAGACCGGACCACCCCCTTGGAACTGAATAATGCCAGGAAACCCTTGGTTACCTAGGATATTTCTATCCCCCTGCAAATTGTTTCTAGGTGTATTACTACCTTGGAGTTTTCTAGTATTCAATGGCAAGGTAACATCGGGAGGAATACTCCATCCATATGGGAATCCTAAGTTTGGAACTGCAAATATTCCTATAAGTATGCTAGATGTGGATGGAAACTCACTTCCTACTTTAGACACAATAATGTTACATACCCCAAAGGAGAAGCTAGAATTATACAAGAGAGTACCTATGGTTGGTATTGCAATAGTATGATGGCCTTGGGGTTGGAATGTGTGATTAACCAATGGCGTCCTGGATGAAGAGGCACTAGAAACATGTGTCATTAGGGTGTAATTATGTGTTCTGCTAACTAGAGATATGAAATGAGTGTTAATTCCCCCCCAAATACACTAGATGTAGTGGGAGTAGGTCCCCCCTGCTGAGATGAAACATTGGTTCCATACATTGTGTGTTTTGTTCTGTGGAAGAAATGCGAGTGGCCATGGATGTTCTAGTTATAAGAACAACGGTTGACCACGTCTATTGATTATAAAATCACAAGCAATGAACAAAACAAATTTTAATAGCTCATATCCATAGATTTCATGATTCTTGGTTAATTATTCCATGTTATAGATTATATGCAAGAATTACTAGAACTTTTAAAATGAAAAACAAAGCCAAGGAAAACCTAATACCCAAGGATGATCATGGATGATTTATCCCTAGTATGGTCATCAATCATGTTCTGCTAAAAATCCCCCTAAGGTTGATTCTCTAGAAAGCGAGTCAAGCTCTCCAACAATCGAGAGTGCATACTTCTATGTTAATTTCCTTAAACCTACATGCAAGTTTATATGTTCAAATAAGAGAGAGATAGAGAGAGGAAGGAAGAGTAGGAACTTGTTTCTCTTGGTCATTTGATGCTCCTTAGTGTTTTGGTCATTTTCCTTATTGATACGAAGATTTCTTTGTACTTGCACACATATCAAACAACAACCTTTTCTCAAACACATTTGAATATTAACAACAAGTAGGAATATAAATTCAAATTGCTTCAAGTAAAGGAAACCTCATTCCAAATAACTCCATTAAACATATTAAAAATAACAAGTATCTGGGGGGAGAACATCGATCTTATTAATTTGAAAAGAAAACTTTACTACAGTGTGAATACCTAATTTCAATCTAGTGTGCCTCCATAATCAAATCCCTTGGCCACATACTTTTTTTCTTTATTGATGGCAATCCACAATCTCTTGTGTCACATGTAGGAATCAATCTAGCAATTCTTGCTTCTCCACTGAATATCCCTATGCATCTAAGGAAGTCAGTTGAAGCTTTCTCTCAATAATGAAGATATGAACTTTGGATCACTTTCTCTTTCTCTAAATTATATTAGTGCTTGGCCACTTGATATAACTTTTTTCTATATCCATCTCTTACCCATGGATATTCCATTTATAGGCCAAGGAGGTGACAAGGTCAAGGACAGGAATGCATGCTTGTCACACAAATGTTGTCCATACGTGGTCTTTCCTTGTGGGTTTTTTTATTCTTGAGATTTCATCCTTAATTTAGTGCTTTTGAGATGTGACCACAATTCTTGTAAAGAACATATGTGGCTTGTCGCAGTTCCTCTTAAGAAGAACCACAAAACATGCATATTTCTTTAGGTAAAAGTGTGACCATGTATGTATAAGCATGTAAAACATTGATTTGGAGCTGGTAGTCTTCATCTATTTAACTTACTCTAATGAGGAGTACCTTGTATTCATGTTCCTTAGGTCAAGGGTGTAGAATATTTGTATAACAATTATCCTTTCTCTCTTTTCTTCAACCTTATTGTGGTATATTTATTATCTTTCCCATACCGAGGGCATTGGAAGCATAAGACAACAAGGAAATCTAATGCACAAGTTAGATGACCCATGGAAATTGAATAAACCTTCGAGCTTCACATGGAGCATGCATGGGGGAATTTTAAGACATAGAAATCCTCATCGACAAAATTCTTCTACACCATCCCATATATATCCTCTCATTTTTTTTAGTACACTCTTCCATGAGTATGCCTTCTCTTTTCGATTTATCTCCAGTTACCAATCCATCAAAACCCTACACCTCAACTTTGATCACCTAACTTTATTCTTGTGGACTTTTAAAACCTAATGAATAGAGAATTTACTCAAAATTGCAGAGAATCTTGCAATATGGGGTGATAAAAAAACTTTAGAGCCTGTGGATGATATGGCCTACAAAAAAAAGACAAAAGATAATTGTAAAACATATACAAAGAAAAGGAAGATCGATGTAGATAAATTCATCATCTGCACTTTAAAAGAGCAAGTTATGGACACCAAAAATGTCAAATTCATAGATATATTAAATGGTGGACTAGCCATGACATAGGCTACGATAGATAAGTCTCAAACAAAAATTGTGCATATAGGCAAACTGCAGAAAAACATTATTTTATTGGAAAATCAGGTCCAATTTTATAAATCTACACGAGCCATACTTTTTGCCTTTTTGGAATATGCCTCGAAGGAAAACCAATCTAATTTTCAAATGTAAAAGATTTATATGTCAGATCTTTTAAGTTACAAGAATATAGCTTACAACTTTCCATGATGTATAAAGAAAATTTAAGGTGGAAAGGGTTGCAAGAAAATACAAAGGAACAAATTAGTTCCATCAAGCAATCCCATAATCACAGGAAAAATGAAACTCATAGCATAAGGATTTTTGAATAAAGATGAAATTCATGAACTTGTTGGGATGTTAGTTATTGTGTCAGAATGGTAAGAGGAACTTAGAATGTAATAGAATATGAATGGCTTAGTCGTATCCAAATTTGGGACTTTATTGAGGATACAACCAATCGATGCCAATTTCTAGTTTTTGGGCAACCAAAAAACATTTTAGAAGCTTTACAGGTTTCCAATTCATTGGAGGAGTCACAAGAAAAGCATGGAATTGAATTACAAGAAATTTCTCATGCTAACAAAGAACATCTTAATAAATTTATTTCTAATAAAACCAAGAAAATGGCTAGAATTCAATGTGCTTTACCAAAGATAGAAAAATATATCAAAATATAGATGATGCAATTACCAAATTTGAGGAGCCCGCGGGGGTGTAGCTCAACCAACGATTCACTCGGTATGAAGGAAATGTTGTAAATAGAGGTCACGAGTTCAAATCACCCCGACTTAACCATACCCCATGCTTGCGGGTTGGGTGTGTGCACCTAGGGGTATAATGGTAGTGGGATTGGATCCCTAACCCCATGTCATGCAAGTACCAGCCCCATCCTAGTTGTTGATTCCCCTAGTACAAAAAAATAAAATAAAATAAAAAATTACCAAATTTGAGGGCCCCACTTAGGCTGCATACTTTTCCTCAATTTAATTTATGTAATGAGGTCTTTGAAAAGTGGGTAAAGTATGAAGAAGAATTAGATAGACAACTCAACCATTATGTTGAGATAAAGAGTTAGTTATTATAACTACTTTTTGAACTCTATTTAAAGAGTGAATTAGAAGTAAACTGGGGATTTTTTGGAAGGATGGCCTTTTCGAACATTTTTTGTAACAATTATTCTATCAAAGAGTTAACACATAGAAACTAGTTTTGACCAAGATTTTGTCACTAAATAATATATTTGTTGTTTCTTTACTAAAGTTTGGGCTGGTCTAATTCAAATAAATTAGCAAGAATGTGTAGTAAGGAGCTTCGACTAATAACTATATTATTCTATGTTATTGGTTATTTTCTTTATTTTTCTTCAACAAATATTTTTGAATGATTGGAAATTTAAAGAGCATATTTGAATTTCATACTGTTCTAAAATTTATCACCCTTCTTTATGTTATTTTATTTTCAGATTTGTTTCCTGTTAAATTATTTTGCAAAATTTACCATTGAATGAATGGAATTTATTTCCATATTTTAGTTACCAATCATTTCTTTTAGTTTAGATTTCCATACAACCTTTAGAATAAATTATTTTTTGTTTCTTTTCTTTTCTTTTCCAAAGAAAATATAAAAATTAATGATCCACCTTCTTCTTCTTTTTCGAACTTTAAAGATCATTGAAAGGAAACCAGAGCATTAATTCAGTGGGTTTTTTCATTCCAAACAGGAAAGAATCTAATTAAGCATATTTCTTATATAAAACCCTATTGTCTATACAGGGAATTTGGCCCTGTCAACAACACCTTATTTGGCATACTTTTGGCACCTAGAGACAATTGCTAGTTAATTTTATCTTTAATGTTGGAACAAATGAGCGGTTCAACCTTGGGATTCAGTTTGTGTGATCAAACGGTCGTAGGGAACTATGGGGTTAGAGTTGTACGACACTCCTAACCACCTTTTCACTTGTAGTAAATCACCATTGCTTGTTTGGACCATTTGATCGGATGACTGTGGTGGATTGCGGAGGTTGGAGGAACCTTGGAACTTGTTCCAACCCTTTCCTCTATGATCGATGTGAGTCGTTGGATCTAGCCCCTTCCATCCAATGGTCCTAATTTAAAGCCTTGATTTTTGTGCATTCGATTGGCCATTCATGGTCCTTCTTGATTTGTTTGAGGTGGTCAATAAATATTACGGAAAACAATTAACTTAATTGTACAAGGTTAGGTAAATTAGGGTTGCATGGGCTAAGTTTTGTGGAGTCCTGCCTAATTTCATTAAATTAACCATTTAATTCTCCATAAAAGACATTACTTGGTTTTATTATGGTCACAGTGCAAATAAGGAGAAGAGGGAAGAAACTTTGAAAACCGACAGCCATATCTGGAAGAGTCTGTTTTTGCCTTGGATACAAAAACAGAAGAAGGAAGAAGACAACTACGTGTAGAAAATGAGATGGAGAAGGAGAACCATGAAAGAAGATGAAGAACCCTACTGCTAAAATTTAGAAGACAGTAAACTAGCATACCCCCAAAGCGGGGGAAATGAAACGCCGAAAAGAACTTCAGTACGTCTAGAATGAGAGAAAGTTGTGTATGTAAAAAATGTAAGTGCAAATACTAATAAGCAAGAAATAGGAACCCATGCAATAAATGGAAATCAATGTAATTGATGGCAAGTAAAATGAAACGTGCATTAATTTGTCAAAAGAGAAAGTATACATATGCAATATAATTAGAGTTATTAAGTTTAACTCTAATTATATTGGAAAGGAACATTGGTATTTTCATTTGGTATGGGTAGTATAGGGAATGAGGGACACAATTTGAAGCAGGGAAAGAGAATGAAGGCATGCCTCTTCCTTTTTGCAAAGTACGACATATGAAGTGTCTTTCATCTTTGCATAGCGTTCGATGGAGAACTATGGTGCAATTCACATTCCTTCTAATGTTGTAGTGCGTGACATTGCAGTGAAGGTCAATCCTTGACGTTCAATGTTACCAATGTCAATGGTTGACCTTGTCAATGTCAATCCTTGGGATTTATGGATAGTCAATTCCCAAGCCATCTTTAGGGGGATTTGTTTCTTGTTACTGCGATTTATGGGTGGAATCGGTATGTGATTTGGTTGAGATTGGTCCCATGGAGGGCCAATGTGTTTATCAAATGCCACGAAAACATAGGCTAGCAAGTTAGGAGGGCTATATCCAGGTGTGTATACAATTTGCATGATCACTCCAAGTGCGCCATTAACTAGTCCTGATTGGACCCATAAATTTCAAGATAACATTACTTGTTGCCACACACTTAGTAATATTTATTTTTCTAGTTGATGGTCATCATCTTGCTGTGTATCTGAACCATTGGTGAAAGATGCGACAGATTGTGCAATAGGCATAGCCAATGCTTGGAGCATGGACTTGTTATGATTGTTTGCAAGATTGTTAGTTGCGAAGAGATGGATTGCTTTGTCAAAGTTTGAACACTCCTCTAGTGACAAGAATCTATTAGTCCTAGACTGGAGGAGGCTCCAGTCTTCTAAGGTTGGTGTAGCATTGTGGATATTTTTCAACAACTGATGGAAACGAATTTGTGTGGCATCAGTGCCCCATTGATAGAATGTTGTTTCTAAAATGATGATAGTTGTAAAGTCTGTCCACAAACACTTCCCCACACTTGCTCCTGGATATAGAGGTTTTTCCATCACGGGTGGGAGTTGTCCCAAAGCATTAACAAGAATTATTGATCGGTTACCGAATGAACAATTGTTTTGTTCTAGAAAGCACTCATGCAAGCGACTCTCAATTTGGACAAACATTGTAGGCCCTATGAAGCTCATCTCATCAATGAGAATGTATTGAATATGTTTCATTTCTTCTTGGAATACCAATAGGGCCTGTCCCTACAAAGGATTCATGTCCTTTATAGGAATTTGAATCCCTACATGTATAGTGCCTACATGTATGTTAAAAGCTGCAACTCCAGTAGGGGCTAGGAGAAGTAGTGGGCTATGGCCAGAGGGTGCTTGAGAAGATAGTGTTTTTTTTATGGTGTTTATAAGGTAGGATTTACATGTGCCTAATGTTCCTTGGATGATCATCCTCAATGGCTCTTTACTTCCTTGTACCTGTGAATGTTGTATGATTATGTCAAGTGCAAATTGTTGACTTTGAGATAATTTATTTGTGGAAGCGGGTTGGGGGGTGTTATGTTGTATTACCTCCCCACTCCTTCGTGTGTAGTCAATGTAGTTTGGTGCAGTCTCCAATGTATATGATGATACTTCTAGATGATTCCATGTATGGTTGGTGTCAAAATCTCGAAGGCCAAGCATTTCAAGCGATGTGCATATTACTTGTAGGGAATAACCTTAAGAAAACTTGCCATTCATTCATGTCCATGTCAGGATGCATGTTTGATTGGTATCCTCATCTCCAGATGTTGGCTCATCGGGAGTGGGTGCAGGGATTCGATTAACATGCCATGCACGATAAGTATTTCGTATGAGTTCCCAGTTTGTCAGAATGTTAGGTTCTATAAGGCCGATGTCTTTAGTGAAGGAACGGAAGGGCTTATATAAGAGAATCTCACTCCAGCAGAAATCAAGAAAGGCATTGGAATATTCGGCTGGGATTGAAGTAAATTGAGGCCATACATGGATGATTGCAAGGGCAATTCTCTTCTTCCACTTGTCAGTTTTACGTGCCTGGTTATATGACCATTGATGTTCAAGGTCTATAAGGCAGAAGGGGTCCAAGGTTGGAGGGCGTTGCAAGTACGCATCTATGAAACTGGATCCATATAAGAAATCGTCTGAGTCAAGAAATACACGAAGGAATATTTGGCGACCAACCTTTAGGTTGATGAAGACCTGACTGCATGTGACAAGGGGTAATTTTTGCAACATATGGCAAGTTTCTTGAGCACTGATGTCTCGGTCAACAATTGCTTCTAAGTGTAAGCAACGATAGGAATATGAGGTTGGGTCCTGTGGAGATGATGTAGCTGTGATTCTAGTCAACATATGATGGTAGGTCTCTGATTTACCTTCTGATTTGGAATCATATTTGCTAATGTATTTCAAGATAGCATATTCTGAGAGTAATGGTTGGAAATCCACATTTGCTCGCCATGTTTGAAGTATGTTAGGATTATGGATGTTCAGTCGAGGATCATTGCATGCAGGGTGATATGTCTTTTGACCCTTCTCATCAATGTATAGTGATGATTCATGTTGTACATTCCAAGGGAATTTATATCTGCATTCAAGTGTATTCCCTTTTCTGCGTAGACATGATTGTTCAGCACACTTTGTATGCCTTTGTATTCTGTTTAATAGTTGCTCATAGTCCTGAAGTGGGTTGGATGAAATTATATCCTTTGTATCTAGCAAGCAAGGGTCATCCTCAATGGATTGATGCACATGAATCTGCGTGTCATGAATTTCTCTTGGATTCCATGATGTAACATATTTATCGAAGAAATTGTTTACAGCGTTGATTTGATCCGGGTCTTTCCAATTTAATGTTTCCATGTTAGGAGCTCCATCAATCCAAAGGAAACCATGTATATGTGCAGAGCCACGATGTTTCGATTCATACCTACAAAAGGAATTTTAGAGGATTAGAACATTTTACAGATATGTAAAGGTGTTGTAGAGACAAGTGCAAGTAGGATATAATGTGTACCTATACCAGTGATATGTTGTGTGCATGTTTTTTTTAAGTATCTCCTCATGGAAGATTGAAAATATTTTATGCATGTATGCAGCCACAGTGTGGGGCCTATCAATGATGTTACGATTACGCCAGCATTGTTTCCCAACCGGGTCAGAAGGGCGGTTTTGTTGCATAACTGCATGTAAGTATGGCTATTTTGTGTCTGTTGCGGTGAGAGTGAAGAAAAATGTAGGGCATCCCAACTGTGTGATCATGTTTGACGTAAGATCGCTTCCGCGTAGTGTCTAGTATGCTCTGGTCCCACGAAGGTGCGCTCCAAAGCGCATGACATGTTCTGGGAGGTTGTCTGTAGGCGTTTCTTGTAGATGTGCACGCAATTCCTCAATGGTGGTTGGTGTCTTGTGTTCTTGGCCTTGCTTAACAAAGAAGTTGGGGTTGTAGATTGACTCCTGTGGTGCATAATCAAATTGTACAAGTAGTATCTGAAGCGGGGATGAGTACCAAATCTATTGTCATGGTATCTCATTAAGTGTACTGCATATATATCGAGTGGAATGTTCTTGATACGTGGTTAGTGAGGTAGTGCGTCCCCATTTGGGAAAAGAGTTGCGAATTCCATGTCGAATAGACCCTCTGTGTTGTAGTCATTGACTGGTGATGATCCATAGTTGGCCAATCAAGAATAGTAGGTAGAGAATTGGATGCAACCTGAACAAATTCTTTGATCTTTTCCATTTCTCATCCTGCATTAGGCAATCTGAAGGCAAAAGAAGATACTTCTTGTGTTAGTTGGGTAACACTTTGGTTATCAAGATTGGGTATATTTGAATCTGTATAGGAGGGCATGTCAAATTCTGTAGATATAGAATGCAGTTGAGATGAGACATCGGTGCATGATATTGGAAGTGATGCAATTGTAGTATGGTCGAGTTGTACATCACTATAGTATCTGTCATTATGTATCTTGTAGAGCAATGCATCAACGACATGTGATTGTGTCACATAAAAATCATAACATTTATCTTTTGTTCCATGCCTCCTCACTACCAAGATATCAATAGCTGAAAGGGGGCGTGGAAGGAAATTTGCAATCTACACAATTTGTTGGGGGGAACTAATAGTGTGACCACTGTACTTGTATTGTCCACCACGAGCATGTCTGACCTATAAAAGTGGGCTAACATGAGCAATGAGCAATGAGCATTTCTTCAATTTGAGTAAGTATGGATAGTACAATGGGTTGGTCACCGAGGTCCATATTGTTCCATTTTGAGAATCGATGACCATTTGTTTCTCTATGGCATCGGTTGCAAATGTGTTCATTGAGAGACATATGAGTAAGAATGCCAGGATATGATTCCATACAAGTAGTACATGTATGCATGTTAGACAAGGCATCAATCTATTTGTGGAAAGACTAGGTAGAATTAGGATGGTCATGTTGTTGAAGAGTTTTTGTTGGAAAATGCAAATGAGGTTCCAGATTAGTATTCATTGTAGTCTCATGAAATCTAATTTTTTCAGCTTTCTTTTCAGCATATCTTCTTCTTCATTGTTCATTTTTTTGGACCTTAGATGTTGATGGTTTTGTAGCAATTGGGTCAACGTATTTTCTTGTGGTACTTCCAGTGTTCCATTTATCTCTTCTTCTCTTGTTTATTTATGTAGCTTGGAATTTATGTCGATCACTGTTGTATTGATTCTTATGATGAACCTCATACTATTGAGACGATATACTTGCTAGACCTGTTGGAATGTTGTTGTCCATGCTTTCTATTGCAATATGTGAAGGTTCCTGTAAGGAAAGCAATGAAAAATTTGTAAATATATATTATTAAATTCTATATTGCATATAATTTGTTTGATAACATCTAATTTGACACATATAGGAGTAATATTTTGGAAAGATGAAAAATTAAATTTTATGATATGTTGGATATGGATGCATAAGTTGTGAAATAAATATGCTAACTTTATAAAATCCATGTTGTATTTAATAGGTAACTGTACAAAGTGAGAACTTCTTGCTTCGAAGAAAAAACCCTAAGATATACCTTCACTATCCAAGCAACACTTAATATGTAACTATACAAAGGAAGCCAAAATACAAGTTATGGCTTCGAAGGAAAAACCCTAACACATGCCTTTAATATCTAGGGAAAATGTAATATGCAATTGTACAAAGCAGGGAGAAAGCACAGTTGTTTTCTTTGAAGAAAAAAACCTAACACGTGCCTTCACTATTTAGGCAACATTTCAGGGGTAGGCATGTTTTCTTTTGGATTTTTCATGCAATCCATTTTATCACATGCAATTACAATGTGTTTGATTTGTTTCTGATTGGAAAATGTTTCTTCGTGTACTGCTAGTTTGAACAAGTAACTATTGAAGAACAAATTGGCAAAGATGTTCGTGGTCTCTTTGGTATTTCCTTCATAGTCATAGTCAAACAACTTATGAGCAGGTATGCCGATAAGTTGTTCTGCAACATCTTGGAATGCAGTTAGATTGATATTGCTTGTTTGGTCTTCAATGTTGAATTGGAAAATGTACCTGTAGTCACATTCATAGACATGTTGATTGCACCTTTGGCAGTTCCGGACACCATCCTCAATAGGTGTGATTTTTTTTTTTTCTGCAAAGGCAATCTTTAAATGTAATAGGACATGTAGAATACCAGCAATTGTCTGTATCCATTGAAGATATAGTTGCCTCAACTAAAATGTATGCAGGTTCTGGCCCTTTACCGATTCCTTCATTTTTAATGTCAGTCAGTTTCTTTCGTATGGAAGGATGACCTCCTAAAGCACCATGTGCAGATAATGAGTGGGATTGGAGGCATGTTTCTGGTTTATCAAGCCAGGTTCGCAAATCCTGAGTTTCTTTGAGATTAGGATTGATGTAAATTTGGGATGAAAAATTTGTTGTAATTGATAGTTGATTGAAGTCTGTTAGTTTTCCAACCTTTATAGCAATTATTGGAAAGCTATTTGTGATGGCATATTGCTCTAGATTATTCTTAGTGCATAGGATCTCCTGTAGTGTGACCTCTATACTATAACTTGACATGTCCTTTAGTTGAATGGTTCTCTTATGTGTCTCTGTTCCATTTTTCCTCATGATAGTTACTAAAGGGCTAATGGATATAACAACTCCAAGTATATCAACTATAGAATTGCTGTTTAGAGTTGATAATTCATTGATAGGAGTGAAGATAAAGTTATGGTTTTCTATTGAATGTTCATCATGTAAGCAAGGTTTTATGGTGGAAGTACTACCAAGATTTATTTCAAAGTCATTTTTTAAATGATTGAATTCTTTTTTTGCAAGTTTGATTATCCCTTTTGAGATTATGTAAACTTTACCAATATCTATGGAAGGATGGAAGTGTGTTGCTTGGATATTGAAGCATGTGATACGTATCTCACTGTCTTCAATGTCAATAACATCAAAGCTAAAGACATGGCCAGGTCCCTTGGCATTGGTGAAGGTGCGAAGGTCAATTCTTGTAAGGACTCTGATTTTCAATGTCCATTCTTGTAGGCATGGCTGCAAAGATTTAATAGGAGTGATGTTTGGGGGTGTTATAAGTGTGTCTATAGTTTGTTCTATAGGAGGACTTACATATTCGTTCAACAATGGTGCATCAATTATCTCTGAAGTCAAAGTATGCACTTGAATTCCTTAAACTATAAGAATCCTGCAAAAAAATGTAAAAATAAAGGTAAAATTAGTATTTAAAATATTGTGCAAAAAGTGGGTAGTGAAAAATGTGGTTACTTTGTATGATGTATGTGATTTCGAATGGGATGTGTTAGAGGAAAAAAAACAAACGAAAAATTAGATAGGTTGAATACATACTTGTTATTCTTGATAGATTTACATGTGGAGTTATCTATTTGAATCAAAGATCCAACTTCCAATTGTGATGATGTGAAAAACGAGACGGGAGCCGACGCAAACAAGCTTTGTATTGTACTGTTTCCATCAAATGGGTGTACATAATAGCGATCTTCGGTAGTTGGATTGAAGTCCAAAATTTGTAGAACATGACTGCAAATAATCTCTCCATTTCCAATACTTGTAATAGAGTTTGTTGTTAAAATCGACATCATAATTGTAGGTATATTCTTTCACGAAAGTTCAGAACAAGGGTACGAAAAAGACACCTGAGGAAAAACAGTGTTGCATCAATGTATTAAGCAAAGTATACAAAATGTATATGAATGTAATATATATATATATAAAGTAATAAGTTTTTTATTGAAGTATGTGTATAAATATTTGAATAATAATAGTTTGCATATAAAAAAATAAAAAAATAAAAAAGAAGAAGAAGATATAATTAACAAATTTCAAAATTATAATGTCCCCACATGATAAATCTCACACCAATCACTTGAAATTAGGTCGCTACAAACTTGAATAGAAAGTTATTGAATCAAATATATATGGAAGAATTGAATAAGAAAAATAGCTTTGCATCAAGGTATTAGACAAAATATGTATATAATTAAATATATATATATATATATTGAAATATTTCTATAACTATTGGAACAATAATAGTTTGTGTATTGGAAAAGAATTTAAGGATTGACCTATTTGTGAAGGGAAGGTGAAAAAAAGCAAATATATTTTACTATATAAACAAAGGAATGACCATAGTATGTTTAACAAATGTATATCATTGTACAAAAAATACAGTTGTAAAATTATGCGATGATGCATGAAAATAGTTATATACTTTCAATTTATATAACATTTTACATTTAATTAAGGCATATTAAAATATAAAAGTTGAATGACTAAATATTAAAGTTTTATATAAATCTTTATTGTGCTACAATCCCTCACATGTAAATCACGGTTTATTTTTTTTTAGTTTTAGTTAATTGACTTAATATTTTATCAAAGTGCCATGTTTAATTTTCACATTCACCTTTTATGTTAGGGCTAATAATTCTCCCTCGTATTAAAATATCTCAACCTAAGAACAAAATGAAACATAGAAAAATATGTTATAAGAAAACTTACAAAATATTAATATTACAAGAAAATATTAATATTATATTTTTTTTTTGAGTTTATATTAATCATTGATTTGCTATAGAGTTATAGATAAAATTATAAATGTCTATATTTTGAAATTATTAGAATGTTTCAAAATTAAGAAAGGAAAAAAAAAAGTGACATTAATATTTTTTTAATTTAAAATTTTAATATTTATATAATTTTGTAATATTATATATGAGCATATAAAACATATTTAAATATTAAAGTGACAACAAAGTGTTAGATAAAATTTGGAAAAAGAAAATTTTTAACTACAAGTACAAGTAAAAAGGTGGATAAAACATTGCATTTTTTTTAAACATTAAATATTGAATTCTAAAAAGAAATACATAAGAGATATATATTTGAGTATAAGTAGAAATGTAAAGTTGTGTACAAGCTAGATAACCAATAGAATATGGTTGAGTTAAAACTCTAGGAAAATATACATGCTTGAAGCATGTTGCAAAAAATTCATTTAACTCAACCATGCCTTTATTTAGAGTTTCTATTTTCTGTGGTTTTAATGCCACGAATTTTCTTTGCTCTTTTTTTACTCTCTTTGGTAGTCTTGTCAACATGAGCTCTAAGACCATTTTGAGCTAAGTGGTGTTTTGGTTCATTTTTCAGTGGGTCTTCTACTGTGTCATATATTATGCCAAATCCTTTGGAGAATGGGCCTTTTGTTTGGAAGCCAGAAATGAAGATAGTTTGTGTATCTAAAACATCAAATTTCCTTGCAAGTTCTTCTTTTAACTCTGGCCTTGAAAGAAAATCCCTTCGAGGATGAATAACATGGATTTGGAATTGTCTTCTATTTAGATGGAGGTTATCCACAAGGTGTCGAGTGCAAATTGTATGTCATTTGGTTGGTTCCACCATTGCTAAATTAATTGCAATTTTAGGTGTAAAAAGTGTTTATGAGTAATAACCTTGCAAAAAAGGATAAAGGGTAAGGTTATTTGCATAATGGTAAATAAAAATTAATGTTAAATAGCCTTGTAATAAAGGAAAAAAACAATGGTAAATAAAAGCAAAATTTAATATTTAGTGTGAAGATATTAATAGAAAAAACATAGGTAGAAATGTGAAGAAAGTAAATGAAGAAAATATTGTCAAATATATGAGAAAGTTGAAGAACAAATGTAACATTTATATGATTTCTAATGAACCATGTAAGTGGATTTATGAGAAAAAAAAATAAGCTGCACAATGGTTTATATGATTGATGGCGGGGCCCTCGTTAGATGGGGTCATCCAAATGTCCATTGTCAGTCTACCATCCAACTTGGGATGTGTAAGGGGGGCTTCATAAATCCACACAACCCTTACTCCTGACGTAAGATGACATTTCTCAACCATCAAATTCCGAGTTTGAGTAGCATTGCAAATACTACTCTGTTATGTTTCCATCAATCTAAGAAGAAGACTAAAATAAAAATATTCTAAAATGAGGAAATTTGTTGTAAGAAATAATATAAAAAACTTGCATTTTGCTTTCATAAATAAAGAAAATGTAAAAATATCTTAAAATATAAAATTTTGATTTAAGAAATATTTATAAAATCTTTATTTTTGCTTTAAATATGTAAAAAAATGGCAAGGAACATTATAGAGTTATAGATTGAACATAAGTGTAAACATATATTTTTGAAAACAATATATGAAGGAATATTAAGTCTCATATATTTCTGAAAACAATATATGAAGGAAGACTAAGTCTCTTTTAAGTACAAGTTGTATAAGTTGGATTCTACATGTTTTCCTTCATGGTTACTATTACTAATTTACTTACTTGGAGGCACCTCATAACACTCTCTCCTTTGATGATGTGGATACTTAGCCAAATTTTCTTACTTATTTTCTAATATGGTGTTAGTTACAAATGCCACCAAGTATAAATCATTATAATCATGATGTGACTATCAATTAGTTTTTTGAGTGTTATGTTTACAAACATATCTTTAATATTTATTTTTAAAATATTTTTAAGGTTTTCAAAATCCTTGAAAATATCCTAATAATTTTGAACATATCATTATATATATAATTAGAAGATCATAGTCTATAAAAAAAATTAGAAACAAAACCCTACATACACCGCATACAGGCCCTCCTGTCCATAATAAAGAGCAAAGCTGCCCTATTCTTTCTGAATTTTAAATTGTGAATAAATTAAGATACAAGCATGGAAAAAGAGTAAATAAATACTTAATAGATATCTTTGTATTTAAATTCATACGATTATGATGATGCTAAAGCGTAATTACATATATAAGTAACCTATAAAGAAGGACAAAGCGTAATTATGTATATAAAGAAGGGCACTGCCATAAATAAAGATATTTACTGCTAGTTATAAGAATAGAATGCCTTCCCTACGAAGTCTTACTGGCTGACTGAATTGGTTGGTAGGGGATAAAACACTCCCTCCCTCCATTTCCTAACAAGGGTTAAGGCAATAAGAAAGTCAAGGCACCTAAGTGTTGTTGGGGTTCGGAGGCATATTCATCCATCCGGGTTCTATAACTAACTTTTAAAAATAGGTAACTCGCTTTGCGTTCAATGTTTACCCATAAATTATAAAATGGACATTCTTTCCTTACACTAGTTAATTAGCTGACATAGGATAGTTTACTTGTGAAATTTCTTACAAAGAAAATCATTTATACAACATTTTAAAAACTCAAAGAATTCACCCATAGTGATGTTTCTTACTTTATTTGTTATTTTGTTTTGCAAAACACTTTATTTATAAAAAAAATTACTGCTTTCACAAACATCACAACTCTAATGTTTAAAGAATTCACACATCGTTAATTATTCCTTTTGTTTCGCAAAGCAGTTTATTTCAAAATTCCACTCTTGCACTCACTTTAAGAGACCTAACCACAATTAAAATTGGAATATCTATCTAACAACGATAACCACGTAAAGCAAATCACTCAAATAACTTAAAATTTAAAAAGGGTGACTGTTCATGCCAAAATCGCCGATCCATGTGACCATAATCAGAGCCACCAGCCACAAGGAGTCCCCCACGCGGGAGAAACATGTGGATGCCATCCACTTTGCATGTTCAACCTTGCGACGAATGGACAGACGACAGGTGGTGGCTCCCCATAGGCCATCGACAGACGACGAAGGCCTGAGGGGAGCCGGCCCCTTAAAATAGGCCTTCGGCATAATTAATTTACGGGTTGATGATTTTAAGTTAATGGTGAATGTAAAACCCTATCTAAGACTTAGACCAACGATCATAGTTTAAATTTTCTGCTGCAAAAACTTAAAGCTTGAAGATGTAACTTGTAATTTTTTTATGAAGTAATATAAAATCTTTGGTGAGTTTTAATGTATATGTGTATGCATTGAGCCTCTTTTAATTGGAATTATGTGTGTATGAATTTGGTTGTGGTTGTGTAATTTGACATAAATTGCAACCTTGTTGTGTGTTTTAAAATTAATAAATATAGGGTTGCATTAAGGAGGGGTTTTTTTGTAAAGAACAATTCCATCATAAGAGGAGTGTTGGGTATAATTGTTGTTGGAAGAATTTGTAGTTCTAATAAATATATTTTCTTGAGTAGAACTATAAGAAGGGAAGATTTCTGCAAAAGAAGTAGTATGGCTAATAGGAGTGAATGCACAATGGAGAAGTAAAAGGCACTGTGGAGGTGTTAGAGATGATGTAATTGAAACCTTGAGAGCAATTCAAGCAATTTTGGAATCCATGGAAACAATGCATAGTGTTAGAATGTTTAGACACTTAGGAGTTAGTTAAGATCAACTTGGAATAACGTGTCTTTAGGTAAAGTGTGTTTATTTAGTATGCATTGTACTTATGTAATTTGATGGTCACGATATGTTCTACTCATATGTAAAAAAAATTCCTTTGCATAATAAATTGCCTCGAGTATCTATTTGGCTGGGGTCATCGATGGTTTCCCTCTTTGAGGGTTTGAACCACATAAACCATTGGTGTGTTGATCTGTGATTTGTTCTACATATAGAGTGATTCGATGGTTCATCTTCATGTCAATCTCAGTGGCTATTGATATGTGGCATAACACTCGATGTGTCCATGATCTCTATTTAAATAGAAAGGAGGGTCATTTGCTTAATGATCGATTGTGAGAAACTCATATGTAAAAAAAATTCCTTTGCATAATAAATTGCCTCAAGTATCTATTTGGCTGGGATCATCGATGGTTTCCCTCTTTGAGGGTTTGAACCACATAAACCATTGGTGTGTTGATATGTGATTTGTTTGTGTGAGTGGTTGTTGAAGGTGTTTTATCTTCTAGAAATATCATGTGTTAGTCGAACACGTAGAAGAGGAGTTGCAATAGAAGCTCATGATGTGAATGATGAAGAATTGAAAGTTGAGCCAGTTAAAGACCCATAAGATAAAATTATTAGAGCCTTGACAAATTTGAGGGGAAACCTAAAATGGAGACACCTATTTATTCAAGAAATTTGATCCTCGAGGAGTCAACTGACTAGATTAGGGATATGGAGAATTCTTTTGACATGGAGCGAATTGAAGACCCTAAGAGAGTGAAGGTGGCCTGTATGACACTAGAAGGACATGCATACTTATGGTGGGACATTGTGTAGCTTGAAAGGCAAAGGAAAGGCAAAGATAAGATAAAGAATTAGGACAAAATGATGGCTAAACTCAAAGGTAGATTTATGTTTGTTGAGTTTTTGAATTTGTTTAGAAAGCTACAAAACCTTAGACAAAAGGAGATGATTGTAAAGGAGTATATAGAATAATTTTATAAATTATCTATTAGGTCTGGTCATAGTTATGAAGGAGAGGAAGTTGTACCTAGATATAGCAATGGTTTGAGATATGCTATTGTAGATGATTTGGGTATAATGAGAATTAGAACCATTGGGAAATCATATTTGCTTGCTCTAAAGGCCTAAGGAAAAATTATCAAGAAGGTAGCCCAGTACTCGTGGGAAAATTGCAAGAGGTAGAGGTAGAAGCATGTTTCGAAGAGAAAGGAATAGTGGGGCTAAGAATGAGGAAGGAAATAGTGAAAAAAATTTAGATAAAAAATATGCAAGAAACAATGAATCCTTCGTAGGAAAGGGAACCTTTGGAATAAGATGAATCTTAAGAGGTGGGAAGACTGGAAGATCCCTAGTGATTTGTTACAAATGCCAAACACCTGGGAATACAACTTTTGAATGTCCATAAAATTTGCATGCTAATAGACGGCAGGAAAGTAAGGCTCATGTTGCTCAAGGAGCTAAGAGCACATCTACATCTTGTTGGAGATAATGTTGATGAAGTCCAACAAGAGCTAGGAGAGAATTTGAATTTTAGAAGGATATTGAGGAAACTAGAAAGCCATGTAGAAGAGAATGAACTAGTCCAAAGGAAATTAATTTTCAAAACCATCTGTAAAATTGGAGGTAAGTGTTGCTATGTAAATGTTGATGGAGGTATCATAGAGAATTTGGTATCCAAAGAGGTTATTAAGATGTTGAATTTGAAATTTAGATTGTGTCCTAATGCATATAGGGTCTTGTCATTGCAAAAGGAACACCATGTAAATGTTTCCTAGCAATGTTTGATAAGTTTTCATATTGGAACCTACCAAGACAAAGTGATGTGTGATGTTGTGCCAATGGATGACTGCCATTTGTTGTTGAGTTGGCCTTGGAAATATGATAGGAAAATTGTTTATGATGGTGTGAAGAATACATCCATGTTAGACAAGGATGGGGGGGGATTCAAATATTGTGTATGAAGGAGGAAAAAGGGGATAATAGTAATAATAATAATTACAACTATGGAGGAAGAGTCATGTCGTGTTCAACTAAAGAATTTTTTAAGGAAGAAATAAAAGAAAAATGTTGTTTTGCTATTCTTCCAAAGAGTTCAAGTCTAGAGGTGAGGGAATTTGAGATTCCAATTAAAGTAAACAAGTTGTTGGCTGAGTTTAAAGAGGTTATTCCATAAGAATTTCCAAAGGGATTACCACCTATGAGAAGCATTTCCCATCAAGCATATTTTATACAAGGTTCTAGTTTCCCTAACAAAGCTCTTCATATAATGACACAAATTGAAAATGATGAGTAGAACAGATAAGTGCATGAATTACTGGAGAGAGGTTTGATCAGAGAAAGATTAATCCCATGTGCATTACCTATTCTATTGGCACCAAAGAAGGGTGGAGAATGGAGGATGTGCATTGATTCTAGGGCAATTAACATAAATATAATTAAGTACGGATTTCCATTACCAAGGATGGATGACTTAATGGATTGATTGAATGGTAAAAATTATTTTACAATGATTGATTTAAAGAGTGGGTATCATCATATTAGAATTCATGAAGGAGATGAATGGAAAATATGATTCGTAAGTTGGATAATGGAGGTATAAGCGAACACTTTGGTGCTAATAAAACCAAAGCATTGGTTGGGAAACACTACTATTGATCAAGAATAACTACGGATGTTAAGAAGTGCATTGAACATTGCAAAATTTTCCAACATGTAAAGGGAAGAAGTCAAAATATAGGATCATATATGTTAAAGTTGCAGCATCATCAGTCATTCTCCAAGTCAATCTTGTGTGTCAAGATTTAGCCTCATGTGTCGAGGTGGTGCCTTATAGGAGCCTAAATTAGACTCAGGAAACTTGGAGAAGAATCTTGAGTTGGACTCAAGAGTGGTTAAGCTTCATGTGTTCAGGTGGGTGCTTTGTATGATGTTGTGTAGTCTTGCTAGTCAAGGCTAAGGTCTTGTGTGTCAATACAGATCCTGATGTGTTGAGGTGGTGCCTCATGTGTTGAGGTGATGCTTTGCATGTCGAAGCATGTATGGTGTGTGATGTACTACTAACCATGGTTGAGCTTTTAAGTCTCCTCTAGAGACTAGCCACCTCTAGAGTGAATTACTTTAGCATATAACCACTTGGAACGATGGTAGAACAATATGATCACACCATTGGGAAAATATCCTTAGTATATTTGATATGATAATTAAGTTGTCACATGTGGACCATGCAAATAAGACAAGAGATAAAGATAAGATGTGATAACATATGAGAGAATTTGAATTGTTAAACTTGAATGAATACTTCAGTAAATCAAAAGAGAACTCGAATTGATCACTACAGTGATGTTAATAAGAAATCATCAGTAAGAGGGTTAACTAAGTGATAACAAAGAAGATATAGTTAACTAAGTGTTATTGCATGACGACGCTTATGTTAAACTAAAAGATGACACTTATGTTAAACTAAAAGACAAAAATTGTGTTGCGACATTTGCATGATGACACTTAAGTTAGCGACCTAACTAAGTGGGCAAGCTTTCAGATAAGGGGTGAGTTCATCCTAAGAAGTAGTTTAGTGAGTTAATTCACTGCATGAGAAGTGGGGTGCACTTCTTCATGCAAGTTTGATGCATCCACGTGGAGGGTGAGTTCATCATGAATTCATAAGATAAAAATAGAAGTCGATGCATGTGACGAATGTACAAATATGTTATACATGATTGATGAATTCAATGTGAAGTGAATTCTCTGCTCCCTTGAAGGAAAGGCACTTCTCTTTGTGCAGGATATTATTCTTAGTCTCTCTTCTTTATCTTTCTCTTGCTCTATAATTGCACCGGTGGTGCTTGATGTAAAAGACATTTTTTCTATTTATCAATATACTAAGGAAGGTTTTGCTGGGGTTTTCTCCCTCAAGACATAGAGGGTTTCCCCGGGGTAAATTCATGTGTCGAATGTGATTGCTTATGTGTATCATTGTTATTTGATTTCAAGTACTATCGCATTTCCAAATTAAACATAAAAATTAACATGGTATCAAAGCTCAAGGAGTGAAAGAGATAGGTTCAGCAATCAAGCTTGAGCCTATGTGGATCCTGAGTGTGCACGGTACTTGAAGAATTATGGCTTCAATCTCAGTAAGACCGGAAGACTATCTTGAAGGAACTTCTAACTTCAATACTTGGAAGGCTAGGATCTTGAATATCCTGGAAGAGCATGATTTGGATGGATATGTATCCAGAGTTATTAAAGAGCCTACATCTAATGCAGGGCACATTACCTTCAAGAAGAATCGAGCCAAAGAAAAGAGAATCATTTATGATTCTGTGAAAGACAACTTGATGCCCGTGATTACTCCATTGAAGACCGCAAAGGAATGCTTCGACACTTTGAAAAATCTTTATGATATGAACGTGCCCAATCAAAAGAGGGAATTGAAGAACAAGCTTCGAAATATGAAGATGGAAAAGGACGAAGTTGTGGCTTCTTTCTTCACAAAGATCTCTCAAGTAAGAGATCAACTCATGAGATTTGGTGTGGCAATCGATGATGATGATCTCATTTAGACCGTTGTTGATGGTCTTCCATCTTCATGGGAGACATTCTTGGCTGCAGTAAATGGTCAGTAAGTGCAAACTAACTTTGAGAGACTATGGCATGATTGCCTACAAGAATAAGGGTGAATCCAGAGCAAGTATACTGCCTCCAAAGAAAAGAACCTCTCTCTTGCGGCACAGATGAAAAGAGGTATAAATCTCACAAGAAATTCTCTCATCAAAAGGAGAATGATTTCAAGAAATTTGATAAGTCTAAAGTTAAATGTTTCAATTGCAATAAGAAGGGCCATTATGCAAGAGAATGTCATGCAAATCAAAGAGGAAAGTTCAAGAGTAGGTTTCATGCTTCTACTGCTACGGAAGATGAACCTACAAGAAAGAATTCATCTGATGATCAAGAGACAAAGAAGGAGTACTATCTTGGCTCGGCCCTTTCTAGATACATTACCACTAGTGTTGAGACATGGATGGTAGACAGTGGTGCATCCAAACACATGACTAGATATAGGAGCGTTATCACAAATCTAAAGGAAAAGAAGTTTTCCTGTAAGGTGGAGCTTGGAGATAATACCACCTATTCGATCCAAGGCATTGGATCCACTTCTTTTCAGTTGGATTCAGAAGATGTACTGCATGTGGATGAAATTATGTTTGTCCCTGGATTGAAGAGAACCTCCTATTTATTTCGGTTCTACAAGATAAAGGATCCATATTTATCTTTATGGACAACAAAGCGCTCATGTGGCCTAAGCATGAAGACTTGAACTCTGCATCAGTGATTGGAGTTAGAGAGGGAGGTCTCTACAAAGTTCCTAGAAAAATCATTCAAGCCATGATCCATGACACAGTTATTCTTTGTGATTTGTGGCATAGAAGGCTTGATCATCTCCATTTCAAAGCACTACCCGGATTGCAAAATATGGTGAAAGGTATGCCCATGTTTAAATCTAATTTTGATAGTGTTTGTAGAGATTGCGCTCTTGTCAAGAACATTAAGAATATTTTTCCAAGTAGTACCAAAATATCCAAGGGGATCCTTTACTTGATTCATTATGATCTATGTGGTCTGATGTCTTCACCCTCATTGAGTGGTTACTTGTATTATGTGTTTTTCCTATATGACTTCACTTGCAAGTCATGGGTATATACTCAAATATTATATATGAGTATATAAAACATATTTAAATATTAAAGTGACAACAAAGTGTTAGATAAAATTTGGAAAAAGAAAACTTTTAACTACAAGTACAAGTAAAAAGGTGGATAAAACATTGCATTCTTTTTAAACATTAAATATTGAATTCTAAAAAGAAATACATAAGAGATATATATTTGAGTATAAGTAGAAATGTAAAGTTGTGTACAAGCTAGATAACTAATAGGATATGGTTGAGTTAAAACTCTAGGAAAATATACACGCTTGAAGCATGTTACAAAAAATTCATTTAACTCAACCATACCTTTATTTAGAGTTTCTATTTTATGTGGTTTTAATGCCACGAATTTTCTTTGCTCTATTTTTACTCTCTTTGGTAGTCTTGTCAACATGAGCTCTAAGACCATTTTGAGCTAAGTGGTGTTTTGGTTCATTTTTCAGTGCGTCTTCTACTCTGTCATATATTATGCCAAATCCTTTGGAGAATGGGCCTTTTGTTTGGAAGCCAGAAATGAAGATAGTTTGTGTATCTAAAACATCAAATTTCCTTGCAAGTTCTTCTTTTAACTCTGGCCTTGAAAGAAAATCCCTTCGAGGATGAATAACATGGATTTGGAATTGTCTTCTATGTAGATGGAGGTTATCCACAAGGTGTCGAGTGCAAATTGTATGTCCTTTGGTTGGTTCCACCATTGCTAAATTAATTGCAATTTTAGGTGTAAAAAGTGTTTATGAGTAATAACCTTGCAAAAAAGGAAAAAGGGTAAGGTTATTTGCATAATGGTAAATAAAAATTAATGTTAAATAGCCTTGTAATAAAGGAAAAAAAACAATGGTAAATAAAAGCAAAATTTAATATTTAGTGTGAAGGTATTAATAGAAAAAAATAGGTAGAAATGTGAAGAAAGTAAATGAAGAAAATATTGACAAATATATGAGAAAGTTGAAGAACAAATGTAACATTTATATAATTTCTAATGAACCATGTAAGTGGATTTATGAGAAAAAAAATAAGATGCACAATGGTTTATATGATTGATGGTCGGGCCCTGTTAGATGGGATCATCCAAATGTCCATTGTCAGTCTACCATCCAACTTGGGATGTGTAAGGGGGGCTTCATAAATTCACACAACCCTTACTCCTGACTTAAGATAACATTTCTCAACCACCAAATTCCGAGTTTGAGTAGCATTGCAAATACTACTCTGTTATGTTTCCATCAATCTAAGAAGAAGACTAAAATAAAAATATTCTAAAATGAGGAAATTTGTTGTAAGAAATAATATAAAAAACTTGCATTTTGCTTTCATAAATAAAGAAAATGTAAAAATATCTTAAAATATAAAATTTTGATTTAAGAAATATTTATAAAATATTTATTTTTGCTTTAAATATGTAAAAAAATGGCAAGGAACATTATAGAATTATAGATTGAACATAAACAAAAACAGTTTACAAAAGTGTAAACATATATTTTTGAAAACAATATATGAAGGAATATTAAGTCTCATATATTTCTGAAAACAATATATGAATGAAGACTAAGTCTCTTTTAAGTACAAGTTGTATAAGTTGGATTCTACATATTTTCCTTCATGGTTACTATTACTAATTTACCTACTTGGAGGCACCTCACAACACTCTCTCTTTTGATGATGTGGATACTTAGCCAAATTTTCTCACTTATTTTCTAATATAGTGTTAGTTATAAATGCCACCAAGTATAAATCATTATAGTCATGGTGTGACTATCAATTATTTTTTTGAATGTTACGTTTACAAACATATCTTTAATATTTATTTTAAAAATATTTTTAAGGTTTTCAAAATCCTTGAAAATATCCTAGTAATTTTGAACCTATCATTATATATATAATTAGAAAATCATAATCTATAAAAAAATTAGAAACAAAACCCTATATACACTGCATACGGGCCCTCCTGCCCATACTGACACACATTACATTCCTAGCGCTATAATATAAAGAGCAAAGCTGCCCTATTCTTTCTGAATTTTAAATTGTGAATAAATTAAGATACAAGCGTGGAAAAAGAGTAAATAAATACTTAATAGATATCTTTGTATTTAAATTCATGCAATTATGATGATGCTAAAGCGTAATTACATATATAAGTAACCTATATAGAAGGCCAAAGCGTAATTACGTATATAAAGAAGGGCCATAAATAAAGATATTTACTGCTAGTTATAAGAATAGAATGCCTTCCCTACGAAGTCTCACTGGCTGACTGAATTGGTTGGTAGGGGATAAAACACTCCCTCCCTCCATTTCCTAACAAGGGTTAAGGCAATAAGAAAGTCAAGGAACGTAAGTGTTGTTGGGGTTCGGAGGCATATTCATCCATCCGGGTTCTATAACTAACTTTTAAAAATAGGTAACACGCTTTGCGCTCAATGTTTACCCATAAATTATAAAATGGACATTCTTTCCTTACACTAGTTAATTAGCTGACATACGATAGTTTACTTGTGGAATTTCTTACAAAGAAAATCATTTATACAACATTTTAAAAACTCAAAGAATTCACCCATAGTGATGTTTCTTACTTTATTTGTTATTTTGTTTTGCAAAACACTTTATTTATAAAAAAAATTATTGCTTTCACAAACATCACAACTCTAATGTTTAAAGAATTCACACATCGTTAATTATTCCTTTTGTTTTGCAAAGCAGTTTATTTCAGAATGCCACTCTTGCACTCGCTTCAACAGACCGAACCACAATTAAAATTGGAATATCTATCTAACAACGATAACCACGTAAAGCAAATCACTCAAATAACTTAAAATTTAAAAAGGGTGACTGTTCATGCCAAAATCGCCGATCCATGTGACCATAATCAGAGCCACCAGCCACAAGGAGTCCCCCACGCGGGAGAAACATGTGGATGCCATCCACTTTGCATGTTCGACCTTGCGACGAATGGACAGACGACAGGTGGTGGTTCCCCATAGGCCATCGACAGACGAGAAAGGCCTGAGGGGAGCCGGCCCCTTAAAATAGGCCTTCAGCATAATTAATTTACGGGTTGATGATTTTAAGTTAATGGTGAATGTAAAACCCTATCTAAGACTTAGACCAACGATCATAGTTTAAATTTTCTGCTGCAAAAACTTAAAGTTTGAAGATGTAACTTGTTATTTTTTTATGAAGTAATATAAAATCTTTGGTGAGTTTTAATGTATATGTGTATGCATTGAGCCTCTTTTAATTGGAATTATGTGTGTATGAATTTGGTTGTGGTTGTGTAATTTGACATAAATTGCAACCTTGTTGTGTGTTTTAAAATTAATAAATATAGGGTTGTATCAAGGAGGGGTTTTTTGTAAAGAACAATTCCATCATAAGAGGAGTGTTGGGTATAATTGTTGTTGGAAGAATTTGTAGTTCTAATAAATATATTTTCTTGAGTAGAACTATAAGAAGGGAAGATTTCTGCAAAAGAAGTAGTATGGCTAATAGGAGTGAATGCACAATGGAGAAGTAAAAGGCAGTGTGGAGGTGTTAGAGATGATGTAATTGAAACCTTGAGAGCAATTCAAACAATTTTGGAAGCCATGGAAACAATGCATAGTGTTAGAATGTTTAGACACTTAGGAGTTAGTTAAGATCAACTTGGAATAACGTGTTTTTAGGTAAAGTGTGTTTATTTAGTATGCATTTGTACTTATGTAATTTGATGGTCACAATATGTTCTACATATAGAGTGATTCGATGGTTCATCTTCATGTCAATCTCAGTGGCTATTGATATGTGGCATAACACTCAATGTGTCCATGATCTCTATTTAAATAGAAAGGAGGGTCATTTGCTTAATGATCAATTGTGAGAAACTCATATGTAAAAAAAATTCCTTTGCATAATAAATTGCCTCAAGTATCTATTTGGTTGGGGTCATCGATGGTTTCCCTCTTTGAGGGTTTGAACCACATAAACCATTGGTGCGTTGATCTGTGATTTGCTTGTGTGAGTGGTTGTTGAAGGTGTTTTATCTTCTAGAAATATCATGTGTTAGTCGAACACGTAGAAGAGGAGTTGCAATAGAAGCTCATGATGTGAATGATGAAGAATTGAAAGTTGGGCCAGTGAAAGACCCATAAGATAAAATTATTAGAGCCTTGACAAATTTGAGGGGAAACCTAAAATGGAGACACCTATTTATTCAAGAAATTTGATCCTCGAGGAGTCAATTGACTAGATTAGGGATATCGAGAATTCTTTTGACATGGAGCGAATTGAAGACCCTAAGAGAGTGAAGGTGGCATGTATGACACTAGAAGGACATGCATACTTATGGTGGGACATTGTGTAGCTTGAAAGGCAAAGGAAAGGCAAAGATAAGATAAAGAATTAGGACAAAATGATGGCTAAACTCAAAGGTAGATTTATGTTTGTTGAGTTTTTGAATTTGTTTAGAAAGCTACAAAACCTTATACAAAACGTGATGATTGTAAAGGAGTATATAGAATAATTTTATAAATTATCTATTAGGTCTGGTCATAGTTATGAAGGAGAGGAAGTTGTAGCTAGATATAGCAATGGTTTGAGATATGCTATTGTAGATGAGTTGGGTATAATGAGAATTAGAACCATTGGGAAATCATATTAGCTTGCTCTAAAGGCCTAAGGAAAAATTATCAAGAAGGTAGCCCAGTACTCGTGGGAAAATTGCAAGAGGTAGAGGTAGAAGCATGTTTGGAAGAGGAAGGAATAGTGGGGCTAAGAATGAGGAAGGAAATAGTGAAAATTTTGTAGATAAAAAATATGCAAGAAACAATGAATCCTTCATAGGAGAGGGAACCTTTGGAATAAGATGAATCTTAAGAGGTGGAAAGACTGGAAGATCCCTAGTGATTTGTTACAAATGCCAAACACCTGGGAATACAACTTTTGAATGTCCATAAAATTTGCATGCTAATAGACGGTAGGAAAGTAAGGCTCATGTTGCTCAAGGAGCTAAGAGCACATCTACATCTTGTTGGAGGTAATGTTGATGAAGTCCAACAAGAGCTAGGAGAGAATTTGAATTTTAGAAGGATATTGAGGAAACTAGAAAGCCATGTAGAAGAGATTGAACTAGTCCAAAGGAAATTAATTTTCAAAACCATTTGTAAAATTGGAGGTAAGTGTTGCTATGTAAATGTTGATGGAGGTATCATAGAGAATTTGGTATCCAAAGAGGTTATTAAGATGTTGAATTTGAAATTTAGATTGTGTCCTAATGCATATAGGGTCTCTTTATTGCAAAAGGAACACCATGTAAATGTTTCCTAGCAATGTTTGATAAGTTTTCATATTGGAACCTACCATGACAAAGTGATGTGTGATGTTGTGCCAATGGATGACTGCCATTTGTTGTTGAGTTGGCCTTGGAAATATGATAGGAAAATTGTTTATGATGGTGTGAAGAATACATCCATGTTATACAAGGACGGGGGGTATTAAAATATTGTGTATGAAGGAGGAAAAAGGGGATAATAGTAATAATAATAATTACAACTATGGAGGAAGAGTCATGTCGTGTTCAACTAAAGAATTTTTTAAGGAAGAAATAAAAGAAAAATGTTGTTTTGCTATTCTTCCAAAGAGTTCAAGTCTAGAAGTGAGGGAATTTGAGATTCCAATTAAAGTAAACAAGTTGTTGGATGAGTTTAAAGAGGTTATTCCATAAGAATTTCCAAAGGGATTACCACCTATGAGAAGCATTTCCCTTCAAGCATATTTTATACAAGGTTCTAGTTTCCCTAACAAAGCTCTTCATATAATGACACAAATTGAAAATGATGAGTAGAACAGATAAGTGCATGAATTATTGGAGAGAGGTTTGATTAGAGAAAGATTAATCCCATGTGCATTACCTATTCTATTGGCACTAAAGAAGGGTGGAGAATGGAGGATGTGCATTGATTCTAGGGCAATTAACATAAATATAATTAAGTATGGATTTCCATTACCAAGGATGGATGACTTAATGGATTGATTGAGTGGTAAAAATTATTTTACAATGATTGATTTAAAGAGTGGGTGTCATCATATTAGAATTCATGAAGGAGATGAATGGAAAATATGATTCGTAAGTTGGATAATGGAGGTATAAGTGAACACTTTGGTGCTAATAAAACCAAAGCATTGGTTGGGAAACACTACTATTGATCAAGAATAACTATGGATGTTAAGAAGTGCATTGAACATTGCAAAATTTTCCAACATGTAAAGGGAAGAAGTCAAAATATAGGATCATATATGTTAAAGTTGCAGCATCATCAGTCATTCTCCAGGTCAATCTTATGTGTCAAGATTGAGCCTCATGTGTTGAGGTGGTGCCTTATAGGAGCCTGAATTAGACTCAGGAAACTTGGAGAAGAATCTTGAGTTGGACTCAAGAGTGGTTAAGCTTCATGTGTTGAGGTGGGTGCTTTGTATGATGTTGTGTAGTCTTGCTAGTCAAGGCTAAGGTCTTGTGTGTCAATACAGATCCTGATGTGTTGAGGTGATGCTTTGCATGTCGAAGCATGTATGGTGTGTGATGTACTACTAACCATGGTTGAGCTATTAAGTCTCCTCTACAGACTAGCCACCTCTAGAGTGAATTACTTTAGCATATAACCACTTGGAACGATAGTAGAACAATATGATCACACCATTGGGAAAATATCCTTAGTATATTTGATATGATAATTAAGTTGTCACATGTGGACCATGCAAATAAGACAAGAGATAAAGATAACATGTGATAACATATGAGAGAATTTGAATTGTTAAACTTCAATGAAGACTTCAGTAAATCAAAAGAGAACTCGAATTGATCACTACAGTGATGTTAATAAGAAATCATCAGTAAGAGGGTTCACTAAGTGATAACAAAGAAGATATAGTTAACTAAGTGTTATTGCATGACGACGCTTATGTTAAACTAAAAGATGACACTTATGTTAAACTAAAAGACAAAAATTGTGTTGCGACATTTGCATGATGACACTTAAGTTAGCCACCTAACTAAGTGGGCAAGCTTTTAGATAAGGGGTGAGTTCATCCTAAGAAGTAGTTTAGTGAGTTAATTCACTGCATGAGAAGTGGGGTGCACTTCTTCATGCAAGTTTGATGCATCCACGTGGAGGGTGAGTTCATCCTAAATTCATAAGGTAAAAATAGAAGTCGATGCATGTGAAGAATGTACAAATATGTTATACATGATTGATGAATTCAATGTAAAGTGAATTCTCTGCTCCCTTGAAGGAAAGGCACTTCTCTTTGTGCAGGACATTATTCTTAGTCTCCCTTCTTTATCTTTCTCTTGCTCTATAATTGCACCGGTGGTGCTTGATGTAAAAGACATTTTTTTCTATCTATCAATATACTAAGGAAGGTTTTGCTGGGGTTTTCTCCCTCAAGACATAGAGGGTTTCCCCGGGGTAAATTCATGTGTCGAATGTGATTGCTTATGTGTATCATTGTTATTTGATTTCAAGTACTATCACATTTCCAAATTAAAGATAAAAATTAACATGGTATCAAATCTCGAGGAGTGAAAGAGCTAAGTTCAGCAATCAAGCTTGAGCCTATGTGGATCCTGAGTGTGCACGGTACTTGAAGAATTATGGCTTCAATCTCAGTAAGACCGGAAGACCGTCTTGAAGGAACTTCTAACTTCAATACTTGGAAGGGTAGGATCTTGAATATCCTGGAAGAGCATGATTTGGATGGATATGTATCCAATGTTATTAAAGAGCCTACTTCTAATGCAGGGCACATTACCTTCAAGAAGAATCGAGCCAAAGAAAAGAGAATCATTTATGATTCCGTGAAAGACAACTTGATGTCCGTGATTACTCCATTGAAGACCGCAAAGGAATGCTTCGACACTTTGACAAATCTTTATGAGATGAACGTGCCCAATCAAAAGAGGGAATTGAAGAACAAGCTTCGAAATATGAAGATGGAAAAGGACGAAGTTGTGGCTTCTTTCTTCACAAAGATCTCTCAAGTAAGAGATCAACTCATGAGATTTGGTGTGGCATTCGATGATGATGATCTCATTCAGACCGTTGTTGATGGTCTTCCATCTTCATGGGAGACATTCTTGGCTACAGTAAATGGTCAGTAAGTGCAAACTAACTTTGAGAGACTATGGCATGATTGCCTACAAGAATAAGGGTGAATCCAGAGCAAGTATACTGCCTCCAAAGAAGAGAACCTCGCTCTTGCGGCACAGATGAAAAGAGGTAGAAATCTCACAAGAAATTCTCTCATCAAAAGGAGAATGATTTCAAGAAATTTGATAAGTCTAAAGTTAAATGTTTCAATTGCAATAAGAAGGGCCATTATGCAAGAAAATGTCGTGCAAATCAAAGAGGAAAGTTCAAGAGTAGCTTTCATGCTTCTACTACTACAGAAGATGAACCTACAAGAAAGAATTCAACTGATGATCAAGAGACAAAGAAGGAGTACTATCTTGTCTCAGCCCTTTCTAGATACATTACCACTAGTGTTGAGACATGGATGGTAGATAGCGGTGCATCCAAACACATGAATGGATATAGGAGCGTTATCACAGATCTAAAGGAAAAGAAGTTTTCCTGTAAGGTGGAGCTTGGAGATAATACCACCTATTCGATCCAAGGCATTGGATCCACTTCTTTTCAGTTGGATTCAGAAGATGTACTGCATGTGGATGAAATTATGTTTGTCCCTGGATTGAAGAGAACCTCCTATTTATTTCGGTTCTACAAGATAAAGGATCCATATTTATCTTTATGGACAACAAAGCGCTCATGTGGCCTAAGCATGAAGACTTGAACTCTGCATCAGTGATTGGAGTTAGAGAGGGAGGTCTCTACAAAGTTCCTAGAAAAATCATTCAAGCCACGATCCATGACATAGTCATTCCTTGTGATTTGTGGCATAGAAGGCTTGGTCATCTCCATTTCAAAGCACTACCCGGATTGCAAAATATGGTGAAAGGTATGACCATGTTTAAATCTAATTTTGATAGTGTTTGTAGAGGTTGCGCTCTTGTCAAGAACATTAAGAATATTTTTCCAAGTAGTACCAAAATATCCAAGGGGATCCTTTACTTGATTCATTATGATCTATGTGGTCTTATATCTTCACCCTCATTGAGTGGTTACTTGTATTATGTGATTTTCCTATATGACTTCACTCGCAAGTCATGGGTTTATTTTCTGAAATCAAAGAGTGAAACTTTCAACAAGTTTCAAGACTTTAAAGCATTGGTTGAGAATCAGACTGGAAAGACAATTCATGCTTTGAGATTTGATAATGGAGGAGAGTTTGATTCCCATGACTTCAATGAATTCTGTCGAGATGTAGGAATAAAAATACAACTGACTGTACCCTACGACCCCCAGAAAAATGGGGTTGCTAAAAGAAAGAACAGAACAATATTTGAGGTTGCAAAATCCATGATGTGTGATCAGGATTTTCCCACATCCTTATGGGTAGAAGCCTCTAGCACTGTTGTTTATATTCAGAACATAAGATCTCATGCTCTTGGGAGAAAAGATTCCTGAAGAGGTTTTCACTGGCGAAAAACCGTATGTTGGACACTTGAATATTTTTGGTTGTCTTATCTACATTCATGTACCAAAAGAGGAGAGGACAAAGATGGAACTATCCAAAAATAGAGGAACATTTGTTGGATATAGTGAATCCTCCAACGCTTACAGAATCTATGTCCCAGGACAAAGAAACATTGAAGTCAACAAAGATGTAAATTTTCGTGAAGAGGTTGCCCTCAAGTGCTCCAAAGAACTTCAGTGTGATTCATATATGGAGGAGCATGATACTCCTATGATGGAGGATCAAGTTTCTGATTCACCCCTTTCAGATGGTGAGAGGGAGAAGCCAAATGAGTTCGTAGATCCGCTTGATCCTGAAGAACCAGAAGATCTAATAGAAATATCTCTTGATGAACCTTCTACTAAGAGGAGATGTGCATGGTGTCAAGACATTCTGCAAGAGGAAGAAAATCATGGAGCACCTCCAATCTCATCCAGAGAGTGAAAGAGACCTGAAATATTTTCAAGATATGTAGCACAGATGAGTCACATCAGTGATTCATAACCCTCTACCTATGAGGAAGCCTCAAAGTAGCAAGTATGGAAAGATTCCCTGGTAGAAGAATACAAATATATCATGAAGAACGATGTGTGGGAAATGGTTCCTAAATCTGGCAGGAATTCAATAGTGACTTCCAAGTGGATTTACAAAATCAAGCATGCAGTTGATGGAAGTATTGAAAAGTATAAAGAAATATTTGTAGCTTGTGGCTTCTCACAAAAAGAAGGGGTAGACTATGATAAGACATTCACTCCTATGGCCACTCTACTATCCAAACCATAATTTCTCTTGCTTCAGTTTTGGGTTGGAAACTTTACCAGATGGATGTTTACATACAACAACAGCAAGAGGGATTTGTAATTCATAGGAAGGATTCCCATGTATGCAAACTTAAGAAATCCTTGTATGGGCTTAAGTAGGCCTCGAGGGCTTGGTATTCAAGGATTGGCAGTTATCTTCTAAGCTTGGGCTTCTCCAAAAGCGAAGCTGAACCCAACTTGTACTTCAAGGTTGTGAAGAACCATCCATTGATATTGGTTGTCTATGTTGATGACTTGTTCCTTATTGGATAGGAGCAACAGATAGCTCAGTGCAAGAGGGAGGTCACTTTTGAGTTCGAAATGAAAGACTTAGGTCTTTTGCACCGTTTTCTTGGTCTATAAGTTTGGCAAAAGAAAGATGAGATCTTTCTTTCTCAAGAAAAGTACACAGTTGATGTATTGCGTAGATTTGGAATGATGGAATGTAATTCCATGTCTACTCCAATGGTGTCTAATCTAAAGAAGCTACATGAGTCAGATTCTAAATCGAATCTAGTGGATCCTACCATGTACATACAACTCATTGGTTCCTTGATGTATTTGATACATAGTAGACCTAGTATATGTTATGTAGTGAGTATCATGAGTCAGTTCATATCTGATCCAAGACATAGACATTGGGTTGTTGCCAAGCATGTGCTTAGATACCTTCGAGGTACTATTTATTATGGACTCATATATGATTCCAGTGGTGGAGTGATGCTACTTGGATATGTTGAATCCGATTGGAGCAGAAGTATTGTGGACCAAAAGAGTACATCTAGATTTTGTTTTAGCTTGGGATCAACTATGATCTCTTGTTCCAACAGGAAGCAGGGCTCCGTAGCCCAGAGTACTACAGAAGTAGAGTATATTGCAGCTAGTACCACCTACCAAGAAGTTGTGTGGATTAGGAAGCTACTTGTTGGGTTGTGTTATCACACAACTTGTAGTTTCCCCTACAAAATGATCATATCAAGGATTGTAAAGGATCTAGGAAACTAAAGAGGTGACCTAATAGGACCTTTATCCCTAGATAGATTGGTTGTCACACCAACCGAGGCACTCTTCACTTTATGCTACCAAATCCCTAGGTAGAAAAGGGGGAGACCCTGATCTACTCCCGACAGGAGAGATCTAACTCGATCACAAGATCAGACTTATACAACAAAGTATGTAAGGTGACAGGTATATGGAACACTAGATCTAAGGATGAAGTCACGAGATAGATTATGTTTGGATTGAAAGGCTCAAGAGAAGTAAAATATCAACCCAATGTGAGTAATACAAGTAACTATGTGTTTAAGTAACAGATCTAGGATCAAGGTACTTGCAAAAGAGAGTGATTCTTTCTTCCTTGGGAAATGTGACCAAGGTAGAAGGTTAGGTTAGGATGGGGCTTTCTACCACCTTTGGGATGAAGCTCAATGAGTTATTTGACAATGTCTTAGCACACAAGAAAAAGTTGGATCTCACAACAACCAGAATGATGGCCAATTCGAGGACAGAAGGCATAAGAGATCAGTGCCTATAAAATGGGTAAATGGGGTCCAATAAGGGTGATTCCCTAGGGAACCCACCTAGGGATATGCCTAAAGGTAAAAACCCATAAATGTTTTTCCAAGAATCCTAGTTACTAGAGCCAGAGAATTTTTATAAGTTTTAGCATTTTAGCAGTAGATGTAGATGTGGACTAATGGAATAGATCATTAAACGCAAGAAAAACAATGGGACTTACCTCTTGTGGCTTGTATATGCCAAGTGAAATGATGCTCCAACCCCTTCGAAGCAATTCCAAGCCGAAATGATGAGCTCCAAGATGAAATCGATTTTCCCTCTTAAACTAGTGCGCCCTCCTTCCTTCAAAATACAAGCTCAATGAGACTTGATTCACAAAAATGGAAAGTAAATGCAAATTACTCCCTAATTATTTTACTCATCTAATGGATAGATCCAGAGAACCCCCATGAAATCCACCAATGAAGTTGCCCTCTTGCAGAGCACACACTAATCTAACACATATAGCATGAATACATCATCAGATAACATGGACGTCTTAGGCTATCATATCTACAATCAAGCATGAGAACATTCTTTTGCAAAGAAACAAGATTTTTCCCCAAAAATATTTCTTTATTATCAAAAATCTAGGGCTAAAAGTCCCTTTACGATGAGGGGGTTATCTCTGTTAAATAGATTCGAGAGAGACCAAAACCCTAACCACTTTTTGAATGAGTGGTTGACATTAAAATATGATACAACAAGATCAATGGCTAAACAAGTGTCGGATATAACATACATGCATCACTCAAAAAGAGGGGGACGCATTCCCTCAATGACGCCCTAAGGGGGAGGTATAACATGACATGAAACTAGGACCATATAACATCATGGTGGGGGGGATAGGAGGTATGAAACATCTCCACTATCCAACACCATATACATAATAATCATAAGACATAACATAAAGTGTCAAAAGACACTAGGATGTGTGCCCCAATAACATAAGAAAACGCCCCCAAGAGATGACTAGGAAGATGTGTGGACCCCTCTGATGATGGAGACTATGCTGGAGAATGTAGGAAGCATCGATATCACGTCTCTGACCAATCACATGCCATTTGCTTTCCTCAGTGAGCCAAATCTATTTCCTTGCTCGCCATTTTCCAATTTTTTGTTGCTGAAACATCACCTCAAAAAGTTAAAAATTCTTGTAACTCACTACCACATGCTCCGGGCACCTATCTTATTACACCAATGAGACTGGTGACGTGGGAATATGGTAATAACAAGTGTTTGCACCCCATATCTCCTCTGTATCTCCCTAGGAGAAAGATAATGATCTCTGTAAGTCCTGTACAGGCCATTTTTACATGGCAATTTGCTACTAAGTGATAAACTGACCATAGCATCAACTATATGTGCCCAGAACTGAAAAATAAGTGTGCGAATGGACTCGGAAAGTCCAAATCAAGTAGGAATGAATACTCATACTCCATGTGTCCATCAAAATAATCATCTGTAAGTTCATCCATGCCTGGATAATAAAAATAATGGCATGTAACTGTTGATAATAATAAAAATATCACAAAACATCATATGAAACCATTGTCTAAAGCATGGAACCATCTAATGGGAACCAAAGGACCATGAATAATCAATATCAAACATCATCGGCCAAACTCATCCCGGAACTTGTTGTTGACTTAGTCAAACAAGGTTGACCAAGTCAAGAATAATCAAAATAATGACCCAAACTGAGAATAACTGATGTTGCAAGTACAAATTGATAAGATATGCTCCCTTATTTATATTAGCAGCAATACTAAAGCATAAAGTGTCATTTAATTGGCGATTACAAATATAAAGTATCAATAATAAGTCTAAATCAAAGTAAACAATCACTTCAAACAAGAATGTCAAGAGTATACTCATTTACAAACTTGGCCATTTTGCTAGTTACGAGTGAAGGTGGAAGATGCAAGGTTAGGCCTAGGGGTTTGGATTTACAACCTCAACACTGTAATATCTTGGATGAAGGATAAAGGGGAAACCACCTATACATATGTTGGACAGGGAAACACTAGGGGATGGCGGTGTCTCACAAATGGGTAAAGTGATGAGACTGCTTCCAGTAGACTCTAGACAAGCAACCTTTATTGCAATTTAATTCATTGTCATCTTTGCACACTTTAAGATTTAACATTAACTATAACTTTAGATCAACTTTCACTTGTCATCCTCCAAGAGCCGATGCCCTGAATAGACTTGCAGGCCTCATATAATGACTCGGTATGACCTCCATATCCCGCCACCGTCCATAGGTGCGATGGAGTGACCACCATGTTGCCCTGTAGAGGAAAATGACCTTACATCATACAAAGGATGAGCACTCGTCCCTTAGAAACTGGCTAGCTACGGTAGACATTTAATTCATTTGCAATAGTGTTTAGCAACACTGTTTTTGCCGACTTAGCATCTGTTTAGATACGACACACTTAAGTTCTAAAGCTTTAATGTCTAAAGACACTTTTGTTAGGCATACTTGGTTTCGAGGACTAAAGGATAACAACCATTGTGACTAGAATCACACACTCTAGAGCCAAGACACAAGGTAAACATGGATTCCATCCAACACAGAGGCATAAGTGGGGGAAGTCCTCGATATCACTAGTTAAGGTGCAAGTCAAGATACGATCAAGAATGGATGATAACGGATGGATAGAGAAGGTGAAAACATGATTCCAGGACTAGCAAAGACCCTATGGGGGGATGACCAAGTCCATACTATGATAATGGCATGACCAAGGATTATACACAAGAACCTCTTACTCAAAGTAACTGAATCGCCTCTACTCTAAACCAGCCAATAAAAACAGCATAAACATCGCTAACGCATGACCGCCATATGCCCAGTCAAGCTACCAAGATAAGTAAACAAGCATAATACAAATATGCACAAACCATATACCTGCTGGGTCATATACTTGCATCTATAATATGTAACCACTGAATGACACTAGAACACTGTTGTTGTACATACCATAGGCACTGCCATCATATCTGCTCTGTGTGATAGAAGAATGGCTAACTCAGTCATCGACCTAAGGTCATGAGGATCAGTCCTGACATGAGACTGAATAAATATAAGCTTTGGGTCTGCTGAAAATAAGAGTGATCATCAATAAACTTCCCATCAGTTGTTGATCTCGTGCATAGCATAACAAAGGACTAGCTCAGAAATATGCTCAAAAAATCAAGACTGCATCATTGTAGCTCTAGCTACAATGTATGTAATAACATCTGGCTCCAGCTGGGACAAGTGCTCTGCTGAATATAGCACTTGAGAACCTCGGAATCCCTGGTCCTCATCGCTCTGCTACTCGTATATACAAACATGTACTCGAGTGTCAGCATCATCATCAAATATGTACTTAATACCTGCATATTGCCAACGCTCTACCAATCTCTACAAACCCAATATTAGTCAAAAATAAAAGCATAAAATAAACTGCATGAAATGACAAGTATTGAAAGTAAAATGCTAATGTACTAACTGAAAGTAAAAATTGTTTTATTATGTTTTTGCAGGAATAGAAAAGAAAAGACACTCAAGAAAACAAACTGACATACTCAATGGCAAAGGAAAAGGCTAACTAATGCTCAAGTGAGCTTATTCGGTTCCTACCTACTCTAAACTACCAGGAAAGAGGGAGTTCAAACTAAGTCAAGTTAGGGATGTATTCCCTTAACTCTCTTTGATTGACAGGGAGCATAATATGTTGTCCACCACTAGAAAATCTACGATGATTCACAGATGAAGGGATGGCCTCAATATCACAGACAAGAATAGGAGAGGCGTCATCATGGTTTTGTGTTCATGGACTAACTATCCTCAAATTCCTTTGAGGAAGAACTGCGTCAAATCTAGGAGGACCACCATCTATTGGAATGGATACCCTACCAATCAAAACTTCCCTAATTTCTCTTCTCACTTCACGATGGTTTTCATTTGGTTCATCTCTCTGTGGGTGAATAATATACTTGGGCATTTCTCCCATAGTCCAAAAGTTTGAAAACTCTCTCATTATCCTCTTCTAAGGGAGATGGCACATGAGAATATTCAGTGTTGTGACTAGTGCCTTCCCCAGAAGGTATTGGAATGTTCATACCTGTAATACCCCTAGTTTTGACTTGGAATGTATTTATCCAAAATTATGTAAATGATGTAAATATGCTAGTGCGGAGCTCAAGGCCAAGGCCCGACTAGTGAATGTTTAGGTATGTATGATGTTTATATTTCATTTGGATTCTTTAGTTGGCTTTTATGCTGATTTAGAATATTATGTGCATAAATAATAAAATGGTCCAACAATGGTTGTGTAAAGAGCACCAAAGGGGTTATGATTCCACCAGAGGGGAAGAGGAAAGGGGGCCCATGGGTGACTAAATCCTTGTTGCCAAGTGTCAACCTTAGAACTCACACCTAAATTCTGTCATGTGATGAGAATAAGCCAATTATCTCCTTTTTTTACCATTTTCCAATCATTAATGCATGTGTGTGGTTGGTGGGAAAAGTAACCTCATGTAGTTATTGTAGCATGGGACTGGTTGCACTTTTGTGACAGTTATGTCATGATAGAAGTCAGTTTGCAGCTGCCAGGAGTCCTTTCTTCTACTGCCAGAAGTTATGTCAGTTGTATTTTCACCATTTTCTCATTTCCTTTGGAGTCAACCCTCATTTCTCTCATTCTTTCAGGCAAGTTTAAAAAATGCAGAGCTCTCCCTTGTTGTCCAAGAACTTACCATGTTGTTTTGAACCCAGAAATTCGAATTTGGAGACCATGCTACAGATTGGGAAGTGGGTATTGTGGTTGTAGGTGAGCAGAGAGGTTGGGCAAGCTAGGAACCCTTACCCTTGAGTTATGTTGCTGGTAGGTGCTTAAGAAGCCACAGATTGAGGCTGCAATTGGTTCTATAGCAGTCAATACCAGGTTGGACTTCTTCTATGCACACACTGGAAGCACCTAGCAAGATGGATCGCCCAAGAGAACCGTGGATCGGTGAATGGGATGCCTGAGCTAGAAGGGTGTTGTGTGGGGCATGTATTGTGGAAGCCAAGGCTGTGAGGGATGAGTGAAACCCCTGTAGAGCTCTGTATGAGCATTTGGCTAAGCAAGGAGAGAAGAATGGGTTGTGGGCTGAGAGAGAGAAGCCTATAGGTGTTTTCCTTCGCCCTAGTGGCCTCATAGCCCAGCTTGGGGGTGGCCTCCTAGCAGAAAGAGTATATGTTGGACGGAGTTCCTATGGTTGGGTGGAAAAGCGCTCTTACACAGCGAGTTGCTTGGATCTACGTTGGATAAAGATAAGTATTCTTATGCATTTAATTCTAAAATGTTTTATTTCATGCCTGTAATGTTTATGCTTGTATTTGCTTGCTAGGTGTGTGTGGATAGATTTGTAATTCTGCTGTGCATGTTTATTTGCATTCTGCACACATTATGTTTGTTTAAATTCGTATTATGGATCTAGGGCGAAATAAACATGCAGTTAAACAATTGGCCAACGTCCCCTCCCAATGATCGTATTGGGTGAGGGGGATGCTACAGAGTAGTATCAAAGCTTCGGGTTGCAATGCCGGAGCTATATGGGCTAGAAATCACGATTTACAGGCAAAAATAAGAACTGGTTTTGTAGGAAATATGTTTCTGTAAAATTGTATTTAAACAATAATTAAGGGCCGTGGAGTAAGTTTGAAATCAATTTCGAAACTTTCTCCTTATTTCCCAATCAAAACCTTGCATAAAACCGAAATTTTGAAATTTGGGAAAATTTAGTTGAGCCCCACAAGTGCCAGGTGGTAGGGTGACGTGGTGGAGCCACGTAGGCAAGAGGTTTGATGTGGAGGAGCTGCATGGGCAGAGGGTGCGATATGGACCAGCCACATTAGATCTGTATGCACAAGTGACCGTAAGGGATGGAGTGTGAAGGCAGAGAAGTTTTGACCGTTGACCAACAGGGCAGATCGACGGATGATAGTGATCTAGGCTCACAAATGTGCGCGAGAGTTAATTTGTTTTTGCAGCCCTTAATGAAAACCGTCACGTCCATGTGTCATCCTCTGGTGTGTTCAAGCACGTAAAAGCAGTCTCGGGAAACTTCTTCTTCTGGGAGCTTGAAACCACCTTTTGGGTCCAATAGGGAGTGACGTGACGTGGGATATGTGACAGGAAGAAATTTTAGAAGGGATGGGACCCTAGTTAGTCATGTCAGTTGTCAGAGATCGTGCAGATCAAGATCAACGGCTCACGGTGTCTCGGGACCTTGAACATGCACGAAGGATAACAGAGTTACACGACCCTGAAGCAGTAAACCGCTCGATGACGTGTCACTCTCTCGTGCATTCAGGCTCACAAAAGTGGGTCCAGGAAACTGCTCTCCTCAGACCCTGAAACCGCTTTTGGCCAACAAGCAATGATGTTATGTTGGGTCCAGACATGATGTGCAGAGGCGTTAGGGGTGATGGGACCCGCGACGATCATGTTAGTCTGGGAGGATCGCACAGATTTGATCGACGGTTGAGAATGATTAAGGGCCATGAAGATGCATGGAGGTTAATTTATTCTCGCGACCCTGAAAGAAAACCACCCTAGCCACAAGGGGGAAAGCCCCCTTGACCCCCGTCGTCCCCCTCATATGTTGTTGAGTGTGAGAAAGTTCAGTAATTTGACAAAAATTGTCAATATGGGTTGTTCCCAGGTTGCATGAAAATTAATGTTATAATTTTCTAAGACTGTAATATATCTAACAAATGTGTTTATAAATACTTTTGCAGATTGAGAACCCTATCAATGATAGTTAAGAGTCGGCATTTCAGTCTAGTGCAGTTGGGAAGTTTTTTATCTTGGTTGGACCAAGAAGAAGAGCATCACCATCGAGGATGCACAGGATCCTTATGAGGTTGAGGCAGATGCAATGGGAGAGAATGTATAGGTTGATAATGCAGAGACAAAATCTAATGGTAGAAGAAACCAAGCAACTCCCCCAGACACTGCAGAAACCATGAGGAGCTTAAGGGTGGAACTGCAGAGTTGCAGGGCAGACAATGATAGGTTGATTAGAGCCCAAGAGGATCAAAATCAGTTGAATGAAGCTATGATTCAAAGCTTGACTTGCATTCAAAGAAAGATAAACCATGGGCAGGATTCAAAAAATCAGGAAAGGAGTGGTGGTAGCTCATGGAGGCATTCCCACAAGAGATCCCATAGTTCAAGACGAATTTATAGAGACAGGACATATACTCCAGAAATCTCTTCTAGTGATTCATCTAACTCTAAAGACTCCATTGAAGTTTCAAGCTCTTCATCTCATAGAAACAAGAGGAAGAGGTCTTCCAAGAACAACTCTCATGGAGAATTTAAGAAGGCCAAACCTCCTACTTTTGATGGTGAGGTTAAATCTGAAGCTTGGCTTGTTGGGATGAGGAAGTATTTCCAAGTCCAAGACTATTCAGGAAATATGAAGGCAAGAGTGGCCATCTTCAATCTAAATGGAAGAGCATCTATATGGTGGGAACACCTTAGGAAAGTAAAGAGGATCAATGAAAGGAAGATTGTGTGGAAGCAGTTCAAGAAGTACTTCAAGGAAAAGTACCTTTCTGATAGGTACTATGATGGAAAAATCCAAGAGTTCGATGAGCTGAAATTGGGACAAATGTCTATGGAGGAATATGCAAACAGATTCTTAGAGCTGCTAAGGTATGTCAAATATATCAGGGATGATAAGGTGAAAATTCATCGTTTTCTAAGTGGATTTCCCCAGTCATATAAAGATAGAATTGAGTTTGATGAACCACGAACTCTAGAGGAGGCCATAAGAAAGGCCAAGTATTGTTATGATCAAAACACAAGCAAACCAGAATTCCATAAGGCATGGAAGCATAAGAAAAATGAAAAGTTTAACCAAAGGAAGAAGGGGTTCAAGCCTCCTCAATTCAAAAAGCATCCAAGGCAGCCACCAGAGGGTGTGACTAAGCCAACTAGAATGATGGGAGACAAGCCAAGAGAGCCTCTCCAATGTTGGGGATGTGGAGGGGATCACATGCTTAGAAACTGTCCACATCAGAATGGGAGTGAAATGCAAGTTCACAACATCCAAGAAGTTGAAACAGTGGGTCAAGTGGAAAGGACCATCCCTAGAATTTATGCAGCACTAAAGAACCGCCAAGTAGACCATCAGTCAACTGTGGTTGAAGTTGAAGGTAAGATTGCTAAGCAATCTATTTCTATTTTGATTGACCCTGGATCTACTCATGGTTATATCAGTCCTAAAGTTGTTGAAATTTGTGCTTTTAAGAAATCAAAGCATAGTAAATCATAGTTAGTTCAACTAGCCAATGGAACTAAGAGGAAAGTTAGTGAGATCGTGGAGAAATGTCCATTAGAAATGGGTAGACTGTCCACTTTTGCAAATCTGAATTTTTTGCCACTTGGTTCCTATGATATTCTCATTGGAATGGACTAGTTGGAAGCTCATAGAGTTAAACTTGATTGCTACAGCTTTGATTGTATTGATGAAGAAGGAAACCCAAGGGTTGTAAAGGTAATTCCAAAGGTAGTTTCTGTTAGGCAGATTTCAGCCATGCAGTTGAAGAAATTCTGCAGGAAAGGTTTCCAATTATATGCAGCCCATATTTTGGAGAAAACAGAAAATGAAATTTCCAAGTTGGACGACCATTCTGTTTTGCAAGAATTCAAGGATGTGTTTCCCGATGAAGTTCCAAGACTTCCTCCAAAGAGGGACACTGATTTTACAATCGATCTTGTTCCAGGAGCTGCTCCAGTTTCCAAAACACCTTTCCAGGGTTAGTACACCATAATTATTAGAGCTGAAAATGCAACTACAAGAGTTGTTGGAAAAGAAGTACATAAGGCCAAGTGTGTCTCCATGGGGAGCACCCGTACTTTTTGTGAAGAAAAAAGATGGAACGCTCAAAGTATGTATTGATTACAGGTAGTTGAACAAGGTCACAGTGAAGAACAAGTACCCCTTGCCTCCAATTGATGATCATTTTGATCAAATGAGAGGGGCAAAGGTGTTCTCAAAGATTGATTTGAGATCTGGTTATCATCAAGTGAGAATCAAAGAAGAAGACATTCACAAGACAAACTTTAGAACAAGGTATGGGCACTACAAGTTTGTGGTGGTGCCATTTGGTCTCACTAATGCACCAGCTACATTCATGTGTCTCATGAATAGTGTTTTCAGCAAATATTTGGACAAGTTTGTTCTTTTATTTCTAGATGACATTCTTATTTATTCCAAGAATGAAGAAGAGCACGAAGAACACTTGAGAATGGATTTGCAATTGCTAAGGGAGCATAAGTTGTATGCAAAGCTAAGCAAATGTGAATTTTATAAAAATAAAATTCATTATTTGGGTCACATTATCTTTAAGGAAGGAATATCGGTGGATCCCGAGAAGATTGAAGCCATCATGAATTGGTGAACTCCAAGAAATGTGACAGATGTGAGATCTTTTATGGGTCTTGTTGGTTACTACAGGAGGTTTATTAAAGGATTCTCCAAGGTTGCACACCCAATCACTTCTTTGCAAAAGAAGGGGATAATGTTTGAGTGGACACCGAGATGTGAAGAAAGCTTCCAGCTTTTGAAGAAGCCTCTCACAAGTGCTCCAATTCTAAAGATTGCAGATCTAGAAAAAGATTATGTGGTATGCACAGATGCATGTAAAGATGGACTTGGAGGAGTTCTTAAGCAAGATAACCATGTGGTATGCTACAAGTCAAGGAAGTCGAAAGAGCATGAGAAGAACTATGCTACTCATGACTTGGAGCTTGCATCCATAGTGCACGCTTTGAAAATGTGGAGGCACTGTTTAATGGGCAGAAAATTTGAACTAAGGACAAACCATTGTGGTCTGAAATATTTGTTTGAGCAGCCCACGTTAAATGCTAGGCATGCTAGATGGTTGGAATTTTTATGTGAGTTTGATTTTGAAATCAAACACATAAAAGGTAAAGAAAATAAGGTGGCTGATGCACTTAGCATAAAATTACATGGGATGCATGTAGCAGCCATTAGCACCTACCAATCAGATTTAAGGCAGTAGATTGCTAACTGTATTGTTGAAGATGAATTGTATGTGCAAATAAAGGACAAATTGCAGCAACATAATTTGGAAAAGAGGTATGAAGGTTACCATTTGGAAGGTGATGGACTTCTTGTTTATAAAAACAGAATTTACATTCCTAATGTGGAAGATTTGAGAAAGGTTGTTATGGAGGAAATTCATAAAATGTCATATTCCGGTCACCCAGGATACCAGAAAACGGTTGCTATAGCAAGAAAGCAATATTTTTGGTCGGGAATGAAAAAGGACATTGCTGAGTATATTTCTAAGTGTATGAAATGTTAGCAAGTAAAGATTGAACATCAACACCCAACAGGTATGTTGCAGCCTTTTCCAATTCCGGAATGGAAATGGGCTGTGATTTTTTATGAATATGGTTGTCATTAATGACAACACATTAATGACAAAGACTAAATTCGTACATGAAGACATGGCACAAGCATGGATACAAGTACAAATGCTGATATGGAAGACAATGGACAAAGGAGGATGATGACATGGCAAGAAGGACATTAGATGTGGGCCTTGGAGCCTTTGGAACACTTAATAAGCCAAATGACCCAGTCTATGGTCATTTGTGCCTTGATGAGCAATACTTGGTAATAAAGGTAATCAAATGATGTGGATGGCTTGAAAGACAAAAAGGACATGGCTAGGACATGACAAGTAGTGACCAAGCAAGCATGACAAGAAGCAAGAATGGACAAGATGGAAAAGCATGGACAAAGCAAGGATGATGAAAAGTATGACAAGTGGTGTTATGGAAGACAATGGAAAATGTGACAAAGGCCAAAGTGGTGACATGAAGGACATGATGACACGGACCAAGACAATGGACTAGGACAATGAAGGACTTGACAAGTGGCAAAGGTGACTAAGCATGATAAGTGGCAAAGGTGATTAGGCAAGCATGGAATATTTGAAGACATGGCTAAGTAAGGGTTGCTGCGGGCATTTTTTGAATGCTGCGGGCATTTTTTGAATGCTGCGGGCATTTTATTGAAGGCCTGCAGGCATTTTGAAGTAGCCTATTGCGGGCATATTTGATAACAGCTGCGTGCATTTTCCCAAGAGCCTGCAGGCATATTTTTTAAAAGGCTTGCGGGCATTTTACTCAAACCCATGCGGGCATTTTGAGACACCTCATGCGGGCATCCTAATGGCACATTGTGGGCATAAAAGACTGGAGCTGCAGGCATAAGTAACAGCCCTTGTGGGCATTTTAAAAGGCCCTTGCGGGCATGAGTTGATGGTCATTGCATGCATAAGTTAGAAGCTTATGTGGGCATCTTTAGTGACTAATGCGGGTATGCATGTGGGCATGTGGAAGGACCATTGCGGGCATTATGGAAGGATGACATGGCTTGATGGTGTGGCAACAAAAATCAAATAAATATATATATTTATATATGTTTTGAATGAGGATAACGTGGAAACAAAATAAAAAGATATATGAAATAAAAAAGGAAGACAAGTCGGCCTCACAAAAAATTCAAGGATAGAACAAGTATAAATAAAGAAGAAAAGTTTTATTTTGAAGGGGGTGCTTGTGTAGAAGATTTCGGATTGTGGAGTGAGCTCTGATTTCAGGCCTGAGGAGATGAGGATAGTACAGTGGTGAGCATAAGGAACATAATGAAGAATTTATTTTTATATCTTTGATTTATTTGGGCTTCACTGAGGTAGCAAAGGCAGATTGATGACAGCATAACTGAAGACATGTATGGGGGTAGAATAACATACTTGTGAATAGAATGATGGATGATGGTGTGTATGTGGACAATGTAAAGATATGAACAGAATGATAATGAACAACTGATGACAGGACACAGGACGGAATGTTGATGTGATTGTGGATGATATGAAAATTGATGTATGAAATTCAATGTGACAAATATGTACTTGTAAATACAAGCAGGGTCTTGTATATATTTTCTTAGGAGGATCTAAGAAAAGACCAAGCAGAGTCTTGGAATAGAAGTTGGTGCTTCTAATTCAGTTGTAGCTTACTGACCCCCCGGTTGTAGCCGATTGAAGAAAATACAAAAGATTACAAAACTATATCTTGTGTCTCTTGCAATGTGTTGATATTAATGTGTTTTGATTAATGAATGACATGTGATATAGTTTATTGATGATGATATTGATATAAGACTTGAAGAAAAAGTTGAAATCGTAATAAGTGCAAGCTCACTAATTCACCCCCCCCCCCTCTCAGTGAGCCATTATGTCTAACAATTTTCATGGATTTTATTACAGGTTTGGCAATGACAATGAGACAACACAATTCCATCATGGTTGTGGTGGATAAATTATCTAAGGCAACACACTTTATAACAATTGAATCCACGTATAAAACGGATGCAATTGCAAAAACATTTATGAAGGAAATTTTCAGGTTGCATGGTTTGCCTAAAGCAATAATTTCAGACAGGGCTACTAAGTTCCCTCAAATTTCTGGAAAACTCTTTTTGTTGATTTGGGTACGCAGTTGAACTTTAGTACCGCCTACCATCCACAAACAAATGGGAAAATAGAAAGGGTAAATCAGGTGCTTGAAGACATGCTACGCATGTATGTGATGGACAAACCATCCAAGTGGGAGGACCATCTACATTTGGTAGAGTTTGCATACAATAATGGGAAACAAGCATCATTGGGCATGAGTCCATTCGAAGCTTTGTATGGCAGGAGGTGTAGAACACCAGTTACTTGGGATAATCCAATTAACAGAATTGTACTTGGGCTAGAATTGCTTAAGGAAATGGAACAAGAGATTGTAAAGATTAGGCAAAATTTAAAGGCATCCCAAGATAGACAGAAAATTTATGCAAATAAGAACCGAGTGCATAGAGAGTTTCATGTTGGGGATCATGTTTACCTTAGAGTGAGGCCAAGGAAGAGTTCCTTTAATCTTGGAAGTTGTGCCAAGCTATCACCTAGATATTGTGGGACCTTTGAAGTGCTTGAGAGAATAGGGCCAATTTCATATAGAATTGCATTGCCTGCTAACACTAGAGATCATAATGTTTTTCATGTTTCTTTGCTTAAGAAATATGTACATGATCCTAACCATGTGATTGATTAGGGTGTGATTTAGGTGGAACCCGAGGGAGAGTTCCAAACCGAGCCACTATGCATCCTATACAGGAAAGTGACATTGCTATGGAACCGAGCCATTGAATAGGTAAAGGTGCAAGAGAAGCACTTCGGTCTCGATGAGGCTATGTGGGAGTTGGAGGATGCCATGAGAGAGGCATATCCATGTTTGTTCCAATTTTGAGAAAACACCGAGGACAATGTTATTCCAAGGGGAAGGGGATTGTAATACCCCTAGTTTTGACTCGGAATGTATTTATCCAAAATTATGTAAATGATGTAAATATACTAGTGCGTAGCTCAAGGCCAAGGCCCGACTAGTGAATGTTTAGGCATGTATGATGTTTATATTTCATTTGGATTGTTTAGTTGGCTTTTATGTTGATTTAGAATATTATGTGCATAACTAATAAAATGGTCCAACAATGGTTGTGTAAAGAGCACCAAAGGGGCTATGATTCCACCAAAGGGGAAGAGGAAAGGGGGCCCATGGGTGACTAAATCCTTGATGCCAAGTGTCAACCCTAGAAATCACACCTAAATTCTGTCATGTGATGAGAATAAGCCAATTATCTCCTTTTTTTACCAATTTCCAAATCATTAATGCATGTGTGTGGTTGGTGGGAAAAGTCACCTCATGTAGTTATTGTAGCATGGGACTGACTGCACTTTTGTGACAGTTCTGTCATGACAGAAGTCAATCTGCAGCTGCCAGGAGTCCTTTATTCTACTTCCAGAAGTTATGTCAATTGTCTTTTCACCATTTTCTCATATCCTTTGGATTCAACCCTCATTTCTCTCATTCTTTCAGGCAAGTTTAGAAGATGCAGAGCTCTCCATTGTTGTCCAGGAACTTATCATGTTGTTTTGAACCCATAAATTCAAATTTGGAGACCATGTTGCAGATTGGGAAGTGGGTATTTTGGATGTAGGTGAGCAGAGAGGTTGGGAAAGCTAGGAACCCTTACCCTTGAGTTATGTTGCTCGTAGGTGCTTGAGAAGCCACAGATTGAGGCTGCAGGTGGTTCTATAGCATCCAATACCAGGTTGGACTTATTCTATGCACACACTGGAAGCACCTAGCAAGATGGATCGCCCAAGAGAACTGTGGATCGGTGAAGGGGATGTCTGAGCTAGAAGGGTGTTGTGTGGGGTAGGTATTGTGGAAGCCAAGGCTGTGAGGGTTGAGTGAGACCCCTGTAGAGCTCTGTATGAGAATTTGGCTAAGCAGAGAGAACATAATGGGTTGTGGGATGAGAGAGAGAATCCTGGAGGTGTTTTCCTTCGCCCTGGTGGCCTCATAGCCCAGCTTGGGGATGGCCTCCCAACAGAAAGAGTATATGCTGGAAGGAGTGCCTATGGTTGGGTGGAAAAACGCTCTTACACAGCCAATTGCTTGGATCTGCGTTGGATAAAGATAATTATTCTTATGCATTTGATTCTGAAATGTTTTATTTCATGCCTGTAATGCTTATGTTTGTATTTGCTTGCTAGATGTGTGTGGATAGATTTTTAATTCCGTTGTGCATGTTTATTTGCATTCTGCACACATTATGTTTGTTTAAATTCGTATTATGGATCTAGTGCGAAATTTGATAGCCCAGATTTGGCCAACGTCCCCTCCCGATGGTCGGATTGGGTGAGGAAGACGTTACAATGCCTTCTAGCCTTTAGGTTGGAGACTCTGATGACGTAGGAAAATTAGAGGCCATATCTCTAAATATTTGGGCTTGACTTTCCAAGAAAGTTGAAGAAGAAATAGGAATGTGAGAAGGATCATTGTGAGAACTGTTTTCTTCATGATTGGACAATTCAAGTGGCAACAAGAAATTAGGGACATTTCTTAAATGAGTATCTATCGATAAAGGATTAAATTTCTCAAGAGAAAACGATTCTTGAAAGATAGCAAGATTGTTCAATGAAAATTATGCTTTGGGGGCACCATTAATTAAAGCGTCCTCTTGCCAACTCCTAAGGGTGCTAATAGTGTTTTTCCTTACAAGATTATCTTCTAGGGGTTGAAGAGGTAAATGATCAAGGGCATCTGAAAAATAGGAAGAATTAATGTCAGAAATAGGTGCCTCTTCATTATTTGTTTCCCACGGGAGAATGTGAGGAAGCCCTTCCCTCTCTTGTTCTGATTTATTATTGATTAATGCAATAAATTCCCTTACAGTCCTAGGTCTACACCTGCCTAGCCTTATATTTTCTAATTCATTATCAACTCCAAGTGTTTGATTTTCATTATTAGGCTTCTGATTTTGAAGTTGACTACTATTTGCTTCACTTCTCATATTACGAATCTCTTCAAAAACTTCACTTGGATGCATTTCAAGGTTGATTCTCCTAGCGAGTTCAATTATCCCCTCCTCCTCCTCAAAAGAATCAATGTCTCCCATAACCATAAACACATTTTCTGATTCAAACAAATCCCAAATAGTATCATCATTTTTAACCATCACAGCCTTTGCGGAATTCAAAATATCGTCACCATACATATTATTTATCCCATCTTCAAATGTTTCTAAGTGTTTGTCAATGAAAGGCTCTCTATTGATTCTAACTAAGGCACCATCTGAGTTGGGAACACAAATATAGGATAAATCCATCATGAGGTATCCAACTAAACCAGCTGCCCACTTCCTAGAGAGTAGCATACCATAAGCTGGGGGCAAGTCGATTACAACAACATCCATCATGGTGGAAATGTTTGAGCATGCAAAAAGATCATCCCTCGGGTTTTTAATCAAACCATAGGATTGTACACATCTCGAATCAATGCCACAAATGTTTCCATAAGGTCTGGTGACCTCTAAACCCATTTCCTTCATAACATGTAAAGGCATAACATTCATGGCGGCTACAGAATCTGTTGTGAAGGAGCATATCCTGAATGTGCAAGGTAAGATAGAAGGGAGGGTGACCACCATTTTTACGTTCATAAATAGCAGACTGAATGTGTATCGAAGGATCATTTTCAACCTTCCTAATCACATTCCCACTAAGACTCTAGATATGAAAAGATTCATAGGCAACTTCAGAGTCATTCTTGTGACGAATGCCTCCAAAAAATTCTTCTACTTGGCTTCTTACTGATGGGACTTTCATTAGCTCAGTGACAGGAATGTTACACATGATTTTGCTTAAATCCTTCTTCATATCAATGTTGAGATTGTAATAACCAAGGATAAAAAATTTCTTCTTCTTTGCAGTGTCCCTTTTTAATAAATTTGGTAAAATTGGAAAAATTGCAAATTTTGGCCAAATCGACCCTTAGACTAGTATTGACCCAAATGCCTCCAAATGCTTCCAAATTGGTTCTAAATGTGTTTGGAAGGTATTAAGACATAAAATTGTGATTGATGGATTCTTGTACACTCTCAAAATACTTATGCAACATTCAATTACAATCAGGGAAAGATAGGGAAATTTACTAGTCAAATCGAGGTTCAAATCCCCCAAGGGTAGTGGTCAAAGATGGATCTCCAAATGTTGTACGACCTTCCCAAATTTCAGAACAGGGACATATTAATGTTAAAGGACTTCAATGGTCTCCCAAATACATCATCAATCAGTTTCTAAAGGCTTCTTCAACTCCCATAAATTAGAGGTTTGTGGACATGTCTTCACATAGGGGGGAATGCTGGTAAACTTCACCACTCGCTATGAAATTCGAGATTTATGTTCCAAAATCTTATGTAATGTATATGAAACTTATTCTAGACATTAATGACCATCCATACATCATAAAAATCACATAGATGAACTGATACAAGTCGAAATAGAGCAACTCCAAGCTTTCATAACAAGATGTAGGGAAAATGGCACCATTTATGCATTGTTTGGTATTTTTACATAGTTCCACTTGGTATTTCGACCTAAGAGTCTTCTAAGAATTAAATACAGAGTATATATATCATAATAAAAATAAATGGGGCCACAATATCTCCCCCAAAGAGAACAACATCTCACCAAGTGCACCCTTCCTCCAAGAGCCAAAATATGAAAAGAAAAGTGAGAAAGGTGTGGAAGCAAGTTGAGGATGAGAATGTCACAAGATTCCCTATAGCTTCTACCTGCAACAAATGACTCCATTGTAGCTTCAAATGAAAGGTCTGAATGGACTCTCCAATTTCCAATTAGGATGGGAATCTTTCACCCTCGAAATTGGTACTAAGGCAAGTAGAGTAAACACTCCACAAGCATGGACAAGCTATGCTCTCCAATATGCAAAATGATAAATGATCAAAAGCTGGTCTCCTTCTTTGTTCTTGAATTTTATAAAATTCCAAAGGCTTTCTTAACTTGAATTCCCTCCATGAGCTTCATGCCAACTCGAGTTGGGAAGAGATTCCAATGTGTGCCACTTGTCCCTCCATTCCTTGCTTCCTCCTTCACTCAATTCGAATGGGTGACCCTTGGGCTACCCTAACTCCCTAGTGCACCCTCTTGGAGGCTATTTTTATCCCTGACATGTCATATATGTCATATTTCAGCAATCAGGTCTAATTTGTGTCATAGGTGTCATAGCATCTTCATCATTGTTGTCATAGAAGCTAGGGAATCTAGCCCAAGTGTCTCAACTTCTCTCAAATGCCTCTTCCTCTTACATGGGAGATACTCTTCCACTCCAATTCGACCTTCATTGAGTCATTCCAAGTATATTTACCTTCCAACTCCCCTAAGAATGTGGAGTCCACCTAGGATTCGAATAGGTGAGAGTGGAATGCCATGTGGCATGGGGAATCTTGCTTAAATGGGCCCCACATATCCCATGTTCCCTCATGACCAAGTGCCACCTTATTTTCCTATCTTATTTATTTATTTATTCCCCATTTAATATATTTGGTCAAGCTAATGTCCATTTGGGGTTTTATAGTTCCCTTATTCCAAATCTAATGTTTCCACCCCAACCTATGAAACTAGTAGATTGGTGGAATTTTCTCTTTTTGAAATTTATTTGAATGGGGACATTACATTCCTCCCCACCCAAGATTGCTTGCCCTCAAGCAATTCCAAATTAGGATGCTACAAAATTTGTTCCTCCTCCCATGTGGCATCCTCACTTGGAAAATCTTTCCATTGTACCAAATACTCCCTTATGGTTCTGCTCCTCAATTTCCTTTCTCTTGTCTTCAAAAAATTTTCTAGAATAAGTATGAGTTGTCCTTCATCATCTAATGGAGGGGGGTTTCTAAAACAGATATTTGTTGACCAATATCCTTCTTAAGGCATGAAACGTGAAATACATTGTGGATTTTTCTTCCTTCTGGAAGTTCCAACTCATAAGCCACCTCCCCAATTTTTCGAACTACCTTATATGGACCATAATATCGTGGTTTGAGCTTATATGATCCTTTAACTTTCAAGGATGTTTGTTTATATGGTTGTAGCCTCAAATAGACCAAATCATTCACTTGAAAATTTCTTTCCACCCTATGTTGATCCACATACTGTTTTTGTTGATTTTGGGCAACCTGCAAATTGTCTTTTAGAAGTTTCAAAATCTCCCGACTTTCCTCCACCAAATCCTTGGATTTTGGGGCTCTACTATCACCAAAGATGTGCTCAACAAATGTGAGTGCTTCATAACCATAAAGTGATTTGAAAGGAGACATGCCAATGGACATATGGAAATTAGTGTTGTAGCAAAACTCACCCAAGTGTAGCCATTTCACCCATGTTTTCTGCTGCTCACCAACATAGTTCCTCAAGTACCCCTCCAACCATTGATTTGTTGGTTGTGGAGTCAGATCTTCTAGTCTCATAGATGATATTGTATCAACCGTGTTTGTACCCCAGTTCTATATGATATGTAGGTGGACTGTACACTCACCCCAGCGGGGGGGTGTGGGGGGGCATCGCCCCCCCACGAGGTTCCAGGGGGGACCATCCCCCTTGGCTGAGGGGTCCGGGGGCAACGCCCCCGAAGAAAATTTTTGGGGCTGTTTTCGCCAGCTGTTTTGCGGGCCCATGGTTTTGGGTATCCCGTGGTATTTTCCCATTGTATTTCCCTTATAAAAGAAAGACATTGTAATACGGCTAGGGTTGTTGATGTATTAGGTTTTATGCATTGTAAAGATCTTTGAGATCAAGAGAGAGACTGTAATACAGAGAAGAGGAAGTGCAGCGGTTGTGCTGCAGGTTGTATCCCTTCGACTTGCTGGACGGTAATAATAATAAGGACTGGCAAATTCAGTGTGGACATATCCCAAGTTGGGTGAACCACGATATATCTGTGTCTCTCTTGTAATGTGTATGTGTGATTATATTTGCATTTCTGTTTATTGTTATTGCTCTGCGACCTGTTTTTATAACATGATTCACTCTCTCTGTTTGGCCATCAGTTTGAGGATGATAGCATATGCTTGGAGTCAATTGAGTGCCCACCAACTTGAAAAGTTCTTTCCAAAAGGCACTCATAAATCTGCTATCTCTATCACTCACAATGTTCTTGGGAAGTCCATGCAATCTGAAAAATTCTTTAAAGAATCTATCAACCACTTGTGCAGCAGTAAAAGATGATGTAACAACAAATAAATGAGCAAATTTGGTGAGTCTATCCACCACAACATAAATGCAATCCTTACCCAAAGCCTTGGGCAAACCTGTGATGAAATACATGGAGACACTTTCCCATTTTTGTTGTGGAATGGGCAATGGTTGCAATAGACCAGCAGGATGTATATGTTCAGATTTTTTTTGCTGACATAACTTTCTTTCATTCACATATTTTAGAACATCTTCTTTCATCCCTTTCCAAAAGAACCTTTCCCTTAATTGCCTATATGTTTTGAAAAAACCAGGATGGCCTGCTAAAGGAGAATCATGAGCTTCCTTCAAAATATTATGCTTGAGATTCAAACCATGAACCAAGTATATTTTATCCTTGTAGTATATTATACCATCCAAAATATTGTACCTATCATCACCTTTGACCCCATCTAGCACATCACAAGCAAAACTATCTTTGGCATATTCAACTATTAGCATATTTTTCCAATCTTTTGAAACGTCCATAAGAGAAAATGATGGTCTTCTAGATAATGCATCTGCTACAATATTATTCTTCCCCTTAACATATTCAATGTCAAAATCAAAATCTTGGACTTTTCTTACCCACTTTTGTTGCCTTTCATTGAGGTCCTTTTGTGTGAGAAAATGCTTCAAACTGTTATGATCAGTTTTGACTACAAACTTGTTTCCCACCAAGTATTGTCTAAACTTGGCCAAGGAATGCATGATGGCTAAATTTATTTTTCATAAATGGGGTATCTCTTCTCATGTGGCTGCAAATTTCTGCTCTAAAAAACTATGGGGTGTTGATTCTACTTTAAGACCGCCCCTATCCCTTCTCCTGATGCATCACATTCCAAGACAAATGGTTTAGAAAAATCAGGTAATGCAAGTACTGGAAACTACTCATTACCTCTTTCATTCTTTGGAAATCCTTTTTGGCCTCTTCATCCCATTTGAAAGCATCTTTCTTTGTCAAATATGTAAGTGGAGCAGTCAATTTGGAAAACCTCTTCACAAACTTTCTATAGTAAGTGCATATTCCAATGAAGCCTCTCAATGCTGTGATGTTTTTGGGTGATGACCATTCAAGAATAACTCTTATTTTTTTCCAAGTGCACCTTCACTCTATCTTTCCCAATGATGTTCCCAATATATAAAACTTCTTTCAACCCAAATTCACACTTGGAAAACTTAGCAAACAAAGATTGTTCATGCAAAATTTTCAAGACAACTTCTAGATGGTGCAAGTGATCCTCCCATGTTTTACTATAAATCAAAATGTCATCAAAGAAAACCAAAACAAACTTACGGAGCTGCTTGCTAAATATTTGATTCATGCATGACTGAAATGTGGCTGGAGCATTTGTCAAACCAAAAGGCATGACTCAAAATGGCCATAGTGACATCTGAAAGTTGTTTTTTGTACATCCTCCTCCTTCATTCGAATTTGATGGTAACCAAATCTAAGATCAATTTTTGAGAAGAATTTTGCTCCATGTAGCTCATCCATGAGCTCATCTATTCTTGGGATGGGATATCTATTCTTGATTGTCTTCTTTTTTAGAGCTCTAAAATCAATACACATTCTCAAGGTCCCATCTTTTTTCTTTGCCAAAACAACTAAAGAAGCATAGGGACTAGAGCTTGGTCTAATCAGTCCCAATTCCAAGAGCTCTTGAATAGCCTTTTGAATCTCCTCTCTGGAAATTTTGGGATGTCTATATGGTGGGATTTGTATAGGTGAAGTTCCCACCTCCAAAACAATGTTGTGCTCAAATCCTCTATCAGGTGGCCTTCCAGGAGGGAGGTCTCCAAAAACCTTTTCATATTTGTGTAGTAGCTTCCTTATCTCTTTTGGATGTTTTGAAATATTTATTTTTGGTTTGGGTGAAGTGATGCAACATTCAGCATCCCATTCAATATCTCCATGCCTCAATGTGGACCTCATGCTATGGGAGGACACTACTTGATTCAGATAGGTGTGCATTCCTCTCACAACCCTTTGTTTTCCTTCTGAATCTTTGAATCTCATTTCAGGAATTTGATAGTTCAATGTATGTTCCCCTATAGAGTACATCCATTGCACTCCCAATACCACATTAGTATCAGTAACATCAACCACATAAAAGCTATCAAAAAAAGTGTAATTACCTATGGTGAGTTGTAGCTTTGGAATCCATGTTTTGCACTCTATAGTATTGTGACCTGGAATGATGACTGTGAAGCCATCGAATGGTTCAGTAGGTAGCTTTCTCCTCTCCACCATGGTTGCATCAATGAAGTTATGTGTGGATCATCCATCTACCAATACCAAAACCCATATCCCTCGTCTTGGTCTGAAATATGTCCTTCCTCCATACCCCCTTCATACTCATCATTATCAGAAAATACTTCAATGTATTATGCTTTCCCCTTAGCACATTTATGCCCTAGTACCCATAGTTGGAAGCATGTGTAACATAGTTTCTTTCTTCTGAGTTCTTCCTTGTTTGGTCCCTCTTTATTATCCTTTCCAAATGCATCCTTTTGCCATGGCTTCTTTTCAAATCTGAATTTAGAAGGAAAGTTGGGCTTGGGAGGAAACCTTGTCCTAGGTAGCACATTTTGCATATCTCTTGCCAAGTTCATGGCATCTTTCAATGAAGTAGGTTTGTGGGCCTTAACTAAACCCTTCAAAGGTTCATACAAACCTTCAGTAAAGAGAAATACTAATCTGACCATAGATATATCAGCCACCTTAACTGATATTTTTTGGAATTCCAACATGTACTCAGCAGGGGTTCCAACTTGCTACAATTGGGCTAGTTCTTTGAAAGGCATTTTTGGGTCGTTTTACTAAAATCTTTCCAATACCCTGTAAACAAATTCTTCATATGTTTTAACCTGATCATGTCCCAAAGTTTTAATTCCATGGAACCGCCAATCATTGGCTTCCCCTTCGAGATGCAAAATAACCACTTTTAGAGCATCCTCTTCAACCATTGGATTCAGCTAAAAATACACATCTAGTTTTTGTACCCAAGTATTTGCAGAACTTTGAGATGGGCCATAAAAAGTAGGAAGGGGCATTTTACCTATGGCATAATTCAATTCTTTATTCTGAAAAGGAGTACTATTACCTTCCCTCATTCTGAGTTTGTTTGAGACAGTAAAGTATTGATCAAATGGTAGAGTCCTTCTACAATCTTCACTCAACTTTTTCCATTCTGTTATAACTTCTTGCATATCATATTGGGTGTTAGGTTATTCTTGTTGAATATAGTTGTCATTGATGACACATCATTAATGACAAAGGAAGTCAAATATTGATGAAATGGACAAAGAAGGACATTGGATATGGGCATTGGAACTATTGGAACACCTAATGAGCCAAATGACCCATACTGTGGTCATTTGTTGAAGATAATATGGGATGATATGGCTTATGTGTTGACATGATGATAAAGCCCTTGAAGATGTCTTGAAACCTATATGTTGGTTATTGAAGATGTCTTTGGTTTGTTTATGGACAAATGGTGACATCATGACAAGACTGAACATAGAGGACAAAGACAAGTGGCACAAAAGACAAGAGTATTGACAAAGAAGATAAGCAAGCTTGATGAAATGGACCAAGATGACAAAGCATGACAAGTGTTGTTATGAAGATGGTGACATGGCAATGAACAAGAAGCATGACATACCAAGGAGGACATGACATACAAAGGTAAGCAAACAAGACAAAGCAAAAATGACATGGTGGACAAAGAAGATGGCTGCGGGCATTTATGTTGACCCCATTATGGGCATTTGCTGAACACATACATGCGGACATTCTCAATGAAGGATGCAGGAATCTTTGATGGATGATAAGGACATGAGAAATGGAAACCATGTGGGCATGAATACCACATGGAAAAAGATATATTTATATATATTTAATGAGAAAAATATGGAAACAAAAATATATTTGATTTAATTGAAATAAAAATATATATAAAAGGCTGATTTAAAATTATAAAAATAGAAAGTTGGCTCAGCTTGAAAAGTTTGTCTTATATATATATATATATTATGTCGGCTCAAAAAAAAAAAAAAGACCTATATAAATACCCTTGTAATACTTCACTTTCAGCCAAAAAATTTTGATGAAACAGAGCTCTGATTTTTTTGGACTATCAGGCGAATTTCGCGGGTATTGTAGCAGCTACAGTGAACAAATTTTTTTCTTCTTTTTATCTCTAATTTGGATCTGATCTGAGGCAGCAGCAGTTGAAAAGTTGAAGACTCTTTTCCTTTTTATTTTTAGGTAATTCAGGCAGCAAAAAGATAGTCCATCCCTCAAGCAAATTCGGCCAGCATGAAGAAGTTTTTTTTAGCAGCAACAAATATTTAATTATCTGAATATTGATTGAAGTTTGATAGGCTTGAAGGGTATCTGTGTTACCATTGATTAAATTGCTGCTAGGGCATCCAAGAACACCTTTTCTTGCACAGGTAAACCCAACATCACCTTCTTGAAAACTTGTAATCTTGTGCACAAGCTTGTGACAGTAGCTTACAGCAGAAGGTTGAAGAGAAAGTGTGGAAGCTCTGAAGTATGGATGACAGTACATTGATGGAGTAAATGATGGTATTGTGATCAAGCCTAGCTTGCTAACATGGTCTTTGTGAACAATAGGACTATGATATGCTAGATGACAAGTTGGACTGACTTGGAAAGTTGACAATGGCTTAGACAATGGCCTAGACAGTGATATCTTAAAATGGATGATGTGTTTTGACAACATCCTGATGTGAAAGCAGTTGGACACAGACTTGAAAGTGAAGTTGTTGTCTTACAGTGGCATGTATCCTTCCATATACAATTGACTGGGTAGTTGGTTTTTATAGTGATGAAAGCATTTGGTCAAGCATTCATTGAAGTGAACAAAGCAGTTTTGATAGTGTGATTTGACAGTGACTTGACATGAAAGCCAACAGGTCAATGGTGACAGTAACAGCATCCTGATTCTTAATGTGACAGCTTTGATGACAGTGATGTATGCAAGTCAATGACAGTGTCACAGTGAACACATGTGCATGACAGTGATGAATTATATGCTAAATGAAGAATACACAGTAATATGCATGCTCAATTTATACAGTGATGATACTTAGTGATGGTAGTGGTTTGGGTTGATGGAAGTTGACAAATTGACAGAGATGATCAAATTGATGACAAGACAAAGATCATGACAAGACAGTGACAACTACAGTAAATAGATTGGCATGACAGAGATTGATATGTGATGTGACAATTGTGTATTTAATACAAGCAGGGTCTTGTAGTCATTTTTCTTAGTAGGATCTAAGAAAAAGACCAAGCAGTGTCTTGGTTTGGGAGTTGGTGCTTCTATATCAGTAGGTGTTGATTGACCTCACGGTTGTAGCCGTTGAACTAATACAAAAGATTACAATTATATCTTGTGTCACTTGCAATGTGTTGGTGATAATTTGATTTACTTGACATGTGCTTAGATGATATATGATATTGAAGTTAATATGTGAATGATGATATAAGATTGTGTTTGAAGGTGAAATTGAATAAAGTGTAAGCTCACTAATTCATCCCCCCCCCCTCTCAGTGAGCCATTGTGTCTAACACTTCTTTGGCCTCAAGAAATTTAGGTGTAGTAGTCCTTGTTGAACTCTGAAATTCATGAGGTCGATTATTGTTAGGATATTCCTATACTCCATCATAGTCCTACCAGCATTTTCATTATTTGCATTTCCATTTCTACATGCAGCATGCAATTGCATGCATCCCAGTCATCAGTCCCAGCACCTAGCCCTCAGTTAGCTAGCCCCGGGAGCTTCTCTCAGATCAGTTTTTAGCCCTCCTAGAGCTTAGTGCGCCCTTCTTCCTTGTTTTTAGGAAGCCACTCGTCCTCTCTCACCTACCACTCAGTTGCACTTCAGTTATCTTTAGTTCCTTCCTTGATATAAGGAAAGACTGACTCTCAACTGACTGTATCACTCTGATGGACCTCCAGTGAGACTAGACTGCCCATTCTGACTCCAGTTAGCTCCTCATGCACCCTCCACTAAGCCTCCTTCATTCAGTTAGTGCCAGTTACACCTACCACACTCAGTTAGACTCAGTTTGACTGATGGTTGACAGTTACTTAAGCATTGATGACTCCACTGATGATGATGAAGACTTCTAGTTGTGCTCCAATGACACTCCAGTGATCTTTTGATCACTCCATGAAAGCTAATTCGAATTTCCACCTTGGAATTCGAATCCTCATGCATTTGTATTATTTATTTGTCCATTTGTGATTAATGAATTAGTGTGTGTGAAGTTATTTTGCTTCTATCTGAGTTCTACTGCAATATTATTCTGTTGCTCTTTTACTGCATTATTCACTCTTAATCTTATTCCTAAATTTTTTCATTGTGAGGTATAAATCAACTCTTAGATCTACTGTGAGGATTTTCACAATTATGAGGTCCTGTCTTTGAGAAAATATTTTCACCCATTGCCTTCTTTTCCTCGAAAGAAGAACTACTACTGCCTCTTATTTCCCCTTTGCTTCCAAGTTGACTAGCCAACAATTCAAACCCTTTCATTATCTGTTTTGTCATGTCTTCAAAGAATAGTTTCATGAATTTCCTAAACTCCTCATTCTCCTCTGAGGTTCCATTCTCATCCCTAGCCATAGTTTCAACAAAATGCTCTTCTTCTCCTACTACTTCCTCTTCAACAAAAGTGCTTTTAGTTTCAATTCCTAAGGGTGGTCCCTAACTTATTGTCCTCATTAATGGTCAACCACATCAGGTGCAAGGACCATGCTCTGATACCACTTGCAGTGTCCCTTTTTAAAAAAATTGGTAAAATTGGAAAAATTGCAAATTTTGGCCAAATCGACCCTTAGACTAGTATTGACCCAAATGCCTCCAAATTCTTCCAAATTGGTTCTGAATGTGTTTGGAAGGTATTAAAACATAAAATTGTGACTGATGGATTCTTGGACACTCTCAAAATACTTCTGCAACATTCAATTACAATCAAGGAAAGATAGGGCAATTTACTAGTCAAATCGAGGTTCAAATCCCCCAAGGGTAGTGGTCAAAGATGGATCTCCAAATCTTGTACGAACTTCCCAAATTTCAGAATAGAGACATGGTACTGTTAAAGGATTTCAATGGTCTCCCAAATAATTCATCAATTAGTTTCTAAAGGCTTCTGCAACTTCCATAAATCAGAGGTTTGTGGACATGTCTTCACATAGGGGGAAATGCTAGTAAACTTCACCACTTGCTATGAAATTCGAGATTTATGTTCCAAAGGCTTATGAAATGTATATGAAACTTCTTCTAGACATTAATGACCATCCATACATCATAAAAATCACAGATATGAACTGATATAGGTCGAAATAGAGCAACTTCAAGCTTTCATAACAAGATGTAGGGAAAATGGCACCATTTATGCATTGTTTGGTATTTTTACATAGTTCCACTTGGTATTTAGACCTAAGATTCTTCTGAGCATTAAATACAGAGTATATATATCAGAATACAAATAAATTGGGCCACAAGAGCTCCCCAAAAGAGAATAACATCTCACCAAGTGCGCCCTTCCTCCAAGAGCCAAAATATGAAGAGAAAAGTGAGAAAGGTGTGGAAGCAAGTTGAGGATGAGAATGTCACGAGCTGCCCTGTAGCTTCAACCTGTAACAAATGACTCTATTTTAGATCCAAATGAAAGGTCTGAATGGCCTCTCCAATTTTCAATTAGGATGGGAATCTTTCACCCTTGAAATTGGTACTAAGGCAAGTAGAGTAAACACTCCACAAGCATGGACAAGCTATGCTCTCCAATATGCAAAATGATAAATGATCAAAAGCTGGTCTCCTTCTTTGTTCTTGACTTTTATAAAATTCAAAAGGATTCCTTAAATTGAATTCTCTCCATGAGCTTCATGCCAACTTGAATTGGGAAGAGATTCCAATGTGTGCCACTTGTCCCTCCATTCCTAACTTCCTTTTACACTCAATTCGAATGGGTGACTCTTTGGCTTCCCTAACTCCCTAGTGTGCCCTCTTGGAGGCTATTTTTATCCCTGAAATGTCATATATGCCAGATGTCAGGAATCAAGTCCGATTTGTGTCATAGGTGTCATACCATCTTCATCATTGTTGTCATAGAAGCTAGGGAATCTAGCCCAAGTGTCTCAACTTCTCTCAGATGCCTTTTCCTCTTCCATGGGAGTTACTCTTCCACTCCAATTCGACCTTCATTAAGTCATTCCAAGTATATTGACCTTCCAAATCCCCCAAGAATGTGGACTCCACCTAGGATTCGAATGGGTGAGAGTGGAATTCCATGTGGCATGGGGAATCTTGCTTAAATGGGACCCACATCTCCCATGTGCCCTCATGACCAAGTGTTGTTACACCCAAAATCTTGCCATCATGAGACCTATGTAACTTCAGTGCCTAAATCCCTGAAGTCCCATGATCAAGCTAGTCATTTAGAGTAAGTTGATGTCCTTTATCCACACTCCTAATTAGGTCAGCACAGGTTGTCATTAGGCAAAGTGCGCCGGCTCAGGTTGCCTTCATGCAGCATGCACCGGAGTTAGTTTTATGGGATAAAGGTAGCTTTCGAGCGAATTCTAGAAGTTGGATGAGGTGTATCTCTATCCCTAACTCCTAGGTGAGCTGGCCTTCGGTTCCCTAACCTAAAGGGAGGATCCCTTAACCCTCTCCCCATGATCCTCAACCTACTCTATCCACTTGGTCCTATAAATACAAGAGCCCTTCCCATTCCAAAGGGAGGAAGTCTATGGTACTCTTATGCTGGTGAAATTAGCCCAGTAGTTCAACACCCTAGTCTTGGAGGCACCTACTTCTCTCTAGGAGCTTTGGTTTAGGTTGTTGGAAAGAGGTTGCGATGTTGGGGCATCGGTTGTAATCCTCGCTTCTATTGTATCTCCCACTTTTTATACAGTAATATAAACGCTTTCCATAAATGTTATTGTGTTAATGATATTTATAGTTTACCTCCTCAACTGTTTACTTAGACTAGTTAGTGTTTAGGCATGTTTTACTACTCGCATCGTTCCTATGTGTTTTGACAGGTCTTACAGCCATAGATTTGACGACTGCGGAACTCAAAAAAACCACGAGGAGAAAGATCTACGAATCTGAGGTAAGATGCTTAATTACTCGATCTCTAGCTAGATCTAGGAGAGTGGTTTCATATTTTGTCTCATTTGTTCTAGACTTGCATTAAGCTAGAGAGATCACGCCTTAAGTCCGCTTTTGGTAGATTGTCTGATAACAAATTTGGCGACCATAATTGGGAAACGTACGTTGATTTAAGTTTTCAAGTTGAATGTCACATTCTTTCATTTCTTTGCAAGCCATTTCTTTTTCCTCCTGAGCCTCTTTCACCATCATATCTTCTCATTGAAGGGTCTGTTAGCTTTCTCTGAGTATGTAGGTTTAATTATCAAACCATTTCATTGCTCATCCTTGGAGATCCTTTTTATTTTTTCTTTGGGAATTCGCCCGGCGCACCTGGGCAATGTAACTAGAGCGTCGTCCTTTCACAAGCGCTTTTTGCATTTCTGTGTTCTGCGCCACCAACGCTAAAGTCCTATTTGCATCTTGCACTGCTAGCTCTAAAACCCTACACATCATCTACGCCGGGTGCTCTGTGCATGATCGCAGCCTGCGCCGAGCAGTCAATCCTAGGGTTTGAGTGACCCCTTGTAATACCCCAATTTTGACCCTTATGAAATATTGGCTTTTAATGTAAATATTGTATACATGCGATGTATGTTTCCCTAGCATGGAGCTCAAGGCCAAGGCCCCGCTAATGTATGTTCGGATTTTATTTAGAATGGACAAGCATTTGATATTTTGTTACCCATGTGATATTAAGCCATGCAATATTATAAATGATGTAAATATTTGATATTGCAATAAAATACTAAAACTAGCTATAGGAGCAACGAATGAGAAGGGGGCATGTGTATTCCACTAGAGAGTGGTGAGGGGGTTGTGGGGATGAACCATATGCTGCCAAATGTCATTGTGAGAACCCAATTGACTTTACTTGTTGACATTTAATTATGTTGTAAAGAAGTTGTTGAAGAATTCAGTCCATGGCTTCAATGGAGCATGGGCAGCCCAGAAATTCGTATGGCAGAGTATGGGCTCTGTTTTCTTGTACCACAAGACACTCTACCTCATGGGAATTGTTCCTTCCTCATTCCCATTCCATTGTTGAACATCCAAGCATCAACTTTCATCCATCACGAATTCCCAGCAGTGAGAAAAACCAGAAATCGCAACTTTGCAAGAACCCATGTTTTGAAGAGCCATAAACGTCCAGAATTTGATATTGACAGTGAAATCCAATGGGGGATCCATAACTATGAACCTTGGGGCAAATTTGAGAGTATTAGATACCCCGAAATCCATTGGAAAACCCAGTTTTTACAGCCCAGAATACCAGTGACGGGATTGAGTTATTTGATGACAGAGTTGTGAGAAATCCAAGTGTGAATGACTGAGCAGAGGCTGGGTTTGCTTGATAAACCCAGTGAAGGCTAGAATCTCAAGGAATTAGCAGCTGGACCTTTCTATGCCCATCCTGAAGAGCACTAGAGGGAAGGGATGCCTTAGGGACTGTGCAGCAGAGAAAGGGACCTTCCTTGTGTTGGATGGGTAGGTAATGTGGGTGCCTTAACTGTTGAATTATCTTGAGATGCATGTAGCTCTGTGGATGAACTCACTGGCTTAGCATTGCCCTCCTTTGTCTTTTGTATGCTTGATAAACCCAACTGTGTGTTGGCTTAGCATAGTTGTTGAGTGAAACCATGGCTGTGAGTGAGCCTAGTTAGTTCCTCCTTAGTGGATACACAACCCAGCTCGGGGGTGACCTCTCAGCTGAAAGAATATAGGCTGGACAGAGATCTATGGTTGGGTGGAATGTTGCTCTTACATAGACAGTTGTTTGGACAGCTTAAGCTCAAAGATAAGTGTTCTCTGTGTTTAAATTATATGCAATCTGTGTTTTGCAATGTATTAATTCTTAATGATAATTATTCATGTTAATGGAATTGATATGAAGTCTGTGCATAACATGAGAATGGGATGGATTCTCTGCCTGTTGATTCATAATTTGCTTGAGATAAATATGCTGATGCATTTCAGTTTGTGTGTGTTAATATGAGTTTTAATTCCGCTGTGTTTATTTGAAGTGTGAGTCTGCACACACAAGTTTTTTATTAGTATGAATTTATGAGTAATGTATGGGGCCAAAATTACCAATTAAGCCCTGGTATGTTAGTCATGTTTTCTTCCTTACACTGGATTGATGGAAGGGGACGTGACAAAGTGGTATCAGAGCCCATGTTGCAGCACTGGGGTTGCTTGGGCCAAACTCTAAGTTACAGGAAGGTAACAGAACGTTTAACATGGTATTGGTGAAGTTGGGGTGTCATTTTGGAAAGGAAAAATGGCAGGATCAGAGTTCTCAGATGGGGCAGAGGACCACACAGGTGCATAGATCTCTCCAAGAGATTTCCAACGGTACCAGACTCGTCTCATTTGGTTAAGAGACGAAGGAGAAATGAACCCCGCAAGTTGCAGGGACGGAGGTGTTCCACGGTTGCGGGTTGCGGGAACGCAAAGTTTTTGAAAAATTGTGTTTTGGTTTCCGCAATCTCAATCCCGCATTTCGGGTTTCGGGTTGCAGGTTCTTAGAATGCAAGGTTTTTGAAAAATTGTGTTTCGGTTTCTGCAATCCCGATCCCGCATTTCGGGTTTCAGGTTGCGGGTTGCGGGAACACAAGGTTTTTGAAAAATTGTGTTTCGGTTTCCGCAATCCCGATCCCGCATTTCGGGTTTTGGGTTGCAAGTTGCGAGAACGCAAAGTTTTGAAAATTTTCATTTCGGTTTCCGCAATCCCGATCCCGCATTTCGGGTTTCGGGTTGCGAGTTGCGGGTTGCGGGAACGCAAGGTTTTTGAAAATTGCGTTTCGGTTTCCGCAATCCCGATCCCACATTTCGGGTTTCGGGTTGCGGGTTGCGGGCTGTGTGTTGTGGGATAAATATATATATATATATATATATATATATATATATATATAGAGAGAGAGAGAGAGAGAGAGAGAGAGAGAGAGAGAGAGAGAGAGAGAGAGCCCGAAAATTGATTTTTTGGGTAACAGGAGCCTGCGGAATCGGATTTCGATGGGTTCAGTGGCGTTATGAGGCCATTAACGGAGGCCATGAATGAACTAATGAAGATCTCGAGCCCATTATGCTCCAATTTGGCATAAATTTGAGATTAATGGTTTTTACAAATCGGTGTGCCAACGCTTGACAGGAGGTCGGATTGAGCTGAAACTAATATGGGGCGGTCATGGAGCAAGCACGGTGTTAATTTTGGAATTTTGGAGCCAAACTCCAAAGGATGTGGAGTTGGGGTGTGCAAGAAGGCCAAAAAGCACTATTCCGAGCCATTTTTTGAGGATTTTGAAAAGCTTGCAGTGGTTGAAAGTGACCCTGTAATTCGGATTCAAGAAATTTACTTAACTGAACATTTCATATTCTCATTAAACCAGACATATTCCGTTAGATAAAGATTTTCTAGAAATGCACCGTTTGGGAAATAACCATTTTTGGCCCAAAATTGGAAATTTTGGAAAAATGTGAAAAGTGGAAAGTAGTCAAACCCATAATTTTATAGAAAATGAATGGTGCATCGGAACAGAGATCCGCGAGTTGCTGAGTGTTCCTTGTTGTGTGGACTAACTTCGCCCGATAGAAAAGTTTTCGTGATTCTTCATAGATTTGCTTCTATAGGTGGTTGAAGTTGGAAGTTCAGGATATTTTACAACTGTGTAAAAATGTGCAGAATTGTGGAGAAAATTGTCATTTTTGGAGTAATGCAATTTCCACACCCAAGGTCGGAACGGAGCATGGGGATAGGAATTGGAAAGCTTATCCAGCAGGGAATAAGGGCACATAACCAGAATTTGAATGGAGCTATCATACATCATAGATATTTAGATCCGAAAAGTGCTAGTGACTGTTTTGTCAAATTGTTGACAAAATAGGCAATTTCCAGAATTGCATGAATGGGCAAAAGAAATGAATACATAACAGCTATGTGAATTATTCCATAAGTTAATTCTGTTAAAATATTGATTGTTTATGTTTTTATAAGCATTCCTAAGATGTCTAACAAATATTTTCATAATGCACAATGCTTGCAGCTCATAAAATTTAATAATGTAGCAGAAGTAACCTACAGGGAAGAGAGTCTCCAAAGAAAATGGTGACCATAAATGATGCTCAGGACCCTTATGAGAATGAAGAAGATGTGCTAGGAGAAAATGTGCAAGAAGGGAATGCTGAGACTGAATCCAATGGGAGAAGGGAGCAAATAACTCCTCAAATTTTGGTTGAAACCATGGTGAGCTTCAATGAAAGATTGATGAAGGCTCAGAAAGAACAAAACCAACTCAATGCTGATATCTTGCAAAGCATCACTGATATGCAGCAGAGGATAAACCTTGGGTCCAACCCAAGCAATGTAGGTGAAGAAGGAAGAGATGCAGAGAGTCGCTCTAGAGGTCGTTCAAAGAAGAGGACTCCAAGCCCAAGGATGAGTTCTGTGAGCAAGAAGCATAGAACACCTTCCTCTAGATCCTCTTCTAGCAAATCATGTGACTCCAGAGGTTCTCAAAGAAGTCCAAAGCATATGCTCAGGAGATTTGATTGAAGAAATAAGTTCAAAGGCATCCCATAGGGAGAATTCAGGAAGGCAAGACCTCCCACATTTGATGGGGAAGGTAAGACTAGCCAAGAGGCAGAGGCATGGCTTCTTGGAATGAATAAATATTTCAGAATTCAGGACTACTCAGGGAATGAAAAAGCCAGAATTGCCATTTACAATCTAAATGGAAGAGCTTCAATTTGATGGGATAACCTCTTGCAAGTGAAAGGGATCAGTGAAAGGAAGATCAGTTGGAAAAGATTTAAGAAGTACTTCAAGGAAAAATACCTTTCTGCTAGGTATTATGACAGTAAGAGAAAAAAGTTCAATGAACTCAGATTGGGACAAAAGTCTATGGAAGAACATGTCCATAAATTTTTGGAATTGTTGAGGTATGTGGACTATATTAAAGATGAGAGGATAAAGATCCAATGCTTCCTTGGAAGCTTACCTCAAAGTTTCAAAGATAGAATTGAGTTTGTTAATCCACCAAGTCTTGGCGAAGCCATTAGGATGACAATGCATTGCTATTAGCAGAATAAAGGAAAATCAGAAGTTAACCCATCATGGAAAGGAAAGCCAAAAGGGAGGTTTGATCAAAAGAAAAGTGGATTCAAACCACCATTCAAAAGTCAACCCAGAACTTATCCACAAGGGCAGTAAGCAAGGAGTGGATTCAAGCCAGTAGTAGCAGCAGAAAAGACATCAAAAGGACCACTTCCGTGTTGGGGATGTGGAGAAAATCACATGCTAAAGGATTGTCCACATCAAAAGGGGAATCCCTGTAGCTTACACAACTTAAAGGGAGTAGCAACAGTGGAGGACATGGCAAGGGAAACGCCTCAAATTTATGCAGTGTTGGACAATCATCAAGTAGACCATCAATCATCAGTGGTGAAAGTTGAAGGTAAGATTGCTAAGCAATCTATTTCTGTTTTGATTGATCCAGGATCTACCCATAGTTATGTTTCTCCAAAAGTGGTAGAAGGTTGTTCTCTTAAAAAAGTGAAGCATGATAAGTCTTGGCTAGTTCAATTAGCCACAGGGACCAAGAGAAAAGTAAGTGATGTAGTGGTGGAGTGCCCCATAGAATTGAATGGACTCCACACACATGCAGATTTAAATGTATTACCATTAGTATCTTATGATGCCTTGATTGGCATGGATTGGTTGGAAAGACATAGAACCAAGTTGGACTGTTATGAGAAAGCACTTGAATGTATTGATGAAGAGGGAATACCAAGATTGGTAAGAGGAATTCCCAAGCAAGTTTCAGTAAGAAAAATTTCAGCCTTACAGTTGAAAAATTTTTACAATAAAGGTTGTCAATTATATGCAGTCCATATATTAGATTCGTCAGAGGAGAAAGGTCCAATGACAGAAGACTTCCCATTGTTGCAAGAATTCCAAGATGTGTTTCTGGATGAAGTGTCGGGACTACCACCAAAGAGAGACATTGATTTTACCATCGATCTTGTTCTAGGGGCAGCACCGCATTCCAAAGCTCCTTATAGAATGACCACACCGGAATCGGTAGAGTTAAAGATGCAGCTACAAGAGTTAATGGACAAGAGGTATATCAGGCCTAGTGTGTCTCCTTGGGGAGCACCGGTGTTATTTTTCAAGAAGAAAGATGGGACTTTAAGGCTGTGTATTGATTACAGGCAGCTTAATAAAGTGACAGTCAAAAATAAGTATCCATTGCCAAGAATTGATGACTTATTTGATCAAATGAAGGAAGCTAAAGTGTTTTCGAAGATTGACTTAAGGTCTGACTACCATCAAGTGAGGATTAAAGAAGAAGACATTCACAAGACGGCTTTCAGAACTAGATATGGTCATTATGAGTTCACTGTGGTGCCATTTGGTCTTACCAATGCACCTGCTACATTCATGTGTCTCATGAATAGTGTCTTCAGCAAATATTTAGATAGTTTGTGATTGTGTTCTTGGATGACATTCTTATCTATTCAGGGAATGAAGAAGAACATGAGGAGCATCTAAGGATGGTTTTGCAAGTCCTTAGAGAACATCAGTTGTATGCCAAGTTAAGCAAGTGTGAGTTTTACCAAAAGAATGTGCAATATTTGGGTCATATCATTTCTGAAGAAGGTATTGCAGTGGATCCAGAAAAGATTAATGCCATTATGGATTGGTCTACTCCAAAGAATGTTTCAGATGTTAGATCTTTTATGGGTCTTGTTGGTTACTACAGAAGGTTCATTGAAGGATTCTCCAAGATCTCATCCAATCACTTCATTACAGAGAAAGAATATCAAATTTGTATGGTCTAAAAAGTGTGAGAAAAGCTTTCAGCGGTTAAAGGAGTTACTTACCAGCGCTCCTGTTTTGAAGATAGCAGATCCAAAGAAGGATTTTGTAGTGTGCACAGATGCTTGCATTGAAGGGCTAGGTGGAGTGCTCATGCAAGAAGGATTTGTGATTTTCTATGAGTCAAGGAAGTTAAAAGAACATGAAAAGAATTATGCCACACATGACTTAGAATTAGTAGCCATAGTACATGCTCTCAAAATGTGGAGACATTATTTGATGGGAAAAAGATTCGAGCTTAGAACAGACCACATGAGCTTGAAGTATTTGTTTGATCAGCCAAACTTGAATGCTAGGCAAGCTAGATGGATAGAGTTTCTTTGTGAATTTGATTTTGAAATTAAGCATGTGAAAAGGAAGGAGAACAAGGTTGCAGATGCCCTTAGCAGAAAATTTCATGTTGCAGCATTAAGAGTGTGTAAATCAGATTTGAAGACAAGATTTCTTGAAGCCCAAAACAGTGATGAAACTTGCCTTCAAATTAAAGAGAAGTTGCAGCAGGGTAATGTGGATGAAAAGTATGTGGGATATCAGCTTGGTGAAGATGATATCCTCATCTACAAAGATAGACTATACATTCCAAATAGTGCAAATTTGAAGAAGCTAGTGATGGATGAAATACATCAAATGCCATACTCTAGACACTGAGGATATCAAAAGACTATAACCGCAGCAAGAAAGCAATACTTTTGGCATGGTATAAAGAAGGACATAACTGAGTACATTGCTAGGTGTCAGAAGTGCCAACAAGTCAAGGCAGAGCACCAACATCCAGTAGGGTTGTTGCAACCCTTACCCATTCCAGAGTGGAAGTGGGAAGTGATCTCTATGGATTTTATAACAGGTCTGCCCATGACAGTGAAGAAGCATGACTCAATCATGGTTGTAGTGGACAAGCTATCAAAGGTAGCTCTCTTTATTCCAGTCAAGTCCACTCACAAGGCTAATGAAATTGCAAATATCTTCATGAGAGATATATTCAGATTGCATGGATTTCCCAAGGCAATAATTTCTGATCGTGATACAAAGTTCACTTCCAATTTCTGGAAAGGATTATTTCAGGAATTGGGAACTAAATTGAATTTCAGTACAACATATCATCCTCAAACAGATGGCCAAACTGAGAGGGTGAATCAGGTTCTTGAAGACATGTTGAGAATGTATGTGATGGATAAACCATCCAAGTGGGAGGATTACCTACACTTGGTAGAATTTGCATACAATAATGGACATCATGCATCATTGGGGATGAGTCCATTCGAAGCATTGTATGGCAAAGGATGCAGGACTCCAGTGAACTGGGACAGCCCGGTGAACAGGGTAGTACTTGGACCAGAGATGATCAAGGAAATGGAACAGGAAGTTGCTAAGATCAGGCAAAATTTAAAGGCAGCTCAGGACAGGAAAAAGAGTTATGCAGATTTGAAAAAAGTGCATAAGAAATTTCAGATTGGTGATCATGTTTATTTGAGAGTGAAACCAAGGAAGAGTTCTCTCAAGTTGGGGAGTTGTGCCAAGTTGTCACCAAGATATCGTGGGCCATTTGAAGTCCTTCATAGGATAGGGCTAGTTGCATATAGAATTGCATTGCCTACTAACATAAGAGCTCATAATGTTTTCCATGTATCTTTGCTTAAGAAGTATGTACATGATCATAATCATATGATTGATTGGAATGTGATACAGGTGGAACCCGAGGGAGAGTTCCAAGTAGATCCTATGCGCATCCTTGACAAGAAGGTCACTTTGCTCCGGAACAGAGCCATCGAGCAGGTAAAGGTCCAATGGGAGCACCTTAGTCCCAATGAGGCTACATGGGAGCTGGAGGATGCCATGAGAGAGGCATTCCGATTTTTATTCAGTTTAGAGAACATCAAGGACGGTGTTGTTCTAAGGGGGAGGGGAATGTAATACCCCAATTTTGACCCTGATGAAATATTAGCTTTTAATGTAAATATTGTATACATGCGATGTATGTTTCCCTAGCGTGGAGCTCAAGGCCAAGGCCCCGCTAGTGTATGTTCGGATTTTATTTATAATGGACAAGCATTTGATATTTTGTTACCCATGTGATATTAAGCCATGGAATATTGTAAATGATGTAAATATTTGATATTGCAATAAAATACCAAAACTAGCTATGGGAGCAACGAATAAGAATGGGGCATGTGTATTCCACTAGGGAGTGGTGAGGGAGTTGTGGGGATGAACCATATGCTGCCAAATGTCATTGTGAGAACCCAATTGACCTTCCTTGCTGACATTTAATTATGTTGTAAGGAGTTGTTGAAGAATTTAATCCATGGCTTCAATGGAGCATGGGCAGTCCAGAAATTCGTATGGCAGAGTATGGGCTCTGTTTTCTTGTACCACAAGACACTCTACCTCATGGGAATTGTTCCTTCCTCATTCTCATTCCATTGTTGAACATCCAAGCATTAACTTTCATCCATTACGAATTCCCAGCAGTGAGAAAAACAAGAAATCGCAACTTTGCAAGAACCCATGTTTTGAAGAGCCATAAACGCCCAGAATTTGATATTGACAGTGAAATCCAATGGGGGATCCATAGATATGAACCTTGGGGCGAATTTGAGAGTATTATATACCCCGAAATCCATTGGAAAACCCAGCTTTTACAGCCCAGAAAATCAATGACGGGATTGAGTTATTTGATGACAGAGTTGTGAGAAATCCAAGTTTGAATGACTTAGCAGAGGTTGGGTTTGTTTGATAAACCTAGTGAAGGCTATAATCTCAAGGAATTAGCAGCTAGACCTTTCTATGCCCATCCTGAAGAGCACTAGAGGGAAGGGACGCCTTAGGGACTGTGCAGCAGAGAAGGGGACCTTCCTTGTGTTGGATGGGTAGGTAATGTGGGTGCCTTGACTGTTGAATTATCTTGAGATGCCTGTAGCTCTGTGGATGAGCTCATTGGCTTAGAATTTCGCTCCTTTGTCTTTTGTATGCTTGATAAACCCAACTGTGTGTTGGATTAGCATAGTTGTTGAGTGAAACCATGGTTGTGAGTGAGCCCAGTTAGTTCCTCCTTAGTGGATACACAACCCAGCTCGGGGGTGACCTCTCAGCTGAAAGAATATAGGCTGGATAGAGATCTATGGTTGGGTGGAACATTGCTCTTACATAGCCAATTGTTTGGACAGTTTAAGCTCAAAGATAAGTGTTCTCTGTGTTTAAATTATATGCAATCTGTGTTTTGCAATGTATTAATTCTTAATGATAATTATTCATGTTAATGGAATTGATATGAAGTCTGTGCATAACATGAGAATGGGATGGATTCTCTGCCTGTTGATTCATCATTTGCTTGAGATAAATATGCTGATGCATTTCAGTTTGTGTGTGTTAATATGAGTTTTAATTTCGCTGTGTTTATTTGAAGTGTGAGTCTGCACACACAAGTTTTTTATTATTATGAGTTTCTGAGTAATGTATGGGGCCTAAATTACCAATTAAGCCCTGGTATGTTAGTCATGTTTCCTTCCTTGCACCCGATTGATGGAAGGGGACGTGACACCCCTCTCCATTGTTTGAGTTTGGTTTATCTTACAGACCTCCTCTACACTATATCTTCCAGTCAGGGACCCTTTTGATGTTGCATTGTTAGTGTCTGGTTTTGTTTGGGTTGTTTCGGAATGGTTTTGGGTTCCATTTTGGACGAGTTTGAACTTTGGTAGTGGTGGACACTTTGGTCTCCCCCACCTTCATCCACTTGACCTTGCATTCCCTCCTCTCCTCACCTGATCTGATCTTAGTATTGGATCTGATCCCAGACCTCTTGTTGCATATGTTATTTAGCTTTGTTTGCATCTGGTTGTTTGTTAAGAGTCTTGAGTGTTTTCAGTCCATATGAATGCTTGTCATTTTCTTGAGAATTTATGGGTGTTTAGAGTGCTGCAAATATTTTTTTTTTTCATTTGTTCACGCTTAAAAACATCATTGTTATCAAGTTGTAATCTTGACATATCATTGAAAAATTAAAAGTGCATCATTTTTACCGTTTTCACGTGTATTTGAAAATTGTTGTAGAAATTGGTTCATGCATTGGAATTTATCATTCATCAGTCTTTTTGAAAGTTTGAGAGAAGAATCAATCATTTGTGCTTTTCGGGAATTATGAATCATTCATTTTCTTGAAAAAATCAAGTGAGATCAAGTTTTTACAAAATTGATTCCATGCTTGAAAGAATTGTATGCATTCTTGGTTTTTTATGCTTTTAAGCCATCATAGTGAAATTTGAAAGTTAGAGTGCTCTAGATAGGAAATTTATCTCTCTTTTCATCATTTAGTTTCATTTTTTATTCGAAAAGACAAAAGAAAATGCATAGATTTGGTTGTGATGCTTGTTGATTTTTGTGTTTTGCTTGAAAAAAAAAAAAAACTTAAAAAACTTTTATTGTCAAATTTTGTAGATTTGGGATTGTGTTGCACTTTGTTGTTTTGGTAAAACCACTTGAAAAATATTTCTCCCTCCCGTATATAGATTTCATCGAAAGAAAAAGTACATGTTTTTTCATGTAGTTAGGGATTGCATTATGCTTACATTTATGTACTCACTCCATGCATTCATCTAACCGTCCAGATAAAATTAACGGTAGAACTAGGGTAAAACTTTTAGTAAGTTGTGTGTTAAGTTAGAGACGTGTTCCGACGTCGTAAAACGTGGCAGCTGTCGTTACTTGCCAACACCGTATCCCGGGGGTATTATAGTCTTCCACATACCAACCGGTATATCAAAGCTCTTTCACATACCAACCAAGTATATCGAAGGCTCTTTCACATACCAACCATGTATATCAAAGGCTCTTTCACGTACCTTAGGGTATATTGAAAGGAACTTCACGTACTTGGCGTATATCTAAAGGTGTTTCACGTACTCAGTAGTATATAGGAAGGTCTCGTGCCGTACGGTTGTGCATTAGACAGCACCACTACGAATTTGAGCTGCCACGTACCTTGCGTATATCGGGAGACACCATTCGGATTCCTGAGACCAACTGAGCTATCCATTTGGCCATCTTGACAAAGCAATACACCGAGAACAGCACTCGGGGAGCTACTATGCACGTACTATCAAGTAGTCGTGTTATATGGTCAGGGGTACGGTCCTTATCCTCCCTGGTTAGTGCTATGAAAAATTGGGAGCTGACTTTCGTTGGAGAAAATCCCGCAGGATTCTGAACTTACCACCAGAATATCCCCTTAATCATGAGGTAATTTCAAAGGTAAGAATGGACCCACATGTCACGGTCGTGTCGCCTGAAGTAGGAAACCCTACTTTGAATATTGGAGCACACATGTTCCCTCCATATTCACCCGCCTCCAACCCCGCATGGGCTGAGGAGGCAGAAACTTCAACTTCACAAGACCTATCTCCCGTTTTACCGGGAGAGCCTAGATCGTTGGAATGGTTAAATCCTCCCCAGGACGACCCTATATCAGCTGCTGGTCCAGCTGCAGCTTTTTGGACATCATCTCTAGGCCACCCAGTGGCTCATTTTGCTATCGCATCCCCACCCAGTTGGGATACTCCTAAAGACCCTCTAGCACCTTATCGTGATCGTATGACTCGATTACGTGCTATGGTTGAGGAGTTTTGAAGACAAAGTCTTTTACGAAAGGTTGAAGACCCGACGTTACCTCCTTATCAGCCACTCCCGAGTCGTTATTTATCTTTTGACTCACCGGAATCTCCCACCCAACACGTGACCACTTCTAAATCTGGTCAACCCTCACTTCCTGCACATACACCCCTTAGACAGGAGACCAGTTCTATACCTCCAATGACTCAACTTGTTGAAGGACAACAGTCCAACACACCTATTACTACCACGGTTACATTACCCACTCCTCCCCCACCCCAAAACTCGTGGGGAGGATACTCTTTACCCCCTACCTTCCTTACAGGTAATGTTAATCCTGTAGTAGATAATCAACAACCCGTGTTGGGTCAACCTTTGATTAGTGGTTAGCAAGTTGTTGTTGGGGGGAAACCCCCGTCTCTTAACCATAATACTAGAGGAGGAGTTCCCATCGGTCCTTCCGTTGGAACTTCCCTCATTGTCGGACCTTCCACCACAGGATTATCCCATGTTGGGGGACCATCCCAGTTAAACCAACCACCATGGAGTCAAGCGTATCCAAGTTATCTTAACCCTGTGTCGGGACAATTCAATCCCGAAAATGCACTCTAAGGGATACTGTATCCCAGAAATCCATACACTCTATGGGGGCATCAAAACGTTTTACAACATGGACCCCCACCTACAGTCCCTAAGTCCCACCACCCCCGTTTGGTCCACCCCCACCTCCCGTCGGAGGCAACGGGCCCACACACAATTCCGGAGGAGGCAGACCTCTACCTTCTGGCGGAGGACCACCTCATTTTGGTAACCATGGCCCACCCCCCTAGAGGCGGAGGTGGAGGCCCTCCCCCTTCAAGCGGAGGCGGCGAGCCACCCCCCCGGTGGTGGAGGACCATCCCATCCTGGCAGTGGTGGTGGAGGACCATCCCATCTTGGTGGTGGTGGAGGTGGCAGAGGAGGCCCTTACCCTTCCGACGGTGGCGGTGGAGCACCACCTCCTCCCGGTAGAGGCGGTGGAGGTCCACATTATCCTGGTGGAGGCGGTGGAGGTCCATCCTATCCCGGTGGCAACTGTGGACCCCCACCATTTGGAGGCAGCCCACCCCCTCCCGGTGGTGGAGGCGAACCCACACCATATTGTAATGGACCACCTAATTATGGTAACGGACCACCTTATTATGGTAACGGCTAGTTTCCTCCGGGGACACCCTGCAACCCGTCGATGCAAGGTCCCACTAGTCCATACATGACATACCAGTACTATCAATACCCATAGCCGAATCAACAGTTGCCCTTTTTGGCTACGTTGGACTTACCCGACTTGTCTCGTCTGACTAATGACCCTATCTTCCACGGGCATAATTGGCCACCCATTCCTGTGAAACTACCATCAGATATTCCCAAATTTGATGGCAAGCCTGGTGAGGATCTAAAAAACCATGTGATGACATACAATTTATGGTGTCCATCCAACTCCTTGATGGACGACTCGATCCGTCTTAGGTTATTTCAACGAACTCTCACCGGCCCAACTGCCGAGTGGTATATTGAACTACCACCCAACTCTTTTCCAGACTTCTGCTCTCTCGCTATGTCCTTTTTGACCCATTTCCAGTTGCCCATTCGCTATTAGACTGGTACGGACTTATTGACCTCCCTTCGCCAGAATACTGCCACTCATATTTCAGATCATATTCATGAATGGCGGCAAAGACGACGTCTTATTAAGGCCCATATTCTGGACCAACTCTTAGCTGACTGGTTTACAAAGTCTCTCTTACTTGTCGTAGCTCGAGACGTGGCCATGGGAGGGGTCGTCACTGAGGAACGGGCTATTTCCCTTTCCCATTACTTAGACTTGGTCTATGCTCAATCCGGCATGTTATATGACATTGTTCCCAATGCACCCCGCCCTACATATGACCCTGCGAAACCACCTAAGGGACCACAAGCCGATGGAATCATTGGTTCCCTTACCTCCCAGCCTTCTGCTCAAATTGGTGGATCGGCGAACCCCCAGGGTTCTTCCCCATCACCACCACAGGCTGGAAACAACACCACCAAATCACCCACTCCTGCTTCCAACGAAGAGGTGAATTCTGTTCAATCAGCTTCATCTCAGAAGTCCGGTGGTAAGAAGAAAAACAAGGGAAAACCTAAGAAATATTCTAATCAGCAGGAGCCCAAGCCTACCCCTGAAGACACCAAACAGAAGAGGAAGTTGAAGTATCCTTGTTTACTGTGCGGTGGTGACCATTTCTCTAAAGAATGTCCTGACCGAGACAAAGTGCATAAGTTTCTCAAAAGAAACTCTACTACCACAGTTCTCAACGATCCCTTCCCCATTGAGAACCAGCAACTGATCACACACACCTCTCCTTCCCAAGGAGAGGCATCCTCCACCGCGCATGTTCTCATGATGCATAGTGAGACTATCAACTTGAACACACGTTCTCGTTCATATGACTCAATCCCTCAGAAGGAACCCATTGGAAGCAATACTGAAAAAAGCTTCCGATTCTATTCCCAATGTCACCGTACCGCACGCTTCTCTCACCATTGAGAAGCCTTCTTTAGAGTCAATATTTGATCCACCCAAGAGCACGATTTGAAAAGTTGTTTTCAATCCTAATGCTCGGGCAGCTCAAAACTACAATATTGTAGAGGACTTAGCACAAGCTCCTTGTGTTATGTCGACGCTAGAGGTCTTGCAGAACTGCCCTAACCAATGCAAGACTCTCCTCAATGCCATCGGCACGGTTCCTGAGACCAACTAAGCTATCCATTTGGTCGTCTTGACAGAGCAATACACTGAGAACAGCACTCGGGGAGCTACTACGCACGTACTATCAGGTAGTTGTGTTATATGGTCACGGGTACGGTCCTAATCCTCCCTGGGTAGTGCTCTGAAAAATTGGGTGCTGACTTTCCTTGGAGAAAGTCCCGCAGGATTCTGAACTGCCATCGGCGCTCCCATCAGTTGGCATTTCAAGTTGCCACAAACATTGCTTGGAAGACAATCCATCGTACCATCTTGGATGAAGGTGCCTCTACCTCAATCATGTCGATTTCGTGTTGGAGAGCCATAGGCTCTCCTGAGTTGAACCATTCTCCCACCACCTTGAAAGCATTTGACGGACGTGGCTTTTAACCTCATGGGCCGTTAAAAGCCTTAGCAATCGAGTTGGGGGGTAAGACCGCAACCATTAACATGGAAGTGGTCGCATCCCCTTTAGATTATAATCTCTTATTTGGTCATAATTGTTTTATGCCATGACTGCAGTCGCATCATCTATCTTCCGCATAGTACAATTCCCCCACCAAGGTCAAATTGTCACTGTCGACCAACTGGATTTATGTACACCTGACACTGCTACTCATCCAGGCGATAATGTTCCATTACTTGGACAATCTTCGCAGCTATATGAGAGCATGGGGGTCGGCCTCATAAAAGATTCATCTCTTATGGGCGTCTTTCCAACCTCGGATCCCCCTAATCATGTTGCCACGGTGAACATGATCTCCTCTAGGATTTCATCTGTCCCCAACTCTACCGATCAATGGCTTGTACCTAATGAAGCCACTATGCACCTGATTGGAGACACCATGCCTCTTTCACCCGCTGAACTCACTTATGAGGCTATTCAGTTAGCAACTGAGGACCACTTAGTTGTGGCCTCCACATCCTATTCTCTACAACGGACATCCTCCTTACCCAAACCTCTGCTCCAAAAAATTTCATCTGACGAGTCCATCATGGATATCATGAGTTCGGACGACCCTCCATGGGAAGACCTCCACCATCGATCGTCTTTCCTTCCCCCATCAGATACTGTGGAGAATAGCATCACCACCATCTTTCAATCGGATGTCTACTCTTTCCCTCAATCCCCGATACTCACGTGTCAAACAGACACTAAAGGCAATTTGGCCAACATCGAACCTAACATTTCGGTCGACATATCGTTTACTCCTAGTGTAGTAAAGCTCTTGAAAGCTGGCTTTATCTACCCTGTCCCACTGACAGAATGGGTCTCAAATGTCGTCCCTGTAGCTAAAAATCAAGGTACCATTCGTGTCTGCATCGATTATCGCGATCTCAACAAAGCTTGTCCCAAGGACAACTACCAGACTCCCTTTATCGATCAGATCATTGACAACTATGATGGAAGTGTCATTTTCTCTTTTATGGATGGCTTTTCCGGTTACGACCAGATTGAGATCCACCCGGCTGATCAACATAAGACAGCTTTCATCTATCCTTGGGGTACGTTTTCTTATCGCAAGCTCCCTTTTGGTCTCAAAAATGTTGGTGCCACATTCCAGCGGGCCATGTCGTACGCCTTTCATGATGTGAAGGAATTTGTGGAACTTTATCTCGACGATCTTCCCGCTCATTCGCGGCAGCATAACTTCCACATTGATCATCTGACGACGGTATTCCTCAGATGCAGACGGTATAACATCCATCTAAACCCTCACAAATGTATCTTATGCATCGATTCTAGACGCCTCCTCGGTTTCATTGTCTTGAAGGATGGGATCCGCATTGATCCCTTGAAGGTGGCAGCCATCGTCGCTCTCCCACCTCCCACCGACATTACGGAACTGCAAAGTTTCCAAGGGAAGGCAACTTACTTACGACGTTTTGTATATAATTTCGCGCAAAAGATGCAGGGTTATATGAGACTACTCAAGAAGGACGTCCCGTTCATTTGGGACGACCAAGCACAACAATCCTCCGATAGTCTCAAACATGCTATTACACACGCCCCTATGCTCCAACCGCCCAATTACTACAAGGATTATATCCTTTATCTTTCCGCTTTTGCCACCATGATCGCCATGGTCTTGGTACAAGAAGACAACAACGCCCAAGAACATGTGATATATTACTTAAGTAAGGGTCTTATTGACACCGAAAATCGTTAATCAGATGTTGAGAAGCTCGGTCTCGCGGAAGTTATTTCCATCCAAAAGTTTCGACATTAAATATTGCTTCACATTACCACCATCATCGTCGATTCGAACCCCATGTACCACATTTTAACACGTCAGGTACTTGGGGGCAAGTATTCACGCTGGATCGTGATTCTGCAGGAATTCGATCTCCTATTCGAAAAGGCTAAGTCTAAAAATTCTTTGGTGTTTGTTGAGCTTATCTGTGATCTTCCCCGTACTGATGTAGAATTTGAGCCCAATGATTCTCTTCCAGATGAATCATTGTTCCTCATCAGCACGTCTGATCCGTGTTATGGAGATATCACTTTATATCTTCAGACCCAACGTTTCAGCCCCCAACTGTCTCATGACGACCGTCGTCGAATACACCACCATGCAAAGTATTACCTGATCGTCAGTGATACCTTGTACCGTCTTGGTATTGATTCTATTCTTCGACGTTGTCTCACTCATGAGGAGGTTGAACACGTCTTAAATGACTGTCACGCTAGGGCTTGTGGCCGTCATCTCTTTGGGATGGCTACAGCCCAGAAGATACTGCGCGTGGGATATTATTGGTTGTCCATCTTTAAAGATTGTATCGAGGCCATCAAAAAATGTCCTCCATGCCATCATTTTCAAACGAAAAAGCGCACCCACCCATCCCTGTTACACCTGGTTATTGCCGTTGGCCCCTTCACTAAATGGAGCATTGACTTCATGCACTGTAAACCTACCTCAGCCAGGGGGATGGTGTCAGAACCCGAAATTTCTGAAAATTTTAAAATTTTTTATTCATAACAATAAATGTTAACTAGGTAGTTTTTTTTTTCTGATTTTGTTTTAAATTAAATAACTAACATAATCTGTTGAAAGACTCTGTCTTATTAAAAACTTTGATTTTGGTGATTGTAATTTATGACTGTTTTGTTTTGAGCCGCAAGGGAAGAGCTAGTCGTAGTTGACTGGCTTACTTAGCTTACGAGCTAATGCATATGTCGTCTTTTGTTTCTCAGGTACGCCAGTGAAGTAAGGATCACCGTTGGTTGAACTTGGTGAGCATCAATATTCCCTGTACTTAAAACTTAAAAGATCGTCGTGATATTTCTTATGCAGATAGTATCACCATGTTCTGCAATAGATTACACAGTTCAGTTATAATTATTGTTTTATGAATATTATGCTATGTTACTGCTGTAACTTATCAATGGAACAATAGTTTGTATCATAAATTATCATCTACGTAAGGCGACATAGCACCAAGTGACTTGTTGTCATTTTAATACCTATGATTTACTGTTTTGTTCACGTAATAATAATCGTAAGTAAAAGGGTGACGCCTCTAGCATTATTCCATTATATTCAACTATACTGCAATGTTCAATGTCTACTTTAAAGTTTATATTCTGTTACATGACTGTGCATGGATTTTAACTACCTTCACGATGTGAACCTGTAGATGAAACTCTATTTCAATCATCTTACTAATAGAGATTTATTATTCAAAAATTGTTTACTGTTACAATAGTATTGGTAGCAAACACGATGAGTGTGTATGATAGCAATTGTGTATGATTGTCAAATAGATTTGGTAACATTTCCAGGTGTTAAGTAACACGGTATTTTCATTTGAGGTTGACTACCTTACTGCTTACATGATCATGGAATGTATTATGCTCATGGCATAAATCTAGGATTGATTTTAATATATAAATATCATGTAACCTAATGTTTTTGCCACATCATGTTGTCCCCATACGATGGCAAGCTTTATAATACATATAGTGTAAAGGTTATATTTATCATACTAGGTCACGAGAACTTTATGGTTGAAGTTGACCATACCTCCTTTATATTGTTGTAGGGATTATACATAGCACGTACCTTGGTATTCCATGAAGGTTCGATTGCAAGCATACACTATATGCTAAAATGATTGTATATCATATGTTGTCTTTTACATTTGACTTACTTATGTAATGATTTTGGAATCGATGTGCAATGATTTGGGTTGCAGTTTGAACTATATAGTCTTGACCCATACTACGTTGATATATTTGGGGGCTACGTGGTTGATTCTCCTCCATGCGGTTGGCAATATATAAAATGTTGATCGAAACCCTACCAGGTTGTTGTATTTGCCTTCGGGCTCGGGTCCTGAGAATGAAACCCTCCCTGTCTGAGTTTTTGTAATGAGAGCACTGTAACTGAGTGCAACGTGTTGGGGTCTGGTCTCGTGGGTTTCATTCTGAAGTAGAATACATCCTCGGCTCTGTTGATAGATTTGGCTACGGTTTCCTTATTTCGTGGTCTCGTTGCTCCGTCATTGTTTAAAACCAGCTACTTACAGTCCTTCACTTCGCTGGTGTGGATAGGAGACAGGGTTTTGCTACTGTCTTTAAGTTATGTGAGAGGTGATGCATTTGGGTTTTGGGTGTGCTTCAAGTCTGGTTCCATGCCAGCGTGAGGGTTTCGTCGGGAACTATTACCTTGTCTCAGCTGTCAAGGAATGTTATGTAGGTTTTGTTTATTCACCTATCTGACGAAGATGATGGGGTTTCTATATTTATTCAGCCTGTGGCTACCGGTTGTCCACTGTTACTTTCCTCCATGTCTCGGTAAGGTGAACCACATTTTTACAGTTTTTAAGTTTTATAATCATTAATTAGATTTACGTTTTTGTTTCTATTCTCTGCATTTAATATGGTGACTAAAATCCTCGGCATTCGTCAATGTGCAGGTCACGCGGCTCTTGAAGGTGTACATGGCTTTATCACTCACGCAGGCTTCTCCGGGTAAGCCTGGTTATCCACGGCTGTCTCTTCCTTTGCTGGTTTTGTGGCTAGGGTTGTGTCAAGGAGGAAAACTCCTGTATAGTGAAGTCGTTTGACAACTTGCAATTCATAGTTGCAGTCATATGTATGGAGTTGTTTTGGTTTGAAATGAAAGGGGTTTTGAAACCCTGTTAAGTGTATGGAGAGCCATTCACGGCCACGCCCATATGAGGCCAGGGTTTCGGTTATGGTTTCTATAATGGCTAAGCATAGGATTTAAACCTCGCTGTATAAGATTTATATTTTTAATATATATTACTGGGTCTGTTATGACCGTGTTTCGTTTTCATGTTTTGTTAAAAAATATAGAATGTATTTGAAAATGAAGATAAAAAGGGTGCTTCGGTACCTGTAATGGAGGATAACTCGGTTTATAAATGAAACCCTAACTTGTCTCTATGTGTTTTTCTTCAATTTGAAAAGTTAAATGAAAGATGATGACTGTTCCTCGACTGTGACTGTAATAATTGAAAACTTGGGGTTATTCTGGCGAATTTGGGGTGTTTGTTTTATGTTCAAAGCATCAGTATGGTATTGTTACTCGATGGTGACTGGGATTGAATTATAATATTATTTATTTTGTTTCTTGTATTGTTGTTAAATGAAACTGTATGTAGAATAAAATATACTTAGAACTAAGTATAAGGATACTGTAAGTTATGGCTGCCATATAAGGCATTCCTTTCATTGGTTTTTCAGTCTGTCGAAAGGGATAATGTAAGGCTACGGTCGTGTATGGTTTTGGAAATACTTTAAGGGAGACATTTATTCTGAGTAATTAAAATTACTGTGTATAATTTAAGATGGTTGTAACAGCCAATGATGACTGTGTTAGTCGACAGTTTCTCTGTTGTAATAATATGTTTGTATTGTTTAAAAACAACTCTGTTATTTCTATTATATTGACATGGCTACTGTGTTCTGATACTAGATAGCAAGTAAATAATAATCTACAGTTACTAGTGTCTGTGTTTGACTACTGTGTAAATGTTTAAGATTTATGAAAACTTGTAACAATGAAATATTGTTACAGTCATTTTTTTTTTTTTAATTAATCGATAACCGTCAGACATGTTCTGAGTACAAATAAGATATTAAAAGGAGTTTTGTTTATCTGTTAACTTGATATAAGAAAGACCTGTAACTTAAAGTTTACTAAAATATACCATACATATATATATATAGATAGGTTATTCTGATAGGAATTATCTCAAAATAAACACTAAGGTTTGTCTAGATTTGTTCTTATGATTGTTTAATAGTTATAAATCTGGATTATCTATTATCTAATATTTCTGTCTACTATTAAACTAATAACAGAAATTCTAGCATATGCACAAACATAGTATTTATTAACTGTAGCAGTGACAAATAGGTTCTGTATAAGATAAATACTCTATTTAAATAAAAACAGGAAAACTTCTAAAACATCTGCATTCTGAAATTTATACCAAAGGATAGTACAGATAATGATTTGCTGAAGTTGAACACAATCAATACATAGATGTACTAGTTTATCTCATAGGAAAATAATTTGAACCAACAACAGGAAGAGTGGCAGAACCTGTAGCTATGGTAGACAAATAACAGCAATGGGAGGCTGTTCCTCCCTACCAATTCCTGGAGAGTGCCCAGACAGCACTTCTCAGGACCCCCGAGCTTGCTCTGGTCTAACTGGCTGGAATCTAAGTACGGCCAATAATTCCCTCAGCCAAAACAGCTATACTGGAACCAAGTTACTGCAACTTCCTGCTCAAAAACACTTCCTTACTGTTTTCCCACTTCCTCAATGGGACTCCTGAATAGCATTCACCTGAATGTATTCTCCCTCTAGAACAAATGTTGAACCCCCAGCTCAGCTCATTGAGTAGTATTTAAAAGATTGCCTAGGTCTTAGTTGGGCTAACTGTCATTAATGAGCCACCTGCTCAGATTCCACTTTCTTGGGGAATCATGACCCCAAAATATAGGGAAGTTGCCACCTGCAACTCAGGAAGTGTTTGAGGATGCTGCCACTTGTCTTTTGTCTTTCCACCTAATTCCATCCACCAGTTAGACCAGTAACCTCTTTTAACAGCTCTCCCATGCTGTTGTCTCCATAATTTATTTATTAATAATAATTATTCAGAATTTACATTCCATTTCTGGAGACTCTGCTGAGTCATCCATTCCTACTTAGCATTAAATTTAACATAATGTTCTCAGGAATATTAAAAATAATTACATTATTTTAATAAAATTGGGGTATGTGACAGATGGTTACGTCATAGTAGCCGTGGATTAATTTACAAAGTGGGCCGAGGTTATGCCTACATACATAAACGACGACAAAACCGTCGCACTCTTCATATTCAATCATGTTATAGCGCAGTTCGGAGTTCCTCAAGCTATAGTCACCGACCATGGTTCTCACTTTCAAAACCACATGGTTGACGAATTGAGCACTAGATTGGGTTTTCGCCATGAAAACTCAACACCTTACTACCCACAGTTCAATGGACAAGTAGAGGCCATTAACAAGGTCTTCAAAACCATGATCCAACGCATGGTGGGTACGCACAAGTCTAACTGGCACAACATGCTCTTTTCCGCACTATGGGCTTATCGAACTTCCGTCAAGACTACCACTGGATTTACCCCCTTCCAATTAGTTTATGGATTGGAGGCAGTCCTACCAATAGAGTGCGAGATTCCGTCCCTCAAACTCGCATTTGAACTTCTCCCTAACACTATTGCTGAGGAAGAACGCTTCCTCTACCTAGCAAAACTCGATGAGACTCTCTGCGATGTCGCCCTTGCCAACGAGGCACATAAGAAACGCATCAAAGCGTAGTATGACAAATTGGTAGAACCTCGCGTCTATAGCGAGGGTGATTTGGTCCTCACATACGACCAAAGAAACGATAAGCTGGGGGCAGGAAAGTTCGAGTCCATGTGGCATGGACCCTACATAGTGAAACATGTTTTGGAGAAGGAAGCCTATGAACTAGAAGACTACGATGGGATATCTTTAGGTGAACCCCGCAATGGGCTTTACTTGAAGAGGTACTATGCCTGAGTTTTTCATGCATAAGTACGTTGTATATACTGTACATGGCGTGTGTGTTTTTGTGTGGTGTGACACTTTTGTTTAGTGTGTCTAGATCTTGTTTTCGCTTCTTATACCATGTTCTGTCTGCATGTGCAGATGACAACTTTCTACGGATTCATGGACGGCGCTAGCCGACATACCCGTAACCTTGCTTCGGCAGCCTATGTACTTTACTCTCCCACCGGCGAGCTTATCAGCTCAAGGGGAAGTTGTCTAGGTTTCGTAACCAACAACACCCACTACTACATATGGTCTAATTTGACACGAACTTCCATTGTAATAGCTACGAATTTTTGTCCCTGTTGCAACGATTGGGGTTTGTTTTTTTCATGGAAAGAGATCCGTGGATATACGGACGAAAATTCCACATCGTGGCAATAGCAACACTTCGTTGTTTCCACGTGTCAACAACACAACACTTCTCATATCTATGGAAAATGAATCCTGCCATGCAATTCTGTCGCTATATCGACGCACAACTCCTATAAATTTCCACGCAGGTGCTAAACCTTCCACGAATGTTCGTCGCAGTATCCACACATCCATTCACAATATTTCGTGGCAGATTCAACACCTGCGTGGATGATACTTTTATAGTTCCATGAATCATCGTCTCAGTATCCATGCATGGATTCCCAAAATTTCGTGGCAGGTTCAGCACCTGCGTGGAAGACATTTTATAGTTCCACGAATCATCGTCGTAGTATCCACATTGGCATTCACAAACTTTCGTGGCAGGTTCAGCAATTGCGTGGAAACATTTTCTATAGCCTACATTGATGTTCGTCGATATGAGACGATACCTGGAAGTGTTAAAAAAAAAACTTGAATGCAACGATACAGTCATATATTTGCTTCGGATAGACTAAAAGCACTTCTCATGAACTAGCTCTTACATCTACAATCAAATCCTTATCAATGATTCCTTTCAGATCTGCAAACAAGTCTGCTTAATGATGGTTTCCAATTCTATCAAACTTCATCAAACAAATAATCTTGCATTGTATTCCTTAAAGTAGTTACCAAGTCTTTATGATAAGCTGTAACACAAATAAAATTTGTTCAAGTAGTTTTCATACTTATCTCTTTTCAACAATCAATTCTTCAACTTCAAGTTTTGTCTTTTAATGGCACAAATATTCAAACTCAAACTCAATTTGGTCACAAAGAATAGGCTCAGTATTCAAGTTATAACTGATGTTCTCCCATAACACTATTCAAACTCAACTTCAATTTGGTCACAAATAATATGCTGAGTCTTCAAGTTATAACGCAAGTCCTTCAAATATGCTATCAATATGTTTCAATGCTTTGTAAATTGTTCTTCTTCAAGCTCAGATTTCACATCCTTGTGTCCTTTGAATAATCATAAGGCTTAAGCAACATTTTGCAATGTATGAGCTCGGTCTTACAAAGAATTATACCTTAGCTCTATTCACTTCTTAGCTCTATTCACTTCTTAATAAAAATTTCTCAGCGTCATTTATCATCAAACTTTTCATGAACTTGTAACCAACAAACACAGTCCTAGATAGATATCCCAAGAACTTGAACTAAATGTATAAACATGAAGAATTGTAAGCCCCGGTCTTAAGCACATGTGGATAGCAGTTGAATGGTGATCCGATCGCCATCGAAACTCCAACTTTCGATAACCACCAAAATCTCCTCCTTGTCACATTCTGAACCCCACATCTGGGTGAACAGTCATGCCTTCAGCTTCTCCCTCATGCCCTTCTCCCTTTATGGTAATATATCATTGAGGCCTTAAAGGCAAAGGCCCCTATTCTCATGGTAATCCTGATCAAGAATGTACTCAATAAAATAAAGGTATCAATCTTTCCTTACTCATCCCCCTCCTTCCCTGCCTTCGGATATTAACTAGACAAACTTATGTTTGCCCTGCTCCATCCCTAAGCTGGACTTTCATCACAGAAATTCCTCACTACTAAAAATATTGCTAGGAGGGGAATCAATGGTCCCTTGAGATACTCCCTTCAGAATATATGTCTATCTAGGTATAACAAAAACCTCAGTGACCAAGTCACTAAACCCAAACTAGTGAAAAAAACAAGTGTTAACCTGACAACAGAAACTATAATTGCAAGTTTTGAAGGGCCAAAATGGATGGAAGACTTGAACCAAGATGAAGATAAATGGCTATTTGCTGGGACTTGAAGGATCGGAACTCTTACCCAAACATTGGGCAAGCATTAAATGATGAAAATAGAAATCCCTGTTCACTATCTCCAGTCAATAATGATCTATACTTACGGATTCAATCTCATCAAAAGCACTCTCTTTTGCGATAGGGCTTCAAAAGAAAACCCTGGTTTGTTTTCAATGGATGGTTTTTGTTGAAAGGGAGTGTCCCTTGTTCTCTTATTGTTTTTTGAAAAAATATGTATTAAGTAGAGCTTTAGTCTTCAAGTTGTGTTTCTTTTAAACGACTTTGTGAATTCAACCCTCTATTGTTAAGAGAGGATGGACTTATTTTGAGTGCCTGAATGAACATACAAAATGTATTTTTGATGTTTCTATATGAAGTGAAAAATGTACGAGATTTGACTTTATAGAAATGTGACCTTAGTGTACATTTTTCATTAGTATCTTGCATTAAAGAAATGACATGATAAAGTTTTACTTTAAAACCCTACAAGGAAATAAGATCACAATTCTACTTGTCATGAATACCCTATAGGAAACAATTGTTCCACAAATTCTATCATTTGAAGTTTGCAATGCTACGGTTTTCTATTCTCAACACTCACTGCATTTTTGAACAAGCAACTCTTTGTAGGCTTATTGAATAGAAAATAAATAAAGTGGAACCAATGGTTGAAAATATTTCTAAATAAACTTTGAAGTCAATTGATATAATCAATCTTACCTCTACCAAAGCCCTTGTTTACCAAGTCTCCTAGAAGCACACTGAGCATGTAGCAACAAGCAATTATTTAAGTTACAACAAAGGAATCCAACCAAAATAAATTCTAACTTGTGCGGATATGAAAAAGGTGGGAAGCAACGCACCAAAAAGAATGCATAGAGAAGGCATGTGCATGTTGAATGCAGAACCCCAAAACTACATCACGCCACAAGATAACAAACTTGCAAAATACTTGAGCTAGGGCACAATAGAAGAGCCCAACTTAGCTTCCATGTTAGAGGCCACCTGATCCAATGAATGCACCAACCCAACAAAAACCAAAACAAATAAAGATCCCAATTGCAAATTTTGATGAGCTGCATAAATTTTCATTGTCAAGTGCACTTTATGTAAGAGGATTTGCCAAAAATACCATAGAACTATATAGGCACCACATGCAAACAATGCAATTAACATGCACTCAAATGGGAAGATGTATTCAATTAAGACCAAACAACTTCAAACAAAGACAAATTCCACAATTTTACATGTAGCACAACCATGATTACATCTCCCATGCAAATATTTCTGACTCCATACAACACTTCATGGAGATGGGATTTTCTCCATAATCTATTGTCATCTTCTTATGTGACACATGAAACTTCTCTGCACTTGCTGTTACCTAGAATTTCATTTGATTTCATGCCACCTTCTATATATTTTCTAGTTGCATATGCAATCACACACAAATCAATATCATCACGTGTTTTCCCACAGTGTTTATATCTCATTCTATGATCAGTTCTGGATGAAATCTCTCCACTAAAATGGTTTAGTCTCAATCAAGGACTCCCAATTTCATTGAATTTCCTGTCTCAAGGCCAAGGCATGATACAATTAGAGGAAGCCTTCTATCTTCAAAGGGGCCATCTTCCCTCAATTGGAAGCAAAGATTTGGTTCATTACCAGTGAGCACATCACTTGCAGCCCCCCTCAGGGCACTCACTGCTAGAAGATTCCCTAAATGGAGATGATCCTAATTTCCTGTCAATGGAAAAGACCAAGCAATCAATTGGGTGTCGAGTGAGGAAGAATGAAGATCACTGTCACAAGTGAGACGTTATCATATTCTTGACTTTTCCCAAGTTTTCTATGTTTTTCAACTCGCCAATTTTTTTGAATTTTTAAGGTCTGAATTTATACTTCATGAGTTTTGCTGATTTTCTCTCAATTTTTTCTGATTTTCCAAGTTGATGACCCGTGCCAACTTTTTGCCAGTTTTTTGTTTTGCAACACTAATATTATCTATTGGTTTCGAAGTCCTTTTGTTAATTAGGATAAGCTACTTGACAAAAAGTGGTGTGCACCTCTCTTCTTGAGCAGCTAGGGTTTCATGTGGTGATTTTTGGTGTGTGAAGGCTTGTATAGTATCTTACGAGGCTTGTCTAAAGGAAGGTGCCAAAGTTGGAGTGTGCCACATTCCAACTTTGGGTTTCCCAATCGCCATCGAAACTCCAACTTTCGGTAACCACCAAAATTTATGTAGCTTGCAATTTGTAAAAGACCACAATGCCCAGATTGTTCATAAAAGACCACAATTTGATATTAATGAAGTAGTGAATACTCAACTATGTAGAATAAGTCCTGTAGGTGACTGCTAATGTCTCCTTCAAACTCCAAATGTACAACCAGTAAGTTCTTAACATGGGCTCTTTGGTAAATTCAAAACTGCCATATCAACAGATTATAATGAGTTACATTGACAAGCAAACTAAAACGATAAACCAATATTCAGTAACATGTAATAAAATAAACATATATATCATATAACAAAAAGAGAGATTTAGTTGAAGATACCAACCTCGGTGTGAAACCATTCTTGAAAATATACTCAGAAGTGTTACTTTCAGAAAAGACTGTGTGTGCCTCGAAGAGGCCAGTCTTCTCTAGGAACCAGCTGACCCTTCAAGAGGGTTTGTACAAACCAGAGAGAGAGAAATGACTGGAGTTGATTAGGTCAATGAAGTCAACATAGACAAAGTTACAAAAATTATAAACTTCAACCAAGTCTCAGCAGAAGAGAAGTGATTATCAGCACACCACAACTGATCGCAGGTGATCAAAGTCAAGTTCTCTATAAGACAAAAAATTCAACAAGGTGGTATATAAAAAATTAAGGAGGGTAAATGACCGCATTAACCACAAGTCAAAGACAAGGTACCACAAGTCCAATAATAACTCAATCAAGGTGGGGAAGGTACATTAAACCAAAAATGAGATTTGAAGTGTGGGTACAAATATAAACAATGGTCATAAAATAAGAAAATATAAACAATGGTCATAACATAGGTGTGGGTAGTAGAAGACCCATGACCCTTAGAACCAAGGGTATGCTCCAAATGTGGCCAAACAACCATAGTACTCTATAAGAGCAAAACTTCAACAAGGTGGTTTTAAAAAAGTTACTCAAGGAGGTTAAATGACCCCATTAAACACCAGTGAAAGATAAGGTACCACAAGACCAATCATAGCTCAATCAAGGTGGGGAAGGTACAACCAGTCATATCTCTCTCAAATGTACAGCCGTTCTATATAACCTGAAAGTTCATCATCATAGTATGAGGAAGGGTCGTGGGATGCCAAATAAAAATATCCCTCATTTCTCTCTATGCAATCCTGAAAGCATCACATAACAGATAAGTACCTTGTACTATAGAAAATAAAAGCCACATGTGTTAACATAATTTTAATCTCTATCAACTTCAGCACTCCTCTGTGGTCCCTGTGCTGAAGTTGGTCCTCAAGATGTAATGGGCAGTAATATTATAGCATAATTTTCATCTCTTTCAGTAACAATTGATAAAATAAACATATTGATCATATAACAATAAGAGAGGTATAGTTGAAGATCTCCACGTTAACATTTAACCAAAAATCAGATCTGAAGTTTGGTACTATTTCTGAATAGTGCTAAAGCAACAGTAAAATATTTTACAAAATAATTTTGATCTCTATCAACTTCAGCACTCCTCTGTGGTCCCTGTGTTGTAGTTGGTCCTCGAGATGTAATGGGCAGTAATTTTATAGCATAATTTTCATCTCTTTCAGTAACAGTTGATAAAATAAACATATTGATCATATAACAATAACAGAGGTATAGTTGAAGATCTCCACATCAACATTTAACAAAAAATAAGATCTGAAGTGTGGTACTATTTCTGAATAGTGCTAAAGCAACAGTAAAAACCAAATAAAATTTATCTATGTTACATACTAACAATGTTTCATGCTAACAACATCGATATCCATCAAAATACAAGTCATGAACTACTTTTTCGTTGATTTCTGTTTTTTTGCATTGAAAAAACTTGTGAGTACGGTATGACAATCATCAATTGGCGCAGTATTTACTGCGATATCTCCTATTATTGTTTGTGTTTCCATGCCCTCATTTATACCACTTATTGTACATCGCTGAGCAGGGCGTGGAGGCAGTTTTGTAGGGGTGTGAACTGCAACAATGGAAATGAGGTGCATATATATATGACATTGAATTATTATTGAAATAAATATTTCATTATTTTGATTAAAATTACAATATTTCTCTTTACCAGTCTCTATAGATGTGACAACTAGGGTGTTAATTGAAGGCATAGTTGCTTCCCCTTGCAGTTCATGCTCCTGAGCTGCATGGTCTTCCATTGAAAGAAGAAAATTTATAAGTTTAGGTCAGGAAATATATATATCTAATACCACTATACTTTTCTATTTCCAAAGCATACATACCAGAATGGACATTATGCTCCACACTATCATGGGACATGTTCACCCCAACATCAACTTGTACTTGCTGAGTACCACTAGATTCACTGCTGCGGTTGCATTGTTGCTTAAAAACAAACATAAATGTTTAGTTATGGGTGATATAATCAGAAGTACTAAATAGACTTTAATAGTATACTACAATTGGTGATATACCTGCATTTGCGTCATTGGGGAGATTGGAGTCTGCCCCAAGCTTTTTCGATGTTCAACCACACTTTTAAAACCAAGCTTTAGGTCTTTGTCGGTGGTAGCAGCTTGGAACGTATTTCCCTGCAATGCATGATAACACATTTTAAAATTTCCAGTATCAAAATCAGATATTTGTTCGGTACTGTTAAATAAATATTCCCAACAATTAATCATTTAATACTTACAATTCTTGCTTTTAGTTTTCTATAGCCACCCTGGCCCAGTCTATGTTGCCCGTGCTTTTCCATTCTAGCCTTGGTTGCTTTGGAGGTGTCAGGTAACCTATATATGAAAATTTTCAAAAACCTTAGATATAAAAAATATTACTTAAAACAAAAAAGAAAAAAACAATTGAGCTTATTTCAGTAAAAAATGATATATGTTGTACCTTGCTTTACCAAGCCATGGTTGTTTTCCTTGTCTTTTTTGCAAGTTCTCCTTTGCATCATCTATCAGCACCTTCCACTCTTTCTTAGGAACCATGGGAGGGCGCTCATGCCTGAGGTCATCTTGCAATCTTTCCCTATATTGGGCCCTGGTATATTTCAAATTCTCACCGGCTAACCTTGCAACAACTTTCCTGTTGAAAGTATTGCCGAACAAGTTGATCATTTGGTCAATCAATTCATCTCTCTTAGTGCTATCTTGGCTATTCCACCGTGTGCGAATGGTGGGGCCAAACAGCTCCAAGGCTTTGTCATTCAAATGCCTGTAGAAGACATTGTTTCCTGCAGAAACATGTAATCCATTAATTTATAATAATTTCAGCGTATGTCTATTTCAATTTCATGATTAAAACCAAAAACTAATGGATAAATACCAGCAATTTTCTGGATCTTGATAGGAACACAAGAGTCATCCACCAGAAAGGTGAGATCTAGTTTTCTGGTGCTTTTAACTCGTGCTGCACCAGGAAAAGTATCCTGGTTGTCTACAGTACGTTCATCTCCAGATTCAGGTGGAGTCCTAGGCTCTGTCTCATCATGCTCCGGCATGGCATCATGCTCTCTCTCACCAGTGCCGTCATCAATGGAATCGAGGCCAACTGTAGGAGTGCCAAAAAGCCTCATTGGTACATTGCTTCTTTTTTGTTGCATTGGACCATCACTGCTACCTATACCTGTCACGGCAGGTTCTGTAGTCACGGGTTTTAAAAATACTACAAACAATAAACTTTACTTTATCAGATCACTTGGAATGATAAAAAACATAATATCAGATATGAAATCACAACATAGCTTAAAAAAAATTGTGAATATGCCACTTACCCCATAAGACTTTATAAGCTCTTGCAGCTCTAGAATCTTTGCCTTGTTCTCCTGTGACAAGGGACTTTGGCGAGCCAAGGCAAGCATTTCACAATTTGCCTTTTTCAAGGCTACTCTAAAAGTGTGCATTGGGTCAGTGGAATAGAAAATCTCTTCCTCAAACCCCTCATCACCCAAAGCGTGTGCACATGACTAAATTCATCAAACAATAAATTAAATTAAGCAATATAATTTTAACATCATTCAAATATTGATATTGTAATGAAGATTAAGTTACTTTTATGCACTAACACTTACCTGACGCGGTGTTATGACCGGTGAGTGTCCACGACAAACCGTTGTCGTGGAAGTAGCAGGTGCCTTTCCACGGTCCTAAATGAACCAGCAATCCATCATAATGTCAGAAAAATGAACCAATAATCCATCATAAGCTCAGGAAAATGTGAATGTACTAAATCGAAACATTTAGTTATTTTACTAAACAATTACCTCACGGGCCACATAGTGTGACCTTCCACGGTCACCCTCGACCATGGAAGCAGCAGGTGCCTTTCCAATGGCGCCACACCGACACAATAAATCAATAAATAAATGTTTAGCTCAGACTAAATAATTGTAATATAAAGAAAAATGAGATATTGCATTAATATTAATTTTTACCTCAGAAGTAGAAGATACATGTTCTGCTCCATGGCCATGAGCAGACTCCTGCCACAGTTTAATAAGCATGCTTTCATATGGAAATATTAACAATAAGCACGGAAAAAGCGAATGCTAACAGTGAAAATTGGAACATCTTGTTATTGTAGTCATATTTATTTACTATATTTAACATTTACCTGATGAGGCGTAGAATCTGACCTTCCACGGTCACCCTGGACCGTGGAAGAGGCATGTGCTTTTCCACTGCCACCACCCTAAAAAAAAAATCAATAGTCAATAATTGCATCAAAAACAAAAATGAGATATTCATAGCAATGTAATTACCATGTAATCACATGGAAATATTCATAATAAGCATTAATAAAGCGAATGGCAACAGTGGAAATCGAATGTTAACAAAAAAAAACATTTAGTTATTGTAGTCATGTTTAGTTACTACTTTTAGCATTTACCTTATGAGGCATATTTTCTGACGGTCCACGGTTCCCCTGGACCACGGAAGCCACATGTATTCTATTTAAGTTGTAATCGATCAACAACTCTTCACCTACAAGTATTGTTTTTATTGCACATACAAATATACGATGATGTTCGCGTGCCTCGAATTCGCAATTTGGTTGCTTATTTGTTGTCACTGGTCGTGTACTATTTATAAAGCCAACAACGTTTCCAAATGCTTTTGGTCTCCCATCAATATACATAGTTGCCCCTTTGTTTTTATTTTTTTCTGCTATTTGAATATAATTCGCGGCAACTCCGTATCTCTGCATACTTCGAGTATATTGGACCAAGATCAACCAGTTATTGTATCTGTATAATGGTCCTACATACTCCATCAATTCGGTTACAGTGCCATAGCGGACTGTTATTCCATCCATGGAAAATAGCCCCAATCCATGTAAGGATGAAGGAGCGATGCGATACATCCTCCCTTTGATGAGGAAATCTGTGTCCACTTGAGGTAGCTTATTAGGTACCCATCGTTGCACTAGATGTTTATACCTCAATGGAAAATCCATGTCTCCTATGCTCTCAGCATCATAATTACACGACCCACTGTTGGCAATAAAATATTTCATGCGGCTATGAAATCTTTTCCTTATCTTTTCAGATCTAGTTGATATAAAACCAGTAGATCTAGTACAACTCGTCTCACTTTCAACCTCTCTGAGTATATCTTCATCATCACTTGAGGAAGATAGATCTGACAGATACCTATTTGGTGGTACCTACACTCTATAAAACAAGAATAAACAAGATGGTCCTTTCTCTCTTCTTTGAAAGTACACATTTACTTAGTTAAACACATTTACTTCCCTCAAATCTGAGCATTAGGAGGGACATGCCTAACCCTAGTGGATGTAGGAAGTTAACTAGTATATCACCCAGTTTTGGTCCTTCCAACACTGTTGGGCATATTATTGGCAGCTACCCTCTTTCTTTGAATGGCATATTTTTGGCATCCTTCCCTTCATTTTTAAAATTTACATGCTGGTATTTTATGCTAATGCATATGAAAACTGTTTGTTAGTGAACTGTTTGGAAAAATCACTCAACTAAGAAACAATAATTGACTATATCAACCCAACAAACCATAACTATAGTGAGAGGGTCCACTCAGGAGTACATTGCAGCAGTGTTCGTAACTGTTTCACGTCAATACATCTTAACCAAATAATCTGTAAAATACTACAGCAGAGAACGCAAAATACATCAGCTAACTTAGGTGAAATATTACACCTTAAACATGTTGCAAATTTCAAATCCATGCAAATTGGCACTCAAAAGGCCATGAGAAATTTGATTTTCAAAGACTATTTTCAGACATTATGTGTATATTGATTTTCCGACTATATTAGTTTTTTTTTTTAAACAAATAATAAATTTCAATCAAGAATGAGCGTATCCATCAACCAAGCAGGAGGACCAAACCAGAAAAATGTCAACCTGAGAGCAGTCCCTAGTCGGTCACTGTGTTGAAGAAAATTCAACACTACCAGTTAGGACAATGTTCTAATACAATTTTCAGTGACATGTAATGTAAGATAAACACATTAATCACAAAAAGGGGGTAACACACAACATCAAGAGAACTAGGCCAAATGTAGACAAGGCAAAAATATTGGTTTCAGGAAGCTTTTGAACATTGGTTTTTTACTTTGTAAGCCTTGGAGTACTCACTATATCCAACAAAAACACACTTCGAAATGGAGGATTTCAATTCAGTCCTTTTCTCCTCGATAATATGAATATATACAAAGCAACCAAAAAAACAATAGTGTGACACCTAGGGTTTATCACTAATGAAATCTTCTTATAGTGTTTTGTTCTTCAATACCCTATGAAGATACCTATTCATATATGCTCCCATAGTCAATTTCCACAAATTTCTCTCTTAACTATTTATGGTAAATTCACTTGCTCCTAAAGCTATAAAACAAGTTGTCGGTGGGTTTTCTAATGAAAAATAGTTTCCTGTAATAGCTACCAGAATGTACTTTCAGATTCAATTCACGAGTCTAAAGTGTGATTTTTCCTTTTTATTAGTTGTAAAATTAATTTTGGGCATCCCATGCCAACTGTGGACAATGGAAGGCAATGAACATGCTTTATACCTCACATCTGGGCAGTTCCGAATGGACAGGCCCCACTCATAGCCAAATACTTTTGAGATATTTACAAATCATCAGAGTATGGTGGACCAAAAATTTCTCGATAGGCGTTGTCTTCATTGCACCATGCCTTTGAATAAATAGACCTTCGAACCACGCGTCTATTATGATGCATGTGGACATCTATGCGGGTTTTGACAAGCCATTGTTGATTGTATTTAATGTAGTACCCAAGGATTTGATCCTCAGTAATCTTTGTTTGCAAAATATCTTTGACCTATTGGAGAGACTCTCCAACTCCCCGTTTCAGATTATAAATAGCAGCTAGTGATAATGCTGTCAAGTTGATGCCGAATGACTGCCACCAGTGTCTCATCCAATCAAGGATGTAGAATGTAGGATCCTCATAGATTTGTGGAATTTCAAGTCCAAACTTTAGCATGGTATAATATGTTCTATCTATATTTTCTTTTCTCAAGAATTTCCACCATAATTTTGTATATTTTTCATAAGCGTGTGCAGTACTTGGAAACCGGAGACTAGCATCTTTATGTGGCCATGCTTCCAAAGAACGTATCCGGTTAATACAATAGTATTGTTGGTCTAGTTGTAGCCCGGGGTGACATGTAGATCCTCTGTCGAGATTAAGGTAAGATCATGGTATAGGTTTGTTAACGAATTGCTTGCATCGACTGCTTTTCTCAGGGAGTTGTTGTAAATCATCTTTGGTACAATACTGGATCCCATAGGCATTCTTCTGAGTTCTGGCACTAGTCTAATAAAAGCGTCAAATCCCTGTAAGTTAGCATCTAACACTTCAGTCTGTCTCAACTCCCACCTAGGTTTCTAGTCTTGTATATAATCCAACCACATCATATTATCATCAATAGTATAGATCTGATGTTTTCCATTGGTCCAAGCAGAGATTTCCATGTTTACTTGTGGGTTATGGGCCTCGGGCTCGCTTGCACCAGGCTTGCTTGTTTCAGGCCCGCTTGTTAAAAATTAACAACATTCTTCCGTGTCAAATATTCTCTTATTAGTAACCATTGTGAATCAAATATTCTCTTATTAGTCATTGACACATTAAAACACCTTAGATCTAAGCTCGAGGTGAATCAAGATTCAGAGTCAAATCACTGTGGATAGTACCTCGTAGTTGCAATCAATTGTGTGTGGAATACTATACACTCGGGAGCATCGTCTAAATACTATGTGCAGATGGTTGTGAAAGACAAGCCATGATTGATGCCTAGGAGGCCTGTTATGTGCTATAAATATGCACATTGTATCAAGTGAATTTCAACCAAGTAATATGAAGTGAGTCTCCCAGGAAAGCAAACAACCAAAGGGTAAAAGGAGATAATCTGAGCAGAGTTTGGCATTGTCAAGATGTCTCAGCAGATGCAGGGGGGTCATTTGAAATAGGCGAATGAAGAGTGAGAGTGAACAGGGAGCAGGGTAGGCAGGACTGAGAATTACCAAACCGTCACTATGGTGAATTAATGAGAGACCTAGAGTAGGTGATGCCCTGACGAGGTGGGCACCAAGGAGGGGATTGTTGAAGACAATGACGGGGATTGCGGAAGAAGGTGACAAAGTAGTCTATGTGACAAAATTGTCTTAACGCCAAGCAAAATTTTTGAAGCATTAGACTACTCCGTGAACAATCTAACATAGAGGTAATTTACAAGCAGGTGAAACTGATGTGAGTCTATTTTTAATAACATTTCCCATCATAATATCTAGAGGGAAATGAACACAAGTGCATATTTTCTATCAAAAGGAATACAATTTACATCTTACTAAAGTTTTCTTATGGAATCTATTGATGGTGTTCAAAGCAGTGATATCCAGAGCACTTTCAGGGCTAAAAGTTGAAATTCAAGACCTCGTTTGAAGCAATCACATTAATATCGCCAATTAAAACAACTATCATATCCAAAATCTACGTATAAATCTAGATGAGCTTAACAAACCAAATGAGAATTTACATCCTGAGCATTGATACCCAGAAACATAGTGTTTTATTTTAAAAAATTATTAAAATTTTCACATACAACTTGTAAAGGAATCTGGTTCAAATTCCAAAACCAAAATCTAAAAGCTAGGTACAATATCATTGAGACAATCATTCTTCTATGGCCATGAAGGTTAAACTATGCCTTCGAATCATGGGCAAACAACCCAAGAAATGCTTGCAAGATAACAGAAAAGCCTCAAACTCTCACCAGCTCAAATCAAGAGAATGTGGCAAAAGGCGGAGATACAAAACTGCTTAAACCAAAATTAGGATTACAACAAAGCTCCAGACTCACATCATCTCAAACCAAGGAGAATGTTGCTACCGACAGAGAGATTTAAAACTACTTAAAATCAAAATTAAATTGCAGGCATAAACACCCTCAAAATGTGATAATGAGCACATATCTAATTCATATTCCTACAATCCACTTGCACGAAAATATCCAAATAAAATTGGTTTGCGACTGTTTTCAAAAACCATATCAATGAACTTTGGATCACTATTTCTGTGTTAAATAGAACTACAGCCTTTACATCAATCAACAACAAGCATTCCATGTCTATTGGTTTTGTTATAAAATCAAAACCACCCAATTAACAAATGAAATCAACAACACCTAATTCGCACCCAAAAATGCAGAAATTTGACTCAATAGAGGAGGGTTTCAAAATCCCAAAGGAACACGCACAGTAAAGGAGGTCACGGACCAAGAGCCGGTTGCAAGGGGTGGAATATCTATGAGGGAATGCTTGCGCAAAACCCTCCCAGCTCAACCCCAAAATTTACCTCCATGCTTGCAAACAAGTTTATCAAAAAGGGTTCCACATACTCACATTCCAATGCATAATTGTTATGGCACCTCCCTAATAACATAGTAGAAACCCTACCAAAGCATAACGAGTAACAAAGTACCACACATAACCTGTAAAAATACTCATTTCCATATCGAATTTACCACAGCATTCATAATCAATTCATGATTGGACATATCTCCAACACAGATACCAATAGTTGGCAGAGGACAAAATACCCTATCTCAGCAATCAACACAAGAAACCATTTAGGGTCTACCAATCCTAGCTCTATCTCCAACATTGTTTTTTAGACAAATTTGAGTTCCATTACTGCAAGTCTGGTGAATTAGAATCCACTTACGATTGCCATTGAGGGTCTGCGAGGATTCGTAGAAACGGTTGGAGCACACGAAACCAACTTCAACCCCCCTCGTAGAAATTGCATGGTGAGAGTTGCAAGAGGAAATGGAATTGTATCCGGTTGCAAGCACTAGCTGGTGCGGTCAAACGAGAACAACAGAGCGTTTTCGTTAAGCTCGATAGAGACAGTTAGCAAATGACCAAAAGTAATCACATCAAACCTAACATAACATATGTTTTTGTTTTTGTTTTTAACCCACCAAGGTCAACAATGTTAAAGTTTCTCATGACATTTGTATTTTAAAAATAAAATCATATTTTATAACAATTTTTGTTTTATATAACAATTTTATCAATAACAATACTAATTAAAAATTAAAAATTAGCATACTAATTAGCATACCAATAGGAATTTCAATATATGGATAGAGAGCAAGGATGCACTCGATCATAACGATTGGGATGTTTAGACCATTGAGATGTAGATATTGAAGAATGATATAGTACTAGATGAACTAGAAGTGTACGATTTGATTCCGATGAAGTGGATCCAAGTGTCGACATATTTGCAAAAGACATCATCAGACGATGCAAGATATAGTTCTCACGAAACAAAAGTGGTTGATTGATTAAGGGGACTTACAAATAGTGATGAAAGATCAACAAGATTTAAAATAGCTTAGAAAGACCAACAAGGATAGAACCCCTTTCAAAATAAGTTTTTTATGTTTCCAATGAAAGACTCAAAATAAGTTTTTTATGTTTCCAATGAGTCTAGTAGAGTTCTAATATGAAATAACCCAAAAAATAACAGATAAATCTTATAACACAATTTTGTATCTTGCTCAATCGACACATGTTCGATTCAAACCATTAACACTACAACCTCCAGGAACACCCATGCTACTGCACATCTAGAACATAATTAGATTAGAAAACTAATTTTCAAATATAACCAAGTTAATCAACAAAATGAACATATGGTGAGTGCATTTAATTTAACCTAAAAACATTGCGTACCTCTACTTTTCAACAATTAAATATCATTCATCTTCTTCTTCATCCAACTCAACATCTGTATCAGGATCTGGTTCTAAATAGATATTAATGAAAGGATCATTCACATCGTCATCAGCATCAAAGTCATCTTCGCTAATATAGTCATCCATATCGTCAATGAGATCATCGTCTAATACATTTGCATGATCATCCTCTTCAACTTCTTCATCTAACACATTGACTGCAGCCTGATCTGAATCATCATCATCCTCTTCTTCTTCGTGATTATCTTCATCATCCAGTACATGATTATACTTTACTGGTCTTCCTCTTGGATCGTATCGAACAACGTATGACCAACCTGCTTTACCTGGTACCTCGGAGTAGTAGACTTGCTCACATTGACTTGGAAGAACATAAGCCTTTGTACCTGGTTCAAATGCCCTTGTATTAACCATGGTAAATCCATTAGCATGCTCAATAACAGTTCTTTCAGGATCATGTTCATGCATCCGTAACCTGTACCACTTCACCTCAAACAAAACTATTTTAAAGGAATTAAAATCACACTCAACAATGTCCTCCAAATGCCCATAGTACCTATTCTCAGTTTCTTCTGGATGTCTATCACTTCTAGAGGAAACATTGATGACCTTAAAGACTGCAATTATCCCACAATCCGAGGTTTTCCTGTTATCATCCAACTTTTTGATACGAAATTTACGACCATTACACAACATAGCCTTGTGATGTTTGAGCTGCAACATTGACAATAGGTTAAAAATACATTGTGAATTAATAAACGTCATATAGGAGTTAGTAAATATAATTGAAAACTTAAACAAACGAAATGTAATAATTGGAAAAATGGATCGAAGTAACTAGAAAAAATGTGGGTAAAAAAATTACTTGCCTTTTTATCTTTTAAACCATAGGCTAAATCAACTTCCCTTTGTGACGTAAGGTCAGGAATTTGATATCGAAGACGATGATCTGTTTTAATCATTTTACTAACCCCTTCCCATGATAACCTACCGAAGAATTCTTCACAATCTTTTATCCAATGCTCCATCCAATCAAGGTTGTTTGCAATGTATAAATGTAAAGCATCCCACACTCGACCAACTATAGGATAAAAAAACAATTCAATTTCATAATTAATTAGATCATCATTAAAGGAACATAGTTTAATATAGTTGAAAATGCATAATTATTAAAAAGAGTTAAAAAACAATATGATAATATAAAATTGGAAAAAATAAATGTGTAACATATTAATTCAACAACGTATAATAATAATTACCTTTCACAGTCCTCAATGTACCTCTCCCCAGTAGGACCTCCCCTTCAAATTTGTTGATGGAGTCGAGATGCCAAATGCGAAGCACATTCATAGTTTCTGCTAATTTAGGTAGATATTCACTAATGTACACCATGCATTGATATATCATATATCCTTCAACCATAGAACCCTCGAGACGCACTCTTTGTCCAACAAAATCCTTCAATGACTTCAACTGCCTCTCCACCATCCACATCGACCTTGTGTGTACTGGTCCACATAATTCAATCTCCTCAACTTGGTGTATGAGGTAGTGTTCTTGTGCATTGAAAAATGCTGGAGGTAGATACTATTGGATTTCACACATTAGTCGGGGAATTTCTCTCTTCCAATGCCTTATATCTTCTTTATGGATTTCTTTTGATGAAAGCCACCTACAAATGATGCAATAAAACAATATGTCAAGGCATATATAATATTTGCGGGAAAAACATAATATATGTCAATAAGTTCTGCTACAGACCACAGACCAAGTACATTTTCCAAGTAAAACATTACTTACCTCATGTATTTTCCAAGAACATAAATAATATGTTTTATGCTGCTGTCAAAGTCATTTGGGAGAGATAAAGGTAGAACATACTGTATCAAAAAACACATAATTATTACTATTTATTTCAAAATAAGAGAATAAAATTAATAAAATAGTGCATACCGATAATGAAATATATTATAGACTAATGATTACCTTAATGAATGTATGCCAATCATGTGTTTTAACCCCTGCAAAATCACCTTTTTTCGTCAAGATATTCTTTATGTTTGACGAAAAACCCGTCGGAAATTTGATAATTTTTTATGACCTCTCTTACAATATTGCTTTGTTGCTCCGTCAAGCACCAAGGAAGACTAATATTCTGTTGACGGCCATCGCCATTAGAATTAATGATCACACTTTGCAATGCGTGATTAGATTCTTGGATGTCACTACAAATCTTTCCAATTTTTTCTTTGTCAGTCCTTCCATCTAATATTCGCCATAACATTTATGTTATGTTCTTCCCGATATGCATTGTGTCAAACAAATGAACTATTTGCAGGTGCTCGTAGTATGGCAACCTACTGAATTGAATCAGGTAAATTTTGATTCCTCGTGTGCCTTAACGACATTCATGAAACATCAACAAAATCAAATTAAAACCAATTAATCAATAATGGTATAACATATCGCGTTGAACATAATTCAATACAAAAAAAAAATTTGGCATACCTTGACGGTTTCTATTATATTCCACCTTCCATAGGTGAGGTGTCATTCTTCGTGGTTTTTTTCCATTCTCTTCTTTACCGTTAAATTTTTCTTTGTCTGTAGTTCTATAACTATGGTTCTTAGGCAGAAAGTGCCTATACTCATTGAACACTTCCTTTGCTAAACTCCTTGAACAATGAGATTTTATCTTGGGACCGCAAAATGGACATCCAAATTTACCCTTGGTTTGAAGACCTACAAGATATATGAATTGGTGTATCAAATTAGCATTACAATTTAAAATAATGCATGATATTATCAACAAATATATAAAATATTAAGGAACAAAAGAAAGTAACAACATACCACAAAAATGTGTTAACCCGGCAGCATCATGAATTGTAAATGCAAGTATTCCATGGAATTGAAATCGTCTTTGCCCGATTGGTCTAGAAATATCATACATAGTGACACCAACCCATAACTTCAACAACTCATCGATAAGAGGCTCAAGATATGCGTTCATATCTTTAACCTGGTACTTGCCTAATTGGTCAAACATACATGATTAATTATATTTAGCGCCTATATGTCGTTATATATAAAAGACATAATTATCATGCACGAAACAAATCAATGAAATATTTACTGATCAGACTTTCAATTAAAAAAAAACCTATTAATTAAATACTTGGAACAATCATTGCCAACATTGTGTGCTCTCTCTTGATCGACATCCAAGGAGGAAGTTTATTGTTTATAACAAAAACATGCCACACTGAGTAGGTAGAACGAAGCTCTCCAAATGGATTAACACCATCAACTGCCAAAGAAAGTTTAACATTACGAGGATCTTCTTTAAAAATTGGCCACTTTTCTTTGATGTAACTCAATGCAGAACCATCTGCAGGCATTCGAAGAACATCGTCGCGACTTTTGTTCTTTGCATGGAAATCCATAAACTGTGCTATACTTTGACACCTGAACAACCGCTGGAAACGTAGGATTATCGGAATATAACGAAGAACTTTTTGAGGCACCTTTTTTTGTCACCTTATCAGTTCGATACCTACTTGTTTGACATTGTGGGCATTCATTTTCTAATGCATATTGTCCATAGTATATGATATGATCATTAGGACATGCATCAATAGCTTGATACTCCATACCAAATGCTTTCATAATGACATATATCCCTCGATATGTGTGTGGTAAAATATTTGAAGTTGGTAATAGAAATTCACCTAACAATCTACAAAATTCAAAAGAATAAATCAATGAAAACAATAGTAATCATCAATATCGCATCCAAACTTTACACATTAGATAACAATAGCAACAATATAGGAAAAAAGTCAACCCTTTCTATATATAGATATTGTGAACATGCAGACAAAAATAAAAAAACAAATTACATACCTTAGTATCTGTGTCATACAGGTGTTTGATAATCCATTCAAAACCTTCAAGTTCACTAACAACAATATAGCAGATAGAAGATTTGTTTTTGAGCCTTCATAAAGAGGTTGACGTGACTTATCAAGTAGAGGATCAACATCATCACTATCATCCTGGTTGTCCTCATCCATTGGAGCAAATGTGTCTTGGATCAATCTATGTATCTCATCTTCCTGATTTGTGTCACTAATGTTATCTACATCCATTATCTCATCAAAAATAACCACTTGATCATCTTCAATATTCTGATGTAGAAGTTCATCGGGCTGTGAATGAGTATTTTTGCTAGTACTTGGCAAATAACTCTCTGGAACGTGACATTTTGGGGGCATTGTCTATAAATTTACAAAAAACATAGAAAAATTAGTTTGTATAGAACATTTTACTAAAATTCATGCAGACATGATGAATATTACAATGAATATATTAAAAATTGAACCCCAAAAATAGTCTTACCAGGGGACGATATTCATAACCCCCTTCAGCATGCCCCTTCTCCCTACAATGTCTTTCAGTTGTTTCTATTAAAAGTCTTCTTTTTTGCAAGCCCCTGCAATCAAAGCAAGGACAATAACATTTTCCATCTCCTCTCGCCTCTAATGCAGCTCTAAACTGAGCAAGCCTCCTTGCATTTTCATTCATAGTGACAAATCCTTGTAGTGGTACAAGTAATTGTCTTACCTACACCATACAAAACAATAACTTGTCAATTACATTAGATATTATAAGTACATTTCTGAATATAGTATATTATAATCCAATATTTTCTATATTTATAAAGAAAAACATGAAGACTAAAGTTAATATGAATGGAAAGATGGTTATAAGTTGGTTGTGAGAAAGTGAATTGATAATGGAAAGATGGTAAGTTAATATAATCTAACATTTAATGTGAACACTTGGAGGGAGATTGTACCCATGCAGTGGTTGGAATTTTAAATAAATATTCTTTCCATATTTTTAGGAATGCATTGTATCAAGAGCACTAAAATTAGAAGTGGTTCTGGTTGGTTACTAAAAAAAATGGTAAATGTCAAATGTTAAGGAACCAAAAATATTGGAAAATTGATAACTACTTGTATAGTTTGAAGACCCGATCATATAGTTTGACCACCAAAGAGGGTAGGTTCTTAACCAATATTGTAGATGTATTTCACCCACATGACATGGGATATCACCTTGGGAAGCTCAAATTTGGTTGGAAACATTAACTAGTTTATTGACAAATATTGTGAAGTATCCATTAGGTAGTGAAGGGTGTGAGTCCATAATCATACTTTATAGGTTCGAGGTAATAATGGTTCGAGGTACGATAGAGAAAATCAATTATGTTAAGAAGTGCACACAAGAGCTAAGAAATGAGTTGGTTAAAGGTCAACTATTGAAAATCCTCTATTTAGTCGATCCATTGCAATAGTTGAAGACTAGTGATTAGGTAAGTAGCAAATCTTGATGACGTCAAGCCATAAAAAAATTGGATCCATATAGACATTGAATATGCAAAGCAAAAAGAAGAAAGGATTGTAATAGATCCCAAGCATTATGTATGTCAAATGTTATATAGGACCGCAAACACACTAGAGATAGAACCAATTGCAAGAGAAAACATTTTCAAAGATGCCATTTTAAAAAAGCAAGTTAACATGACCTAAGCCAAAAAAACAAGTTCTTGAAAAAATATAGCAAGTTAAATGAAAATGATAGCAAGTTCTTGAAAAAAATATTAGAAAGGCAAAAAAGCAAGTTAACATGACCTAAGCCTCATTACTAAACAATATTAAAATCTAACCCTTATAAAAATATAGACAAAAAATTACACATTACTAACCTTGCAAGTTCAAAATCAGAGCTATGCAAAATATCCAAGCTCATACAATCACCCCGCAAGTCCAAAATCCGTGCTCAATGTGCCGCAAAAAAAGAAAATGTGAAAATCATGGTGAGAGTGTGTAGTTTATATAGCTCGGCATTCGTCCATGTTGCCACGAAAACTGAAACCTAGACATTTTGTCCCTATATCGACAAATGTTCATGGAACTTTAAAAAACATGGATATTGCCACAGTTTTTCCGCTCTGACAAAAAAAAAGGTTAAAAAATCATTTTTTTAACCCACGAATGTTGAAAACGTTGAAAATTTTCGTGGAACAATCCGCCCATATGTAGTAGTGGCCGCAGAGTATCAGGTGGTGATTGGAACCCTAACAGACGCTCTTTCCATGGGTATGGACCACGTTGTTATCTATTTGGATTTGCAACTAGTGGTTTCTCATCTTAACCGGATTTATGCTATCCGTGACCCTACCTTACTCCGTCTCTACAAACGAATCCGTCTTCTGGAAAGGTCCTTTGAATCTATTCAATACCTGCACATTCCACGAGATATGAACGAAGTTGCCGACTCAATGGCCAACTTCATTTTATATTGGTACATTGCACATACATAACATTTGTATAAAGCATAAAGGCATACATAACATGTAAATCATCCATTGTATAAGCAAACATGTAAACAAGATCACATTAATCATCCATTAAAACACATAATGTATAAAGCCACCGAAAATGTCTGTATATTTATAAATCCGTACAAAAGTACAAAATGGTAGCGCTAATACAAAATCTAAAGCATGCTAGCTTTCAGTAAGAGTCATCTCTACAAAAATTATGAAGCTCGTAAGCTTTCATAGTACATGTACATGCCATGTGCCTAAACCCTACGCCGCACGGCCCTAGGTCGCTCAGCCCTAGGCTGAGCATGGTAACAGACGACGACCCTCGCCACCTTTCGGAGTAGCGTGCTGAAACAAGCTGATACCCCAACTGTCGACTCCTGATATCGGAGGGGTAAGTCATGTACAGCAGGCTTTGGAATGTCGGAGGTCATCCCCTGGAGCTCCTCCCCGATCACCTCTTGCTCCTCAAGAGCATCACGGGCCGCGGGCTCCATCTCTAGCGCTCCTCCTCTCCGCGCCTGGCGGGAGACTCCCAATGGTCTCTCTGGACCCACGTCTGTAAAGAATCATGTAAACATCATCAACACTACTACAAAAAAAAAATCATAAAATACATAAAATATAAAAACACAAGCAGTGGTTCTTACCTATGTCACCCCACTGCGTTCCCTTTGGAAGCACTAGGTCGGGATCTCCCCGGAAGTCTGTACCGGCATATGGATAATCCTCTACCATGAGGATCTGTGCATGCAGCCATGAGAAGAACCCGGTACCGAAACTGACAATGGGCCCCCCACCACCATGGCGGGCCATCGCATCTTCCCATCTCAACATATGAGGATCACGTACCTCCCGATCCTCGAAATCCAGTTGCGGGCACAAGAGAGGTACCAGCTCCAACATGAAAGATACCACGATCGAGCCATATCCGAACTGCTTCAGTGCCCCACGCTGACATTTGGTCGACTGATCCTTGAGGCTAACGAGAAGCCCCTCGCACCAGTTAAACACAGTAGGAGTCATGCACTCCTCAGCATCCGTCATTCGCGACTTGCTCGGCTGCCAACAACTTGTGCAACGGTGAAGAGTATCGCTCGTAAGTCCCTGCCCATGACATGCTTGATGGGGATTTTCCCACCAATCATCGCTGTACCCGGAGTACACCACTGATCTATCATGTTCTCAACCGAACAGTCACCACCCCGTGACCCGGTCAAAGACACAGGGTTCCCTTGCCGAGATAACCCTGTCAGAAAGTAGATGTCCTCGACATCTGTGGTAAGCGTGTGCTCACCTATCTGGAAGTATTGCTAAGCGGGGTCCCAACATTGGACCAGGTGTATCAGTAGGTTGACTTGGGATCTCATCCCTGGCACTCAAAATTACTTGAGTAGCCCGCAGTTCCGTAATGCTGCAATGCTTTATGGATTGTTTTCCACTTGCATATCCTCGAGCTCATGCTCGTGTTCCCGCCATTCAAGGACCATTGTATCACTCCAAACCTGCCAAGTAAACCATTTAAACATCTTTAGAACTTTTCCCTTCCATCCAAACTTTTATTTTTTGCTAGGTTTTCAATTTCATTTGGCCATTTGCGCTGGCGCAGATCACCCATTTTGACAGTGCGCCTCCGGCGCAGAACCCGAATGGGCTGCCTGCGCCGGCCCGTGGATGCAAACCCACCAACTTAAAACGCTCAAAACCTACCTAAAAACATAAAAAAAGCAAATTCTAATCCACTAAAAAGTTAAATGGGAAGGTTTAGGGTTGCCTGTCACTGATGGCTCGCGGAATGATCGATCGTAGCTCCCGGAAACTGCAGTTGAAATTCGGCTCCAAACGACACTTTGCACTCTCCAAATTTGGTAAAAAACAATTGTAATTTCTTTTCACTATTTCACCCATTTTATAACAAAAATGGAATATTCCTTTTATATTTAGATGCTTTAGTTTGGGTTATTTATTTCGGTTAACCACTTTTGACCTAGTTTTTGAGCTGTAGGTGCCTCATTAATGCCTTTCTCAACGTGGTGGTCGTTTCGTAAGTATCATCAGGTATGAATACTCTCCGAGCGTCTTTTTGTCATTATTTCGCTCATTAATGTAAATTATTAAATGACAAACAAGCTAACTCTTTGTTCTTTCTCGTGCTCGTTAAACGATGAGAATAAGTCACCGAGTTATAGTTTATCACTTTTTTCGGGCTCGTTAAACTCCTACGAAAAAGGAACCCCCCGAAGTTTTCTTTAAGCGCTTTTCAGGCTCTCGAAATACGAAAAGATCATCAAGCGAACTTGATGCATTCACAGTTGTTAAAGTATTTGAATGATTGTCTTCCTAGTGATAGTTTACCCCTTTTTCGGACCAGGGGGCACTACTTAAGAAAAAAGAATACTCCAGCCAATCATGACTGGAAGAGTCCTCTCTCACATTGTTTTACCCTTTTCCGGGCGAAGAGGCTAACCTTACGAAAAAGGACCTTTGGAGTCTTCTTTAGTTCTTTTCAGACTCTCTAAACATGAAATGACGCCGAGTTTTACCTTCTATGGACTCATTAAAACTCAACATTGAAGGGCCCGCCATGGGACAAACCCCTCCTTTCCCAGGTTCGAAAAATATTTGGGATTGGACTCATCTATGAGATGAGTTATACCGAGCATCTGGTTACCCTCATCAAGCTCGTTAAAAACACATGAGGCACTCGTCAGTCATGATGGGGAAAAAGGAAATTTTGTGTGTTACACCTTTATCTGTGGCAGTACTTAATCGTTCTTGAACATGGCACTCATTTGCATTTGCATACAGTACTTGGGTCATCTATTTGTCCTCGAGTTTTGCCTACTTCTTGAGTCTTGTTACTCCTTTGGGTCATCCAAAAAATACTTCCACCATCAGTTGCATTAGGAGTTGGCGTCATTCTCGTCATGTCAATACTGCCAAGTCATGCCATGCCCATGTTCAAGAATACATTCACCGCTCATCATTTGCAATCAGTACACCTTCCATCATGTCAGTCTACTCTGAGTCAGTCTTGCATGTTACAGTACCATTTGATCTACCCCAAACATCTGTTATCGAGTTTCGTGTCGATGATGGGGGATTCACCATGCCCTCCTTTGATGGATTCATCCCTGTCGACTTCAACACATCATCCAAGGATTGGATCTAGAAACCAATCGAGTACCTTGGGCCTGCATGCCTCAATGGCAAGTTACCTCGCTTTCAACATGGGTTTACATCATTGACTCTTGATTGAAAGATTTAGTTAAGCGTTCGACTTCAACTCATTCATTCGCGCTTGATTATATGTACTATGATACCTTGGGGATAATTGACATTAATGGTGATTTCCCTCGCACTTGTTAACGGTATACATCAATGACCGGTAATCAAGTGGTTTCTACCATGTTCGACGTCAAGACATTTGTAATCACATGGATAGATTCGTATCATTGTGGGTTCGAATTGAAGACCCTGGCGAGTCATGTTTTACCCAGGTTGCGATGGCGATTGTTTGAGTCATATTGCATGGATCCACTTTTGTATTGGTCGTGGTTGTGTTATCATCTCATCATGGATCTACACTTGTGTCTAGTAGCCATGATTGTTTTCAGTCGGTCATTACTATCATGGATCTGTAATGTATTGGTCGGCAGCCATGTTGTGCGTCATGTGAGACTGTGTTCTCAAAGTCAGTTGTGCTACAGCAACATCTTCTCTCCGACAAGTCCTTGCCATTTCTTCTATCAAAGCATTTTACCTTATTAGTTTTACCAGCTTCATGCTTTGGGGAGCATTCTGTTACACCCAAAATATCGCCATCATGAAACCTATGTAACTTCAGTGCCTAAATCCCTGAAGTCCCATGATCAAGCTAGTCATTTAGAGTAATTTGATGTCCTTTATCCACACTCCTAATTAGGCCGGCGCAGGTTGTCTTTGGAAAAAGTGTGCCGACGCAGGTTGCCTTCATGCAGCATGCACCGGAGTCAATTTTATGGGATAAAGGTAGCTTTCGAGTGAATTCTAGAAGTTGGATGAGGTGGATCTCTATCCCTAACTCCTAGGTGAGCTGGCCTTCGGTTCCCTAACCTAATGGGAGGATCCCTTAACCCTCTCCCCAAGATCCTCAACCTACTCTATCCACTTGGTCCTATAAATACAAGATCCCTTCCCATTCCAAAGGGAGGAATTCTATGGTACTCTTATGCTGGTGAAATTATCCCAGTAGTTCAACACCCTAGTCTTAGAGGCACCTACTTCTCTGTAGGAGCTTTGGTTTGGCTTGTCGGAAGGAGATTGCGACATTGGGGCATCGGTTGTAATCCTCTCTTCTATTGTATCTCCCACTTTTTATACAGTAATATAAACGCTTTCCATAAATGTTATTGTGTTAATGATATTTATAGTTTACCTCCTCAACTGTTTACTTATACTAGTTAGTGTTTAAGCATGTTTTACTGCTCACATCGTTCCTATGTGTTTTGACAGGTCTTACAGCCATAGATCTGACAACCGCGGAACTCAAAACAACCACGAGGAGAAAGATCTACGAATCTGAGGTAAGATGCTTAATTACTCGATCTCTAACTAGATCTAGGAGAGTAGTTTCATATTCTGTCTCATTTGTTCTAAACTTGCATTAAGCTACAGAGATCACGCCTTAAGTCCGCTTTTGGTAGATTGTCTGATAACAAGTGCCACCTTATTTTCCTATCTTATTTATTTATTTATTCCCCATTTAATATATTTGGTCAAGCTAATGTCCATTTGGGGTTTTATAGTTCCCTTATTCCAAATCTAATGTTTCCACCCCAACCTAGGAAACTAGTAAATTGGTGGAATTTTCTCTTTTTGATATTTATTTGAATGGGGACATTACATTCTTTCCTATAATATTTGGTACTATTACATTTATCGAGGAAAGAAGGTGGCTTGGGATCATTACTACATCCTTTATAAATTTGGACTTTCGGTTGCTCTTTCGGTGCAAGGAGATTAATTGCACAACATGGGGAAGTTTGTTCTTCAATTAATTCATCTTCTTCTTCAAGGAGAATCCTTCTGAAATCATCATCGTAAGATAAATATTCAATTAAGTTGATGTTTTCGGGTTGATCATCGGGGTCTGGATAACTAGTGTCTCTAGGTTCATCTTCATGTTCATCACACCAGTTAACGTTCTTTCTTTCAGAAGATTCAGGAGCTACGGGATGACGTCTACTATCTTCTCCCTCAGGCCTCCTATTGTTATTCCAATAAGGCTTAGGGCCATAAGGATTCCTATATCGTTCAGACTGCCTAGTCTTGATTACATCCCTAGTTAGTAGAGTTAATTGTTTCATCATTTCTTGAATGAGTCTCCAAAGCATCCTTACTGTCCTTTGAATCAACCACGAGCTCTTTGGCCTTTCTAGTTCTAGGCTCGGATCTAGAAGTGGAAGGGGGATAATGATCGAAAAAGTTTTATTTCCCCATGGATGCCACATTAGACATAACAGTTTTGGAATTTAATTGCGCGGTCTTAAGGTCATTATGATTCTTATCCTTTAAATGATACACAAGCCATCCTTCAAATGAGTTAAGATAATGGATAAGGATTGCTTGTTCTTTAGGCCTAATGTCTTCTTGGATATTTTCTACAGTCTTATCAAATATAAGGTTAAACTCATGGACTGTTTCATTTTCCTTCTTTCTAATTTCAAAAAGTTGATGAAGTAGATATTTCCCATCTAACTTAGATGACCACTCATCGGTTAACTTCGTAACAAAGTTATTGTATCCATCTATGGACGAAGCAGGTAATCGATCAAACCACTTCTGAGCATCTCCTTCTAAAGATGCCAAGAGACCCCTCATGAACACATCCTCGTCAGATGCCTCATATGCTTCCATGTGCTCCCATACCATATCGATGTGATCTTCTATGGTAATAGCACAATCTCCATTAAATTTGGGGACCTTTTCAAAATATTTTTCAGGCATGTCATGAGGAGCTCCTTGGATTTGGGAAAAATCCAAAGGAGAAGCTCTAGCCTTTCTTTCGAAAATCCTAGGATTCTGTGGAGGATTGTTTTGGTTTCCACTAGTGTTTGTATCGGCCATTAGACTATATTGAGATAGAGGTGAAGAAGATGAAGGAGACCCTAAGAGATGACTCGGTAAAGCAGTAGGATTAGAAATCTTCCAAAAGAATTCATTGATTTCTTTTTAAGGTTTCTTTGGTTATAATTCTGAGTATAAGTTACAGGGGTTTCTTCAGGATTGGATGAACGATTTAAGAACTTAATATTGATAGATTGGATTTGTTCCTCAGTAGACTCGTGGGGTGGAGTCTCCAAGTGAACCACAGAAGTAATTCATCGAATGATTATGTCGTAAGGAGAGGTGAGATGAGTGAGTTATCTTGGTGATTAAGTTAATTAAGCAATGATAAATTGTAATCACCAATGCAAATACCAGACGCAATATGATATGATATAACACATAGACACTCATGGACACCGACGGTAACCCTCTACCTCCCCGGCAATGACACCAAAAATGTTATCACACAACTTGTAGTTGCCCCTACAAAATGATCCTATCAAGGATGGTAGAGGAGCTAGGCAACTAAAGAGGTGACCTAAGAGGGCCTTGATCCCCAGATAGATTGGTTGTCATGCCAACTGAGGAACTCTTCACTTTATGCTACCAAATCCCTGGGTAGCAAAGGGGGAGACGTTGATCTACTCCCGACAGGAGAGATCTAACCCAATCAACAGATCAGACTTATACAATAGAATATGTAAGGTGATAGGTATGTGGAACCCTATATCTAAGGATGAAGTCACGAGATATATTATATTTGGATTGAGAGGATTAGGAGAAGTAAAATATCAACCCAATGTGAGTAATACAAGTGACTATGTGTTTAAGTAACATATCCAAGATCAAGGTACTAGCAAAATAGAGTGATTCTTGTTGCCTTGGGAAATGTGACCAGGGTAGAAGGTTAGGGATAGGATGGGGCTTTCTAGCACCTTTGGGATGAAGCTTGATGAGTGATTTGACAATGTCTTGGCACACAAGCAAAAGTTGGATCTCACAACAACTAGAATGATGGCCAAATCAAGGAGGACGTAAGGCATAAGAGATCAATGCCTAGAAAATGGGTAGATGGGGTCCACTGAGGGTGATGCCCTAGGGAACCTACCTAGGGATAGGTCTAAAGGTAAAAACCCATAAATGTTTTGCCAATATTCCTAGTTACTAGATCCAGAGAATTTTTATAAGTTTTAGCAGTTAAGGTTCAGTAGTAGATGTAGATGTAGACTAATGGAATAGATCATTAAACACAAGAAAATCAATGGGACTTACCTCTTGTGGCTTGTAGATTCCAAGTGCAATGATTCTCCAACCCCTTTGAAGCAATTTCAAGCTTAAATGATGAGCTCCAAGATGAAATTGATTTTCCCTCTTGAACTAGTGCACCCTCCTTCCTCCAAAAGACAAGCTCAATGAGACTTGATTCACAAACATGGAAAGTAAATGGTGCAAGAAGAATAAAAAATCACAAACATTAATCAAAGATATCATGCAAACTACTCCTTCATTATTTTACTCATTCAATGGATAGATTCGAAGAACCCCCATGAAATCCACCAATGAAGTCGCCCTCCTGTAGAGTACTCACTAATCTCACACATATAGCATGGATACATCATCAAATAACATGGACGTCTTAGGCTATCAGATCTACAATCAAGCACGAAAACATTCTTTTGCAAAGACACAATATTTTTCCCCAAAAATATTTCTTTATTGTCAAAAATCCAGAGCCAAAAGTCCCTTTACAATGAGGGGTTCTCTCTCTTAAATAGATTCGAGAGAGACCAAAACCCTAACCCGTTTTTGAATGAATTGTTGAGATTAAAAGATGATACAACAAGATCAACGACTAAACGAGTGTTGTATATAATGTACATGGATCACTCAAAAAGAGGGGGATGCATTCCTTCAATGACACCCTAAGGGGGATGTATGACATGACATGACACTAGGGCCATATACCATCATGGTGGGGGGGATAGGAGGTATGAAACATATCCACTAGCCAACCCCATATACATCATAATCATAAGACATATAATAAAGTGTCAAAAGACATTAGGATGTGTGCCCCAACAACATAAGAAAACGCCCCCAAGAGATGACTAGGAAGACATGTGGACCCACTAATGATGGAGACTATGTTGGAGAATGTAGGAAGCATCAATATCAAGTCTTATACCAATCACATGCCATTTCCTTGCCTCACTGATCCAAAACGATTTCCTTGCTAGCCATTTTTCCATTTTTCTGCTGCCGGAACATCACCTCAAAAAGATTAAAATGTCTGTAACTCAATGCCACATGCTCTGAGCACTTATCTGACTACACCAATGAGTCCAATGACATGGGAATATGGTAACAACAAGTGGTTGCACGCCATATCTCCTCTGTAGTTCCCTAGGATAAAGATAATGATCTCTATAAGTCCTGTATAGGTCATTTTTACATGGCAATCTGTTGCTAAGTGATGAAATGACCATAGCATCAATTGTATGTCCCCGAAACTAAAAAATGAGTGTTCCAATGGTCTTAGAAAGTCCAAATCAAGTAGGAATGAGTACTCATACACCATGTGTCCATCAAGATAATCATCTGTAAGTTCATCCATGCCTGAATAATAAAAATAAGGGCCTGTAATTGCTGATAATAATGAAAATATCACAAATCATCATATGAAACCATTGTCTGAAGCATGGATCCATCTAATGGGCACCAAAGGACCATGAATAATCAATATCGAACATCATCGATCAAGCTCATCCCAGAACCTGTTGTTGACTTGGTCAAACTGGGTTGACCAGGTCAAGAATGATCAAAATAATGACCCAAACTGAGAATAACTGATGCTGCAAGTACACATGGATAAGATATGATCACTTATTTATATTGGCAGCAAGACTAAAGCATAAAGTGGCATTTAACTGGCGATTACACATATAAAGCATCAATAATAAGTTTAAATCAAAGTAAACAATCACTTCAAACAAGAACCTCAAATGTATACTCATTTACAAACTTGGACATTATGCTAGTTACCGGTGAAGGTGGAATAAGCAAGGTTAGGCCTAGGGGTTTGACTTGACAACCTCAACACTATAATATCTTGGATGAAGGATAAAGGGGAAACCAACTATACATATGTTGGACAGGGAAACACTAGGGGATGGTGGTGTCTTACAAATGGGTAGAGTGATGAAACGGCTTCCAGTAGACTCTAGACAAACAACCTTGATTGCAATTTAATTCATTGTCATCTTTTCACACTTTAAGATTTAACATTAACTATAACTTCGAATCAACTTTCACTAGTCATCCTCCAAGAGCAGGTGCCCTGAATAGCCATGTGGGCCTCAGATAATGACTCGGTATGACCTCCATTTCCCATCACTGTCCATAGGTGCAATGGAGGACCACCCTATTTCCCTGTAGAGGAAAACGACCTTACATCATACAAAGGATGAGTGCTCGTCCCTTGGAAACTAACTAGCTATGGTAGACATTTAATTCATTTGCAATAGTGTTTAGCAACATTGTTTTTGCTGATTTAACATCCGTTTAGATACGACACACTTAAGTTCTGATACTTTAGTGTCCAAAGACACTTGTGTTATGCATACTTGGTTTCAAGGACTAAAGGAGAACAACCACTGTGACTAGAATCACACACTCCAGAGTCGAGACACAAGGTAAACATGGAGTTTATCCAACATAGAGGCATAAGTGGGGGAAGTCCTCGATATCACTAGTTAAGGTGCAAGTCAGGCTACGATCAATAATGGATGATGACGGATGGATGGAGAAGGTGACAACATGATGCCATGACTAGCAAAGACCCTATGGGGGAATGACCAAGTCCATACTATGATAAGGGCATGACCAACAAGCATACACAAGAACCTCTTACTCAAAGTAATTGAATCACCTCTACTCTAAACCAACCAATAAAAACAACATAAAACATCGCCAATGCATGACCACCATATACCCAGTCAGGCTACCAAGATAAGTAAACGAGCATAATACAAATATCCAAGTGCACAAATCATATACCTGCTGGGTCATATACCTGCAGCTGTAATCTGTAACCACTAAATGACACTGGAACACTGCTGTTGTACATACCAAAGGCACTGTCATCATAGTTTCTCTATGTGATAGAAGAATGGCTAACTCAGTCATCGTCCTAGGGTCATGAGGCTCAGTCCTGACATGAGACTGAATAAATATAAGCTTTGGGTCTGCTGAAAATTGTTAATATTTGGTTGAGTTTTGATCTTTAATTCTTTTAGATGTAGAGACTTGAAGCAATGAGACAATTCAATCCATGAATTTCATACAACCATAACACAAGATATACCCTGTGGAAAAGCCTCAAAATTATGAGAACAAAAACCCTAGCAATTCTTCTCAGTATAATATAATGGATAACAGAGAATGTTTTCTTTTACAACATAGTAGATTACTTTCGGAAGATAAGAAATCACCAAACACTCTTGATGAAGATACAAAAGCAATAGAGAAGAGCAATCAATTGGATGTGTGCCCATCACAACAATAACAAGCACGAACAATACCCTGCACAAAGAGAAGTGACTTGCCTTCAATGGAGAAGAGAATTCGCTTCACATTGGATTCATCAATCCTGTATAACATATTTATACATTATTCTCTTCTATTTTTAACTTCTAACTTCAGGATGAACTCCCCCTCAAGTTGGATGTATTAATCTTGCATGCAGAGGTGCGCCCCACTTCTCATGCAGTGCTTCATCTCACTGAGCAGTCACTTAGGATGAACTCACCTCTTAACTGAAAGCTTTCCCACCTAGTTAGGTGGCGAACTTAAGTGTCGACATGCAAGTGTCACAACTCAAGTGTCATATTTTAGTTTAACATAAGTGTCGTAATGCAATGACACTTAGTTAACTAGATCTTCTTTATTGTCACTTAGTTAACTCTCTTTAACTGAAGTGTCGTCTTTTAGTTTAACTAAAGTGAAAACACTTTAGTTAACTAGTCTTTCTTATTTAACACTTAGTTAACTGAAATCATGCTGATTGATTTACTAGAAGTGACCACTGTGAGTTCTTTAGTTAATTGAGGCATATCTTTAACTGAAGCATTGATACTTAACTGAAGCTTTAACAATTTGAATTCTCTTTAATTAGTTGAAGTGTCTACATGGACAATTTCGAATTCTCTTGATCTCTATGCTTTATCTTTTATTTCTTTATCTTTTACTGCATTGTCAATATGTGCTAACTTTAATTATCCATCACATTACATTATACTAAGAATAATTATCGGATGGTGTGATCATATTATATTATTCAGGACCAAATGATCATATGCTAAAGTAATTCACTTTAGAGGTGATCAATCTCTGAAGGGGACTTAATAGCAATCTAGTGATCATGGTTAATAATACATCACACAGCATTAAATGCTTTTAACAAGTAAATCATGACCTTTATACAGAAGGTCCACCTCTATACGGGAGGTCCATCTCATGGATACCTTTATACAGAAGGTTCACATGATAATCATGACTTGACACACAAGTATGGAGTCTTGTCCAACAAGACTTTACAACATCATTACTTTGATCAAGTACCTCTATACGGGAGGAATAACCTTTACACAGAAGGCAATCAAAGTGCTCACCTCTATACAGGAGGATCAATCTTGGCTACACAAGATTGGTTTGGAGAATGTCTCATGATATTGTATATTTAACAAAAATAAGAGTTATCATTGATAAATTGCTCATTAACTACTGATCTCGTGCATAGCATAACAAGGGACTGGCTTAGAAATATGCTCAAAAAATTAGGACGACATCATGGTAGCTCCAGCTACAATGTATGTGATAACAAGTTGTTCGATGAGAAGCTTGATATTACTATCATTCGCTTTGACAATCAGAGCTACATAAAGCTCTTAGAAAACCCCGTGTTTCATGACAGATTGAAACACATTGAGATGAAGTATCACTACATCAGATACATGATCCAGAGAGGTGCCATACGACTTCAATACATTGCTACTGGCGAGTAGATAGCAAATATGTTGACTAAGCCTCTATCTGTGACGAAGTATAGGTACTTCTGAGACAAACTTGGTATCGCAGAGAATGCCTCCCTCGCCGAGAGGGAGTGTTAAAGTTACAACATCATGCGACATTCTCCAAGTCAATCTTGTGTGTCAAGATTGAGCCTCGTGTGTCAAGGTTGTGCCTTTTAGGAGCCTAAGTTGGACTTAGGAAACTTGGAGAAGAATCTCGAATCAGACTCAAGAATGGTTAAGCTTCATGTGTTGAGGCAAGTGCTTTGTATGATGTTGTACAATCTTGCTAGTTAAGGCTAAAGTCTTGTGTGTCAAGACAGATCCTCGTGTGTTGAGGTGATATTTTGCATATCGAAGCATGTATGGCGTGTGATGTACCACTAACCATGGTTGAGCTATTAAGTCTCCTCTAGAGACTGGTCACCTATAGAGTGAATTACTTTAGCATATAACCACTTGGAATGATAGTAGAACAATATGATCACATCATTGGGAAAATCTCCTTAGTATATTTGATATGATAATTAAGCTTGCACATGTGGACCATGCGGATAAGACAAGAGATAAAGATAAGATGTGAGAGAATTCAAATTGCACATAGAAGAATTAATTAAGAGAGAATTTGAATAGTTAAACTCTAGTGAAGACTTCAGTAAATCAAAAGAGAACTCGAATTGATCACTACAGTGATGTTAACAAGAAAGAATCAATTAAGAGAGTTAACTAAGTGATAACAAAGAAGATATAGTTAACTAAGTGTTATTGCATGACAACACTTATGTTAAACTAAAAGACAACACTTGAGTTGTGACACTTGCATGATGACACTTAAGTTAGCCACTTAACTAAGTGGGCAAGCTTTCAGTTAAGGGGCGAGTTCATCCTAATAAGGAGTTCAGTGAGTTAATGCATTGCATGAGAAGTGGGGCGCACTTCTTCATACAAGTTTGATGCATCCATATGGAGGGCGAGTTCATCATGAAGTCAGAAGATAAAAATAGAAGCCGATGCATGTGAAGAATGTATAAATATGTTATACAAGATTGATGAATTCAATGTGAAGCTAATTCTTTTTTCCCTTGAAGGAAAGGCGCTTCTCTTTGTGCAGGATATTATTCCGAGTCTCTCTTCTTTATCTTCCTCTTGCTCTGTAATTGGACCGGGGGTGCTTGATGTAAAAGACATTTTCTGCTATCTATCAATATACTAAGGAAGGTTTTGCTAGGGTTTTCTCCCTCAAGTCATAGAGGGTTTCCCTAGGGTAAATTCAAGTGTCGAATGTGATTTCTTAAATGTGTATCATTCTTATTTGATTTCAAGTACTATTGCATTTGCAAATTAAAGATAAAAAATTAACAATATATGCCATTACCTATACCAGAAGCGCCATGGGAGGATATTAGCATGGATTTGTGTTGGGCTTGCCAAGAACCCAATGAGGTAACGATTCAATCTTTGTTATTGTTGACAAATTTCTAAAATGACATATTTTATTCCTTATAAAAAGACTAATGATGCTACCAATGTAACTATTTTTTTTAAAGAAATCGTGAGATTGCTGGATTACTTAGGAGCATAATATCAGATAGGGACAACAAGTTTATGGGTAATTTTTGGAGAACCTTGTGGAAGAAGTTAAATACCATATTCCAGTTTAGCTCTTCGTATCATCCACAAACTGATGGGCAAACTGAAGTTGTTAACATGTGTCTTGGAAATTTGCTAAGATGCTTAGTTGGTGAAAGGCTAGGGCAATGGGATTTAGTACTGGCAAAAGATAAATTTGCTTATAATATTTCATTAAATAGAACTACATGTAAAATTCCATTTCAAATTGTAAATATAAGGTCACCAAGAGGAGCGATTGACTTGGAACCCTTGCTAGAGAGAAGCCAAAAGAGTGCAAATGTCGAACCTTTTGTTGAGCATATGAAAGAGGTCCACAAACATGTACAAAAATAATTGTAGAATAGTAGCAAGCAATACAAGCAAAGAGATGATACAAAAACAAGGGCTAAAAGCTTTGAAGAGGGTGATTTAGTGTTAGTACGTTTAAGGAAGGAAATATTTCCTCGGGGCACTTATAATAAGTTGAAGATGAAAAAGATCTTGTCCTTGTAGAAGTTTGAAGAAAGTTCTAATAATGCTAATATTTTAGAGTTGCCCATGAAATATGACATTTCGCCTACTTTTAATCTTGTTGATTTGTACAAGTATCACAAGGGGAAAGATGAAGAATATGATGATCATGCATCTGATTGGAGAGATCATATTCCTGAATGTGAGTAAGAAGATATAATCGAGGTCCTAGATACACGAGATGTAGGAAGAACCATAATTCAAAAGACCAAAGAGTAATTTGGAATACACCACATGGATCCCAAAAGTGGAGTTGGATCGACTCACTCAATGTGATGTTGAGAGTACTACCAGGCTTCTAAGCAAGAGTTTGTTTCTTTTCTTACTAAGGAGACCCGACGTAGGAGTACATGAGTAGTTCAACCTTGGGATTTGATTTGTGTGATCAAGCAGTTGGAGTTGCATAACACTCTCAACCTCTGTGTGATCAGACAATTATGGAGAACTACAAGAACTGTAGTTGCACGCCATTCTTGACCACCTTTGCACCCATGGTAAATCACCACCATCCGTTTGGACCATTTGATTAGACGACTGCGGTGCATTACGAGGGGGTTTGAGGAACCTTGGAACCCATGCCACCCTTTCCTTCACGATCAATGTCAGTTGTTGGATCTAGCCCCTTCCATCCAACGAACTTGGTTTTTGTGCATTCACTTGGCCATTCGTGGCCCTTGTTGATTTCTTCAAGGTGGTAAATAAATATTAAGGAAAGCAATTAACTTAATGGTGCGAGGTTAGATAAATCAAGGTTACGTGGACCAAGTTTTGTGGAGTCTTGACTAATTTCATTAACCTTTTAATTGTCCATAAAACGTATGAAAGGGACATTTATGGTCATGGAGCGAATAAGGAGAAGATGATAGAAACTTTGAGAAGCGGTAGCCATATCTGGAAGAGAACATTTTTGCCTTGGATGCAAAAAAAAGGAGGATGAAGACATATGTATGTAAAGAACAAAATGAAGAAAGAGAATCATGAAAGAAAACAAAGAACCTTAATCCCCAAATTCAGAAGACAAGACAATAATTTTTGGGTTCATGATTTTAAGTTAATGGTAAATGTAAAAGCTCATCTAAGATTTAGATTAGAGGGCATAGTTTTAAATTTTTTTCTTCACATAAACTTTAAAACTTAAGATGTAACTTTTAATTACTTTATGGAGTAATATAAAACCCTTAGTGAATTCTAATGTTTGCATGTATTTATGAACGTTTTTTAATTGGAATTCTCTTATATGAATGTGATTGTGTTGGTGTAAATTGCAGCATTTTGCATTTATTTATTGAACCACTTTTAATTGGAATTCTCTTATATGAATTTGATTGGGGTTATGTAAATTGCAGCATTGTTGTGTATTTTTAAGTTAATACATATAGGGTATGGTTGCCTCACTCTTACACATTCTCGTGTAGTAACCGACTTGCACTTTTAAGTACCCTAATTAGGGTTTGGAGTTCCACATTCCTGCATAATGGGGTTTGCACTTTCACATTTATACACAGGGCGTGAGCGATGGTTTGCATTATTTATTGAACCACTTATAATTGGAATTCTCTTTATATGAATTTGATTGTGGTTATGTAAATTGCAGCATTGTTGCGTGTTTTTAAATTAACGCATATAGGGTAGGGTTGCCTCACTCTTACACATTCTCGTGTAGTAACCGACTTGCACTTTGAGTGTCCAACTATCAACCCTAATTAGGGTTTGGAGTTCCACATTCCTACATAATGGGGTTTGCACTTTCACATTTATACACAGGGCATGAGCGATGGTTTGGTGGAATTGGTGAAGAGGAAGCGAAGGTGTTGTTAATGGGAAAGAGGTCTGGAAGGTGATCTTCACATCTGGCCCACGATGGTTTATTTTTCATCCTGTATTTATAGTAAACCATCGTGCCCAGACGAGAAGAGCACCTTCGCCTTGCTTACATGGATTGCGAGTGTTGCTGGAAAAGCCAGGAGTTCATCTTCGTTGCGGTGTTTTCCCTGCCACATATCTCTTATCAGGATTTTCGCACTTTACTCAAAGATATCATTGTTCTCTTTTATTTGGTTTTCTATTTATCGTCAGATGCTGCCAGTTGCTCTGGAGGAAGATAAAGCGAACGTGTTATTGTCGTCAGGGCCACTGTGGTTTATGATCATCTAGGATGTTCAAAACCACAGCGGCCATGACGCCAAGAATATCATCGCCTTTGGCCCTTTGGCTACATGGATTTGGAATGGGAAAAGCCACTGCAACAACTTCTGTCCATGTAGGTATTTTCTTTAGATATAGGCGAATAGCTTCTTATAATTTACTTTGTACTGATAGATGGAGATCTATACCAGTATATATTCAAATAGCTTACTGATAGATGGAGATCTGTACCAGTATATATTCATATAAGCTTTGATGTATTAAGAATTGATAGATGCATATCTGTTTAGGTTCAGATTCTCATATGGATTTAGTGAGTACTCATATTTATAAAGTCGACTAATTTGATTGTGTCTTTATTAAAAGCTCTCTTTGCACTTTGATATATACAAAGTTATGATTAATAGATTGATATATAACTTTGCACTTTGATAGATTCATATATAACTTTGCACTTTGATAGATTCATATATATCTTTGCTCTTTGATAGATATATCAAAGTTAAGATTGATATATATTTTTGCTGTTTGATAGATACATCAAAGTTAAGATTGATATATATCTTTGCTCTTTGATAGATATATCAAAGTTCAGATTGATATATATTTTTGCTGTTTGATAGATACATCAAAGTTAAGATTGATATATCGAAGGTCAAGATCCAATGTCAAGATTGATAGATTGATATATCTAAGGTGAAGGCGAATCTATGTTATGATAGATACAAAGTTATACAAAGTTAAGATTGATGTATCTTTGATTTTGCACTTTGTTAAATATATAACTTTGCACTTTGATAGATACAAAGTTAGGATTGAAAGGTTGATATATAACTTTGCACTTTGATAGATTGATATATATCTTTGCACTCTGATAGATATATATCTCAGGTTTCCTTCTGCCATCTTTGTTGTGAACATCTCTGTTTAGAAGCTATTGCTTGAAGCCAGCATTAGTGGCATTTCTGGTGATTTTTAATCTCTTTTTTTGGCACTTTCTTTTTCCTTGCTATGGCAGATAACTTACCAATCCCTGTTTTAACTCACAACTATTTTAGTTGGAAATCAACCATGGTTGTGTTACTGAGTAAAGGTCTGTACAGGTCACCACAGGCATACAATATTGAAAAGCCTCAATGGCATAATCACAGTGATGAAGCCTTAGGCTTAGCTCTTGTTTCATTTGGAAGGCATAGACACTCCCCACGAAGCATGGAATCAATTCGAAAAACTGTTTGGTAAAATAAATGCCATTCATGGTCCTCAACTAGAAAATGAACTCATTAGTCTTAATCCTAGTGATTTTGATACCATTCAAGACTTTATTTCTAAGTTCAAATCCCTTGTGCATTGAAGGACTTCAATATTGAGAAGAAAGATGAACAACTCAAATTTGCAGTGCTCTCGGATTTGCAGTGCTCCCGAAGTGAGGAGAATCCTATTCAGTATTTGTTTCCACAATTTATTCGACTCAGGATGCCTTGGGTCAGGCTTTTGTAATTCCTACTTTTGATGCCTTTGCTGAAAGGCTTACTCATGAGCAAGATAAGCTCATTCAAATGGGCTCTCTTAGACTCTATAGATTCTAAGTCTCATGCATTAGTAGCTAGCTCACCTTCAAATTTAAGAATGGCACATTAAAAGGCATCCAGAGGGAAGCAAACACACAGTACAAAATCAGGTAACTCTTCATATTCCTCACCTAAACTAGATTCTAAAGGGAAGAAAAACCTTTTAATTGTACATTCTTTGGAAATGATGTCATTCAGAATCTCATTGTTTTGAGAAATGATGGTCATTCAGAATCTCATTGTTTTCAGAAATTAGTTGTCTTGTCTTCAAAAATGAAGAAACACAATTTAAATGTAAGCTTATCTTCTCCTAGCAATGATACATGGAATGCTAAAGCTCTCTTTGCTAGAGCAGATTTCTCTTCTTCTGGACCTGAATGGATATTTGATTCTGGAGCCGCCACCCTTCACATGGCTGTCCATAATAATTTGTTTTTCTCTATTAATTCATGAAAAATCGAGCATACTCTTGTGGGAAACTCTTCACCTTTGGTTATTAAAGGGCAAGACTCTGCTGAGATGACAGATGGTTCGTGAAATTGAGGATCCTTCACAAATTGTTGCCATCGGGAAAGTGGATTATTATGCACGCTTGTATTCATTTTCTCATTTTGAGTTGACATCTCCTACCAATGTACTGCTTGCTCAATCAAATGAATTAATTAGATTATGTCATGAACAATTTTGACACTTGAATTATCACTATCTTCATCAGCTCATTAAGCAAAACGTGGTTACTGATCTTCCACTTATATCGTTTTCTAAGGATGTTTGTACAGGTTGTATTCTTGGCAAGTATTCTCAAGACAGTTTTGATAAGGGAAAATCTCATAGAGCTTCCAAAATTCTGCAACTTGTTCACAGTGATATTGCAGGGCCTTTTCTTGGTCTGTCTTTTCAAAGGGCACGCTATTTGCTTACATTCATCTATGATTATTCTAGATGCACATGGGTCTACTTTTTGAAAAATAAAAGTGAGACTTCTGACACTTTTCTTGTGTTCAAAGCCCTAGTTGAAAATCAATCTAGAAAATCCGTTAAATGTTTGTGGACAGACAATGATGGTGAAAATGTCAACAGCAAATTTAAAGACTATTGTGCCACTGAAGGTATTCAGCTGCAACCTACAGTGCCTTACTGTCCACAGCAAAATGGTGTTGTTGAAAGGAAAGATCGTACCTTGAAAGAGATTACAAATTGTATGATTCACGTAAGAGGTCTTGGCCCACAGTTTTGGGCTGAAGTGATAAATTGTGCAAACTATGTTCAAACTCAAACCCCTCACAAGGTTGTTCAAAGGGTGACACCAGAAGAAGTTTGTAGTGAACAAAAACCCTCTGTTGGGATTCTTAGGGTCTTTGGGTGCAATGCTTGGGCGCACATTGCCTAAGAAAAACATAGGGCAATGGACATGCAAAGAAAACCTTGCATCTTTGTTGGCTACTCGAAGATGTCAAAGGGTACTGGGAGGATGTCAAAGGGTATAGATCATTGCATCTCGACACTATGAATCGCTCATCAACAGGGGTGTTTGATTTGATGAGCGTCCTCCTCAGCATCTTGTATCTTCATATTATCATTCCTTTGAGTTTGCTGCCCCTGCTCATGATAATGATATTGAAGAACAATCAGCTAGCACTCATCCTCCGCTTCTTGATTGGTGGTCAGAGAAGAATGAGGTCTACTCTTCATAGGACTCCTATGGCTAGTGCTTTAGATCCAAAAGATTTTCATGAGGCCCATGGTATTAAAGAATGTCATGTTGCCATGGAAGATGAGCATAATTCTTTGCTGGAAAATGACACTTGGGACTTGGTTCCTCTTCCAAAAGGTAGAAAATTGGTTCAATGCAAGTGGGTATATCGAACCAAGCATGCAGTTGATGGTACTATAGAGGGATATAAGGCTTGATTGGTTGCTAAAGGGTTTTCACAGGTTGAGGGACTTGACTATTCTTAATTTGCACTCATAAGGCTTGATTGGTTGCTAAAGGGTTTTCATAGGTTAAGGGACTTGTCTATTCTGAAACCTTTGCACTCGTAGCTAAAATGAAATCTATTCGCCTTGTTCTTTCTATATCCACATCTTGCAAGTGGATTGTACAACAAATAGATGTCAAATGTGCATTCCTTCATGGTGATTTGCAAGAAAGATATATATATATATATATATATATATATATGGAGCAACCTCTTGGATTTATCTAGGACTCTTCACTTGTGTGCAGGCTCAAAAGATCTTTGTATGGTTTGAAACAAATCACTAGGTCTTGGTATGAGAAGATGGATTATTTTCTTCTTTCTTTAGGATTTTCTCATTGCCATTCTGATTCAAATGTGTATATTTTATCTCCAGATAATGAACTTGTTCTCTGTGTGGATGATCTCATTCTTACTAAGAGTTCAACTACCTTGATTGATCAAGTGAAACTGCTCTTTAACAGCAGTTTGACTGGCAGCTTATTCGTGAACATACTATTGATTTGCAATACTGTAGGACTGAATTGCACGTTGCTAATATATATCCACCAATCCTTTGACACATACTAGATATGTTCAGCTTCGTGCCTTGCTTGGGGTGAAGGACATTGTCCTCGAGGGGGAGAAGTCCCAGTTCTCCTTCATATTTTTGTTATCTATGTTTTGATCTTTTTGTACGTGGGTACCTTAGGAGGCCTTGTTGTTGGGACCCATTTTTGTCTATTTCCATGTATTCCTCCTCTCGCTTAAGGGGGGCTGTTGGTGTATGTTGCAAGTAGGCTCACGTTGGTGAGTAAATCCAGTTGGTATAGCTCTCAACTAACTGCATTAAATGCTGGATTCTCCCTCCTATTTTAAGTAGTTTGTATATGTTGTTTATATACGACAGATTTAATATAATTGGTGGCTTCTTTTTCTGCTCTTGAAGAGAATCTGTTTTCTCTGTGTTCCTGTTTCTGTTGCCTATTGTTTGTATGGAGATTAAGTTCGTTTGTTTGATCCTGCTGTGCCTTGTTTAATTCTACATCCTGCTCATATTTAATAAATTCAGAGCAAGATTAGAATTGAGATTTGTTAATTTAACCAGTCATAAATCAATGCTAAATTAGTCATTGTTCTTTCTTTAGTTGTAAATAAGTATTTTTTTAATCTTTTTTATGAAGAGATTTCATGTTATTCAGATAGGCAAACCCTGTTGATTTTTTAGCAGCATCGAGAGCCATTCTCCAGTAGAATGGAGGCATCTGGTCAGTTACCAGGGTTGATCAATATGTTCAGTCTGGAACTGAAGCTTAGCCTGGGGTTGAGGACCATTTCTAGAGAATGGGGGACCTGGGCAAGGACCAGGGGATTGATCAACACGTTCAGCCATGAGACTGAAGCTCAGCCTGGGGCTGAGAGCCATTCTTCAAGAATTGGAGGTGCTTGGTCACCAAGTTGTTGACCTTGGTCAACCTTCAACCTAGGGCTGAAGAACCTGGTCAAGGACCAGGACCTGTTCTGGGACCAGGATGAGGATGTTGATTTAATCAACGTGAAGTCCTAGATTGGATCTAGGCAAGTATTGCACTTCTTCTCCTTGGTCAGTAGAGTTACGGGATCTTCTCAAGGGATTGGCCAACCCTTGTTGATATACCTAACACATGACCTTGGCTTACTAAGGAGGGCAAGAGAAACAATGATAATCTTCCTATTTATGATGATGTACTCACTTCTTCACTCGTGAATTTCACCTCTGACCAGAACTCGTGGGGCATCCTCTCTTCTATTTCCGGTGGTAGCAGCAGAGATCAGTTTTATTTTTTGAAGTCTGTTTTTTACCTCTTTTCTGGGCAGCCGAATTTGTGAAGGGTCACCTCTTGCAGCCCTAACCTTGACAGGAAGACAGTCGAATCCCTGTTGTTTTTTTTGCTCAGCCGTGAGGGTGTTAGGGTCTGCTCCAGGCAGGCTGTGGATTAGTTGAGACCTGCCCTAGCAGGCCGAGCCTGTTAGGGACTCTCTTCTTGAGCAGAAAACAGGCCGAGCCCCTGTTAGGGCCTCTCTCCTCCAGCAGCAAACAGGCCAAGCCCTGTTAGGGACTCCTATCTTCACCAGCAGAGAAGTCTGAGCCCTAATAGGGCATACTCAGTTCAGTTCAACCCTATTCTGGGAAGGCCGAAATCAGCTCAGTCTCTGCTCAGTAAAAAGATCAGTTCAGACAGTCAACTTCAGTCAAACTGCAGTCAACAGTCTTCAGCAATCAGAATTTGCTCTCTTGGTTTAAGTGTGACAAAGACATCTATGATGTAAAGTCCGCTTCTTGTATTTGCCAATTTAAAATTTCAGTCATCTCATATTGAGGAAGATTATCATTGTTTGGGGGTTTATATTCCTTGAAAGGTTTCCCCGTGAAAAGTTTTGTGTGATGTTTTCTTTTTACCGTCAATGATCTAATGCTGTTGAATTGAAGATGAAAAGTTCTTTTATGTTGTTAATTTAAATCTCAAATCTATGTTGAAAAATTAACAAACCCCACTTCACAAGCCACAGAGGGATCTTGTCCACCCCAGGCTGTGGATCATTACTTCTCCCCATTCCATTATGTAGAAGGCATAGTTGGTGCTTTTGTCAAGGTTACATGTCTATAGGTAAATGTTCTGCAACAAGTGTAGAAAAATTTGAGAACCACCATCAGTGCCCAGATCTAACTCGTTTCGATGAAAATCTTGATGATTTTGAAAAACCAGAACTATTGCAGCAGCTGCTGCAACAACACGGTTGGGAGGCCCAGGCTGTGGGCATTGTGGGTTTTGGTGAAGTTGGGAAGACAACCCTTGCAAAATAGTTCTTGAATCTTAAGAGATCAGGTAACAATCAGTCCCTTTTTGTTTGATGTGAGATAAGCTGCAGTTAAGAGCTCTATAACATCACTACAGAGTAAACTTAAGAGTGGACGAGTGAATGTATAGTGCTGATGCCTGAGAGTGGATGAGTAATTCCCACTGATATGTAAAACAGGATTAAAATTAGCGACAACATTCTTGATGAAGCGGAGAAAGACATTATTCTTAGACATTGCCTGTTTCTTCGCATGAGAAGACAAGGATAAGGCCATGTGAATATGGGATATGGGATTGTTTGGCCAGATCTTGAACGGAGCTGTTCATGCTACACATCAGACTAAAGCCCAAGAAGATTGGCCCTTTCAAGATCTCGAAATGGATCAGCAACAATGTGCACGTGATTGACCTACCTGAAGATGGTACATTAATCCTATATTTAATGCAGCGTACCTGTATTCATATCAAGCAAGCTCGAGAGATGGACTAGGTGACAAAGTGAACTAAAAAAGAAAAAAGATTGAAATCGTGGAACATTGCTGTTAAAATGTCCCAGACATACAAGGTGTATTTGCTTAAATGAGAGGGTCTACTGAAATCCTAATCTGTGTAAATGTTTACTTTTTTTTTTAACAGTAACAGGGAAAAGATAATATTTATAAAGCTGTGCACAGCTATTCATTACAGGCTTGCAAACAGAGTTTTTAACAGAGCTGGGATGATAGGCCCAGCTAACACTACCAAAACTATCTGCATTACATTGTAGTCTCTGAGTTTAGTCTTCCTGAAAATGTCCAGCATAGAGCTGGCATACACCTTAACAAACTGATTGCAGAGAAGTTTACAAAAATACATTAACCATAACAAAAATTTTATGAAACCTGGGCTAGGCTAGCCATTCTTCCTGAGCTTGACAGACGAATCGTCCGCCCTTAACTGATTAATTTCCTGGTTCACCGTTGTATTCTCATGAATCCAGCTACCCTGCGTCGCTTTGAAGTAAACAGCCAAATCTTCCTGAATTCTATCAACTTTTCCCATTAATTCTATGATATTTCGTTCCAGGTCATCAATCCTGGAATCCTGGCAGGACAACTGGGTGCATACGTGCTTAATGACCGACGCCATATCAGAGTTCTGGTTCACGCTGGAGCAGACCGTCTCGTAAGTTCTTCTGACTGCAAATTTGATGTCTATCAGGGTTCTGCTTAAAGCAGCAATGGCCGCCCTGATAGACGGCATTGTATCCCAATTAACCACCTGCGAAAGACGAGGAGCAGAAGGGGCAAGCTCCCTGTCCCAAATTTCCACCTGCGAAAGACGAGGAGCAGAAGGGGCAAACTCCTCGAGAGACATACGGCTCAGAGAGTCGGGGAGATGGGGAGGAAGAACCATTGCGAAAGGAGGAGTAAAGAGGGCGGATGGGGGAGTTAAGGAAGCCCCGTGGGAGCTGACACCGGGGGGAAGATCAAGGGGACAGGTGGAGGGAAGGACGGGAGGGCAGATGGGGGAGCGAGTAAAAAGGTACGTGGAGGACGAGCTCGGGTATGAAAACGAGGAGAGGGGAAGGCCAAAGTTTGGCAAAGGGTGTGGATGGACCCTTGTGGCCATATCCCTAACCAAAATCCACAACACAAATTCAAGGGACCAAGACATTGATAAGTTAGGGGATATAATGAAATCCTAAATCTCCTTTGTGGTTCTTAGTTTGCCCAATTGTGAGCGCGATTCCTTGATTTGCAGCTAAGTCCGCCACCCTGTTGTTCTCTCGGAGGATATGGAAGAAGGTGGCCTTTGTAGATAAAGAAATGGTCTTAATTCTTTGCAAATATCTATCTGCTTTTGAGCCTGGCGAGGCATATCCTCTTCGCATGATTTGGATGACGTGCCTTGAATCTCCATAGATTTTGAGATTGGCTATGCTGTAGTTGGAGGCCATTTCTAAGGAGAAGAAAAGAGCTAACCATTCAGCCTCATTATTAGTTTTCCTGCCTAGTCCCCAAGCAAAGTCTGCGATTTTATTTCCGCCGGGATCAAAAAGAATCCCACCCGCACCTGCCACCCCATGTGTAAATGTTTACTTGATCCTGTTTTCAGTTTTTCTTTCCATTTGTGATTTTGTTAAAAATTGGTGATTTACTTTGCAGATCTCTTACTCTGTTTGAGGCTCTGTTCTGTGAAGTTGTGTTTTATTTGCAGTTCTTTACTTTCTCGAATCAGACTGGATTCAGAGTGTTAAACTTCTCTATCAAAGAACTGCATTTGTATCATGGTGTTGATATACTTCTCTAGCAAAAGCAAAAGATCTCCTTGGGCAACACTTCATATACATCACAATCCTATATTATGTTGCACTACTTTGATGAATTTATGCAACAAGCAAACTTTTGTTGCAACACAAAAGCATTCCAACGCATTCATTATATTTGAAGTTGTGTTATTGTGAAATATGGTTTTGAACTGTGTTATTGTGAAATATGGTTTTGAAATTGTGTTATCGTGAATTAGTAAATTGACACAACAAAACTCATAACAAGGATTCACACAATCTTGCTCAGCAGATTTGCAAAAAGGATAAACATGGAACATTTGGTACAAAAGTCTAGGCTAATTGGACATACATGAACACATTAATGGCCATATTATATTTACATCTCCATATGTAATTGATGAAAACGACTTTGCTCTTATACATATGGTTATAGAGGGTATGCATTAAAAATGATTCGAAACCCACAATCTTTTTATGATGCATAAAGTTGAAATCATTGTTCTTCTTGTGGTTCCACTCGAATCATGGGTTTGCTCATGGTTTCACCAAGCTCTAAGGGGTTTAACTATCTTTGAATTGACCTATAATCTTAAAAAAACTTATAACACGTTGAATCAATGGAAACCATGAACATTTTAAATAGGATTTCAATTGATGTGTTTTGCATGAACTTTAAACAATGCCCTCATATAATAACTATCTAACTTTGCCTCTATCCATGATTTAAATCAAGTCCTCTATTTTAGCCTAGAATAGGCTTGTGAAGCCTTTTGCAAAATCTCGGATCAAAAAGTTTGTGGAGTATATCTTGTTGGATAAAATTGAAGTTAGTAAGTGGACAAATTCAACCATTTTTCATGAAAAATCTTTGCCGAATCCAGAAAGAATTTTGCCACAAGTTACTGTTGAGTTTATCCTCATTTTAACTTGCTTTGGATAAAAACACGCCTGCCTGTCTTCAAAGTAGGCTTGAAAGCCTTTCAAAGATGCCAGAGGGCGCAAGTAATGTGTAGGAAGCACATAGACCCACACTCTGCGTTAGTTTGGAATGTGAAGGAAGCAAGAATGCAGAGGGTGCAAGTAATGCAAAGAAAGCAGTTAACCCAAAACTTTGCATTAGTTTGGAATGCGAAGGAAGGTTTAGTGTAGAGAACCCACCCAACCTTCCCTTTGCTCTGCGTCTTTTAATGGCACATGGCTTTGCATCTCCACATGAACGCACACTTTACATCCCTTCAAGAGCCCATGCCAATCTCTCTAAATAACCACGATTCACTTCACAAGTGAAACTACTAGCCAATTGAATTGTTCATCACATGGTACCGGATGGTTGCATGAAAGTTGGAAGGAAAAATAATTCTTGAGCAGAGAGGTTGAAATTCTATGTCTTGCTTTTCAAGCTGGAAGAGGAGATAGAGTGATTGGGATTCTTATCAAAGCTGGATAAAGGAAGAGACATTAGTATATGAAAGGGTTGGCACTTGAAATTTGACTTGGCATTGATATCGTTTACCTTTTCTTTATATTGATTTGGGGGCAAGAGTTAAATCGATATGGAATGCCATTGAAGAAAATCTTTTTGATATTGAATGGATTTGGCATGGGGATGTTTTGGACATTTAACCTAATTTGTCAACTGATGAATTGATTTGGTTGTCATGAACATAAATTAACCTTCCATTCAAGAAATGATTTAGTAATGTCCATAAAAATGGGACAAAGCTTTTCACAGTGGTGGATTTGTACGCAATGAATGCTCGCCACCTCGAAAATAGGGAGTTGAAGTCAGACTATTGCAAAGTTTGATAGCTATTTTCAAGTTGAAGTCGGACTATTGCAAAGTTTGATAGCTGGAGTATTTGATTATGGTTCAGAGTAGGTTGCTAAGTTGGAAGGATGCACATCACCTGGGAAATAGGGATTTGAAGTCAGACTCTTGCAAAAGTTTGATAGCTGGAGTGTTTGATTATGGTTTAGAGAGTAGGTTGCTAAGTTGGAAGGTGTCCACCATTGCATTTGGGAGCTAAGATGACAACCTTCTTGGGAGAAGGAGATCCAATGCTAGGCATAGAGTGAGAAGAAGCTTTACCATATCTAAAGCAATTGCTAGAGCCCAAATTCTAGAGTAAAGGAAAAGGCATACTTGCTACTACAACATAATCACTAGTGCATTGAAGGGTGAGTCTTCTCCAAGAGGAGGGCATCCATTGAAGTTTGGTTCTAATTCCAAAGGTAAGGAACTGAAGATGAATGCTAGCTTTTTCCTAGTAATGTCAAGAGTAGATTAAAGGTAGTTTACCAAACCTATATCCACGAGTCATTAGCACATGATCAACAATGCTCTAGTTGAGCATGAATTGTAATTGCATCTTATGAGATTTCTTGGAGCCAACAAACCTCCCCTTTGATGTTGGTTTTCCCATGTGGGTTTCCCGGATAAATCACTATGTTCCTACATGGAAATGTTTGTGTGAGCCTATTGTTTTGAATCCTTAAAGAACGAATGATAGTATAAAGATAATAAATGAAATTTAAGAATAATATATAGTGGTATAATCAATATAAACAAATACATTCCACATTTAGTAGTATCCACATTGGTAAATAGTGATCAATAATTGACTAGGTGATTACATTTCATATCGACATCAAAGTAGTGAATCCTTGACTTGAAGACATTGTAGTAAGGTAGTGATGGGCAAATCTTTAAGGAGATAAATCATTAATTCAATATGATCTAGGATCTTATCTGAGACACTAACATGTACAACATATCAATCACAAGAGACAATGGACACAGAGTTTCATCGGGCAAAACCAAGAAGGTGAAAAACCCTGCAACTTCCTCAGAGATAGAAAGAGCAATGATACAAAACCCAAATACAAGCGATAGTCTCCTAGAAGCTTCTCCTCCTTCACTTGTGCGCAACTCTGACTTGTGAGAATAGATGAGTGAGTGAATGATCAAATAGAGTGACATCCTCACTCTATTTATACACAACTTGACTTGCCTAATAACCTAACTGGGCCGACCTCTCTGAGAGTGTCTAATAACCCATGGTAACTCAACTCAGGGCCGACCCCACACTTGGTGGTCTAATGAACCCATCACATATAAGTTGTGACACTAGCAATGCAACTTGCAACACTTCCGTACAAAGGAATAATAACATCTTTGTAGGGATACAATATACATATATGAAATACATTCCGAAGTTACATATACATCAACACTCCCTCTTAACTAGGAAGGTATTTCTCGACACAGGTCTTTAGCACAAGTCTTCTTCTCTGGATCATCGTCATCGTCTTTGCTGCTATCTCAATCAATCTCCAATCTACTTGTCATAGGAAGTTCTACAGAGCCAGCCCTTTTTCATGCTGGTTGTAGGCCTAGCCTCCATGTAGGTCTTCATCATCTCTGCGAGCAAGCCATCAAGTAGGTACACCTCAGGACTGATTACACTGCCTCTACAAAACCTGCAAGATCTCCTAGGACTGATTACACTGCCTCTACAAAACCTGCAAGAGCATCTCAAGACTGATTATATGCCTCTGCAAAACCTGTGTACTATATTGTCACCTCATCGTCTTCAGATCACCTCATAGTCCACGGAGCACAACCCAGATGCACATCACACAACACTTACATACACCGGCATGGGAGGACCTACCTACCACCATCCGAGAAGGGCTCATCACTTACATCACGACCATGGGAGGACACACCTACCACCATGTCGGAAAGGCACAGCACTTACATCAACGACCATGGGAGGACACACCTACCACCATGTCGGAAAGGCACAACACTTACATCAACAACCATGGGAGGATACACCTACCACCATGTCGGAAAGGCTCGACAATTACATCAACGACCATGTAAGGACACACCTGCCACCATGTCGGAAAGGCTCGACAATTACATCAACGACCATGGAAGGACACACCTGCCACCATGTTGAAAAAACCCGACAATTACATCAACGACTATGGGAGGACACACCTGCCACCATGTCGGAAAATCCCAGCTCTTACATCTGCACCATGGGAGGACCTACCTACCACCATGTGAGAATGGCTCCAACCCTTACATTTGCACCATGGGAGGACCTACCTACCACCATGTGAGAATGGCTCATGTGCATCTGTGTCTCTGGACTCATCACTTCCCCTTGGAAGAATTCTCGATTTGAAGTACACCAAGTCTTTCTCTGAAGTACTCAAACTTCACTCTGGCCAGTGGCTTGGTCAACACATCGGCTATCTGCTCGTCTATCGCAACATACAGGAGCTTCACTGCTCCTCTCTACACCATATCCCTGATATAGTGATACTTGATCTGAATGTGCTTCGACTTGTCATGGAACACTAGGTTCTCCGACAACTTCACACAACTTTGGTTGTCACAATATATACAAGTAGCATCCAACTGGAGATCAAACAAATTAGACAGTAGCTTCCTAAGCCATACTGCCTCACAACTAGCCGAACAAGCTGCAACATACTCTGCTTCCGCTGTACTTAGTGCCACACAGGACTACTTCCTACTAAACCAAGAGATCACACCAGATCCCATATTGAAGCAGCACGCCAAAGTGCTCTTCCGATCAATGGCACTGCCTGCCCAATCTGAATCAACATAACCCTCCAGGTTAAACTTTTGATTCGCATCATACTTGAGCCCATAGTCAACTGTACCCTTCAGGTACCTCAGAATATGCTTTGCAGCAATCAGGTGAACTTGTCTCGGATCTGTCAGGAACTGGCTCAAGGTGTTCACCGCAAAGCAAATATCTGGTCTCGTGTTCGTTAGGTACATCAAGGACCCAATCATCTAACGATACATCGTGGCATCAACCGGATCAGATGAAGCATCGCACAGAAGCTTCAGGTTCGATGCCATAGGTGTGGCCATGGCCTTGCAGTCCATCATCCTGAACCTCTTCAGGATCTCTATTGCATACTTCCCTTGTCCAAGGAAGATTCCATCCGCACTCTGCCACACCTCCATACCTAGAAAGTAATGCATCATACCCAAGTCCTTCATCTCGAACTCAGCATCAAGCTTCCTCTTCGTGTTGGCAATCAAACTATCCTCACCTGTCACAAATAGTTCATCCACATACAATAGTAACATCACTGGATTGCCTTCCTCAACCTTGTAGTAAAGGTTGGAATCCGCTTTACTCTTGGTAAAGCCCAAACTGGATAGAAAGCTGTCTATCCTACCATACCAAGTCCTAGGATCTTGCTTCAAGCCATACAAGGATTTCTTCAACCTGCACACATATGACTCCCTATCATGTGTCTCAAAACCGAGTGGTTGCTCCACATATACTTCCTCTTTGACTACACCATTCAAGAAAGCTGTCTTGACATCTATCTGGTGTATCTTCCACTTCATCACTGCAGCCAGAGCAAGTACTGTTCTGATGGAAGTTTACCTAGCTACATGAGCAAAAGTCTCTTCATAATCTATCTCTTCTTTCTGGGAGAAGCCACGAGCTACAAACCTCGCCTTGTATTTCTCTATGCTACCATCTGTAGCATGTTTGATCTTATAGATCCACTTGGAAGTCACCACAAACTTCCCTTCTGGTCTTGGGACCACATCCCAAACATCATTCTTCATGATCGACTGATACTCTTCGACCATGGCATCCTTCCATTCTTTCTTTTCTGCTGCTTCTTCATAACTGGAATGTTCTTTGTTCATAATGTCACAGAGCAAAGCAACATAACTGGTATGTGATTTTGTCCTTTTCCTTTCTCTGTGTTCCTCTTCTAGAATACCATACCTTTCTGCATATTGGATGAGCTCTCTAGCCCATGTTGGTTTCCTCTTGTGAGAGTTATTCTCGCAGGGTGGATCTACAAGTTCTTGTGGATCTTCTATTTCACAATCTTCATCTGGAATTGCTTCATTCATGGTGGTGTCTTGTGTTCTAGATATTCTAGGTTCTTCATTGTCTTTAACAGGTGTCTTCCTCGATTTGATATATGTTGAGTTTTCATCAAAAGTCACATCCCTGCTGATGTCAGTCTTCTTGAACCCGGGAAGTAGATTTTGTATGCCTTCGAGCTTTCACTGTAACCGACAAAGATTCCCTTCTTTCCTGAAGGATCTAGCTTTGTTCTCTTTTCCTTTGGAATGTGTGTGTATACTGGACAACCAAATATTCTGAGATGCCTAACTTCTGGCCTCTTACCAGTGAACACTTCTTCTGGTGTTTTGTTGTTAAGTATCTTATGAGCTGTTCTGTTTTGCACATATACAACTGTCCTTGCTGCTTCTTCCCATAGGTGCATAGGCAGATCTTGGTCATGAAACATTTCCCTAGCTGCTTCCATGATAGTTCTATTCTTCCTTTCTGCAACCCCATTTTGTTGTGGATTGTAAGGAGTAGTCAACTCCCTCTTAATCCCTGAATCACTGCATAGCTTCTTGAAGTCTCCTGAAGTGAATTCTCCGCCATTGTCGGATCTAAAGATCTTGATCTTCTTATCAGTTTGATTTTCTATCAAGGCTTTGAATTCCTTGAACTTATCAAACACTTCATCTTTATTCTTCAAGAAATAAACCCAAGTCTTCCTAGAGAAATCATCAATGAAAGAAACATAGTATACATACCTACTCAAAGAACTGGATGACATTGGACCACATACATCGGAGTGGATAATCTCCAAGATTCCTTTTGCTTTGCTTTCACTACTTGGAAATGTCTTCTTTGTGTTCTTTCCCTTTGCACAACCTTTGCAAATGCCTTCATGCTTTGTCTGGTTTTCAGGAAGACCTTCCACTGCTTTGCTTGCAATTGGTAATGCCCTATAGTGCATATGTGCAAACCTTCTATGCCAAAGTTCACTTGGCTCTACTGAGTCATGAACCAAGGATTATTCTGGTTGGCCCTTCAATTTGTATAATCCTCCTTCTTGCTCTCCAATCACTACTTCATCATCTATAGTCTTACCTTTTGGCCACATGAGGACTTGGCCATCTACAAATGCAACCCTCATACCTTTTGCATCCAATGTAGATATGGAGAGAAGGTTCTTCTTGAGACCTGGAACATATAGTACACCTTTCATCTTCATAGATTTTCCAAAGTCTATCTTATACGAGGCTTCACCACTTCCTTTTATGGGATACTGGTAGTCATCCCCAAGTTTCACCTTGTGAGGTGATTCATGTTCAGATAGATTTACAAAGGATCCCTTGAATCCTGTCATATGTTTTGAAGCCCCACTATCTATAAGCCAATCATTACTTCCATGAGTAATGGTACCAGTGAGGGCATAAATTAAAACATACTCTTCATCACTTGAATAATTTCCACTTTCTTCTCTAACCCTCTTCCCGGGAGATTCATCATCCTCTGCAGTGTGAGCATGATGTTTTCTTTTCTTGTTCTTCTTCTTGTGAGAGCCATCTCTATTATTTCTGGGACAATCCCTGGAATAGTGTCCCTTTTCATCACAAGTAAAACATCGGTCATTGGATATGTTTCTTCGAGTTCTGAAGTTACCCCTTTGATTCTGATGGTGATGCCTTTCTTTCTCACTGTGATGATGCCCTCTCTTGTCATCATACTTCTTGGAGTGTGCTGTGAGGGCTTGATCTTCATTCCCCATATTCTCTTCTCGAGTTATTATCTGAGCTTCTTCCTGTGAGCATTCTTCCCACAACCTACTGAATGTGATAAGTTTCCTCCTAGCACAAATTTCTTGGATGAAGGAATCCCATGACCTAGGAAGACCATTTAGAGTGGTCATTACCACTTCTCCATTTTCTATATCCTCTCCCACAGCTTCAAGTTGTTCTTTTATCTGGGAGACCCTTGAAAAATAAGATTGCATGGTCTCCGCATTCTGGATCTTGATATTCTTTAGTTGATTCCTCAAGGTCATCTTCTGATTTATGTTCTTCCCTTCAAATAGCTTGGTCAAGGAATCAAACATCTCCTTAGGTGTCTTTAGAGATGACACATGTGGTATGAGATGGTCCTTGATAGAATCAGTAATGATTCTCTTAGCGTTGACCAAATTCCTCTTATGTAAGGCCTTAGGCTCATCTCCCTCTAGAACTGGAACCTCTTCACTTATTTAGGTGTCCAACTCATTTTCTTCTAGGATTAACCCAATCCTATACTTCCATGCTCGGAAGTTATTAGACCCTTCAAGCTTATCCTCAAGCTTGGTGTGGTGAGACATCTTAATGAGAAACTCAAATGGAAATAAAAGATTTAGGTATTACCACTTGATTTGTTGAAAACTGGATATGGAGCTGGATTAGGGTTTGTCAGAAAAACCCTACAAATTCAAATTTTGAATTTCAAACTTCTGAAAGGATAGAAAGATGCGCCTTGTTGATTTGATCAAGCTGGTATACTCCAATTTTGAAAACTGCAAGCTGGTATACTCCAATTTTGAAAACTGCAAAATTTGACCCCTCAAAATTGCCTTTGAAACCTCCGGATCTACTAACAGGATCCCGAACTAGGGTTTGATAAAGCCCACTCTTCTGCCGAACCAAAAAGTTCGACCCAAGGCTTAGAAGTTTGATTTTTCTGAGGAGCATCCAGCCATGGACTCAGATTCCAAAAATTCCAATTTTCTCTGAAACCCTAATTTTCTGAGGAGCATCCAGCCATGGACTCAGATTCCAAAAATTCCAACTTTCTCCGAAACCCTAATTTCCCGCAGCAGTGATAGGCCAAAAACTGAAAGTGCTCAGAATGAGATTATGTTTCGACAGAAAGATGCGCCCTTGCTAGGAGAGTCAATCTAGCCTCCTGCCTTTGAAGATCTGTGGAGAGAAACCCAAAAATTAAGAAGCCCTAGCTTCCGCAGCTGCACAGTGTCTTCTTCTCAGGTTAGCTCTGATACCGGGCTAGATTTTGATCATTAATTCAATATGATCTAGGATCTTATCTGAGAGAATAACATGTACAGCATATCAATCACAAGAGACAATAGACACAGAGTTTCCTCGGGGAAAACCAAGAAGGTGAAAAACCCCGCAACTTCCTCAGAGATAGAAAGAGCAATGATACAAAACCCAAATACAAGAGATAGTCTCCTAGCAGCTTCTCCTCCTTCACTTGTGTGCAACTCTGACTTGTGAGAATAGATGAGTGAGTGAATGATCAAATAGAGTGACACCCTCACTCTATTTATACACAACTTGACTTGCCTAATAAACTAACTGGGCCGACCTCTCTAAGAGTGTCTAATAACCCATGGTAACTCAACTCAGGGCCGACCCTACACTTGGTGATCTAATAACCCATCACATATAAGTTGTGACACTAGCAATGCAACTTGCGACACTTGTAAATACAAATGACGACACTTTCATACAAAGGAATAATAACATCTTTGTAGGGATACAATATACATATATGAAATACATTCCGAAGTTACATATACATCAACATCAAGAAAGGGACATCATTAATTGTTGTTTTGTACAATTGAAAAGAGGGGTTGTACATCGGTGTGTTGGTGTTCTGTACAATAGAGAAGAAGCACAAAAATCGAGGAACTGATTTCTGAGAACATTTCTGCTGAGAGAGGTCGTACCGTACCTATGGATTCTTGAGCACTATAACCGAGGCAGATATTTGTTGGTGTGCTGACTGTACTAGGCTGTGTAGGTTTTATTGGGAACAATTTTCAGACTGAGTTACGGTCTGAGGTTGTGGGTGTACTTCTGGTTCATTTTCCAAGATAAGTACAGTCAAGTATTGTTGTAATGTACTACTATAATATTTCTCTTAGCTCATAAATATACTTTCTCTCATGATTGGTTTTCACCCTAGGGGTTTTTCCAGGGTCATTGACCAAATATACTGTGTCAAATGTGTTTATGGACTATCTGCTGTTCATTTTCTATTCCGCTGCTATATGTTCCAGATTTAGTCATTTTGTGTTTCAACTCATAAAAGTACGGTATTTTACTGAGTTTTTATAGGAGACTGAAACCTGAGTTTTGGATAACTATTTGACGAAAGTACTAGCTGTGTTTGAGCTAGTTTTATGAGATTATTTAACACATTTTTGTAACATTTGTTGCAACTTTGCCTCATAATGCTCGTGAGTGGTAGTCAAGACATATGTATCTAGTCTTAACAGACTCCATGGCAGGCAATTGAGCCTTCTTAAAATCAAACCAAACACTGACCTAACATCTTCATCATTATGGTAACCAACTAGCATACATGCATGAGTGTGTGCAAAGGTTTCAAGAGATTAAAATGCAAGAAACCAATGTTTTCCAATGTGTTTTGACATTATGGTGTAGGAAACCCAATTAGCGCAATGACCATGATTGGAGAAGCAACATTGCATTGAAACCTCTTCTTGTTAAACTTCAAGTTAAATATCATTGAGGATGCACCCATCACAATGGTTACTAACCTGTAGAAAATGAAATACTAGTAATATAAACAACATACTTTGATCAAGTAGAAAAATAAATTTAGGTTCTATGGTATTTAGAGTTAAGATTTAGGTTAGGGTTTCAATTGATTTTTTGGTTTGCTCAAGTTATCTAGATTTATGTACAACATGGCATTGTTTTTTACAAAATTATTCTATCATTTAAGTTATTTCTCAAGATTTTCTTTATTATCTCAAGTTTTTGTTATTAAATTTCTTATTGATACTCTATTTTTTTTTTAAAATTTAATTTATATATTTTTTAATATAGAAAGGGAGATTTTTCATAAAATCTAGAATATCAGTATATTGGGTCAACCAAGTCTCAACATGTAATCACACTAGCTAAAGATGACCAAAAGCCTATCGACTTACAATAATTTCTACATTTTATTAATATATACATTCCAAATAAAATGAATAAAAAATTGATCCTTAATGATGACTTAATTGTGAGGGACTTTGAATTTAATACCATAGGATGTTAGAAAATTAATGTACAACTAAAGACACTTGTGAATTATGGAAACATATGATAGTGGTTATGGTAGCTTAAGCATTGAAGTGAGCTTAATGCAATCTAAGCTCTTTATTGTGTAGGTAAGGAAGCTTCAAACTCACTTCAACACATAGTCTTCATCATGCATGATGAACTTTTACGAGATTGACATGGTCGTTTATGTCTTATATCTTTATTGAGCTTCCTTGGTTGTTACGAAAAATTTGTTTGCATATAGATTTATAGAGATATTTAATGTCTTTAGCATGAGAGGTGCCTCATTCAAGTATCGATGATAAAGATAATCTCCTTATTCAAACACACTAACCTCCATTAACATTGGAATGGAAGCTTGTAGAATAAAAAAGGATTTGACTAAAATAATAACCCCCTCAAAGATGAGAGTCCTAAGAAGTCATAAGAAGAGTGGGTGAAAGATTGCAAATGACAGGTTGTGCATATTTTCCAGATCTACCCATCCCAAAGTTGTATTATATATTATCTATACATATTTGCATTATCAACTTTGCAAATCCTCCATGTACTAATGGAGGACAACTTGCTCGACTTACTAGAGCCTCCTCAAAAATTGATGTTGGTGAAACAAGGAAAAAGCTAATTGTCAAGGAGAATTGCCACTAAATATTTGGCTCCTTTGTGTTGCCAAATTGGATTTTAATTATTGGGATATCCACAGATAGCACATACCATCATTGGTTATTGTGAGTTTGTTACACCAAAATGTCGTCACCCTTGTGCAAGTGTCGCAAGCGTTGCAAGTGTCGTCATTCTGACCTAGTGTTGTCACCATGACCATTGCAAGTATCGTCATTATGACCAAGTGTCGTCATCATGACCGTTGTGATAATGTCATCATCTTGACCATTGTGTAAACTCTTTGCTATGATACCTAAACCCATTTTAGAGTAAAAACACATCCTTGAAGTTTCCCATGACTGGAGGGCTTAACTGACCTACTTTTCAAGGTCGTCGCAGTTTGCCCTTGTGCAACATGCAACGTTGCAGGTTGTCATAATGCAACCTGCGACGATGTCAGTTATTTGGATAAAAGAGTATCTTCGAGCCCATTCTCGAAGATGAGTGATGTGGAGGCCTATCTGTAATGTCCCAAATTTGGCATTGGGTCACAATGGCCTAATCACATTGTCCCTATTCAGTAGAGTTTGTCAAATTGATGCTAAAGTTCAAATAATTGCCAAGGAGGAAAATTACTAGTTTCCTAGGTTTGGGGTGGAAGCTTTGGGATTTGGAATAATGGGGATAATAAATTATGTTTGAACATTAGAATGGAATAAATATTTAATAAAGGACCTATATAAATATATACAAGTGAAAATCAAAGTGGCATTTGATCACGAAGACACATGGAGGAAGTGGGACCCACATATGGCTAGATTTCTCCACTACACTTGGCATCATTCTCTCACCAATTCGAATTCAAGGTGAATGGTAACATACTTGGGGATTCCAAAATTTATTATTCATGACATGACTCATCCAAGGTCGAAATATAGAGGAAGAGTAACTCCCATGGAAGAGGAAGAGGCAATTTGGAGCTAGTGAGACACTTGGGCTAGATTCCCTAGCTCTATGACAACAATGATGAAGATGCTATGACACCTATGACACAAATCAGACCTGAAGGCTGACATATGACATATATGACATGTCAGGGCTAAAAATAGACTCCAAGAGGACGCTCAAGGGTGTTAGGGCAACTAATATGCTTCCACATGTGATTTGGTGGAAGTGGGAGACTAGGAATTGTTGTACAAGTGGCATTCCTTGGAATCTCTTCCCAACTTGAGTTGGCATGAGTCTCTTGGAAGGAATTCGACCCATGGAGGACATTATAACTTTATAAATGTCAATAACAAAGAATGAAACCAGCTTTTGATCATTTGTAGAATTTGCAATTGCATTTGTGAAGAGGGAGAGCTAATGGATGACTAGTTTCTTGCCTTAGCCAATTTCGAGGGTGAAAGATTCCCATCCAAGTTGGTAATTGGAAAGGCCATTCAGACCTTTCATTTGGAGCTTTAATGGAGTTTTTATTTGTAGGTGTAAGCTACAGGGCAGCTCATGGTTTCTTCTATTGCAGCTCACTCCTTCAACCATTTCCAGTTTTGATGACATATTCTTGATCCTTGAGGGAGGGCGTTTTTGGTGAGCTATTGTACTCTTTGGGGGAGCTTCTAATGCCCAATTTATTTTGTAATATGAATTAAATACTCTGTTCTTCATCTCCAGAAAGCTTCAGGTCAAAATTCGAAGTAGAAATGTATAAATCTCATTTTAAATGGAAGAACAATGCCATTTCCCCACTACCTTGTTGTGAACCAATATATTGATGATGATTTCGAATGAATGGATTATTCTCTGATGCATTTGTGATTAATGGACTGCCATGGATGTATTTTACAAGTTTCATGTACTGTACTTGAGCATTTGAAGTATTTTTACTCAGTTTAATTGCATTGGGAGAAGAAATAGTGCCATTTCTCCAAGGGTCGAATTGGTGATTTTTGCAGTTGAATGGGAGAGGGTTGGAACAAATGTAATAATCAATTAATGGTGCACATGAGACCTTAATAACATCCTTAATACATTCCCTATCTCTATTCAGAAATTTGAGTGGGTTTGGAGGCAATTGGGAAGCCATTTTCAGTACTTACCCTAGGGGGATTTGAACCCCAAATTACTAGTAAAATTGCATACTTGGTCCAGAATATTAAGAGAGTTTGCAGAGGTCTTTTGGTGGCCATATGTCATCCATGAACATCATATTCAAGTCCTAATATCATTCATACACCTTCCTTGAATATTTGAAGGCATTTGGAGTCAATTTGAGACCTAGAGACCAATACTAGTCAAAGGGAAATTACTAGTAAAGTTCCCTACATTGGCCAGAATTGAAAGAGGATTTGCAGAAGTATTTTAAAAGTCCAAAAGCATCCCTAAAATACATATTTATGTTCTAACATCATCCATATACCTTCTCAGAAGATTTGGGAACAATTGGAGCAATTTGGGGACCTAGAGCTCAAAACTAGTCAAAGGTCAAACTAGGGAAAAAAGTGAAAAATTGCCATTTTAATAAAATTACTAACAAGGGACATTACACTATCCCTAGGCTCTAGGTGAGGTGGAATTTCGGTTCCTAACCTTATGGAAAGATCCCTTAACCATCTCCCCTAATCCTCAACCTACCCTATCTCTTTAGCCCTATATAAACACCCACTCTCTCCATGGGGAGGGGGGAAGGTCTATGGTACCCTTATGCTGATAGGATCCATACTGGTGATTGGGAAGCTTATACCATATTGGAGACTTGGCTTGGACATGTTGGATGGAGGATGCAACGTTGAGGCTTTGGTTGTAATTTCATCTTTTCTATGTATTCCCACCTTTTTATACAGTTAATATAATCTCTTTCCATAAATGTTGTCTCGTTGATGATGTTTAGAACTTTCTTCCTCAACTGTTAGTTTAGATCAGTTATTGTTTAGATATCTTGTATTGCTTGTATCGTTTCCATATTGTCTTGACAGGTCTTGCCGCTGGAGATCTGACGACCGTGAGACTTGGAGCAACAACAAGGAGAAGGATCTGCAATCTGAAAGGTATGATATCTAAGTATTCGATCTGTAACTAGATCTAGGAAATGAGTTTTGTATTCTGTACTATTTGTTCTAGATTCACTTGAACTAGGGAGATCCGACTCGTGTCCGCTCGAGTGGATTGTCCGTTAACAGAGTTTCCACTAGACATTCATTTACATAGCTTTGAATTTCAAGGTTTTAAATGAGTGGTGAATTAGGCAGTCCAAAATGTCGATATTTAGTGTTAGTATCCACATAATGGCGCAATTCACATTATATATGTGTCTGTGTGTGTATTCAATGTGGTTCACATCCCTAGAGATCGCTATGTCCACAGAACGAAGCCAAGGGTCCCACTCGAAGGGGCATCACCCTTGTCGGCATTACTTCGATGCCTAACCCCAAAGGACCTAGAGAATTGAACCCCCGAACTTGACCTTGTGCCATATTGGTCCCAGAACTCGAGGGAACTCAAAGGGGATACCCATTGTCACCTCCATAACTCCCTCTCTCACTTTAGGTTGGCTCTTTTCCAACACAAGGGGTGTATCCCCAAAGTAGGATTGCTAAGACTATGACCATGAGGCTTAAGGTGATGTGAAGAAATAGCTTAGCAAACCATTATTTTCATAGTATAGTGAAAATAACAGGGCAATGGATGACCGAGACTACTGTCTATACAATATTGGGCATAATGGAGTCAAAATATCAAACTAAAGAGAGCAAGTTTATGAATGGTTAAGACAAGTAAAAATGTTACACACACCAAAATAGACTTAGCTTGTTATTAGACGATGTAGAAATGAACTTGGAGAACCCTAAATGTGTCACTCTCAAACAATACTACGAGGGTGTGTCCTACAATGAAGTTTAAACCCAACAACAACTCTTAAAAGATGATATATGAGATAACTCATTTAGAGATAAGATATCAAAGGAGATTAAAAGGAGAAAAAACCCTAAAATTAAACCCTTCCAACACGGTAGATATACCCTTCCCCTTGGCCTCTCAAACATGTTTTTTTGCAAGTAATCTCTAGCATGCATCATGAACAATTAGAACAATAACATGAGATTCACATGAAATAGAAAGGACTCTTATACCTCTATTATGTCCTCCAAAAGATATATAATAATGCTCCAAGAGGAGATAAATCCTCACAAATCCAACCATAAGAATGAATGGGGAAAGGATACTCTTTATATAGAGTCTAGCTCAATTTCCCTTACAATAAAATAATATTTCTTATCTAACTAACTCCTTGAGACAATTCAACAATAATAAAATAATGAGTTAGCTAGAAACCACCTCCAAAAATAGCCAAGAAGGTAGGGTGCCCTTTCTAGGTGGTTGAGTGATTGACCAAGTTGTGCACTTCATGAAATGATATACAATTCCTTCCTTTTAGACCCTCTAAGAGACATAACGAGTCCACATGTGTGCAAGGCTCAAGGTGGACAAATTTGTAGTTTGACCAAGCAAGAAAAATCCACCAATGATAAGTTATTCATCCACAAGTCCCTTCAAGAGAGAGAGGATATGTGTGCCCTTCAAGAGAGCCCACACATGTGGCTCTAATAAAATTCTAACCCACTTCTAACTTTCTTGAGGCATATGTGGCTCCCACGAAGCACTTCTTACATTGTATAACCACCTCCACATGTGTGAGAGAAATAAGGAGTCAAACCATGCATGAATAACCACTTTGACTAGGCAAATAATAAAATAATATTGGAGTAGATGAGGTACCCTAGAGAAAAAGTGTCATGGAGGTTAGATCTTACTTCAAAAAATGATATAATATTCTCCATGAATAGTACACCCTAAGGAGGTGTGCCAAGGACGTTAGATCCATAAAACCATGAACCAAAACCAATAGTTGTTTCTCCAAATCCATTAGCATACAAGGAAGTATTCACTCATTGCACATGTGGGGGCCCTTCATTAGCTTGGCCACTATTACATATACATTTATCCCCATATCTCTCCCCCTTGGGGTCATATCATATACATTTAACCCCATATATGACCCCCTTGGGCCATAACATAATACCCTCCTTGAAAAATCATTGACCTCAAATCTTTGCAATTAAGGGCTTTACATGTGATGAAACAAAGTAATAGGATTTCCTTATAGTTCTGCTTTCTTGTTTCCATTGATGATGATCCATCTCTCCAGAATTGATTATTTTTTGTCTTAATCCTTGATAACTAGTGGTTGCATAATTTTGATTCCATGTTTTGTTGTTGCACTGTTGTTGTGACTTCTCCAATTTGTTGTAGTTTATGGTCTCTCATAATATCTTGTCGAATAATGGTTTTGTGATGCACTACTCCATGAATATTGCTGATTAGTCCATCTTCTTCCTTGGTAGTGTCTTGCTTTTGTTGGAAACTTTCTTGCTAATGAGGGTGTCGATATGCCTTCAGCTTTGATGATTTCCCTTCATTATGCACACCCATATCATCCATCTTCTTTTAATAGACAATGCTATCTTCTATCCATTGTGCTTGGTCCTCAATACTACATGCTTTTGCGATAATTCCCTCATATTTGATTTTGATATTTTCAAGTTGGTGCTCAACTTCTTCAAGTATTTTTGGGTGACATTCTCGAATTTTTTCTTACTTCTCTTTTTGAAGTTGCATTCTAACGCCATCCATTAAATTCCTACGTCCGTCTTCAATTATAGATTTCATTTATGATTTTACATCCTCCTTATTCAAGGCTTCTTCAAACTTCTTCTATATTTCCTCATCAAGACTTTTGGTGGTTTCTTCATCCAAGATCCTTGTTTTTTCTTAATTTTGACAATGCTTATTTTCTTCTTTCAATCGTCTAGCCTCATTAAGTAGTTTTTTATTATGGTTTCTTAATATACATATTTCTTCATCCTTATTCAATTCTTCCTGTGACTCATCCTTAATTTTTTATCCATACTCTTGTAGACATTTTTTCATATTTTTAACATCATTAAGAATGTCTTGATTATGCTAATGCATCCTTGTGATTTTGTCATCTCTATTTTTCATTCTCCACCTAACTCCTTAACTTGATTCATCGATACCTTATCAATAGAATGATTTTCTTTCATCATCTTGAATAATTCCTGGTCTCATATTTAGCTTCATTTCCACTACCTGTAGATATTGCCATTGATTATTAATTGAGGTCTGACCAAAACCATCAACTACCAACCTCAATATATTGAAGTTCATGATCTAAAATGACTAATATTATATTTTCAACATATTATTATGTATTTCATCTTTCTAGTGGCTTTTGAAACACTTAAATCAGACATTCCAATGAAAAGTTATGCTAAATTTAAGTTAACATACCTTTTAAAACCTTCATTTGGACTCTATCTTGTTGGCCAACCTTCCACTTGAGGTAATTCTAAAATTTCGGTATCTCTGAGTTTGAATTTTTTTCTTATAATATCTTGATATGTCTTCTCTGCAATGCCAAGGTTTTACCAAATTTGGATGAACGTGAAGAAAGTTATAGTAACTTTACCGAAACTTACTGATTTTATCCCTTTCAGAAGAGAGAGATTGTGCAAACTGCCACATGTCCAATTTTTCTACTTGAATTATGAAGTTTCTATCTGGAATACAATATCCTATCCTATTTTGTACGCATTCAGTTTCAATCAACTTGGATCTCTAAATCCACTTATTTGAAAATTTTATCCAAAACACTTATTTGAGACTAGTTTTTGGATTACTAAAAAACCCTAGCTTCCACATACTATAACTTCGAACTTATAGAGAACTAGAATTTCAAATTTTGACCACAAGTGCTTCACTATGTCTCTTGAGTCTCCAAATTTTTAGCTATCCAAGACTTCTCTAAAAAGTTATTATTGCGAAAATGTAAAGATCACTCGTTTTGAAGGAGCCAAGCCAAGGATTGTATGCTCTGATACCAATTGCTATGAACCAAATTCTTAAGATAGTTATAATATAACATAGTACACACCATGTACAACAATGTAAACATGGAGCACAACTCCAATATAGATAATAGAGATGAGTTATACATTAACTCCTTAAAAAATAGGAGAACCTCCTCCATATATCCCAATACATTCATACATTCCATTCACCTCTTCCCTCAACAATGACTGCATGATATATATATATATATATATATATTCACTCACTACACATGTAGGCCCTTCATTAGGTTGGCCACTATTACATATACATTTATTTCATTACATATACATTTAACCCCATATATGTCTCCTTTGGGACATAATAATGAGAAAGTGGTTCATGTTTGTAATCCCCTTATATCTCCTAGGACTCTCACATTAGAGGCCTCCTACCATATGAAATACGCCAATTTTTTCTTGAACTTTGTAAAAGAGCCAAAATGCTAAGGTATTCTACCTCCATGAATATTTATCATAATAGAACTTTAGAAACAATATCGAAATTCCCTTTAAGTTATCATTACATCCAAGAATAATTATTGATACTTTAAAACCTAGGAAGACCCTAAGTTGATGGGTTCACTCCATGAAATGCAAAGTGTTTTGCTAAGCCATAATACTTCAAACATGCCAACATTGTCAAGAAGGGGAGAACACTACACCATAAATATATCACCTTTTAGGAACATGTCATATATATAAAATATTTTGGAGCATAAAGATCTGGATTCTAAACAAGAAAGCAATACATTTGCAAGCAATCAATAATGTGATAGAATCATGTCATTAATGATCAAAACAAGAAAGAAAAGACAATATATCTTTCAATAACACATTAAACTATTATATTCCATCTACTTTACAAAGAATGCGTGAGATATTACATATAGGCAATTTGAATAGGTCTAGGAGGCCATTCAAATTTCTTATATGGTGCATGAGATCCTAGTTAGGCTTAACTAGAGCCTAAATGAACTTCGTTATCCATGCAAACTCTCTGAGGTGAATTAAGAACCTCATAACAAACCTAAGTGGACGTATCACCTAAATGCATGGGACAATTAATGATAAGCTCATGCATGTGGTGTTCATCCCTAAAAAGACTCAATAGATGAACTAGTAGCTCAAAATAGCCTTTAGAGGCAGTTGAGACCCTGAATGGTGGAGTGAAAACCCATGATTTACTCCTGAACTCTAATTGAAGTGGAGCTTTCCTAAAATTAAGGAAAGAATCCCGAAAAGAAGGATTGCACCCTCAAAAACTAAAAATAGATGGTTAGGAGCTCTATAAATGGCACTTGGCCTATAAATAACAATGTTGGTCCCTTTGAGCTTAGGAGGAAGCTCTAGGGTGGCTCAGATGGACAAAATGGATGAAATTTGTACCATTAGACTCATGATACTAAAACCTAATTCCCTAGGTGAGAGAGTGATGCTAGGAACAGGGTTATTATTCTCTAACATTGTCCATCATAATGCCATGAAAAGATCTCATCCAATAATTATTAACAACAACAACACCATAAGAAATGAGAAACATCTCTAAGCCAAAGCTCATGTGTACCCCAATCTATCAAAGAAACCATCTTGCAAGCTCAACCCTTGTGATAAAAACCACAAGTGGTGTGATAAAAATCACATTTGTAAGCCTCATATAACATGAGGGGTAACAATTGGCCCCAACTTGGTGACATGTACTCTTCACGAGAGTGCATGAAAATCTTAGAACCTCTGGGGTTACCTATGAAGATGATCTCAAGAAAACAAGGAAACCAAGTGGAGGAATGGATTCATATCCACATCCCTAAACACCATATACAATGTTATTATATAAAAAATATCCCAAAATTGGCTTTACATGAAAAGGGCATAAGCCAAAAAATGCCAAATAAAAGATGAAATGAAATCTAAAGCTCACATATTGAGCTTATTCTTCCTATTCTAATGCTCTTAAGAGATTATTCAACTTACCATACACTAACATGGACAAATAATTAGGTTAGGTGTAATAAAAAATCCAATGCAATCGATCTATGTGCTAATCAAAACCATGAAGCTTTCCCTTGCAATTAGTCACCAACAAAAACATGGATACATGCATCGCTAAGACAACATAGGTTGGAATGTTCATTGTTTCCAAGTCGAAATTTCGAACAAGCTTATGAAGATGGCAAAGTACACCACAATCATGCCAAGGATAACATGTGTTTTTGTTGCAATCCTCTTCTATCTAACAATGGATAGGGTTGTTGTAGTCTTCACTAGGATATGGAAACCAACTAAAATCTGGAAAAAAGAATTTGTTACACTCAGGAAGCAAGGCTTTAGGAGGATCCACTATAAATATGTCATCAAAAGAGCATGTGAATGGGATACCCTATTTCCGATGTCTGAAATTTTCTGCAATAAATATTAGAATGAATGCCTCACTATCACATACAATTTCCGTCCATAAAAATAAAATTTTTAGATGAAACTACGGATGAAATTGCACCAAAATTTAAGGATATTATTGGCTGGAAAATATCATTAAAAACATGCTCCATAATTTGAAACTTTTGTTACTTTAATGGAGAACATTGCTAGAAATTAGTGATATAAATTTATGAACGCGATCATATTAAACATGGTTGTCCCACAAGCAACATATCTGAAATTTATTTCAATGTATTAGGTTGTTCAAGAAACATAAAATTCCTAGATTCAATCTCTGAAAGCTCATTATCAATGTCATAAATTGGATCCCCATGAGATTTCCAACAATCTACATTCCAACTATGACTACCAATCTAAAAATAAATGCAACTAACTTCATGTTGTTGGCTACCCTCATCATCATCATCATCACTCAAAGGTTTCTCTATGAAATCATCCATCTCTAAACCATCTAAATATGGATTATGAAATTCAGAATTTTGTGAGGACAACATACTTACCAAGACCTTGTCTTCAAGAAAGGATGAAGTGGATGTTTGTGTGTTTTCATCACCAATGTCTTCTTCATAAGGGGTTGTAATAAAGTCATCAATGACCTCCTCCTTGTTGAGTTTTATATCTCATATGGTCTTCTATGGGCTTGGTGTCTAAGCATGTAGAAGTGACTAAAAGTGACTTTCTAGACATTACATTTATTTTTATAAAGTTAAAGTGATTTTTGATTCATGATCAAAGAAAATTAATTAAGCTGTGATAAAGTGCAAAAAATATCACAACCATTCATCTTGAGATCCCAAGATTTGATCTTGGCCATTCATTTTGGAAGACGAAGAGTTAGAGTCCTTTCTCATTTATAAAGAGGTAAAAGGAATTATAGGAGAGTAATAGGCACAACAATGAAGAGAGAGTGAGAGAGATGAAGAGAAGAGGAGAAGTGAATTGCAACAAGAAAAGAGGCATGATTTCCAAGGAAGAGAGAGGGAGAATTTTCCAAGGAAAGGATAGTTGAATTTAATGCAGGACTGTATAGCTGATATTTGGGCACATAAATCGAGGGGTACATCTGGAACAATGGCATAGAAATCGAGGTTTGTACAACAACAATTTGGCATAGAATTCGAGGCATGGTTTTCAAGGCAGTTTTTCTGGGACTACTTTGTTGGTCCATATAGTCCGCATAAACTTGTACGGAGGATGGACATGTCGTACTTTCTCTATTGAGGAATTTCTGGTTGTGGCACGATTTTCTAGGTGCATTTATTCATATATTAATTGTTGTAAATTTTTCCTGTGAATTCTCTGTGTGCTGAATAAATATATCTCTCTTGAACTGGTTTTCCCTCCAAGGTTTTTCCAGGGGTAATTTACTCGAAAATATCTATGTTAAATTTTGTGGTTTGTTGTTGGTTAAATCTCATGTGTTTCAGTTCACAAATTTCAGATTAGAAGGAATTTAATTTTCTGTGCATTAATTTGAGGAAAGAATTTGTTGGTTACTGAAACTGGTGTTGGGATTGAGTAAAGCTTTACACTCCTTTGAATTTGAAATATCCTCTTCCTGGGAGGCTAAAACATCAATCTTATCGCCCTTATTGTCTTCATGATCAAACACAAGTGGGGAAAGGAATGAGAAAATTTGGTCATACACATGCACATCATAGTATTCTTTGATGTATTTTTTCAATGACCTCATTGCCTTCCATTTATCATTCATTCTATCAAATCTTGAAAGATTATGTGTATATGCAAGCTTCAAATAAACAAGTTATTTTCTTATTCTACTATGAATATCAACCAAGACATGTGAATTGTGTATAAATTAAGCTTCATCGCCACACCACTCTTTTTGAAAAACCTTGATGAAATGTGGAAAAGAGGGTATCCCCTTTAGGTTGAAATCATAGTACCATTCCCGTGCATTTTCCCCTTTTAATGCAAGTGCAAACATTTTCATCATGACATCTCCAACTACTATATTGAAATGTGCAAGAAACTCAGTAAAGGATGCCAAAAATATTTAAGCTTCAATATCGTTTCCATGAAACTTTGGAGCATGCTCCTTACATATTTGGAAATGGAAATCATGTGGATACCCCATAATATATGAAGAATCCAAGGGATAAAATGGATGCAATGCCATATCTGAATCTCTTCAAAAATGTTAAAAGGTGCAACCATCATATTATTAAGGATTTAAGAGCATTAATAAATATGAGAGAGAAATAATACAAGATAATCCAAGCAACCACATAACAATAGACACACAATGTTTACATGGAAAACCCAAACCGGGAAAAACCACCATAATAGTTCTATTATCTCCCTTGACCTAAACTAATCAAGACGAGCCAAGTGAGCTAGCCACCGCTCACCTCTAGGCCACATTACAATGGAGTATTCCAAACCCTTTATAGGCTTCATTACATGCAATACCATAGGCCAATACCAGAGGCCACCAAATACCATTGGCCACCAAATACCATGGAACACAAAATACCATTAACCACCAAATACCATGTGCCCAAAAAACATGTGTTGAGACCTAAACCATTTGACTCATTCCCGAGTCAAGGTTAACTCTAACAATCCCCCCTTTAAACTTGACTTGGAGTAAATCACCAACTCCCCTTGAAGTTTTTAACTGAGGAATTTCCACATGCCCCCCTATCACCTAGGTCTGCATGACTTTACTAGTGAGTTACCAGGGATGCCCCCCTATCACCTAGGTCTACCTAGACATTACCGGTGAGTTACTAGGGGTATGCATGCTTAACCAGGTCTTACAATTGTATGCCCATTTACATCCAATTACAATTTTCAACTCCATTATAATAATTAATTTTTTCATGTGTATCATGGTGACTGCACCATCACCATCTGTTGCTACATCCTCTCGATTTTCCATGGTCATCATCTGTCATGCCTCCTTGTCATTCACGTCCATGTAAAAATAATCCATCTATCGATTTACATGGGTCCTCAGCCGCCGCTGTAACCGCCGGTTCTCTAGGAATTCTCATCACATACATGGTTCATCAATATTGGTCCCAAATCGAGATTAAACCATCTCACATTCCTCCCACAATCGAAGAATCAACCTCTCCAATCCACATCAACCTAGGCTACGAGTACACTTACCACCCCCATACCTACCCAGTCGTCATTCCACACTTGATGCAACATCCCTTCTTTATGCATGAGAGGGATACAATTATTTTTTTCCGTGCTTCTAAGCACCCAGAGAAATCACATTATAACAGGAACCAAAAGCTTCAGGGGTGTTGGGTACCATCAAACATGCACCCCATACAATTTTAATTTAGATACAAGTATATGGCCTCAAGGATCTCCAACCTTGCACTCGGATACCACTTATTAAGGATTTAAGAGAATTAATAAATATGAGAGAGAAATAATACAATATAATTCAAGCAACCACATAACAATAGACACACAATGTTTACGTGGAAAACCCAAACTGGGAAAACCACCATAACGGATCTGTTATCTACCTTGACCTAAACCGGTAAAGCTAGGCCAAGTGAGCTAGCCACCTCTCACATCCAAGCCACATTACAATGGAGTATGTCAATCCCTTTATAGGATTCATTACATGCAATACCATAGTCCAATAACATGGTCCACCAAATACCATGGAACACCAAATACAATTGGCCACCAAATACCATGTGCCAAAAAAAAACGTACTGAGACCTAAACCATTTGACTCATTCCTAAGTCAAGGTTAATTTTTGAAGCTTCAATAAGGTTTCCATGAAACTTTGGAGCATGCTCCTTACATATTTGGAAATGGAAATCATGTTGATACCCCAGAATATATGAAGAATCCAAGGGATCAAATGGATGCAATTGCCATACTTGAAGCCCTTCAAAAATCTTAAAAGGTGCAACCATCATATCTCATACCAAACCAAATACATGGAGTTTCCAAAGGTGAACCTTGAAGTTCCTTCAAAACATCAAATGCTTCACCTTTACAAAAACAAGGATTCAAAATATACAAGGAAATTGATTTCTCCCCTCCTTGGAGTTGCAATATGAGGACAAGATCTTCAAAACAAAACCCTCATCAAATATCTTGAATCGTAGTGCTTCAAATTTCCAGGAAATGGACTTTATCCCCAACAACAACTCCAAAATGTTACCTCTTGAACATACACTTCAAGTGGTAAATCCCTAAAACACAATTGCAACCCCGAGGGAAATTAGAGGGCCTAACCATTGTCACATCAATAACTCCCTCTCTCACTTTAGGTTGAATCATATACAACAGAAGGGGGGTATTCTCTAAAGTAGGATTGCTAAGGCTATGAGCATGAGGCTCAAGGCCAAGGAGATGTGAATAGATAGCTTAGAAAAACATTGTTTTTGTAATATAGTGAAAATAATGGGGTGATAGAGGAGTGAGACTAGTGCCTATCCAAGAAAGGGCACAATGGAGTCAAAATATCAAACAAAAGAGAGAAATTTATGAATGGTTAAGACAATAAAAGTTGTTAGACATGCCAAAACAATCTTAACTTGTTATTAGATGATGTAGAAATGAACTTGGAGGGCCTTAAAGGTGCCACTCTCAAAAAATACTATGAGGGTGTGTCCTACAATAAAGTGTTAAACCCGACAACAACTCTTAAAAGATGATAAATGTAAAACCACACATTAAGAAATAAGACATCAAATGAAATTAAAAGGGGAAAACCCCCTCACATTAAACCCTTCCAACCCGGTAGATATACCCTTCCCCTTGGCCTCTCAAGCATGTTTTTTGTAAGTAATCTTTAGCATACATCAACAAGAATTAGAAATAATAACATGAGCTTCACATGAAATAGAAAGAACTCATATATAGCTATTGTATCCTCCAAAATATATGCAATATGCTCCAAGATGAGAGAAATCATCACAAATGCAACCATAAGAATGAATGAGGAAGGCCTACTCTTTATATAGAGTCTAGTTAAACTTCCTTTACAATAAAATAATGTTTCTTATCTAAGTCGTTGCTATAGAAAATTCAACAATAATAAAATACTGAGTTTACTAGAAATCACGTCCAAAAATAGTTGAGTATGTAGGATGCCCTTTCTAGGTGTTTTAATGATTGACCAAAATGTCCTTCATGAAATAATAAACAATTCCTTTTTTGTGTGCCCTTCGAGAGAGACAAGGAGTCCACATATGTGTAAGGCTCAAAGTGTATGAATTTGGGTTTGACCAAGCAAGCAAACTACATAAATGATAATTTATTCCTCCACAATTGTTCTCTTCAAGAGAGAGAGGATAAGTACACCCTTCAAGAGAGTCCACTGACATGGCTCTAACAAATTTCTAACCCACTTCTATCAAAATTTCTTGAGGTACGCGCGGCTCCCTCAAAGCACCTCTTACAATGTATAACCACCTCCACATGTGAGAGAAACAAGGAATCAAAACATGCATGAATAACCTATTTGACAAAACAAATATTAAAATAATCTTTGGAGTATATGAGGCGCCCTAGAGAAAAGAGTCGTGGAGGTTAGATATTCCTTCAACAAATGATATCATAAACTCCATTAAGAGTACTGTAGCCTAGGGAGGTGTCCCAAGGAGGTCAAATCCATCAAACCATTAGCCAAAACCAAGGGTTGTTTCTCCAAAACCATGAGCATACAAGGAAGTGCGCCCTAGAAAAGAGTGTCAACCTCTTCCAGCCATGAAATATTGTTGTAATGCAGGTTTGCCTCAATATATGTGCCAAGAGAGGGGATGCTCCAAGGAAAACAATAAATTATCTTGCAATAAACCTTATCCAAGTGTGAAACCACTCGAAAGAGATAGGGTGCTCTAACATTAAGCCTCCATACAGTCAAATAAATTCAAATCAAGATCAAATAACCCCCAAATCACCCTCATCAAGTGTGTATAAAACTAGCACTCCATCAAGGGGTCCCAAACATGTCAAGAGAAAGCGGTTCATCTTATATATCCTAGGGTGCTCACATTAAATGCCTCCAACCATATGAAATATATCAATTATAATTGTTTGAACTTTGAAAAAGAACCGTAAGATAAGGTATTCCACCTCCACGAAGATTTATCAAAATAGAACATTAGAAACCATAACAAATTCCCTTTAATTTAACATCACATCGAGGAGTAAATTATTAACACTTTAAAACTTAAGGAGACCCTAAATTGATGGGTTCCCACCCCATGAAATGCACTAAGTGTTAATTTCTAAGTCTTAATACTCTGAACATGCCAACACCATCAAGAAGGGGAGAGCACTACATCATCAATTTATTAGTTGTTTGGAACACACCATCTATCCATCATAATGCCATGAAACGGTCTCATCCAACAACTATTAGCAGTAATTGCATCATCAAAAGAGAGAAACATCTCTAAGTAAAGTTCACATGTACCCTGGTCCATCAAATGAATCATCCCACAAACTCAAACCTTGTGATAAAAACCACAAGAGTTGTGATAAAAATCACATGTGTAATCATCCTACAACATGAGAGGTAAAAACGTCATTGGACTCTAAGAAGCTAACCATAGTTTTAGATTTCAAGGAATTCATCGACTTCATATTTGAAGCTTTCCCCATGCTACATGCGACTTCTCATTTCCCCTCCATTTGAATTAACATTCCTCGGGAATGGAGGGTAACTAGGTTGAATATATTTGCGTTGAAGGTCGCTAGCGTGCTCAGTTCCATTGTCAAGGATCTCGCACTCAAATCACATTACTCTCAACTACATGTTTTTCAAGTTGAAGGTCATTGTAGTAGGGTGGGAAAAGCAGACATACAAAGGCATGCACATGGAAAAAATGGCCATTGTTGATGGGCTAGAGGAATCCGAAGACAGATTGGGGTGTACCCTTGCATACCATACTCCTGCATTTTTTTATTGATTCTTATTTTTTTAAATTGTGGGGGGTGGGGAGGACATCAAAATACTCCTATATAGCAATGACAAGGAAGGCAAGAAATATGTCTTTTGCACAGTGGCATATGTTATTGTCACACCTTTAATGAAATTCAAAAAATTACATTTTGCTTGAATACATCAACCATTACAAGTAGAGTGTTTTAACTTTCCAAATAGTTATTATAATACCCCCGATTTTGATTTGGATATAGTAAATTAAAGAGTTCTATGAATTGAAATTGGGAAAAACAAACATGGAGAAATATGATAATAAATTCTTGGAGTTGTTGAGATATGTCAAGTATATCAAGGATGATAAAGTCGAAATTCAGTGCTTCTTGTGGATTACCTCAATCATACAAGGACATAATTGAGTTTGATGAACCTCAAACTCTAGATGTAACCATACAGAAGGATAATTACTGCTATGGTCAAAGAAAAAGCAAGCCAAAAAAACGTAAGGCGTGGAAGGGAAAGAAGAAGGAAAACAGTTTGACCAAATAAAGAGGGGATTCAAGCCTCCTCATTTCATAAATCAACAAAGGAAACCACCATAGAGTGTGACTAATCCATCATGGATGATGGGAGACAGGCCAAGAGATCCACTTCAATGTTACGGATGTGAAGAGGACCATTTGGTTAGAAATTGTCAACATCAGAGTGGGAGTGCCAAACAAGTTCATAATATTCAAGAGGTTGAAATTGTGGGTCAAGTGGCAAGGATTGTCCTTAGAATCTATGCATCACTATAGGACTGCCAAATATACCATCAATTAGTTGTAATTGAGGTTGAAGATAAGATTTCTAAGCAATCTAATTCTATTTTGATTGACCCTGGATCTACTCACAATTATATCACTCCTAAAGTTGTTGAGAATTGTGCTTTTAACAAAATAAAGCATAGTAAATCATGGTTGGTTCAACTAGCTCTTGAAACCAAGAGGAAAGTTAGTGAGATTTTGGAGAAATGTTCATTCGAAATAGATGGACTCTTCACATGGGAAAATATGAATGTTTTGCCACTTGGTTCTTATGATGTTCTCATTGGGATGGACTGTTTAGAAGTGCATAAAGTGAAACTTGATTTCTACAACAATACCTTTGAATACATTGATGAAGAAGGAAGCCCAATGATAATAAAGGGTTTTATAAATGCGAGCAAGTGAAGGATGAGCATCAACACCCAACATGTTTATTGCATCCTTTTCCAATTTGAGAAAGGAAATGGGAAGTGGTAACCATGGATTTTATCATTGGATTTCCAATTACTTCAAGAAAGCATGATTCCATCATGGTTGTGGTGGATAAATTGTTTAAGACGACACATTTTATTCATGTTAAATCTACTTACAGGGTTGATGAGATAGTTAGAATGTTCAAGAGAGAAATATTCAAATTGCATGGGTTACGCAAAGAAATTGTATCAAACCATGATACAAAATTAACTTCTAATTTATGGAAAAGTCTATTTGCATATCTGGGTACACAACTGAACTTTAGCACTGCATACCATCCATAAACAAATGGGCAAATAGAAAGAGTAAATCATGTGCTTGAATACATGCTTAGCATGTATATCATGGACAAACCATCCAAATGGGAAGATTATCTACACTTTGTAGAGTTTTCATTTCTATCCTGATCAACAGTATCCCCTCCAAAACTTTCAAAAGATTTTGGGGGCGTCAACAAGGGTGCCCCTGTCACCTATGTTGTTCCTCTTGATAATATAAGGACTCAACCGTACGATTATTTAGGCAAAACAGAGCCATGAGATAATTCGGGTAAAGGTTACTAATAATCATTGGACTACTCACCTTTTGTTTGTAGATGATGTCCTCATTTTTGGGGATGGCTCCGGGGTTGAGTGGAAGGCATATCATGATATTCTCTAGGTTTTATATTCATCATCCGATATGGAGATGAGTCTCCATAAGTTGTGCCTTTATCACAATGAGGTTGAAGAAACAAAACTTCGCCAGATTCAAGAAGGTGGACAACAAAATCAAGTGTTGGTGTTTTAAATGCCTATCTCTAAGAGGTAGGCTAGTATTGGTGAAATCAGTTCTAGAGAGCATTCTGGTTTTTTGGATGTCGATGGCAAAAATCCCTCTTTCTATAATTGATAATGTCACAAAGAAGATTATGAATTTCTTGTGGGTTGGTCAATTAGAAGGTGGTAAATATCACTTCGTTAGTTGGAACAAAATTTGTCTTCCAAAACGATTAAGAGGACGGGGGCTAAAAAATTTGAGATAGTTCTTTCAAGTGTTAAATTTAAATTCTCTTTGGGGCAGGTTATTTGGTTTAGGACTTTGGAGCTAGATATTCAGAGCCAAATATATTAAGAGCCAATCGGTGGAATATTGGGCTAGAAAAGAATACAAACTAGTATCTTAGGGATCAAATAGGTGACTCGGCCTATCTAATGCCTTTATTTGGTTAGGAAATTGTTAACATGGCACATTAGCGATGGAACAAAAGTGGTACTGGGTGTAGATCCCTTCATGGGGCGGAGAGCTTCTATAAATTATCTTCGAATGTTGTAGAAATTTCTTCCTACGGATAAAAAGAAGTCTTCTTGGGATTGAAAAAGGCCCCTGGTTACCTACCCAAGACAAAAAGGAAACAAATAGACATTATAGTCCTCCCAGATCTAGCTCACACATAAGCTAACAAGCTATGGAAAGACAAAGCAGGTAGATGGCATACCTCACTTTGATGGTTTTCCTCATTGCTCCTAAGTTGTTCCAGCTCCTATCCTTCGATCATGGACTTATGAACCTGTTCACAATAGAAATACAACGCCTTCTCCAAAGTGATATATGTATAAACAAAGATCTAACAATGAAAATATAGGCAATTTCATGCATTCACCATAAAAAACATGAAAATGGGAGGAATAGGCTAAGTTATATAAATGATAGCCAAAGAAGTTGATTACAATGTTATACCTTGATTTCTAAGATGGTGGCATCTCCTTCCAAGCTCTCCACCATCACCCTTGCAAGACTCTTAGGATCATAAGTTTGGTGCTTCCAAGATCACCCCCCATAGCTCATGGATGGCTCTCTTTAAGTAGGATTTGGGAGGCCAACCACTAAGAGGAGATTATGGATCTAAGTGAGGAGGAGGTGTATCAAGGATCTAAACCATGCCAAGGAGGGAATGTGAGATGGGATTCGAAGGGGGACCTCATCCCATGAAAATATCCTCAAGATCCAAGGTCCAAAATCTAAGGAAAATGGTTATTCAGGGATTTTCGCACCCCTATAACTGAGCAAAGCGCGAAGATGTTGTAATTTTCGCACCCCCATAAGCATGCAGAACGCGAAAATCGAGAATTTTCACTCCTTACACCACTATTAGGGCACAAAAATATCTCTAGGAGGCCAAAAAGTGGGTTAGGAGAAGTGGTTTTCAACCCCTAAGTTGTTGGATTTTCTTCCAAGTGTGACTAGGGAAGGGACCAACATGATACTCTCAATGGTACACAGTTTGACAATTTGAGGTGTAATAGATGCCCCCTAAAGTGTGAGGTTAGAAGGAATATGATGGCCGAAAAACTTTACCAATAATTAAGTCTGCAGGGATATATGAAAGAGAACTAGAGAAGAGCTGCAAGCAAACATCAACAATATGTCTAACAACCTCGAGGAGGGCATATCCATGCTTGGAACAACTGACTCAAAGCATGGATGCCGACCTGTTGGGTATGTGTTATATTCTCTACATGTATGTGAAGGGGAGAGTGCGTCTGTCAGCAGCGTAGGTGACGATCCCTCCGGCACCTTCGCATGCAATTTTTGGGTTGTTTCTAAAAATATGTAATTTAATCCCGGTTAAGGGATTGGGGTCTATTGACTAATCCGGGTTAGCGGATTAGGGTTTTGGATGCTGTAGAATACCTATATTGTATTGTAAGTGATTCATAATGAATGAGAAAAATAGGAGTGGTGGCTCCAAGGTTTGCTGGTTTTCCCGGTTAAGGGTTTCCAGGGTAAATCTATGTGTACTATGGGTGAATTTTGTGGTGTAATCTCTGTTTTGCTTAAAAGAACCTATATGCTTTGCTTCTCTACACAGGTTTAAAACGTACATGTGGTATCAAAGCTCGATTTTTTTGGTTTCAGGGGGACGCCTCTGTTGCTAAGGGTTCGACGCGGTTGATAGATCTTGGGTCTGTGATAAACCTGATTTCAGTGGGAGCTTTGCAGTCTTGATTTGTGGATTGAAAGAGAATGGCGAGTAGTTCAAGAATGGAGATCGAGAGGTTTAACGGCCATAACTTTGAGCTATGGAATCTCAAAATGGAGGATCTTCTTGTAAATCGGGATCAGTGGATTGTTGTGGATCCGGGTACACAACCCACTGGAACATTGAAAGAAGATTGGGAGAAATTAGATAAAAGGGCGAGGAGTACAATTCGACTATGTTTATCAGACTGTGTGTTATTGAACATATCCAGAGAAGATACTGCGTTAAAGCTTTGGATGAAACTAGCGAGTTTGTATCAATCAAAATCCCTTGTGAACAAGTTGTTTCTGCAAAAGAAACTGTATCACCTCAGAATGGATGATAATGACACAGTGACAGAGCATCTAAATGTCTACAATACTCCGGTAAGTCAAACAACCTCTATTGGCATTACAATGGCTGAACAAGATAAATGTATTACATTATTGTGTTCTTTGCCAGATTCCTGGGACAATCTAATTGTGGCAATAGGGAGTGCTAATCAAGCAAATTTAAATTTTGATGAAATAATACCATTCATGCTATCAGAAGAGATGAGGCGAAAATCCATGGATACTCATAGCATGGATTCCTTGTCTGTGAGAGGTCGCCCCCAGGAGAGAAACAAAAATAAGGGATCTGGGGGGAGATCTAAATCTAAGGGCAGATCTAAATCCCCAGGAAAATCTATAAGGAAGTGTTGGAAATGCGGTAAAGCTAGGCACTATAAAAAGGATTGTAGAACTAAGAATATTAATAAAGGAAAGGGATCAGAGGATACCTCTACCACAAAGGCAAAGACTTCCTCGGAAGAAGGAGGGGATGTGTACCTAGCATCTACTGGTAATCCTTCAGAACGTGATATATGGTTGATTGACTTAGGTGCATCATGTCATATGACCCCTCACAGGGAGTGGTTCTGTGAATATGAAGAGTACAATGGAGGAGATGTGTTCCTGGGAGATGACTCACCATCCAGTATCATTGGGCATGGTAGAGTTAAGTTGAAATTGAAGGATGGAAGGATTAGAACTTTCCCTGGAGTACTACACATTCCAAATCTAGCAAGAAACTTGATATATGTCGGAAAGATGGATATTGCAGGTGTAAAGACTATGTGTGGAGATGGTGGTTGCAAAATGGTTTGAGGATCAATGGTATTGATGAGGGGAATTCGGTACGGAACTCTATACAAACTATTGGAAAGAACCATCATTGGTGAATGTAACAATTATGTTGTCCCTGAGGGGGGAGATACAGAATATAGAACCCTAAATGCATCAGGAGCAAAGACAATGCTATGGCATCAAATATTGGGGCATATCGGAGAAAAGGGCCTTCACGCATTACAAGATAAAAGTATGGTTGAAGGTATGTCTGATTGCGCTCTAGATTTTGATTTCTGTGAACATTGCATATATGGAAAACAGAATCGAGTAAGATTTGCATATATGGAAAACAGAATCGAGTAAGATTTGCATATGGTGCTACAAGAGAAAAGGGAATTTTAGAGTTAATACACAGTGATGTGTTTGGACCGGTTCCTGTTCCATCACTAGGTAGATCTGTGTATTGTGTTTCATTTATAGATGATTTCTCAAGGAAAATATGGATTTATTTCCTTCGAAAGAAATATGAAGTATTTGCTAAGTTTAAAGAATTTAAGAATCTTATAGAGAATCAAATGGAAAAGAAAATAAAGGTGTTGAGGACAGATAATGGTGGAGAGTTATGTGGGAATGAATTCGAGGAATTATGTAAGAAGTGCGGTATAGCAAGGCAAAATACTACTCCATACACACCTCAATAGAATGGAGTTGTTGAAAGGATGAATAGGACGTTGATGGAAAAGGCAAGAAGCATGCTAAGCAATGTCGGGATAGGACAAGAATTTTGGGCATAGGTAGTGGAGACAACATGTTACGTGGTAAATCGATCACCCACATGAGCTTTGGTTGACAAAACTCCACAAGAGGTATGGACTGGTAAGAAAACCTCTATTAAACATCTAAATTTTTTTGGATGTGATGCTTATGTACATGTTCCAAAGGAGAAAAGGAGTAAGCTGGACAATAAAGCTGAAAAATGTATCTTTATTGGTTATAAAGATGGTATGAAAGGTTATAAGCTTTGGAATCCTGTAACTAAGAAGACTGTCTACAGTCGAGATGTTGTGTTTAGAGAAGTCAAAGAACTTCCCAGACAGGAAGTGACTCCAATGGAGAAGGAACTAGAGAAGATAGAGTTTGAGTTAGAAGATGAAGAATCTGACTCAACGGAAGAAGATGAATAATAAGAAGAAGATCCTATACCCCAATTCTGAGGAGATCATCTCGAGAAAGAAGGCAACCATAAAGGTATTCCCCTCCTGATTTTCGGTCTAGTTTTGATTTATCTATTATTGATGATGATCCTAGAAATGTGAAGGAAGCTGCTGATTCAGAGGACAAAGATCTATGGAAGAAGGCCATGCTTGAAGAAATGGAAGCCTTGGACAAAAATGAAGCATGGGATCTAGTTCAGTTACCTACTAGAAGAAAAGTCGTTGGCAGCAAATGGATATTTAAAAAGAAGTTAAATGCAGAAGGTAAAGTGGAGAAGTACAAATCCCGCTTGGTAGCAAAGGGATATTCTCAGGTAGAGGGAATTGATTTCGGTGAAATATTTTCCCCAGTTGCAAAATTAACTTCCATCAGATTTCTTCTTTCTATTGTTGTTGCTTTTGATCTTGAAGTAGAGCAGATGGATGTGAAGACATCGTTCTTACATGGGGATCTAGAAGACCAAATATACATCAAACAACCGGAAGGGTTCACAGTAAAGGGAAAGAAAGAGTTGGTATGTAAACTAAAGAAGTCCCTGTATGGTTTAAAGCAATCTCCAAGGATGTGGTACCAAAATTTTGACACATACATACTTGAATTGGGGCTTGTGAGAAGCAAGGTTGATCACTATGTATACTCCAAACAAGTTGGTGATCACTTCATTAACATAGTATTATATGTTGATGACATGTTTCTAATTGCAAACAACAAATATGTCATTAAGGAGGTGAAGTCTCAGCTATCCTCCAAATTTGACATGAAGGATCTCAGTGCTGCAAACTTCATATTAGGAATGGAGATTAAAAGAGATTGTGCAAACATGAAGATCTGGTTAAATCAAAGAAAATATGTTGAGACAATACTACATAGATTTAAAATGCAGGAAAGTAAGCCGGTCAAGGTCCCTATACCTATAGGTGTAAATTTATCTGTAGATCAGTGTCCCAAGACACAGGAAGATGAAGAAGATATGGCACGAGTTCCATATGCTAGTGCGGTTGGGAGTTTGATGTATGCAATGGTCTGTACCAGACCGGACATTGCTCATGCAGTGGGATTATTGAGCATATATATGTCAAAACCAGGAAAGGAGCACCAGACAGTTGTAAAGAGGGACTTCAGATATTTGCGTGGCACTACAGCTTATGCAATCTACTACCAAGGAAGACCTGGACCAAATAGAGTAATAAATGTACATGGATTTATTGATCCAGACTGGGCTGGAGATCTTGATCATAAAAGATCTACAAGTGGGTATGTGTTTACCCTATTTGGAGGAGCTATCAGTTGGATGAGCAAGAGACAGGCAGTAGTTTCACTCTCAACTACTAAAGCTGAATATATGGCACCCACTCATGCAAGTAAAGAAGTTGTATGGTTGCAAAGATTATGTTCAGGTGTTGGGTTTGTACAGAAAGTTGTAAGGTTAGATTGTGACAGTCAAAGTGAAATCTTCCTGGCAAAGAACCATGCTTATCATGCTAAGACAAAGCATATTGATGTGAAATATCACTTTGTGAGAGATATGGTTGAAAACCAGAAGGTGTTGCTGGAGAAGGTTGACACCTTAAAGAATGTTGCAGACTTATTAACAAATTATGTCAGTACAGAGAAGTTCTCTTGGTGTAGAGAATATATGGGCATTGATGCCCTGAACCTGTGAATTTATGAGCACATGACTCATTGTTATGCAGAGAAAACAACAAGTGGGAGAATGTTGGGTATGTGTTATATTCTATGCATGTATGTGAAGGGGAGAGTGCGCCTATCAGTGGCTCAGGTGATGATCCCTTCGGTACCTTCGCATGCAATTTTTGGGTTGTTTCTAAAAATATGTAATTTAATCCTGGTTAAGGGATTGGGGTCTATTGACTAATCTAGGTTAACGGATTAGGGTTTTGGATGCTGCAGAATACCTATATTGTATTGTGAGTGATTCATAATGATATGATGAGAAAAATATGAGTGGTGGCTCCAAGGTTTGTTGGTTTTCCCGGTTAGGGGTTTCCAGGGTAAATCTCTGTGTACTATGTGTGAATGCTATGGTCTAGTCTTTGTTTTGCTTAAAAGCATCTGTATGCTTTGATTCTCTACACAGGTTTAAAACTTACACGACCAATACATTGCAGATCCATGATATTGTTGGCTCAACAATGACTGAAGATAAATCATGGCTACTAGACTACAAGCGTAGATCCATGATAAGACAATGACACATCCACGACCAATACAAGAGTGGATCTGTGTGATAGTACATCAATGAGGTCACCAACATAATGTCCATGTGGGAACATACTCAAAAAATTATTGTCACAACCTAGATGTGCTAAATAGACTTCAGAACCATCTAGGGTCTTCTACCCGATCCCAAATCGATACGAATCTAACCATGTGATTACAAGGTGTTGAAGTCGAACATGGTAGAAACCACTTGATTCCAGTCAATAATGTAAACCGTTAACAAGTGCGAGGAAAATCACCAATGATGATAATGATCCCCAAGGTATCACTAGTACATTCCAACAAATGTGAATAGATGTTTTGTCATCGTACACTCGTGGAATCATTCAATTAGAGGTCAATGATGAAAACCTACTGTCGAATTCGAGGAAACCTGCCATTGAGGCATGCAGGTACCAAGGTACTAAAGTTGGTTTCTAAGTCTAATTCCTGGATGATGTGTTGAAGTCGATAGGAATAGACTCGTCGAAGGAGGGCCATGATGAATCCCACATCATCGACACAAAACCAATAGGATAATGATAGGAAATAATGAAGCGGATGATGTAAAGGTTGACACAAAGATGTAAAGGTTGACGATATTGCAAATGATGACTAAGGTAAACTTCCCTTGAACATGAATGGGACGACAACAATGACTTGGCAGCATTGATTCAACGACGCAAAGACCAATATGTAATGCAACGATGACTAAGGCATTCTTCAAATGACTTGAAGGAGTGGGACGACTCATGGAATTGGCATGACTCAAAGACAAACATATTACCCAACTGTATGATGAGACACAAACATGTGCCATGTTCAAGGGCGATACAAGCTTCCATAAAGTTGTCTAAAACAAACTTAGCTTATTTCTCCCCAACCCCCATCATGCTTGATGAGTACCTCTTTATTTTTTAACGAGCTTGAGGAGGATAACAGATGCTTGGTATAGCTCATTCTTCGAACTAGTCCAATATCACATGGTTTACGAACCTGTGAAAAAAGGGGTTCGATCCCAAAAGGGTCCTTCAATGTTTGATGTTATGAGTCCAAGGAAGGAAAACTCGACGATTTTTCATGTTTAGAGAGTCTGAAATAATCTAAAGGAGACTGCAAAAAGGCATTTTTTCTAAATTTAGTCTCCTGATCCCGAAAGAAGGGTAAAACAATGTGAAGGAGAACTCTCTTAGTCGATGGTCGGCTAAGTTATTTATTTTTTGTAATTAATACTACTCAACCCGAAAAAAGGGGTAAAATAAAACTGAATAGATTCCCTTTCAAATCCTTTTACGACCGTGAAAGGAAGCAAGTTCGCTCGGCTATCTTTTCATATTTTGGGAGTCTGAAAAGAACTTAAAGGAAACTCCATGGGTTCATTTTTCGTAATAGTTTTTATGAGCCCTAAAAAGTGATAAAAGTAATACTTAGTAACCTATTCTCATGTATTTACGAGCACGAGAAAGAACAAATACTGAGCTCGACACCTTTTATACTCAATTTTAACGAGTACGACAATGGTATCAAAAGCACTCGGAATCTTTTTCATGTTTGGATCCAGAGCATGAAAAAGGAAAAAGTAAGCTCGAACCACTTTTCATATTTTTAACTAGAGCACAAAAAGGGAAAAAGTAAGCTCAACACCATCTTACTGTTTTTAATGAGCTCGAAGAAAGGTTGGAAGAATGCTCGTGGTATATGCTTCATTTTTTAATGAGCTTGCAATAGAAAATGAACTATGCTCGGGACGATGGTTTCATTTTTTAGCGAGCTTGAAGTTGAAACTAAACTATGCTCGGAATGAATGCCATTGGCGGGTTCCCTCCAAACATGGTGTCCAGAGGTTGGTACTCAGGGTGATACCCATTAGCAATTTTTTCCCCAACATGATGTCCAGAGGTTGGAAACTTGCCCCCAACATTATCAACAAAAGCTAGGGACGATGGTTTAATTTCTTAGCGAGCTTGAAGTTGAAACTAAACTATGCTTGGAATGACGCCCATTAACAGGTTCCCTCCCAACATGATGTCCAGAGGTTGGTACTTAGGGTGATACCCATTAGTAATTTTTTCCCCAACATGATGTTCAGAGGTTGGAAACTTGCCCCCAACATTATCATCAAAATCTAAGGACAATGGCTTCATTTTTTAGCGAGCTTGAAGTTGAAACTAAACTATGCTCGGAACTAGGCCCATTGACGGATTCCCTCCCAACATGATGTCCATAGGTTGGTACTCAGGGTGATTTCCATTAGCAAGTTTTTCCCCAACATGATGTCCAAAGGTTTGAAACTTGCCCCCAACATGATCAACAAAAGATAGTGGCTAAACTCTGGTATAATGTCCAGAGGCTAGAGACATGCCCCCCAAGCCTCATTTCGTCTGCCTATGCTTCTTCTTCACCCAATTAAATTCCTGGATACTAATAGGAAAAAGTTCACCAGAGGGATAAGAAGAATGAGGATTAAGTGACACAAGCAGATGAAATGAAGGTTCAAGTCCTGATTCTAGTGTGAAACTCGACTCAATGGGAGAGGAATTTGTTTAATTTTTTAACAAGCTTGACACAGAAAGGGAATTCTGCTCACAATCATCCATTTCAATATTTTGTAAATGATCTTGACACAGGAATAGAACTCTGCTCGTGATGACCTGTTTCCTTTTTTAACAAGCTTGACACAGAAAGGGAACTCTGCTCATGATAGGTTTCATTTTTACACAAGTTTGAAACTAAAAGTAAACTATGCTTGTAGGGGCCTGTTTCATTTTTACACAAGCTTGAAACAGAAAATAACTATGCTTGAAGTATCCCATTTTATTGTTTAACGAGCTTAAAACAGAATAAAACTATGCTCGAAGTAGCCCATTTCTTTTTTTAACGAGCTTATCGGTTTGCTAACATTCAGGGAAGTATGGTGGCTGGCAGTCATACAATGATTAGGTGTAACAAAGTAAAGTTGATCAATGGTCACTATGTTTCCATGATGAGAAAAATACATCACTCGAAAGAGTGTGTACACTACAACTTTCATGGCATAGACATAATCTCACCCAATGAGCATATTAAAATCTAAGGGACCTTGGATTACCATAACATCAATGCAAACAGTTTCCCTCCTAAGGTAATAGGTAACTGAGGAAGGATCCCTAAAGGTCCAATAGGTCTTCTATTAAAATCCAATATCTGATCAGTGGCTGGCACAAGCTGAGGAGATCCTATATCTTTCCAAGCAGTTGAGGATAAAATACTAACAAAAGCTCCTTTATCAACAATAGTGCGAAGTACGTTCCTATGGGTAACTTCTACATATATCTGGAAAGGAACACCCAAAGGAAAACAAGATTTTGTTAGACTATTCCAATCAAGGGAAATGACCTCGGTACTTGGAGGGGATCCCGTGGAAATGGACAAGATTTCCCTTTGTCCAGAACAATCTGAACTGACTAAGAAAACATCATTGGTTTTCAGTCCACTCTCAACTGGAAGAGTAGGATGAGACAAAGATTGTGTAATGGTGACTACTTCAGTCTCAGCATTTTCCAATGAAAGAGTGGGATCGAGTGGATATGACGTTGACTCAAATACTTCAACTTCACTCTTCAAAGGAAAAGCGGGATGAACTACTTGTTCTCCACTCTTTGAGGAAAGAGTGGGATCGACCAAGGATGGAGCAGGATCGACTACTTTGGACTCACTCTTCAAGGGAAGAGTAGGATCGACTGAGGATGTAACTGGATCGACCACTTTATCAACCAATGAGGGTTCAAGGGACAACTTATGATATCTGGTTGGAAGGTGATCTCGGGATACAGTAATGTCTTCCAACATTTGTGAAGCTTCACCCATGCGAGGACAAAGGTAAGTAAGGTGCACATCCTTGCATAACAAACAAGGATTATTGACTTTACCTTTCTGACCCTTAACCATAGAGTCAATGGTCGATGTGGTATCATCAATATGATGTCCATAGGCTAATCATATAGGTTGTTTGGATGCTTTAGACCACTCTTCTAATACTTTGGAAAGACCAACACAATCCTTAAGAAGGTGATCCCCCTTGCAAAGCCTACAAGGGAAATTGGGTTTTCGAGGTGTTTGAATAGAAAGAGAATCATTAGGGGTATCTGGTTGATGCTTGGTCTCTTTCTTATCCTTCTTATTCTTAACCTTCATTTTCTTCTTCTTCTTATCCTCCGCATTACTAGCACCGCTGCTTTTATCAGGCAAGGAAGAAGAAACAAAAGAAGATACATCTGACGAAGAAGGTGAAGGATCGATTTTGGATTGATGCTCTCGTGGTGGAGAGTTAGCATTTGAGACATTAGGTGCATTCGAGATCACCGAAATGGAGAATAACCATACTGGTAATCCTATAGACAATCCAGGAAGATTCAAAGTGGCAATAAAGGGAGGCACAATATCTCCAACTGGAGGAAAAAAAAAAAAGGTACCCCTTGAAAAGAGGTCTCTTGATTGGTAGTCCCATAAGAGGTTGTCATATCTAAACTCTCTAAGGGCTTCTAAATACCACACACAACAAACACTACTCAAACTAAAAAAAATAAACAAACTGGCGAATAGGTGGGATATAAAAGCCGGATCCTCACGGGTGTGTCAAGCTGTCACAACTCGCGATATACCGTAGGGTCCAACAGTTATACTTGGCCCAATTTTTCATAGCACTAACCAAGGAGGATTGGGACCGTACCCTTGGCCGTATAACCCGAATACCTAACAGTATGTGCATAGTAGCTCCCCGAGTGTTGTTCTCAGTGTATTGCAACAACAAGAAGGCCATAAGGTTTACTCTGATGGTTATAGGATCCTATAAGGGTCTCCCAATATACACAAGGTACGTGGGAGCTCCAATCAGTAGTAGTGTTGTCTAATGCACAATTGTTCGACAGGGGCCTTCCTATATACCATCCAGTATGTGAAATAACCTTTTTATATACTGTGAGGTACGTGAAAGGTCGTTCTATATACTGACTAGTACGTGGAACAACCACACAGTCCCCGAGATGCAGTGCAGGAAAATAACGACAGCTCCTATGCTTAAATACATCGGAACATGTCTCTAACCTATCACTCAAGTTGCTAAATATTTTAACTTAACTAGCGCTTGATTTTATCTTATGCGGTTAAGTGGAAAATGAAGTGATGAATCGACTCAAAACCATGCAATGGAAAGAAAAACATTCAATATATTTTTGTAACTGAAATGCACAAGAACACGAAACAATCTTTTCTTCTTCTTATGAATGTAAGACCAAGAATGTCAAATGATCAAACTAAGCTAAGAAGAATATGTTTTTTTCAAGCTTGTAAATCTAGCAAAAGAGAGACAAAAAGAAGCTTTTATTTGAACAAAAATGGAAACAAAGAATCGATCTACTCCAATAACCAATAAATAGCTAAAGATGCAAAGGAAACAAAGTGAAAACCCAAGAAAATGACTTCAAAAGACAAGGATGTCCCAAGCCTTTCAAAGCCTAAAAACCAAACCAAGCAAACCTTTGGAATAGCAAACTAAAGAGATCTATAAAACTTGAATCCAATCACAATCATATGGCAAGAAGAAGTTTAAAAACAAATTCAAGTTATTGGGACTTGAAAAGAATGACAATTCTACCCAATAAGCAAACAAAGCACTAGTTTGACTCAAGAGACCAAACAAAGGCTTTGAACTTCCAAAACATGCAAAGAGTTTCCAAAAAAATCTGAATATGATTTGGATGAGTCCAAATCAGTCATATAATGGTCACAAAATCACTGATCAAGAGACTCTAATTCATAAAAGTTGAAAATGTACAAAAGGGATCAAGTTAACCCATGGGGATTTCAATTTTCCAAGCACAAACTCCAACTTCCAAACAAGGAAGAAGGATCCTAAATCTAACCAAAAGGGGTATGGAAGGATCTAAATCAGTGTTAAGAAGATAATAATACCATTGTACAAAATAATGAAACTCAGAAAACTGAAACAACAAAGGAAGGGATCAAAGTTAACCCTAGGGGGTTTCAAGTTTCCAAGGTAGAACCTAGTCTTCCAAACAAAGAAAGAAGGTCCCAATTTCTCCCAAACGAGGTTTGGAAGGGTTCAAACTAATGTTATAGAGATCCTAAAGCTACTAGGAAGGTACACTTGACTCCCAGAACTGAAAAATGGCTTAGAGGGATTTTCACGCCCCTATAAATGAGCAAAGCACGAAAAATGTTTTAATTTTCGCGCTCCAATAGGCATGCAAAATGCGAAAATCAAGAATTTTTGCTCCTTGCACCACTAGCAAGGTGTGAAAATATCTCTAGGAGGCCAAAAAGTGGGTTAGGAGAAGTGGTTTTCGACCCCTAAGTTATTGGATTTGCTTCCAAGTGTGACTAGGGAAGCGACCAAAATGATAACAAAGGGTCCTAACACCCCTAGGAAGCACAAACATCATGTTTCTCATGGTGATATGACATTAAGACTCTCAATGGTACACAGTGTAAAAATTTGAGGTGTAACACCGAAGCTTATAACTTTCTTAGTCGGTAGGGGTAAAGGCAATAATGAAGACATAAAAACCAATAATTATAATCTATCAGGCTTGTATTGGCTCTCAGCAATAGAATTAGAGCTAATTGATGATTTGGAAAAGGAATGGGATACATATGTTTCTGGATTATGCCATTTGAGCATGTGTTGGGACCCCAGGAATTCATCCTTGTTTGGGAATGGAACAAGAGCACCAGGAAAGTGACAACCAAAGAATCTTATAGTTCAATTGTTCATCATAATATTGCAGATGTTCAACGTCGCTAGTACTATCAAATCTGGCAATGGGAAGCCCCTTTAGAAATAAAGTGTTTTGTGTGGCTTGTTCTTGAAAAGCACATTTTAACATGGGATAACCTCTATAGAAGAGGATTCATGGGACTAGACAGTTGTGTGATGTGCGAAAAAGAGGGTGAAAGTATTGAGCATCTATTTGGATATTGCAACTACTTTCATATAGTTTGGAAAATAGCTCTTTTCGATTTGAGGATCTCTTTCAATTGGAATCTTCATAGTATAGAACAAAATGTTCAAGTTTGGGAATCCAGATTCCCGAATTGGAGAACACTGTTGTTTTTTGTGATGTGGAGCATATGGAAAGCCCGAAACTCCACATTTTTTTAGAACTCTAGGAAAATACATCACTCGATAGTAGTAATATCATCTTTGAGATGGTATTTTGAAAGCCTCATATTGTAATCAAGGGAAAAAAAATAGAATCTTTGTTTCATTGAAGAGGTTATGCCTTGCTACTACTTTGATTGGGTGGCCTCTATTTAGGGCTGCGAGGGAGGGATGGTACTCAAACTGGAAAAAAATCATTAGTTCTTGCTAAGAATGGGGTGTGGAGCTGGAACAAATACTAGGGTAGAATTGCTGGCGTTATGGGGCCTATTATTTTTCACTAAATTCAAGCAAATCCGAACTATACATGTCTTTGGGGATTATGAAATCATTGTTGATTGGGTTGTTGGACACTCTTCTCTGCAGGTGATATTGTTGGAACAATGGGGCTCAAGAGTTAGGTGACTGGTTGAAGTTTTTGACAGTTTTTCCATAAATCATATCTTCTGAAGATATAATGCACAAACATATCTCTTGTCAAAACAAGCAGTGGGTAAGACATAAGGTGTGATATCCTTTGAGGAAATCATAGATAATATCATATGTAATGCATGTTTCATTAAATCATATTAGGAAAATCTGGTAGTGTTTACATAAAGCATTTCTAGTTTTCAATTTGCTATATACTTAATAGATAATTTCTTGTAAAGTAGAGTCTACCATATAGTTTTCGATGGATTTTATTTTTTATGAAAACACAATTTAGGGTTGAACTGCACGTTTGTAAATCATTTTCGGAAGATGTATATGGATGACTTTGATTCTCTCTATGAATAACAAGTTTTTTGTATTGTTTTCGATTTGAAAAAAAAAAACAGTGGGAAACAAGCAGCTCTAGAAATGAGTCCATTTGAAGCTTTGTATGGTAGAAGGTGTAGGACACCAATGACTTGGGATAATCTAGTGAACATAATTGTTATTGGACTATAAATGCTCAAGGAAATGGAAAGAGGTTTCCAATATTAGGCATAATTTTAAGGCAACCCAAAATAGATAGAAAAGCTATGCATATAAGTGTTGGCTCTATATATGTTCTTTAAGCTTTTCCAATATATACCCAGGTTCTGCGCGGTTCAAGGAACCAACAAAACCCCTTTTCACCGGCCCTTTCGGCAACAGTCTGCGAGTAGACTAAGGTCTCACTCGAGGCGAAGTTATGGGGAGGTTTCGGAATCAGGTTTCCACAACCGGGTGATGCGCGCTTCAACAAAATGGTGGACTGCGCGAAGTTCACCTACTTCGCGGCTAATACTTATGCAATAGCGCATCCAAGGGCTGCGCGATACGGCAGGGCTATTTGAAAACATGACAGCGCAACTAAGGACTGCGCGTCCTCTTCGGCAGTCACACAACTTCAATAGACTTAACTTGATGCAAACTTAGGTATTCAACAAGCATATTAGACTGTAAAACTTGTAAACTTAGACAACACGATGAACTTCGACGTAACTGCACACTTCCGATGTTGAGCTCCAGGGAATCGCACTATACAGATTTCGCTGGCTTAAGTGTTTACCCAATCAACTTGTGCTTTCATCTGACTTAGAAATACTTGCACATTCAACCTATTATGCATACATGTTCAACACTTAACATATTATTCCCATCATTTACCCTTATGGCGAATACATACAAAAGCGAAGATACATCTACTCACAAGCAGGAACTTAACCATTCATCAAAAGCAAATACACAGATGCAAAAATATATTCAATCACATAACACAAGGATTTAACGTGGTTCACCCCCAGGATGGGAGCTACGTCCATAGGAACTGTTGTTATATTATCAATGGGAAGGGTACAACAATTCCAGTCTGCGCACACAGCTGCATACTCTCTTCTCTCTTTAATGGGTCTTTGTGCACACAGCTGCAGAGCCTTTTTACAATGTTTAGTCTCTCAACAAAGATCAATATGCAACAATAATCTCAATCAACATACCTAACCCTTTCCCTTACAAAATATGCCATTTTATAGATCGTGCCCTTAGGTCACGTCTTTACATTCATGATGGGCTCAAAACCCTAAGGTTGTTACCCAAAACTGGTGTGGTTACCCCGCTAACCAGGACTGTTAGTCTCTGATAGCGACTCGTCATCGTGGCCATCCTTCTGCGTGTGGTCATGTCGCTTTCATCCCCCCTATTGAGCGCATGCCGATGGGTCGCTTTCATCCCATCGTTCCTTCTCTAACGGATTCATGCGGCCGGTTCACATAGTGTTGCCTTTGCTCGTGTGATCGGTCGCTTTCCTTCTTCACCACTCCTTACCCTCCTGCTGGGAATCTCGGAGTATCTTAACCAAAACAGATCACCGATCGATCTCACCGAAATTTATACCATTTTCCTTCCAAAACTTTGCTTTGTTGGATCTTCGTGGAGCTGGCACTTCGCAGCACAGTATCCTCCGTAGTGCAGTAACTTTGCGGCGCTGGCTCTCTTACTCTGTTGATGATGTGCTGCATTGTATCCTCGCAACTCCCAAAACTGACTTATCCAAAATTGGCTTACTTGGGCCAGACCCCTAACACTCACATGTTGCTCGTCCCCGAGCCACTCTCAGTCGGTTCAGTGGGCTTTTCTTCTCCTTGCTGAGCTAACTTCGCAGCAAATTCTTCGTAAGTTGCGCTTAGCTTCGCAACTATGTCTTTAGCTTCTTGCTCCACTTCCTTGATGGTTTCCAAAACTTCTAGTGACACGTCTTTCGTAGCTTGTTCTTGTACTGTTGTCTCCGATGTGAGGAGTTCCAGCAACTTCTCTTCAATCTTTTGCGAGATTGCAAAAGCTTCTCTCTGGAGGGGTTGTGTCTTTGCTGAAGTTTCAGCCTCCCTTTCTTTCAACACTTCAAGTTCCTTCTTTAGTCCTTTGACTTCCACAAATCGGCGGAGTCTCTCTATTGCTGGTAGAGTCTTCATCTGCGCATTTAGAGCATCTAGCTCTGCTTGTGTTTGATGTACACTGGTTTGGACTTGCAGCAGGTTAGGGTCCTCTTGCAGCGTGGTCCAGACTTTCGTTGCTTCCTCCAGTAAATTCTGGCACTTAGTTATTTCACTGGATATACTTTCCGCAGCGGCCTTTACTTCTGCTACTCTAACCTCTGTCTGATCTGGTGGTGTCTTCAGGAGATTTTATGCTTCCAAGGTGGCAAGCTTCTCTTTATAGACTGTCTCCATGTCAACCATTTCTGCCTTAATATTGCTTTTGTCGATCCAATATTAATGATGATATCCACGAGCTCTGGCTGCTCGTCGCATTATGGTATCTCTACACAGACCGAAGCAACAGTCTTCTCTAGTCTTCGGCATTGCTCATGCGCACTTTCAAGCTCCTTAGCCTTATGTTCATGTTCTTCTTGCAACTGCTTATAATTTGCCTCTAGGTTTTGGTGTTGGTTCACAATCGCCATATCCCTGTCATGGATTTCCTCCACAACCTGCAAGTGCAAATTATGTAGGCCTTCTAGTGGTAGCATGGCGATATCAATATCCACATGCGGTAATGTCTTCGCGCCTTCACTTAGTTCACCGCTTGGTAGAATTACACTGAGTGTGTCTATGCGGACGATGCGCAGACGGGTGCCATGGTTAGAGCCAAGGGCTTTTTCTGCTGAGGTGTGGCACCAGATTTTCCTTCTGAGTCAGAATCATGAACCAAGTCTTTCTGGACTTGTTCCATCTTCGCTGCTATGCCTTGTAGGGTTGTGAGAATCTGCTTTAGACTTGCCTGAATCTCCTCATTTTTGGTGTCTTTTAGGGCGAGCGCGTCTTCCAAAAATGCGTTGACCCTTCCCGCGATGATCTCATAATCATCATCATGTAATTGCGCTTCGAATGGCAGCTTTGTTGATTTTTGCTTCTTTTTCTGCACTTTATCTGGTACTGAGCTTTCTGGCTCCTTTCTCTTTTCCCCTGGTGTACTCTGAACTTCGTCGGCTCCTTTGTCTTTCTCTTTGCCGATTTCTTCGACTACTTTTGTCGGTGTCTGAACACTTTCATCTAAATCAGATTCGATGATAATTGGTCCTTCGACCTTCCATTCATCTATCCATTCCTTCATGATTAGATCAATACCCGCTTCGTCCAGGTGATAGTTCCCTTGGAACCATTCTAGGTTCTTTTTTTATGCCTTTGCTAAAATATAAATGAAATGCATGTCAGCTCGAAAATTTAAAGTGCGGATATACTTGAATGTTACCTCTTTGGAGATGTGCGGTGTGCGAACGATGACATCACACAGCTGCCCGTAGTATGTGAGGAATACTTCATTCGAGGCGCGTTGTTGTTCCGTCTTCAAAGTTGCCCAAATATTTGCATATCTGGCTCCTCGACAATCCTGAATGAGAGCGAAAATACCAACGTAGTGCTTTTGCTCCTTCAAGCCAACAAAGGCAATCAACACCATCAGCCAACTGTAATGAAAGTTTGTGCCATTGTTCTGAGTGTCGCGGAAATCATCCAAAAATTCGTTTAGCAGATACTGACACCAGTTAAACCTTACTCCCTGCGTTGTCTTCGCAGTGAGGTGAATTGCTCCCGCTGGTACTTCTGTTGGTCTTTCCTTCCGCAAGACTTTTCCTCCAAGCAGTTGTACTACAAACCGCATAGCATCATCTTTTAGGTCGTCTATGACAAAACCTCATTTTCCTTTGAGAATATTGAATTCCTCCTTCATCTGTGCAGCGACCTCTTTATCTTTGGTTTTTCCCGCAAATTTTTTTTAGGATCGTCGCCCCGCTGACTTAACCCTATGATCCTATGGATCAAGTCTATGTTGATATCGACATTTCTTTCCATCCACAAGTAGCCTTGGTGTGTGCACGATATTGGTGTGTGCACAACCGCATTGAGTTCAAGACTCCTGTCGAAGTGTGGGATGCGGAGCAGGTTCAGAAGTCCTGATTGCACAACCTCGGAGAGCCACCTCTGCGCTACCAGGAGCGGATTGTTCTTCACATCCATCTTTCGACACATATATCTGTCGGGTTGGAATTAAGGGTACTTAGGCTTGTTCAGGTCCTTTTGTTGTTGCAATAATATCTTCAAACTTACAATCTGCGATCTTCCCTAGCAGATTTTATTGTGGCTTTACATGTTTGGATATAGGTGGAAGTGGTATCTCATACTTTGCATTTCTGGAAATCTTTACTGCTGGAGCATCTGGTGCGCACAGAGAAATATATGTTGGTCTTAGGTAGATGGGCATTTCCTTTTCTACTAGTGGAGGATCCTTTATCTTAGAGCCCATTACCTTCGACTTTATTGTTTCGACTGCAAGCTCTTTTCCCTTGGGCTCCATTGCTGTAGGGTGGCGTGGTGAGCGACGTGAACCCTGGCCTTTTTTTGTAACAGTCTTCTTGGCAGGGGTTTTCATCAACCCTTCAACTCTCGTTTGTTTAAAGACGTGTACCTCTTCTTCTAGAGATGACAATTCAAACATTCACTCACAGTGCGAATCTGAAACTCAGAGCTCTTTGAATTTTGTGTAATACTTAGCTTGAAAATCGTGGTAACCGGATTACTATGCAAACTGTGGTATTTATAGGCACTGGAGGCCTTACCCGCGTCCAAAAACGGCCAGATAAGCATTAATTGTGATGACCTTGGCCAAATCCTCCGAGGATTTTGGTCCTTTCCTTCCTTAACTGCTTCAGAACAACTAATTTTGCATTAAATGCTCAAGCAACATCGACAAAACCACTGTATAACGGCTATTTTTTAGCTCTAACGACTATTTTGAGGCGTTGCATCGAACTGCGCGGACGAGTGTCATTATTCCTGGCGCGGTTCATTGCGCGGTGCTACTTTTCTTCATACTGGTCTTCGCATCCATTATGTTTCTTTTGATCTGCGCGATTGAGTCTTGAACTTCGCAACTATGCGATTCTACTTTTTTTTTTCTGTGCGCAGTGTCATTTCACTGAGTGTTCTGCGAAGTAGGACTATCCCGATAGGGTTTTAGTCTACTTCCATTAACCAGACCTGGTAAGTTATCTCTGGATAACATGGCTAACTGAGCTGCACCACCATTAGTAACATGCATAACAGTATATGGCCCTAGCCAATGCATTTTAAATTTGCCAGGAAATTTCATAAACTTACTATCATACAGGAGGACAAGGTCTCCTACCTGGAATATTTTGTGCTTGATATGGAAATCATGCCATGCTTTTTCTCTGTCCTTCTACACTTGCTGGTGAAATCCTGCAATGAAGCAATCTTCCTCCAATCCAACCAAGTGTAGAAGCCTTTCTTGCAATGTTTCTTCATCAACCATGTCTGTGAATGCAACAATTCTTAAGCTTGGTACAATGTACTCCATAGGCATCACAGCTTCCTATCCATAGACCAACCTGAAAGGTGTATGGCCTGTCAGTTTCTTACAAGTTGTTTTGTATGCCCATAATACAGCTTGAATGCACAGATCCCAATCATCTATGTTTGTGTTGCATACTTTGGTCAGCGCATTCTCCAACACTTTGTTAAATGCTTTAACAGTTCCATTGGCTTGTGGATGGTACGGTGTACTCCTCTAATGATATATCTGAAATTATTTAGTCAGTGCTGCAATTGTCTTATTCAAAAAGTGAGTGCCTTGATCACTCATTAAAATATTTGGGCATCCAAATCTAGTTAGGATATTCTCAAAGAGGAATTGCGCGACAGTAACTGCGTTACAGTCCTTCACTGGTTTAGCTTCTTCCCATCTGGTGAGATAATCCATCACGGTGATAATGTATCTCGCACCAGTTCTCTTCCCTGGTGGGTTAATCGGTCCCACGAAATCAATAGCCCATTTTTCAAATGCCTGTAAATTCATTTGCGGTCTTAACGACATTTCATCTCTTCACGATGGCTTTCCTGTTCTCTGGCAAACATCGCAACTGCGACAATGTTCCTTTGAATCTTTGTGTAGTGTTGGCCACCATAACCTTGCTCTTAATATCTTCTGCACAGTAGCTCTTCCTGCGTAGTGACCTCCAGAGATACCTGAGTGTCCCTCAACCAAAATAAACGGCTTCCCATGCTCTAACACGCATCTTCGCAGCACTTCATCTGGTCCGAACTTATCTAAGTGCCCTGCGATGATAGTGAATTTTGTTACTTTAATTACCAGCTGCTTCTTCTACTGCGTAGTGAACTCTGTGGGTGCTAATCCCGTAGTAAAAAAATCGACGATGTATTTGTAATAATCATCTACAATTTGTATGGCAAATAACTGCGCGTCAAGCAGATTGTCTTCAACATTAGTGGGTTCTTCTCCTGACTCAATCCTTGAGAGATGGTCATGTCCTAGGTTCAATCTGCCTGGTTTAACAATGATTTCAAAGTCATATTCCTGAAAAAGTAGAAGCCATCTACATATTCTCCCCCCTAACACTGGCTTATTGAGCATGTACTTCAGAGCTGAATGGTCAGTGTACATGGAGAAGTGCGCACCCAGCAAATAGTGCATGAATTTCTGGAGGGCGTAAACCATAGCTAGACCCAGTGTTGGAATTTGGTTTTCATTCTACCCGTCCAATTTTTTTTTTGACATTTTGGATTTATATATTACCCACCGTGAAACGTTTTGTTTAAATTTTTACCCTTCAACAATAAAGTTTTGTTGAAAAATTGACCCTTCAGTAATCAAATTTTGTTAATTTTTTTCAAAATAATATTTATTTTCTTAACATTTTTAAATTAAAAATAAAATAATCATTATTATTAATATCTATAATGGTCGATTAACTTGATTCCTATTCATTTTATATATCATTTATATACAAAATTTATATTATATAAAAATATAGCTTAAAAAAAATGAATATTATTCTTTATATTAAAATATTTTTTTTATTTTTTTAAACAATTTTTATATAAATATTTATAATTCATTTTCTTTTTTAAACAAAATTTTATACAAATATTTATAATTCTTAATAAGTATATAAAATATATATCATTGTGTTTGTGTAACACTTGCTTTGAAACTATTTAATAATAACACCAATATATAAAAAAACTAATAATAACCAATAAAATTAGATGTATCATGCTAATTCAGATAGCAATTATTTATATATATAAACTGCTGAGAAAAAAAAAAAAACAAACAAACAAAAAAACAAAACAAAACATTCTAAATGTGTTTCTTACTAAAAGCGAACATCTGCATAGTCTTTGGTATAATTCTCTTAAAATTTCGGCCAAAATTAGAGGGAAAGTTTACGTTTAAGGATTGATCGATAAAGATTTAAATGGTCTTTTTGTTTCTTTAAATAAAATACATAATAAAATTTTATTGATAGAGATAAAATTATTATTATTTAACAGTCATAACAAAACTACTTTAGCCTCTTAATAAGTGCACAGATGTATTGTCTTAACCTTTCTTTTATCAAGTTAATAACCATATGGATTCGCTGAATTGATTTTTGATGGCCGACTCTTTGATTCCTCTAATAATGTATATTATCGATTACTCATTCTTGAAATTACATCTATAAATCACTAAATTTCTTGTCGTTCTGCAAGGGTAGGAACAAATTCTAACCCTTGTTTTTGGAAAGGAAAATAATTTAACAATTAAATAATGGAAATTGATTTTGACTGCTTCAATTCGTGCTAGCTTTGGCTCTCGACGGGCTTAGATGCTTATACATCGGAACTGGGTCTCGATCATTAGCATTTGTATATGGAATTCGTTAAGTAGGTGAATTTATCTCTAGATCCGGAGCAGACTTTGGTTCTGCAACTAGTTCTTAAACCCTTCTTTCTGTTGGTGGTTCTAGGTAATAAATAGGTAATAAACTATTGGTGGTTCTAGGTAATAAATAGGTAATAAACAGGTTAAAAATAAAAACTCATTGCTTCAACGGGCTCTACCTTCGATGTGAGGTAAATGTTAGGTAAATAACTGGATCTAAGCAAGGTTATGCTTCAACCTCGCCTAGATCCAATTATTTAACTCACATCAGAGGCAGAGCGCGGATTAATTTCAAAACAATCATTCAACCCACCAGCCAATGAAGTCATTTTAAATATGCGCCACCTACTTCAAGAGGTAAAAGTCACATTACATTTGAATTGAATCAATGTGCCCACTCTAAATCTAGTATATTTATACATGGTTTAAGAAAAATACGTGACAAACAACCATGTAGCAAACAAAACCTTGTTTTAGCAATCATTACAATGGCAGAAGTCAATGAAATTGAACCATAACAAAAATATATGAGATTTGTATTTCAATTTCAATGTATGGATCTTATACATTATTGAAATTGAAATTACTGAAATTATGGGAGAAATCATGAAATATTATGTCAACAAAAATAATTCAGGCTACATATAAATGATGTTATTTAAAATTATATAAAGAAAACACAGAACATACTTTATAACATTTCTTCAAAGTTGTAGATTTCAAACAAATCTCTAAATCTAAACCAAACACTAAATATAATGTCAAAAAAATCATGCAAGAAGTACCTTTGATAATGCTTTCCAAGATTATGTCTCCAAACTTAAAATCCTTTGGCGGCACCAGCTTCAAACTCCCAACTTCCAAGTCATTTAGTTGTTATAGCATGCAAATGTAATCAATGAGCATTGAGCACTGAAATTTGTAGTATGTAGATGCTCATTGCAATAATAGAAAAATAAAAAAATAATGGAAAACCATTGACTTAAGTGAGTTTTTTCTTTTTTCTATTTTTCTATTAAAAATCAATGCAACTTCCAAAATGAAAAGGCATGGAAAGATGGAAATAATACTAATTTAATATATGTTTCTATTTATTTAGTGAAAGTATGGTTGGAAGTTGGAATTTGGAAAGTATAATTAAATATAAGATAAAAGATATTAATACTTCTTTTTTTTTCCCCGAAAAAAAAGCGTAATTTTATTTCATCTTTCGAGTACAAAATTACATTTGATAAGCTTCACTCTTGAAGAGTATAATTGCTATTGAGCAAAACCAGAAACGGACCAGAATCTGTGTCCCTGAGATTTCATCACTCTTTAAGAGTGTAATAGCTGTTAAAAAGAACCAAAAAAAATAACAGACCAGAGTCTACAGTTTACAAGCTCTCTAAAGAGAGCTCCATAACCCATCATCTAATATCCCCTGTTACAAGACAGCCATGAAAAGCTCATAACCATAGACCAGCTCAAAAAGAGCCGCAGAAAAGAAATACTATAGAGAAGCAAACTGAAAAAATGCAGAGTAGCAAACGGTATTCCCAAGAAACAAGAAGTAGAAGCAGAGCCACCGACTATTGTAGCCACAGTCAACCGCAGGCAGGTAAAACGCCCTTGGCACCAGGCAGGATACAACACCACAGAGGCATCGCCGTTGTAACCCCCGCCGTCAGCCCGTGAGGGAACCCATGCTCCGCAAATCCTTTGCCGTCGGCCAAGCCATAGATCGGCTCCTGTCCCCACATGCAGTGGATAACTGGGGCATGGATGCGCATCAGATCCCCTCAGCCGCCGTTGAACCACAGACGCCCCTCCCTGTTGCGCGTCCCCGCAGCACTGTGAGCCGCCGCCGCCGCCACTGCTAAGAAAACCAATGGGTCGCCGCACAAAAGCAATGCCCCCACTCCGAGCACCAGAAGAAACCGTCAAAGCTGGGGAGAGGGCGACCATGGAAAACCCATGGCCGCCGAGATCGATTTGGGAGCCGACGCCAAACCCTAGTTGCAGAGCCAATGAGAAAATAACACTTACTCTATCATGGTTCGAGGAAACTAAAAAAAGATATTAATACTACTAGTAATATAATTACGTTTCCTAAATTTTGTTACCTTTAAAAAAATAATAGAAATATGATGACGTTTTAGAAATTTTAATGCCCTTCAAAAATACGTTTAAATGAGAAATCTACCCTTCATAGTAGATGGTTAGCAAAAAAAATTAACCGTATTTGACGGTCAAAATTCCCCATGACAGTCATTTTGCCCGTCAAATTCCATCACTGGCTAGACCCTCTCTTTCTGTGGTCGTGTAGTTCTTTTCGGCTGAAGATAGCTTTTGACTTGAAAATGCAATTAGGTGATCAATGCCCCCTTCACCTGGTTGAGCGAGCACAATGCCCAACGTTATAGATGAAGCATCAACATGTACATGGAATGGATTATTCCAATCCGGAAAGACAAGGATAGGCGCAGTTACCATTTTCTCTTTTAATGTGTCTAGTCCCTTCTCGCATTCTGCATTCCAAAGGAAATACGCTTCTTTCTTCAGAAGTTTCTCCATTGGCGCGGTTATCTGCGCATAACCCTTGATAAACTTTCTGTAATATCCCGTGTGTCAGAGCGTCGTGCGAAGTTGCTTTACTGAGTTTGGTGCTGGTAGATTTACAATCACTGCGATCTTCGCAGGATCAACCATGAGACCTTGCTTGCACACAATGTGTCCCAGTAGTATACCATAGGGTACACAGAAAATACATTTCTTCAAATTCAAGGAGATTTGATGTTGCTTGCACTTAGCTAACATCGTTCTAAGATTTTCATAATGGTTCTTCAGTAAACCAAAGATAGTCCAATCATCAAAATAGACTGCTAAGAACTTATGGATAAAGTCCTTGAATGCAGCCACAATAAATCTGGAAAAAATAGCAGGTGCATTCTTCAAACCAAATGGCATAACTGTATACTGATATGAGCCCCATTCCGTGGCAAAAGTGGTCTTATGCCTATATGTTGCATCTATTATAATATGATGGTAGCCAAAGAATCCATCAGTGAATGAGTAGGACTCATTTCCTCCAACATTGTCCAATACTTCATTTGTAAATGGGATAGGAAATGGGTCATGTAGCGAAGCATCATTGAGCTTCCTGAGGTCCACACAGATTTTGATTTCTCCTTTGGTCTTCTTGTCTTGGATAACCATAGGGCTTATCCATTCTAATTCTTCCACTAGCTTAATGATCCCCACATCAAGCATCTTGTCGAGTTCTGCCTTAACTCGTTCTTTGTATATGGGGTTCAGTCTATAAGGCCTTTGTCTGATAGGCTTCACGCCTGGATTGAGAGGTATCTTCATCACTCCCAAGTCGCCCAAAATGCCTTTCATTTCGGTGAACCTCATCGAGAATAAATCATGATATTCATGTAGAAGGTATGCTATCTGCGCGACCGTTTCATCATCCCGGTAATCCCCAATGGATGCGAACTTTGGCTCCTCACTTGTGCCAATATTAACTTTTTCGTCTTGATCGGGCCGCTCATATCTGGAATTTCTAATGGAGGTCCCTCCACATCGCGTACTCCCTCTGATTTAGGTATATTAATATTGCGCAGATCCTCCTCATCGCTCTCCTCTAGATCTTCTTCATCTGCGGAGAGGTTATAGCATTCAAGGGCATGCTCTATCGTTCGTTCCCATTCTGGTTGTAGGTTCACAGGTACCTTTACGTCTTCAAATATATTTTCTTTGATGACCTCTAATGCCTTGTTTGTACTTGGGCATTTGTCTCTGAATATCCTTTCTTTGATAACCTGCATAGCCTCATTTATGCTTATACAGTCATCTTCAAAACTGAAAGTTCTCTGGAAGTTCACAGTCATGATAGACCAATCTGTGGTTCCTCTGCGAAGCTCTGCGCCTTTGTACCAATTCTTTGGAATATGCTCTAGTGTGTGCACAAACAGATGAACCCATTCTGTATGTGGTTTGTTTATCCATGCTTGTGAACAAGTCTCTATGTGATCCCTCGGATCTGTTTGTCCATTATACTTTACCATGGTTAGCGCAAATTTCTCTACGAATCTGATTTGCATCATGTGTTTGCACTGTTCCCATGTGGTCAAACTCTCCTTATGCGCGACCCACCATCTGGCAGGTGTAGCACGCAGTGCGATATCCAACGCTGGTATGCGATGTTCAGCTGAAACTGATACAATATAGTCTTGCAAAAATGTATATACATTAGTTAATCCATCATAAGTGGGGATTGGACTTACCTCGGTTCCAATCCAGCGTAATGATCTTGTGATCTGCGTGCATCTTCTTGGTGATACTTCATGCATTCGGCTTTTGCCAATTCTCCAATCATGCGTCAGAGTCTGATATGCACGAACTGTCGCATCGCCAACTAAGCGTTCCATCAGCTGTAGGATTGATTTAGTCGGCGTGGTTTGCTGTCATCTTATAGATGCGATCAAGGTCATGAGCTCTACATTCTTCTTTGATAGGCTCAGTGTATCTCGGTCCTTGTAAAGGGTCCAAGGGCGCGATGACCTTGATATCTTCCCCTTCAAATATCATCTATTTTTTTCTTCAAGTTGATGATCGCAAGGTTATCCATCGCCCAGTCTATCCCCAATAATGCTGGATATGGGTTATTGTCGTCGATGATCTCAATAACCTCGAAGTCTGTTGAACTGCCTACTCCATCGATGTCCACAAGAACATTCGCTATCCTTCCAAAGGGTATGACCTTCTGTTCATTGGCTAATCACAACTGTATGGGTGACCATGACAACTTCAGTTTCCCCATCTATACCCATGTCTGCTTGGTCAAGACATTTACTTCAGATCCTAAATCAAGGATGATCTCATCCATCTCATAATCTCCCATCTGTGCACTTAGCCTCATTTCTCGGCCTATTCTCTTATGGCTTTTTATGTGGTAAACTGCGCTATGAACATTACTCGTACAACTGCGTTGTTCATAGTGGTTCAAAAAAATTTGCATTTCCACCAAAGCATCTTCTCTCTTCAACAGCTTCATACAACTCTGTAGGAACTGCGCAACAGAAGTCCCTGTTTCTGCTGCGGTACTCGTTTGATCATACACTGCTGGCATATCCTTCATATGCATTGTTTCACTTTGCAATGGGATTCTTGGTGTCATAGGTGCTGGTTCTTTGAAGGTCTCCCTTGCTTTTGGAAGACTTCTTTGTTTCTTTCCAGATTGAAAGCATGTGCTTTCCCAGTAGTTTTTCTTATCCAGACCCCATCAGTAGGTTTCTGCTTAGCGTGGTGCTCACTGGAAGTCGAAGCTTTTGGTTCTTTATCTCTTCCTGTCACAGTGCCACTTCGCGTCACAGCATTGATGTTTGGATCTCTTTTTTCTGCTGCAATCATATGAATGTTCAGGTTTGGTGCTTCTGTTCTTCTCTCCTGCATCTTTGCTTGCAATATTGGGCATGCTTCAATGACGTGGTCAAAGGACTTATAGTATCTACATGTAGTACAAGGATTGGTATAGTCTCTAGATAGATGACCAAGCCGAGCGCAATTATAATAGATCATCTAACCTCTTCCTCTTCCTGGGCCAGTATTTCTTCCTCTTCCTCGGAATCCACCGCGGCCTTTGTATGCGCCTTGACCATACTACGCATTATCATGGTGCTGCGGTGTTTCTTCTTGAACTCTGTAAACATCATGCTTCCTTTCTATCATTAGGTCTTATGCTCTACAGTTGGAATCATCGTGTCCGACTGCTTTACAGAAATTGCAATACAAATTCTTAGGTGTTCTTACATACTTTTGGATCAAATAACAATCCTCTGGCCGATGTCCTCTGCATTGACAGATTTCACACCACGGTCCTTGCTGTTAATTTAGTGGATTTGGTGCTCCACTATCAATGTAATCTTTGAAAACTGGACAGTGTTCTTTCGATTGTCCCTCTGCTTTACATTTTGTACACCAGACTTCTTCTCTGACTTCTTTGCCTTTCTTAATGTCCTGGAGTTGTAACGTTAGAGTTGCTAACTGTTTCTGAATCTAGATCATTCCTTGGCTTGTTTCTCCTATTGGCGAAGCCTCTAGCTTCATGGAAATCTCTAATGCTTCTGTTTGCGACGCAACCTTCTGTTTGCGACGCAACCTTCTGTTGCATCAATGACATTCTGATATGGGGAAACAACGCAGCTATGAACCACTCTTGGTGTTGTTGCGGTGCAATATCAAAGCTTACTTGGTCTAACAATGCTTTAAACTTCTGGTCAAATTCCCATACTGACTCATTTGTTTTCTGCTTAATCTCTTTTAGCTCTATTATACATTGTGATTCAGATTTTGGTTTCTTGAACTCTCTTAAGAGGGCAGCCTTGATATCCGGTAGGATAGAATATTTCATAAACCAAGTTAAGGCTCTATCCCTTAATGGAGTGATGAGTTGTGCATACTTAACAGCATCATCCTGGACTTGCTTGACGTTCCATGCGGCTTCACAAAGAAACCAATGTTGCTCAGGGTCTTCTAGACCCATTCCTTCAAATATCGGCAATTTTATATCGTCAGTCATTCTCCTTCTAGGTGGTACAGTGTTCTGAGTGGTGTTAGGGATGTTACTGTGCGGAATGTTCTGAGTACTTACTCCCGTGGTGTTACTAGTATTGACACTCTGAGGATTAGCAGTATTGACAACTGGAGGGTTTTGAGGGGTAATGGGCTGATAGGTAGCTACGCGAGGTGTTTCACTATCAGGCTCAACTTGGAACTCAATTTCTACGTGGAGTTCATGTTCTTTAAGGTTCTTTCTGAACTAACCTTATATCTTTTACCACTTCTTAATATATGAATATCTTCTTCTGTATCATTGTAAGTATTATCCATCATTACAGACTCAAAACATCTATATATCTTACTTCATTCTTAAAACCCATTTTCAGCTAAAAGCATTTTGATATATAAACTCGGATTGTTGAGGTACTTACCTCTGAAACCTTTGAAGAAATTTGCTTTTGTTGCGCTATAGGAATTCAGGGTGTCCACAACGAACTCTGTCACGAAGCCCTGTAGGATATTGTCAACCCAATAGTCGACTGCTCGCGAGAGTGGACTATCTATTGCTTTAAGCCTCTGAATGAGCTATGGGTTCCACTCTGTAGGCGCTCCTTCTTGGAAACAGTTCTTTCGCTTTGCGAGTCTTGACAACCACTCGTGCAACTCGTTTCCAAAGGTTGCGAATAAAATTTCATGAATGTCCTTCCATAGGTACTTCTGTAACCACTCGACGTCAGAGAGACGCAGATGTCTATTCTCCTTTCTAGCAAAATCCCTTTCTGTCTTGTCCACCCAGTTCCATATTTATGTTTTCTCTGGATTCCAATATCCGGTGCTGCGCTTCAGGGAATCGCACTATATAGACTTCGTTGGCTTAATTGTTTACCCAATCAACTTGTGCTTTCATCTGACTTAGAAATACTTGCACATTCAACCTATTATGCATACATGTTCAACACTTAACATATTATTCCCATCATTTATCCTTATGGCGAATACATACAAAAGCGAAGATACATCTACTCACAAGCAGGAACTTAACCATTCATCAAAAGCAAATACACAGATGCAAAAACATATTCAATCACATAACACAAGTATTTAACGTGGTTCACCCCCGGGATGGGAGCTACATCCACAGGAACTGTTGTTATATTATCAATGGGAAGGGTACAACAATTCCACAACAATTCCAGTCTGCGCACACAGTTGCATACTCTCTTCTCTCTTTAATGGGTCTCTACGCACACAACTGCAGAGCCTTTTTACAATGTTCAGTCTCTCAACAGAGATCAATATTCAATAATGATCTCAATCAACATCTCTATACCTTTCAATTACAAAATATGCCATTTTATAGACCGTGCCCTTAGGTCACGTCTTTACATTCATGATGGGCTCAAAAACCTAAGGTTGTTACCCAAAATTGGTGCGGTTACCCCGCTAACCAGGACTGTTAGGCTCTGATAGCGACTCATCGTTGTGGCCATCCTTATGTGCGTGGTCACGTCGCTTTCAGCCCCCCTTTTGAGCGCATGACGATGGGTCACTTTCATTCCGTTGTCCCTTCTCTAATGGATTTGTGCAGCCGGTTCACGTAGTGCTTCCTTTGCTCGTATGACCAGTCGCTTTCCTTTTTCGCCACTCCTTACCCGCCTGCTGGGAATCTCAGACTATCTTAACAAAAACAGATCGTCGACCGATATCGTCGGAATTTATACCGTTTTCCTTCCAAAACTCTGCCTTGCTGGATCTTCGCGGAGCTGGCACTTCGCAGCGCTGTATCCTCCGCAGCGCTGTAACTCCACGACGCTGGCTCTCTTACTCTTTCGATGTTGCGTTGCGTTGTATCCTCGCAACTCCCAAAACTGACTTATCCAAAATTGGCTTACTTGGGCCAGGCCCAACAATAAGAATGGAGTGCATAGGGAATTCAATGTTGGGGATCACGTCTACCTCACAGTGAGGCCAAGGAAAAGTTCCTTGAAGGTTGGAAGTTGTTCCAATCCATCACGAAAACATTATGGGACATTTGAAGTGCTTTAAATGATAGGGCCAATTGCATATAAAATTGCATTGTTTGTTAACACTAGAGTTCATAAAAAATTTCATGTTTATTTTCTTAAGAATTATGTACATGATCATAACCATGTGATTGATTGGGATGTGATCCAGGTGGAACCCATGGGAGAGTTCCAAATAGAGCTACTATGCATCCTCGAGAAGAAGGTAACATTGCTTTGGAACTGATCCATCAGACATGTAAAGGTGCAATGGAAGCACTTTGGTCCCGATGGGGCTACATGGGAGAAGTCCGATATGAGAAGTCCGATGGAGAGTTGTCGATGCTATATCGAATGTCTGCCATCAGAGACAGGCCATTGGAGAGATGGAGACTAGGTGACATGAAGAGTGTGATGGAGGAGATCTGATGATAGGATCAGTTTAGCTCGGAAGCTGATGAGACCCGAGGTGTTCGAACACCATTGATGAAGGCTACAAAACTGTCAATGAAGGGGACAAGCCTATTCTGCTACAGTTTGAAATAAATTTTGAAATAGTGAGTTTTAAAGATCAGTGTTCAGAGACTCAATGGGGAACTTGTTTGGACTGAAATTGTTATGGTGCAGTCTTGAACTAGGCACACGATTAAATTTGGTAGCATGTGGCCAAATTCCAAAAGGTGTGAAGTCGAGGTGCAAAAGAAGGCCAAAATCCACTATTTTGGAGCACTTTTGCGGGATTTCAAAAAACTTGGAGGTAAAAGTGACCCTAGTTGTCAAGACCAAAAAAAATTATGAACTTGACATTTTACTTACTCATTAAAACAAACAACTTTGGATAGATGACTTTTTTCTAGAAATGCTTAGTTTGGGAGATAACTAGTTTTGGTAAAAAATTCAAGTTTGGGAAAAAGTGCAAAAGTCAAAAGTAGTCAATTCCATAAATTTATAGAGATTGACTGGGGCATCGAATCATGGATCTTAAAGTTGTTAAGTGATCATTGTTATGTGTGTTATCAACACCCAATAGAGAATTTTTTCTAGTTCTCCCTATATTTCTACTATAGGTGGTTGGTCTCCGAAGTTAATTACACCTATAGGAAAAGTGAAAATTGAGAAAATTAGCAGTTTTGGAAGGATGTAACTTTCATCTCCAAGGTCAAAATGAAGCATGAAGATATGCATCTGAAAGATTATCCATAGAGGAACAATTGGGCACAATTAAAATTTGAAAAGGGGATTCAAATGTTTCTGAAAATTGCACAGAAAAGTGCATATAACCTTGATTTGACCAAAAATTGTCAATAGGGGTAGTTTCTAGAATGCATAAAAATTAATTTTGTGAAATTTTAAGAATGCAGTGAAGCTAATAAAAGTGCTTATATGAACACTTTTGTAGATACAATACCACATCAAGGAAATTTCACGATTAATATCTAGTATAGTGCAAGTTGGAAATCTTTGGTCGTGGTTGGGCCAAGAAAAGCCTCATCATGGAAAATGCACATGATCCTTATGCAGTTAAAACAAATGTCGTGGGAAAAAATATACATGTTGAAAATGTAGAGACAAAATCTAATGGCCGAAAAAATCAATTAACTCCCCCAGACATTGCAGGAACCATGAGGAGTCTAAGAGTGTAATTACAAAGATGCAGAGCATATAACAAGAGGCTGCTCATAGATTAGGAAGAGCAAAACCAACTAAATGCAGCCATGCTCCAAAGGTTAATGGACATTTAGAGGAAGATTCAGCCAGGACAACACTAAGGAATTGAGGCAAAAAGTGGAGGCAATCCCTCAAGAGGTCCCATAGCTCAAGGACAGTATCTAGAGAGAGGACATGCACTCCAGATTTCTCTTCTAGTGAGTCATTCTCTAAATACTCCACTAAAGACTCAAGATCACCATCTCATAGGAATAAGAGGAAGAGGCCTATTAAGGACAACTCACATGGGGATGTTTGAAAGGCCAAACCTTCTACTTTTGATGGTGAAACCAAATTAGGTCAAGGAGCTGAGGCTTTGCTTCTTGGGATGAGGAAGTATTTCCATGTCCAAGACTACTCTAGGAATATGAAGGCAAGGGTTGCCATATTTAAACTGAAAGGAAGAGCATCTTTGTGGTGGGATCACCTTAGGCAAGTCAAGAAGATCAATAAAAGTAAAATTGTGTGGAATCAATTCAAGAAGTACTTCAAGCAAAAGTACCTCTCTGATAGGTACTCCAATGATAAAATCAAATAGCTTCATGAGTTGAAACTGGGAGAAATGACCATGGAGGAATATGCTAATAAGATTTTGGAGTTGTTGAGATATGTCAAGTATATCATAGATGATAAGGTCAAAATTCAACGCTTTCTCAGTGGATTACCTCAGTCATACAATGACATAATTAAGTTTGATGAACCTCAAACTCTAGATGAAACCACAAGGAAGGATAATTACTACTATGATCAAAGCAAAAATAGGCCATAATTCCAAAGGCATGGAAGGACAAGAAGAAGGAAAATTTTGACCAAAGAAAGAGGGGATGCAAGCCTCCTCATTTCAGAAATCAACAAAGGAAGCCACCACAGGGTGTGACTAAGCCAACAATGATGATGGAAAATAATTCAAGAGAGCCACTTCAACGTTGGAGATGTGGAGAGGACCATTTGATTAGAATTTATCCACATCATAGTGGGAGTGCCAAGCAAGTTCAAAACATCCAAGAGGCTGAAACTGTGGGTCAAGTGGAAAGGACCATCCCTAGAATCTATGCAGCACTAGAGGATCACCAAGTAGACCATGAATCAGTTATAGTTGAGGTTGAAGGTAAGGTTGCTAAGCGATCTATTTCTATTTTGATTGACCTTGGATCTACTCACAGTTATATCACTCCTAAAGTTGTTGAGAATAGTAATTTTAATAAAACAAAGCATAGTAAATCATGGTTGGTTCAACTAGCCACTGGAACCAAGAGTAAAGTTAGCGAGATGGTGGAGAAATGTCCATTAGAAATGGATGGACTCTTCAAATGGGAAAATCTAAATGTTTTTCCACTTGGTTCTTATGATCTTCTCATTGGGGTGGACTAGTTGGAAGTGCATCAAGTGAAACTTGATTGCTACAACAAGACCTTTGAATGCATTGATGAAGAAGGAATCCCAAGGATAGTAAAGGGCATTCCAAAGGTGTTTTCTATTAGACAAATTTCATCCTTATAGCTGAAGAATTTCTTTAGAAATTGACACCCATTGTATGCATATCATGTACAGGGCATAAAAGAAAATGAAGTTCTCAAGTTGGAGGACTATCGAGTCTTGCAAGAATTTAGGAATGTGTTTCTCGATAAAGTGCTAGAACTTCCTAGGAAAAGCAACATTGATTTCACAATTGATCTTGTGCCGGGAGCCACACCAGTGTCTAAAACACCTTACAGAATGAGTACACCGAAATTGTTGGAGTTAAAAATGCAATTGCAAGCGTTGTTGGAAAATAAATATATCATGCCAAGTTTTTCTTCATGGGGAGCACCCGTGTTATTTGTGAAGAAGAAGGATGGAACACTCAAGTTATGTATTGATTATAGGCATCTGAACAAAGTTATAGTAAAGAAAAAATATCCATTGCCTCTAATTGATGATCTGTTTGATCAAATGAGAGGGGAAAGGGTATTTTCAAAGATTGACTTGAGGTTTGGTTACTAGCAAGTGAAAATAAAGGAAGAAGACATCCACAAGAAAACCTTTAGAATAAGGCATCAACACTATGAGTTTGAAATGGTGCCATTTGGACTCATTAATGCACCAACTACATTCATGTGTCTCACGAACACTGTTTTTAGTAATTTGGATTTTCTGAGGGAATTGTGAATTAGTGAAGGGGAATTCCTTCCTTATGTTGTGTGGGGAAGTTGGAAGGAATGCCATAGTCGTGATGGTTGAATGAGATTCCTGTAGACCTCTGGATGAGCATTTGGCTAAACATTGAGAGCAAAATGGGTTGTGAGCTGAGAGAGACAATCAAATAGGCGTTTCCTTCACCCTAGTGGCCTCACAGCCCATCTTGAGGGTGGCCTCTCAATAGAAAGAGTATATGTTGGACAGAAGGTGGAAAATTTCTCTTACACAACCAATTGCTTGGATCTTCTTTGTTTTTTTTAATTAAATAGGTTGTCTTTGCTAATTTCTTTTTTCACTTGGAAAACCTTGGTTACATATCAGTTACATAACATGTCACATAGTGAGATTTGAACCCAGGTGGGGAGTATAACAACATTCCTATCAACCACCCGATCTACACTCAATTGACATGGATCTTTGTTTAAAGATAAGTATTATCTTTGTATTTAATTGTACAATTACTTAATTTTATGTGTGTGATGAATATGCTTGTATATGCATTTGTGTGTGTGTGTGGATAGAGTTTATTTCCCTTTTGTTTTCCATTTATGCATCTGCACACGTATTTCATTATTGATGAATTCATAATATGGCCACAGGGCGAAATTTTAGAAGCTCGAAATTCATAAATATCCCCCTCTATTGGTTAAATTGATTTATGGGGATGTGATAGCTATTGGAAGGCCCAAATCATTTATTCTTACCTCTTAAAGTCGAACCTTGGCCACTACCCAAATACTCTTCTCCGAAAATCACCTAGCACTTGAAAAAAAGTAATAATAGGGGGATCTACCATTGGTCTTTCCCTTTTCTTTAGCCTTGATATGAGTTATTTATTTCCTTTGCCATACCAAGAGCATTGGAAGCATACAACAACAATGAAATATAATGCATAGGTTAGATGGCCCATGGAAATTGAATAAACCTTTTGAGCTTTGTACTGAGTTTACACGGGGGAATTATTAAGACATAAAAGCCCTCATTTGCAGTAACCTTCTACACCATGCCCATCTATCTACTTTCAAATTCTTCGGCACACTCTTCCACGACTTTGCTTTCTCTTTTTCAGTGACCAATCCATCAAAACCCTATGCCTCAACCTCAATTGCCTAACTTTATTTTTGTGAATTTATGAAACATAATGAACATATAATTTATTCAAAATTTGCAGAGAATCTTATAATCCCTATGTGATCTGATAAAATTTTGATGTAATTACATAGACTCCAATAACTTGTGGTGGAAAACCCTTGATATTATCTCTACTATAGGTATCACTTCCCTTTGGTGCTCTCCTTTGTCAAGGTATTGTAGCATATAGTTAGCCTCTTGTCAAGTAGTATACGCTAGTGAAGCCATCAATTTCATTAAAGAGACATAGTTCCATGGATATGGCAAACTTCCCTTTCAACATTAAGGAAAATCCACGGAAAATCCTCCACTTGTTGGTAAGGTAAATGGAATAAACACCAAATCTTATGAAACATTGGAAGCATTTGACTTTGTGATGAAGAACAACCCATCCAAGTTAAGGGCTCTGCTTGACCTTCTCTAGGATGTGATAGATGGACGACAAAGGTGACTTCCATTGTTGCCCCGTTACATTTAATGGAAAGGGTTGCTTCCTAAAGGAAAATCAAGACATATGGCTTCCCCTCTTTAAATCATATGTTTTTTCGTCGCCTTTTAGTTCGCTCATGACCATTAGATCCATTTGACAACCATGGATTCGATCCGAGGCATCCATATCTATAACAACTTTCTTAGCTCACCTCTCTATTTTTACCTCCTTCAATGTGGTTTGTAGATCCCTACCTAATGTGCCAACTTGATTTTCCCTTCTATGTTGACCATGACAAAGTAGTGCTTTGCCTTCTTTTCTTAGATATTTATTCCTATATGTTCTTCATGTTTTCCTCATTTGCTTTTCATTTGAAAAACTTTTGAATCTATTTTTGTTTGGAATCTTTGTTCTTTATTCCACAATTTTTTTTTCTAACTGAATATTTTTCCCAATTGCATATACTTAATTACAATAATTAAAACGCAATGGGATTTCATCGATAACAATTTATAAATCCCATGGACCTTTTTGTATATGTTGCAACAACTTCTTTGTCCACCCAAATGGCTACAAAATAACATCAACTTACTACATGGACACACTTCTATCAAGAGCACACCACCACAAGTATCTTCATTCAATTTAACATATATATTCCTAAGTATAGGGAATACCCATTGCCTCGATGAGGGCTTCTGACCACTCTTTTCTCTATAAAAAGTGATATTTCTTGGTTCCACTACATGTTCCATTATATCCTGATTTGTTTTGAATTCCAATGGGAGAAATATTTAAAAATATTAATTGTAAGTTTGTTTACAATGCATCATTATTCCTTTTACGAATGATGATGCATTTATTGGTTTTACGTCATTACAAAAAAAATGCCATCTATAACAAATCTTTGCAATGTGGAGTAGATATACATTTACATATTTTCATAGAATCATTGCTTGCATATTTTTTACATTTTCCATTTTCCATTTTTTGTACAAGTAATTCAAATCATTGAACTTATACTCGTTGTATTCACATCCAACCTAATTTATGAAATATATCACTTTCAAGTCCCCACCTTATAAGCACCTACTTTTGCACCTTCATGACAATTGCAAATTAAATTTCCCTTACACATCCTTGTGGAGCAACTATTACGAGTTACATTTCCCTTACACATACTTGTGGAGCAACTAATAATAGCTAAGTTCCTCTTATTAATCTATGCCAAATCATGGACTGTACTTTTTATTTGCAAGTCAAAGTGCTTTGACTTAGCATTAGTTCAATTTCTTTTCTTCTTTTTTTTCAGTGAAAAAAAATCGTACTTTTGTTATTTCCTTGAAATCAAAAAGTACATAGCACATAGCCAATATTAAACCTGTACTCATGAGAATCATCAGAACACATATACGTGACTGTTTTTTCAGATACAGAAACCAGTATCAAAAAACTAGTGTCAAAACAATAAACTTACAAAACAAAACAGGCACTACAGGCCTCCAAACAGAGAGAGAGACTAATATGCTTCTGAAAAAAAGAACTCAAAGAACCAGAAAGAACAAGTTGTTCATACACCCATTCTTCCCAGTAAAGAACCCCAGGATCTCTGTCGATTGCTTCTTTGGACAATGTGTCTGCAACGCCATTGTTTTCTCTATAGGTGTGTTCAATAGAGAGATTATGAAACATGTTCAACATGTCAGAAATTCTAATGCACCAGTGATGGAGTAAGGCATTGTCAAGATGAACAAGTTTGTTGGCCCATTTTATAATTACCAAAAAGTCACCAAAAATCCTTAGAGAATCCAAGCCACAGAGTAAAGCCACTTTTAAGGCACCCCAAAGTCCCAAAAGTTCTGCCTTCGTATTTCTACCTGGGCCACAAGCAAGATGAAATTTGAGAGTGAGGAATTTTCCACATCTGAGTGTAAAGCTTGCTCCACACATTTGTGTTGATGATGCTCCATCAAAAAAACCAACAACATTACCGAAGTCTTCAATATTTAATTTACACAATCTCTTGGGATTTCGTTTTCCTGTAACATCTTTTGAATATACGTGGAATAGATTCCATAAAGAAAACAAGGTCTGCTTCAAAGATGGAATGATATCTTGGAAGATGGCCAAATTCCAAGATTTCCATAAAGTCCAAGCCAATATTCCAGGCACAATGTTAAAATTTCTATGTTTTTGTAACCAAATCTGATAAGCAGATTCAAAATCCAGATCGATCCAGTCATCCTTAATCATAAGCTTCAAACAAATCATCTTCCACATTCCCATAGAAAAATCACAATGCAGAAACAAGTGGTTAATTGAATCGTCACATTTTTTGCAAAGATAACACATGCTTGGACCCTGCTTACCTCGACGTAACATATTCTCCCAGGTCTGAATGCTGTTGTTATATAGCAACCAAAGAAAGCATTTGATTTTTAGTGGAATTTTCCACTTCCATAACACCATGAACCACCATTTTCTTTGACCATCTACATGATAATGCACAATCGCCTGGTAAGCTGAGTTGGCTGTTACTTGTCCCGTATCAGTATTTTTTTCCCATGACAAACAGTCCATATAAGGTTTTGCACATAACGATTCCATTCCTCCTTCCAGCAACCAGCAAGCCCAAGATCAGACGAAGTAAGCAAATATGAGCTATCTGGAACCAAATTACTCGACCTCTTGAATTGATTCAGAGTGAAAAGTCCATAATTCGAGAAACAGTTTCGTAGTCCCTAAGATAATTTGCACTCATTATTGACTCCCAGAATGGGATCAATGCCAACAATAACTTCTTTGCCACCGCTCACCTTCCAAGCCAACTGAGAACTAATCCAGGGGTAAATTTTCATAAAACCTTTCCAAATAAACGAGGCGTTACAGACAGCTACAGGAGGATTCCTTATCCAACTGAAAATATGCACCTTAATATATTTAACATGTATAATCTTGGACCTAAGATTATTCCCCAGCAAACCATGCCACATGCTCTTCATTGATAAAGCAATATTAATCCAAAATATATTTTTTATGTTCCACCCACCATACTTCTTTGGCAAAGACAAGGATTTCCAGCTTGTCAAATGATAATGTCCCCCTTCATTGTTACCTGACCAAAGAAAAGTAAACATTAAACTATTCAATTTTTGCAAAACAGAAGGTGGAATTTGTGCCAACAACGCCCAGTAAACCAGAATACTACTCAACACCAATTTGAGTAGAATGAGACGCCCACCCAAAGAAAGGTATTTCAACATCCATAAGTTTATCCTCTTCTCGAATCTTTCAATTAACCATCTCTAATAATGTATTCTATAACAATTAGGTTTTATAAAATACCCTAAGTACTTGATTCCATCATCTAGAACAGATTAATTATAAGGGAGGAAATTTAAAACCTCATTTAAAACCGGATTATCCTTCAAATTGCTTATAAAAACAGACTTACTTTGACTTATTTGCATACCCGTTGCAGTACAAAAGAGAGACAAAATATTTGAGAAAACACTCCATTCCTCCACAGAGTCAGATACGAACACGATGACATCGTCCACAAAAAGCAAGTGTGTAATAGATAAATTCTTTGCAATTCTAACTCCCTTGACTGTATTTTTATTTCTTGCTTCTCCAATCAAAAGACTAAGTCATTCGATCACCAACAAGAACAAGAGTGGGGAAAGAGGGCATCCTTGACGAAGCCCTCTGAAGATTTTGAAAAATGGAGTAGGATTGCCATTAATAAGAATAGAGTAGTTTTTCGTCGTCACACATGCCATGATCCATTTGATAACAATACTCGAAAGCCCAATCTGTAACAGAACCAGCTTAAGAAAATCCCAATTCACCTGATCATATGCTTTTACAAGATCAATCTTCAGGATTAAGGAGTTTTGTTTTTTAGATTTGACAGAATGCAGAACTTCTTGGGTAATGCCAACGACATCCAATATCTGTCTGTATTCGTGAAAGCCAAACTGCCCAATAGACATCCACTTGGAAAGATAAGGCTTAATCTTGTTAGCTATAATCTTCAAAACCAACTTATACACCTGGTTACAGAGAGCAATAGGCCTAAATACATCAAACGAACTTGGCTTGCTATTTTTTGGAATAAGAGTTAAAAATGTCGAATTTAAGCCACCAACAATCCAACCTTCTACACGAGTAAATTCTACCATTTTCAATAAGTCTATACCCATGATGTCCCAAAAAGTAATAAGCAGATCGATCGACCAACTATCAGGGCCAAGGATCTTATATTTCTTAAAGGCTTTTAACACACTCTCAATTTCCTCCATAGAAACAGGTCTGCCTACATGTTCACCATCTTCCACAATAAAAAAGGAGGGATAGTATTTCAGAACATTCAATTGCGATTCAATGTTGGAAGTCTCTGGATCTTCGAAATGTCCTTTAAAGTGACTGAGGGTGACTTCCTCAATCTTCTTTTGATATGTAACTTCAATACCATGACTATCATTGATGGCCCAGATTGAGTTCACATTCCTCCTGTGAGAGGCAAAATTGTGAAAAAAACGTGTATTGTTGTCACCTAGCTCGACCCAAATGGCACGACTTTTAAGTCTCCATGAACTCTCCTCTGACTTCAAGATATCATTGAGTCTTGACTGTAGCTTTTGTAATTCCAAACTGTCTTCCTTTGAGAAAATACCATTCGAATTAAGCAAATGAAGTTGCTTAATTTGACTTTTGATAATATTTTGATCGGAACGGTCCCTCGCTTTCTTCAGCTTTTCCCAAACTTTAGTTTTCTCCTTAATCCTTTTAGCTTAAATATCAACGAGTCCACCAGATTAAGACAGGTGGGGATCTCTACCCGTGTCCAATAATTTCTGACCAAAACACAATACTCAATTTCGTTCAACCAAGTACTATTGAACCTGAATGGCCTAAACACCATGTTCTCTAAATCATCAAACTGTAAAATAATAGCTTGATGATTCGAAATGTTTGAGTGTTCAATCCAGGTCCTATATCTGAAGAGTTTGGCAACCACAGATTCAGTTAAGAGAAACCGATCTAATCTTTTTCTCACACAGCCAACACCAACATGCTTATTGCTCCAACTAGAACCCATTTTTCTGGGTAAAACATCAATCAAATGAGCTCTCTGAAAGAGGTTCTTAAAGAAATCATCCAAGTCATCAACCAACACCAAGGGGCCCCAAACTTCTGCCGCAGACAAAGTTAAATTGAGGTCACCTACCACAATCAAATTTGGAGTATTTAGTAATCTGGAAGCTTCCAGAGCCCTCCAATAAGACTCCCTATCCCTATAAGGGGCATACATATTGAGGATGGCCAAGTTAATGTCACTGGATAGGAAATGACCTTTCATGAGAAGCCCCCCTATAGTTTTGTAGGTCTTGAACGACGAGGTCAGCGGGTTCCAACTTGACAGTAAACCACCCAAAATACCATAGGAATCAATGGCACTAAAATACCACCCCGACCGGTGTTTAGTAAAGAAATCAATCGCTTGTGAAGTCGAGGACATAGTTTCTTGTATTAAAAAACAATCTAGGCTAGTAGCTTTTAGAAAATTGATAAGGGTCCTAGCCTTAGTAACCCCACGAATGCCACAGATGTTAAAAGAGAGAATTGACATTAGGAAACTCTCTGCTCTAAGAGTCCCAGGGGTGGAAGGATCAATTATTCTTAACACAGAACCCACTTTCTCCAATCGCTCATACAATGGGATGAAAGTATCACCAATATCCTTCTCTTTAACTTTCTTTTTTCTACGAATTGTCACATTCATACACTGGATCGACGGTATGACCAATTCATCAGTGGGTTTGGGATTCACAACAAAGATCTCTAAAGGAGAACCATCAATACTTGACATGGAGAGCAAAGCACTAGAAAAAGAATTAGGGCACGCCTTTTCCAAAAAAAGGGCAGAATCCTTGCAGGTTTTGGAAGATTCCAATGTCCCATATCTATTTAAGGCAGATACATCCACAAGAGAATCAATACAGTGGTCCAGGGGCACATCAAGAGTGATTTCTACAGAGTTCGTAGGGTTTGGACAAATGGGTAAAACCTCTTCTTGACATACATCCGTCGAATTCAAGTCATTAATTAAACTTCAAGCCAAGGGTTTAGACTTTGTAAGTCGCATATCCAAAGCTTTCTCCATAGAAAGGTAGAAGTCCAACTCCGCTTTTGTAACCCCTTCATAAATTACAGAGGATTCATCACAAGAAATAGTTGGCATAGAAGAAAAGTCCTTTACCGGACTGGTGGGGCTGACCGTAGTATCAAACGACTCTAGAGCTTTGGAGACTTCCTTTTTTAATAACTGAGGACATTTCGCCTTCACATGCCCCGTGCAATGACAATTAAAAAAAAGGAAGGGGATATTTTTATAATCCAATTTCTGTTTGTAAACCTTATCTCTCCATATAATGTCCACAGTTGTAGGTAAGCCTTTTGTAACATTGAACTCCACCAGCATTGATGCCATCTTCTTATTTATGCCAAAAATAAGGTTTTTTTCCAATCTTATGAACCTCCCCAATAAATTACCGAACCCTTCAAACACATTGGGCGTCCAAAGCTCAAAAGGAAAACCAGGGAGTAGCACCCACAAGTGCCGAAACTTCATCTGTTCAGTATTTGGATTGAAATTGACATGCCATCTCTTCAGAATCATGGAGCCATCTTTAACCAACCAGGTCTATTCAAGAATCGTCTGAATAAGTTCTTCATTTGGGAAGATGAAAGCAACCCAACCGCGGGATAACAAAATATTTCGAGGGGGTAAACCAAAGATGGGGGTCCAGTGTAGATTGACCCATTCCACCAGTTCAGTCTGGGAGAGTTTGGTACCTTCTATCATACCCACCACTCCTCTACACGAAAGGAGTTCTACCCTGTCCAAATTAACTCCCGAGTCCAATGTATAAATCCCAGCTTGCTCCTGTGCCTTGAAAGTTTTAAGCCTTCTCTTATTCCGAGCAGCAGCACCAACCAGTGGATTTGTGACCTTTCTTGAACCATTCTTCTCTGCAGCCTCAGAACCCTTAAGTGAAATACCCACATCATTCACTGCATTCGAATAATCCAGAACTTTCACTGCATTCGAAATATCTGGGCCAAAGTTATATACGTGTACATTGATGGGGACCCCAGAATCCATCACATCAGGACAGATGTGACCCTGCAGTAAAAGTAGGCTGCCAGTTGACAACCACACACCCAACCAACAACCGCCAGAATACCGGAGAGATCAGCAAAAAAAAAAACCCTAAACCTGCCAAAAAAAGAGAGGGTAAGCTCTGCAAAGTTAGGGTAAGCAAACACTGAAGCAAAATATGTTTTTCCCACTTTTTGATGCCTTGGTTGGTACTAGAGCTAGCCAAGCAACTAGCTGGACTCCAAGGGGCTTCAGAATGCCACCCTCACACTGCAGAAAATCTACCCAAACTCTCAACCTTGTTTAACAGAAACCCTAAGCACATGATCAAACCCTCCAGCGCCATCCAAAATTTGGACCATTAATTCAATTTCATATTATAATTTTTTATAAAATACAATTTATTAAATTGATTTTTTAAAAATTAAAAATAATTTCAGAATTTTTAAATTTTACTTATTCCATTTTCTCATTGGTCAAAAAAGTTAAAGCCGGACTTAAGTAGAATTAAAAACATTTAATATATAATTTTTTAAAAATAACACGTGACAACTTTCTTATGCCATGATCACTTCCCATAAGATATTTTAATATTGATGCAGCGAGTCTTATAAATGTTATGTTATTATGATTTCCCCCTAGTTTCTCAATTTATATTTTTAACTTATAACTTATTTATTTTTTCAATCTTATCTTTTACTGAACCCAACATCAAAGAATGAAGAAGAAGGCTCAGCCGACCATCTTTAACCCTAAAGGTTGCTCCATATAAACATCCCACTTTTTACATCCAAATGATACAAACAAAATTCATTTTTGGAACTAAGGTTAGGGTTTTAGTGTAATTGATACCTTCCTTTGAGAACTTTGTCGCATATTCACTTGTGTTACACATACTTATGGACCAACTATCCGACTTGGCACATTTAATGCTCCTAATATTCAACCCTAAACCTAAATAGGGTTTGAAGTTGCTTATTAATACACGGGCATAAGCAGTTGTTTCCTGGACTTGGTGTCGAGGAAGCGATTGTGTTCTTCAGGCAGACGGGAAGAGGTTTGGGAGGTGATCTTGACATCTGGGCCACGATGGTTTATTTTTCGTTATGCGTTTATCATAAACCATCGTGCCGAGATGTGAAGAGCACCTTCGCCTTTGTTTACATGGATTGGGAGCGTTGCTGGAGAAGGCTGGAGTCCGTCTCCATTTGGGTGTGTTTTCGACTACATATGCCTAATCAGGATTTTTGCACTTTACTCAGAGATGTTTAATGTTCGCTTTTATTTGGTCTTCTATTTATTGTGGGTCGCAGCCAGTCGCTCTGGAGGAAGATGAAGCGAATGTGGTATTGTCGTCGGGGCCACTGTGGTTTATGATCGTCTAAGATGTTCAAAACCAAAGCGGCCATGACGACAAGAATACCATCGCCTTTGGCCCTATGGCCACATGTATTTGGGAAAACTTGACTCAAATGGTGAGAGTCATTGCAACGGCCTCTGTCCATGTGGGTATTTTCTTTACATAGATCCATACAATTTATGAAGTATTAATAGATGGAGATCTGTACCAGTATATATTCATATTAGTTTTGATGAATTTAGTATTTATAGAGGCAGATTTGGTTAGCTTCAGACTATCATGGATTTAGTGAGTACTCATAGTTACAAAGCAAATTAATTAATTTGTTTATTTAATAAAAGCAGTCTTTGTGCTTTGAGCTTTCCTTCTTATCTTAGATCCAAAGTTAATATTAATGGATCTAAGGTCAAGGTGGATCCATGTTATGGTTGTTTGTATACTGCTTATACTTGAAAGATTCCATGGATAAATGCAAGATTAAAATTGAGATGTGTTAGCTGAGATTAATGGATCTAGATCTATGGTTGTTGTATCCTACTCATACTAAATAGTTCTAGAATGAACACAGATAAATGCAAGGTTAAAATTGAAATGTGTTAGTTTAATAGATTATGGATCCATGCTAAACTGGTCGTTCTTCGTCTTTACTTCTAGCAAATCTTTTTTCGCTCTAAACAGGCTTCCTGTTGTCAGGATTGGCAAGCTAATAATTAAGAGTCACACAAGCCTCAGAGGGATCTTGTCCGCCCCAGGCTGTCGTTCACCTCTTCAATTAGTTCTACGATGTAGTAGTCTTATTTGGTGTTTTTGTTAAGGTTCCATGTCTATATGTAAATGTTCTGCAACAAGTGTAGAAAAAGGCGAGAACCACCGTCGGTGCCCAGATCCAACCCGGTTGGATGAAAAGCTTCAGAATTATTGCAGCAACCTCTGCAACAACACATTTGGGAGGCCAAGGCTGTGGCCATTGTGGGTTTTGGTGGAGATGGGAAGACAACCCTTGCCAAATAATTCCTGAACCTTGAGAGATCAGATAACGATCGACTCTTTTTGTTTGATGTAATATAAGCTACAGTTAAGAGCTCTATAACATCACTGCAGAGTAAACTTTAAAAGTATTTGATGGATAGTGGATCCGTAAATGTATAGTGCTGTTGATATTGTTGAGAGGTCGTCCATCATGTTTTCAAGCTATCTTATAATTTTAGACGATGCTGATTGTGTTGAGTAGCTATGTCCCTTTTTTTTCTCATCGGAGCCTGTCATTTGCTATTTGACAAACAGTTTTGAGGATGTGGAAGGTAGATGGAAGTCTGCAAGTGTCGAGGCAGCTCCAACAGTTGATTGTTGGGTAGGATTAGGGTTTTGGAAGCTTAATTGCAGAGATGGGTTTACAAGAGGCAGGTGAAGGTTGGAAGCTTGAGTAAAATGAGGTCACATAAGGTAATGGCCTTAATAGAAGTGTGCAGCCCATTGTGGAAAAACTGTTGGTAGGGTGGAAGCTTTGGAAGCAGCACAAGTGATCGGGAAACCCTTTAGTTAGGATAAGTTGATGACGGCTTTGACGGAAGAGAGAAGACCCTTTACAAAGAATTGGGTCATGATGATTATTGAGCAGATTGTTAAAAGATTGGAAGTGTTGGAAAGGCCATGTGGTGTGTTTGATAATGAGAAGAAAATGATGGAAGAATACCTCACCGTGGATGAGGACTATGATGAAAAGAATAATTTGATGAGTTTGAAGAGGATGAATACAATGTGATTATATGAAGAGGATAGTACTTGTTTTAAGGAGGAATATGAAGATAATGGTGGTGGCAGTGTTGATTATGATGATTATGAAAGGAAGAAATAATATTGTTATATCCTAAAGAATGAGAAAGGTTGGAAGAAGATGAAGACTAATGATGTTGTAAAGTCTTGAAAAGGACAGCTTTTAATGATGTTGTAAAGTCTTGAAAAGGACAGCTTTTAATGATGTTGTAAAGTCTTGAAAAGGACTATGATGAGGACTATGACTATGATGAAAAGAATCGGAAATGAATTCCCAAGTAAGGTGAGGATGAAGATGAAGTTATTGAGTTGGCAACAACAAAGATTGAAGGGGCATCAAATTGAAGAAATTTTCTACGGGAAGGAGGTAGATGTAGATTTTTAGGCAATGGAGATTAGAAATTTAGAACTGATGAGGAATTAAAGTATGTAACATTATGTTCCAAAAGCTATTGTGATGATATTATTTTGTTGAAGATTGGGTAACAAGTCTATGAGGGATTGCTTAGAATTATAAGTTGGCAACTTGAGAGGGGAGATGGCGATGAAATTATAAGTTGTGAACTTGAGAAGGGGGAGATATTGTATAAATGTTCCATAAGTTTCTGTAATGATATTATCTTGTGAAAGATTGGGCAATAAGTCTACGCGGGATTACCAAGAATTAGAGCATAAAAAGAAGGATCACAATGAAATTATAAGTTGTGGGCTTGAGAAGTGGGAGATATTGGATAGTTGTTGCATAAGTTATTGGGATGATATTATTCTATTGAAGATTGGTCAACAAGTCTACAATGAAATTATAAGTTGTGGACTTGAGAAGGGGAGATTTGGATAAATGTTCCATAAGTTGTGATGATATTGTTTTGTTGAAGATTGGTCCACAAGTTTACAAGGAATTGCTAAGAATTAAAATAGATAAGGAGCATAAGTTATTGTGATGATATTATTCTATTGAAGATCGGTTAACAAGTCTACAATGAAATTATAAGTTGTGGACTTGAGAAGGGGAGATTTGGATAAATGTTCCATAAGTTGTGATGATATTGTTTTGTTGAAGATTGGTCCACAAGTTTACAAGGAATTGCTAAGAATTAAAATAGAAAAGGAGCATAAGTTATTGTGATGATATTATTCTATTGAAGATCGGTCAACAAGTCTACAATGAAATTATAAGTTGTGGACTTGAGAAGGGGAGATTTGGATAAATGTTCCATAAGTTGTGATGATATTGTTTTGTTGAAGATTGGTCCACAAGTTTACAAGGAATTGCTAAGAATTAAAATAGATAAGGAGCATAAGTTATTGTGATGATATTATTCTATTGAAGATCGGTCAACAAGTCTACAATGAAATTATAAGTTGTGGACTTGAGAAGGGGAGATTTGGATAAATGTTCCATAAGTTGTGATGATATTGTTTTGTTGAAGATTGGTCCACAAGTTTACAAGGAATTGCTAAGAATTAAAATAGATAAGGATGATGATGCTAATGAAATTATAATTTGTGGACTTGAGAAGGGCGATGTATTGGATAACAAGCATTGAAGGACATTTAATCATGTTAACAATTTCCTTAGTTGTGATTGTGCAGGTACAACAGAGGGAGAAAAAGTTGCTTTGATAATGTTGTGAGTGAAGATGAACGCAATAATGCAACTATTGTAAAAGAACTTAATGTTGATGAACACAAATATGCTTTACATACAACTCCATGCAAAGGAAATGAGAAGTAGTGAAATTGAGTAGTGGGTCTTGAAATGCTTGCCAGAGTTTAAATGGAATGAAAATAACTTTGAAGATAATGTTGAAGAGGAAAGTAACTAGAATGTTGTCATTATGACACCAAGGTAAGTGAATTGGTTGAAGAAATTGAATTTGAAGCCATATTTGCAGATGAAGAGGTAAGGATAATTGAAGAATTTTGGAATGTTACTCACTTTGAGATAGGAAGAAAAGACAGTATGTCTAGTACAAAGCTTGAAAAGGTGGTTGTGGTAGATAAGAGATAAAGATTTGAATGAGCAACATGTAATTGTAGATAATGTTGCACATTTAAAGAAGAGGTAGAAATAGAAATGGTTACAATGGAAATCGAGAAAGTTATAAAAGAATATATGATTATGAGGGTTTTAGTAAATGAGAGAAATTGTGAAAGTAAATACATGAAAAAAGTGGCAAAAGTTTGTGTAATGAAAGGAGTGTGTGTGATAATGAGTTGTTTTTCAGTAAATGTCTTTTTAGGCCAAGGTATGATGAACAATATATTGAAGGGAATAAGGAGAATGTTGCCATAGAAACAATAGGACTAGTGAATAGGAGGACAATTATGTAAGTTGTTGCAAAAGTTGAAGGTGATAGTATTAAAGAAAATTTGAGTGTGAGTATTGTAGGGACCAATGCTTTAGCTAATGAATTGGTTGATTACATGTGTGCAAGTATGTAAGGTAGTTTTGAAAATGTTGCAAAGCATAAAATTAAAACAACATAACATATGGAGTAGGTGTTACAAAGTATGGGTCAGAGTCAAAATCCAAGGGAGTAGAGTAAGAATGAAGATAAGGGAAGCAAGTCATAAGATTTGCAAAAATAGATAATGAATGTTTTGATGAATAAAATATCATAAAATAATGTAGAGATATTGTTAAGATCAAATATAACATTTATAATGATGAGCAAGATTGTAGTGGTGAAGAAGTGATGAGGATCATCAAAGAGATGAAACTGATAGAGGATTCGATGAATGGAATGGATAACTAGTTTAAAGTTGAGGACCAAGAGGATAATGAGTTTATGGTAGCAACAATATGTTAAATGTATTGCATCTGGAGACATTCCCCAAACCAATCTTGCTACACAAGATTGATCCTCCTGTATAGAGGTGAGCACTTTGATTGTCTTCCGTGTAAAGGTTATTCCTCTCGTATAGAGGTAATTGATTAAAGTAATGATGTTGTAAAGTCTTGTTGGACAAAGCTTTAGACTTGTGTGTCAAGTCATGATTCTCATGTGAACTTTTCGTTTAAAGGTATCCATGGGATGGACCTCTCTTATAAAGGTGGATTTTTTGTATAAAGTTCATGCTTTACTTGTTAAAATCATTTAATGTTGTGTGATGTACTATTAACCATGATCACTAGTTGCTATTAAGTCTCCTTTAGAGATTGATCACCTCTAAAGTGAATTACTTTAGCATATGATCATTGGGTTCGGAATAAGATAATATGATCATATCATTCGATAATTCTTCTTAGTATAATGTAATGTGATAGATAATTAAAGTTCATGTTTTACTTGTTAAAAGCATTTAATGTTGTGTGATGTATTATTAACCATGATCACCAGTTGCTATTAAGCCCCTTTAGAGATTGATCACCTCTAAAGTGAATTACTTTAGCATATGATAATTTGGTCCGGAATAATATAATATGATCACATCATTCGATAATTCTTCTTAGTATAATGTAATGTGATAGATAATTAAAGTTGGTACATATTGACCATGCAGTAAAAGATAATGAAATAAAACATAAAGCATAGAGATCAAGAGAATTTGAAATTGCCCATGCAGACACTTTAGCTAATTAAAGAGAATTTGAATTGTTAAAGCTTCAGTTATAAAGCTTTAGTTAAGTAACAATGTATGCCTCAATCAAATGCTTCAGTAAAAGCATCAATTAAAGATACACAATCAATTAACTAAAGGAGAACTTAGTGATCACTTCAGTAAAATCAATCAGCATGATTTTTAGTTAAGAAAAGTTAACTAAAGTGTTTTGCATGACGACACTTTCGTTAAACTAAAAGTTAAAAGATGACACTTTCGTTAAACTAAAAGTTAAAAGACGACACTTAAGTTACAACACTAAAGTTGCTCCTATTGCATGATGACACTTACGTTAGCTTGTTAATTGAGTGCTCCTACATCAGTTATGAGGCGAGTTCACTCCAAAGTCAGTTAAGCATGATTTCAAGTTAAGGAAGAAAGGCATGGCGCATTGAAGGTGTATGATTGAAGAAACTAGAAGTGCACTGCAACTATCCAAGAAGATAACTCGCTATGGTTTGCTTGGGAGGCTTATCCTTTGTGTATTGATTCGCTATTCCTATTCCTTGCATGGCAGTGATTTATGCTATATATTGATGCCCTGGGCACAATGGAAAACACATTCGATTGATCTCTCTTCTCTGTTGCTTTCGAATCTTCATCGAGAGTGTTTGGTTATCTCTTATCTTCCGAAAGCAATCTGCTATATTGTAAAAGTAAGACATTCTCTGCTATCCATTATATTATATTGAGAAGAGTTGTTGGGGTTTTTGTTCTCATTGTTTTGAGGATTTTCCCCAAGGTATATCTTGTGTTATGGTTGTATGAATTTCATGTGATTGAATTGTCTTATTTTTTTAAGTTTTTGCATCTAAAAGAATTAAAGATCAAAGCTCAACCAAATATCAACACAATAAAGGAGAATGATAACACTGCCAGGGCTACAACAGAGAACATACTCAAGAAGGCAACTTTTAAAGTTGAAAGTGTTGACAACGGTAGTAGGACAGCAAAAAGAAATGAAGAGAAGCTACTAAGAAACCAAAGAAAAATGAAGAGAAAAGAGAATAAAAGTTATTTGAATTTTGAAGCAACAGGTATAAAGAGCCTTGGAGAATGATTTCATGTTGATGTAAATGTTATTGAAGATGTTAAAGAAAAGCATGATGTTGAATGCACATTGCAAGATAAAGGTAAAGAAGATAGCCGTGAGGCTGCTTGGGATGAAGACAAAGAAGGGCACCATGCCAAAGTGCCAAGATTGCAGAGCTGTGTAAGCAGAAGAGAAATTGAAGAAAATTCATGAACAAAATTGATGAGGAGCATACTGAAGATGAAGATGATGCAAAGAATGATGACGAAGCTATCATTGCCACAACAAAGGAAGCAGCCATGCAGCCATGAGAGTTACAGGGACAGCAATTAAGATCGTAAAGAAGAGAAAGAAGGTCAAACTCTTAGAGAGGAAATGAAGAAGCCATCATACATCTAGTATAAAGTGCGGCTTCGACAAAAGAGGAAGGTGCAAGTGCGGTTCTAATTTGTAGTAAGTGGCCTCATCATGAGGTCATGTTTATTTTGTGTTACCTAGGGAGATTGATGTAAGAACAAACATCACACAAAGTTTGTAGTTGGCCATCGAAAAAATGCTAGACTTAATCGTGTCCATCCATTCATTTTGCATGGTTGTTTGATATTGCGGTTGTTTGATATTGCTTATGTTGATTGGGAAGGTTGACGAAAGGAGGATGGGATCAGATTATGACCGTTCCTCTAGTTTGCACTAACGGTCTGATTCTTCCACACAAGAGGAGATTTTCGGAGGCATGTGTGGGAGAGCTTTGCGCAAATGTTGATTTATGGTGCCACAAATGGTCAAATCTGTGTGGGGTGTTTTGTTTTGCTATGGTTTAAGCCTCCATTGTCTGATTTCCATTTTACAATCCTATGGTCAAATTTCTGTTGAGGGTCAGTTTTCATGGAGATCACATTTAACTCTCCAGCTGCCGATCAATTTGAGTTTTCAAGCACATATATAGAGTTTGAATGCATCTGTTTTTTTGCCATCGATTACATTACACCTTTTAATGAGTCCGCCCTTCAAATTAATGAACCATTAAAGTTTCTCTTTGAATTATTAAAATGGCACGATTTCTTGGAATATTGGTGAAGAAGGTGGTAAAGAGGTAAAATCCGAGCAGTGAGAAGAGGAGAGCCGTGGAGGAAGTCAGTTGCTCATGAAAGAGAGTTCTGGTTATTGTTTAGAGGAGGCAGTGTAAAGGATAAGAGGGCAATATTGTTTTCAGAGGTGATTGGATTCGTGAAAGCTTAGAACTAGAAGGTTTGAGTCTAGAGTAAAATAGGAGAAGGCTGTGCACAAATATTGAGGGTGGCTCAATTGCGAAAGAAGACAGAGATACAAAGAAAATAGGAAGATAAGAGGAGAGCTGCGTGAAGGTGGAAAGGAATAGGAAGAAATTTGACGAAGGAGGAGAAGAAGAACACAGAGGAACCCTGGTAACAACTTCAAGTTAGATGGCCAAGGGTTTTCTTTTATGAAGATTAAAGGGACATTGAGCCCATTGTGTATTTCGAAAAAGAGAGCCCATTGAGGCCTGTGATGTAATTCCTCTTTAAGTTTCTGAAGTAATGCAAATCCCTGTTGAGTCGGCTCCGTGAAGGAAATTTACCTGAATGTGTTCAAATTTCAAAATGTTGGATTTACTGCTTGAGAAGCTGTGACTCTGAATGTTAGGGTCTGTTGTGCTCTCTGGTGTTGTTTGTGTCTGTGTGTTAAATTTCTGATTGCAGTTAGGCAGGCTTGAGGATGTTGTGTGAGTGTTAATTTCAGGACCTGTTGTGTCCTTGCTGCTGCAGGGTTTGAGGTCTGTTGTGCCTTCTGGTTTGTGAAGCTGTGTGTGTGCTTTGGAATATTTGCAGAGGGGACCGAGGCCCCCTCTTTGCATCACTTCCACCAGCCCCATCCTGAATTTGAAGTAGTTAAAAAGTTTTTGGATGCCTGTGATGGACCATATTATGGGTGCCCAATTGTACAAAATATCTGATGTACTTCTAACTGATATAGAAAGCAGACTAAAAATTAGCAATCAACCTTCTTGATGAAGAGGAGAAAGAGATATTATTCCTAGACATGCTCCATGACATCATTACAGAGACTTTACTAGTATTTGACAGAGAATCGGTTAATGTAGTGTTGATGAAGGTATATCAATGTTCAGAGGTCATCTCTCATGTATTCAAGCTTTCTTATAATTTTAAATGATGTGTATCTTGGTGAGCAGTTGTGTTTCCACATCAGAGGTCATCTCTCATGTATTCAAGCTTATAATTTTAAATGATGTGTATCTTGGTGAGCAGTTGTGTTTTCACATCAGAGTCTTTTATTTACAAGTTGACAAAGCCTGAACAAAGGACATTCTAAAGAGCTTTTTGGGCATGCCTTCCCAGCCTCATCCTGGATTTGAAGTAGTCAGAAAGTTTTTGAATGTCTGTGATGGTTGCCCAAATCTCTTGAACTGTATGGTGTGCTATTTCATGTGAAAAATGATTTGGATATCCAAAGCCCAATTGCACAAAATATCACAAGTAATTCCTGTTGGTGTACAGCAGTTAAGATCGTAAAGAAGAGAAAGAAGGTCAGACTCTCATAGTGAAAATGAAGAAGCCATGATACACCTAGTATAAAGTGTTGCTTCGACAAAAAAGGAAAGGTGCAAGTGCGGTTCTAATTTGTAGTAAGTGGCCTCATCATGAGGTCATGTTTATTTTGTGTTACCTAGGGAGAATGATGCAAGAACAAACATCGCACAGAGTTTGTAGTCAGCCATCGAAGAAAATGCCAGACTTATACGTGTCCATCCATTCATTTTGCATGATTGTTTGATATTGCTTGTGTTGATCGGGAAGGTTGATGAAAGGAGAATGGGATCAGATTATGATCGTTCCTCTAGTTTGCACTAACGATCTGATTCTTCCACAGAAGAGGGGATTTTCGGAGGCATGTGTGGGAGACCTTGCGCAAATAATGGTAGCTGTTGATTTATGGTGCCACAAATGGTCAAATCTGCGTGGGGTGTTTTTTTTGGCTACGGTTTAAGCCTCCATTGTCTGATTTCCATTTCACAATCCTATTGTCAGATTTCCGTCCAGGGTCAGTTTTCATGGATATCACATCCACATTTAAATCACCAGCTGTCGATTAATTTGAGTTTTCAAGCGCATATATAGAGTTTGAATGCATCTGTTTTTTTGCCATCGATTACACAGAGGATATATTACACCATTTTAGTGAGTCCGCGCTTCACATTAAGAACCATTAAAGTTTCTCCTTGAATTATTAAAATGGCATGATTTCTTGGAATGATGGTGAAGCTGGGAAAGAGGTAAAATCCGAGCAGTGAGAAGAGAGCTGCGGAGGAAGGTCAGTTGCTCATGAAAGAGAGTTCTGGTTATTGTTTAGAGGAGGCAGTGTAAAGGATAAGAGGGCAGTTTTGTTTTCAGAAGTGATTGGAATCGTGAAAGCTTAGAACTATAAGGTTTGAGTCTAGAGTAAAATAGGAGAAGGCTGTGCACGAAGATTGAGGGTGGCTCAATTGTGAAAGAAGACAGAGATACAAAGAGAATAGGAAGAGCTGCGTGAAGGTGGAGAGGAATAGGAGGAAATTTGAGAAGAAGAACACAGAGGAACCCCTGGTAACAACTTCAAGTTAGATGGCCTCAGGTGAGGTAATTTTGTTTGCAAATTTTTAGATGTAATTTGTAAGCCTGGCTGAGGCTTAGACCGGCAGGCAAAGGTTTTCTTTTATGAAGATTAAAGGGACTTTGAGCCCACTGTGTATTATGAAAAAGAGAGCCCATTGAGGCCTGTGATGTAATTCTGTGATCTAATAGGAGAAGGGTGGCTCAATTGTGAAAGAAGACAGAGATACAAAGAGAATAGGAAGATAAGAGGAGAGCTGCGTGAAGGTGGAGAGGAATAGGAGGAAATTTGAGAAGAAGAACACAGAGGAACCCTGGTAACAACTTCAAGTTAGATGGCTTCAGGTGAGGTAATTTTGTTTGTAAATTTTTAGATGTAATTTGTAAGCCTGGCTGAGACTTAGACTGGCAGGCTAGGGTTTTCTTTTATGAAGATTAAAGGGACTTTGAGCCCACTGTGTATTATGAAAAGGGGAGCCCATTGAGGCCTGTGATGTAATTCTTTTTAAGTTTCTGAAGTAATGCAAATCCCTGTTGAGCTGGCTCTGTGAAGGAAATTTTCTTGTATGTGTTCAAATTTCAAAGTGTTGGCTTTACCTCTTGAGAAGCTGTGACTCTGAATGTTAGTGTTGTGCTCTCTGGTGTTGTTTGTGTCTGTGGGTTAAATTTCTGATTGCAGTTTAAGCAGGTTTGAGGATGTTGTGTGTGTTAATTTCAGGACCTGTTGTGTCCTTGCTGCTGTAGGGTTTGAGGTCTGTTGTGCCTTCTGGTTTGTGAAGCTGTGTGCGCGCTTTGGAATATTTGCATCACTTCCACCAGCTCCATCCTGAATTTGTAGTTAGAAAGTTTTTGGATGCCTGTGATGGACCATATTATGGGTGCCCAATTGTACAAAATATCCTATGTACTTCTAACCGATATAGAAAGCAGACTAAAAAATAGCAATCAACCTTTGATGTAGAGGAGAAAGAGATATTATTCCTAAACATGCTTTATGACATCATTACAGAGAAACTTTACTAGTATTTGACAGAGTGAATCGATTAATGTATAATGTTGATGAAGATATATCAATGTTCAGAGGTCATCTCTCATGTATTCAAGCTTTCTTATAATTTTAAATATGTATTCAAGCTTTCTTTTAATTTTAAATGATGTGTATCTTGGTGAGCAGTTGTGTCCATTTTTTCCCATCAGTCTTCTATTTACAAGTTGACAAAGCCTGAACAAAGGACATTCTCAAGAGCTTTTTGGGCATGCCTTCACCAGCCTCATCCTGGATTTGGAGTAGTCAGAAAGGTTTTGATGTCTGTGATGGTTGCCCAAATCTCTTAAACTGTATGGTGTGTTATTTCATGTGAAAAATGATTTGGATATCCGAAGCCTAATTGCACAAAATATCACAAGTAATTCCTGTTGTTGCACATACACCATGTTGTTAAGTGTATGATCTAATCACTACATAATTGACGACTCCTTGGTAGGTGAAATAGCCAACTACCTATGTTCAATGCTAGCTCCTCCCTGTTTATTATAAACGCCGGTGATATCCTTGTAATCAAACAACAGTTTTATAGATTCAATCGTTCTGTCAGTCCTATCACTCCTTGGTAGGTGAAATAGCCAACTACCTATGTTTAATGCTAGCTCCTCCCCGTTTATTATAGATGCCGGTGATCTCCTTGTAATCAAAGAACTGTTTTATAGATTCAATCTTTCTGTCAGTTCTGTTTTCCATTTATGGAGTTCAAGCTTGTGTATGATCCTGGTTAGTGCTCTGTGTTTTCAAAGCATGGTATTAGAGTGTGGAATGTAGAGCTTTCTCCATGACTTCGGCTTTTTTTAATTGATGTTGGCCTCAGCTTGTACCACAGCCTTGACCTTGTGTATTTTGATCTCTCAGTTGACTCTACTTGTGGCCCAAACTGCTCTCTCTTGTGCTTCAGATCCGATATTGCTTGCTGGCTATTTTGCTAGTTCATTTGAAGTGTGATTCCTGTTCAGATCCATGTTTACGATTCCCCAGATCGTGCGTGCCTTGGATCTTTGCTAGTGAACCCTTGCATGTGGATCTTTCTTTGGCCAAAAGTTCACCCCTCTATTCCAGATCACCACCTCTACTCAGAGTTGGACCATGAATTTGTTAAGGATCTGCAGTGGCAGTCACACTCAGGCCATGGCCTGTTTGACACGCCTCCACAGAACATATTTTAGGTAGGGTAAACCTACCAGAGTTGTGGCATTTGGAGGACGTAGTTGCTTGTTTGGAAGCCAACAACAAATCTTGTAGGTTGTGGCTTCTAACACAGATCTAGATCATATTGTAGCCCACATGCTTCTGTGAGCTATTGCGTTGATCTTCAGTAGATCATGTGGCTTTTTGGCCACTTCTATTGCACATTTCTTGCCTCCCTGTTACTTTTGGTCGTAGATCTGATTTGCAGAGCAGATCACCGCTTCCAGCCTTCGCGCCAATCTGCCACACTCATCAGCACCCATTCTGTGGCTTGACCAGTATGCTTTTATCTCATATTGTGGCAATCAGATCAACGCTGAGATTACCCCCTGTACAATCTACTGCAGCCTTCCTCCATGCCTTGATGGATTGTGGCCTCTATCTATTTATTGTGAGTACATTTTTGTTGCAGACTTTGTCGATTGCCTCTCCATGGGTGCTACGCCCACTTACCTTTTTTTAATGTATTAAAAAAAATGAATGAGCACTTTTGTCATAAACCAGGTTTTACCCAATCCTAACCCTCATGCTTGAAGTAATCTTCTTCAAATTTTATTTTGTTATGGTACATACTTTTATGTGGAGGATTTTTTTTACCTCTTTGACATTTACATGGTCATGTGGACTTCATTTAAAGGTGATTCATTCCTTTGTAATGATCCAGAGATGATATGTGAATATAGAATGGATTGAAAACCCAGTTTTGTTTAGCCTTAAGTAGCTGCCTGGAGTTTTTATGTGGATCTTGGATGGCATTTCTTAGCTTGGGGTTACTTGGCGCCCTTTAGAGTTTTGACCATACTTCCTGTTTGGAGCTTTCAGCATCTTCAGTCCTCATTGCTTTTTTGATGGTTGATGGCGCTTGCTTCTTTTTGAAGCCTTTGTTCTGGTTACAAACTAGCACTTATTTTTCTGAAGCATTCATGTGGTAGTTGTCAGCGATTGCCATCATTGTGCCTATGTAACTGATCCTCTTCTGCTTCAGAATTCAACCATGTTCTTTGAGGTTACTTGGCTCTTCTCTTCAGAATTTTGGTCATACGTCCTGTTTGGAGCTTTCAGCCTCTACAGATCTCATATTCTTGCCATTCAATGTATCTTTATGGGATCTTCTTCTGTTTCTGCTCCAAGGCCTTTTAGCATTGGTGTTACTCCCTTTTGGGAGCTTCCTTTTGGTCCCTTACCAGTGTTCATCCGTTCAACATTTTGTACATGGGTACCTATGATGGCCTTGTAGCTGGGACCTATTTTTGAGATGAAATGTCATTTTCATGCTTCCCTTCCCTAAGTTGCATTTGGGGGCAGGGCGGCGTTGCTGTACGTACACCATGTGGTTGTGTACTTAGGCACAGTGTCTAATCACTGTGCATAATTGACATGTAACTGCTTGGTAGGTGAACTATCCAACCACCTGTTTTTAATGTTAACTCTTAGTTTATTATAAATGCCGGTGATCCCCATGTAATTAAACAACAATTATATATATATTCAATCTTTCTGTTAGTTCTATCATTTGTTGCTGTTGTGTTTTCTATGTATGGAGTTCAAGCTTGTGTATGATCCTGGTTAGTGCTCTGTGTTTTTAAACATGGTATCAGATCATGGGATGTAGAGCTTTCTCCATCACTTCAGCCTTTTTCTAGTGGTGCTGGCATTGGCATGTACCACAGCCTTCACTTGATGTTTTTTGAGCTCTCAGTGGACTCTACTTGTGGCTCGAACTGCTCCCTCTTGTGCTTCAGATGCAATATTGCTGGCTGGCTGTTTTGCTAGTTCATCTGAAGAATGATTCCTGTTCAGATCCGTGGTTCTGCTTCCTCAGATTGTGTGCGCCTTGGATCTCTGCCGGTGCACCCTTGCATGTGGATCTTTCTTTGACCATAGTCTGCACCCCGCGCTATTCCAGATGACTGCCTCTACTCAGATCTAGACCATGAATTTGTTAAGGATCTGCAGTTGCAATCACACTCAGGTCATGGACTGTTTGTTGCGCCTCCACAGAACATATTGAAGGTAGGGTAGACCAACCAGAGCTGTTGCTCATTTGGAATCCAACAACAAATCTTGTAGAGCATGTCTTCTCTCACAGATCTAGATCAGATTGTAGTCCACATGCTTCTTCGGGCTATTGTGTTGATCTTCAGCAGATGGTGTGGCTTTTGGCCCCTTCTATTATACGTTGCTTGGATCCAAGTCGCTTCTGGTCGTAAATCTGATTTGCAGAGCAGATTGCTGCTTCTAGCTTGAATGGTAAACCTTTGCTGCTGTTCTGCCTTTATCTTGGATTGTTGCAGTGAGATTGGCACTCAGATCTCCTGCCTGTACAATCTACTGCAGTCTTTATGCATTGATGGATTGTTGCCTCCATCTATTTATTGTTAGCACGCTTTTTGTTGCAGACTTTGTTGACTGCCTCTCCATGGGTTCTTTGTCCACTCACCTTTTTTTGTGTTGTATTAAGAGAAGGAATGAGCACTACTGTCACAGACCAGGTTTTACCCAATCCTAAAACTCATGCTTTAAGTATTATTTTTTCAAATTTTATATGGTCATGGTAGATACATTTATGTGGAGGTTTTTATTTTTTATTTTTTTAAACAATAACGCTTATAATTATGCATTAAAAGGTCTATCGCCAAACTGTACAGCTAGGTAATAAGAAGTAGAAAGTATTCTAGGAGTGGGCATTAAATCTTCAAAAACCCATAAAGAGATTAAATTTTCAAAGTAAACTAGACAGCTATTTCTAGTTTTCAATCGAAGTGACCTAATACAAAAAGGCTTATACTTATCATGCTTTAGTGAAAAATATGCTGGCTATCATGCTTTAGTGAAAGACTGCCTATGATTCGATGCTGTAGATTGAGTTCCTTTGATGAGCTTTTTCAATCCTGGATTTAAGGTTCATGCACTCTGACTCGAAGGCTTTTATTTGCCTCCTTTGCCGCATGACTATATCCAAAATTTCACAATTCTGCGAGATGATGACATGCTCCTTGCTTTGTATATTATTGGTCAGAGAAAGACTGAAAGTACAGTAGTCCTGTTTTCATTGTAGTCCTGTCTCTGAAGGGTTTTCTTGATATCGAGGATGTCCTGCTGACAGTTCCCATGACAACCTGGGTAATCCATGGCCTGGATTGCCCAAGAAGGCTCAATTCGAAGAATTGAAACAGGGGAGAACCCAGTCTCTATTCAGTCTGGTGAGATATGCAGTGGCAGAGTTGCCAAATTTCTGCCCCAGAATGTCCTTTAATCTACTTTTGTCGAGGGTTCTGAGCACAGGACCACAAATGTAGATATTCCCCAGATGAATAAGGTCTGGAAACTTCAGAGGAAGCTTGAGGTGGGTCAAGTTAAGGGCAGAATTACCATTGAAATACCACCATCCAACTCTAATAACTGGAGTAGTATGTAACATAACATATAACAGTAATATGAACCCTGGGTGTACCACCTTGATATCAGAGAATTGCCTCTTGTAGATGTGGAGCTCACTCCAAAGACAGTTATAAGGCTCAAATGCAGGACACAGCCACAAAGGAATGATGCCAAAGGTAGAAATTACACTAGACAAAGAATGGCTAGTACTAAACCCCAAAGCAAGGAGATAATACCACCGCCCTACAGTTAAAAAAATAGCATAGAACACTAAAATGCACACAAAATGTGCCACCTTGAACACAGAGATATGCCTCCTGGTGATGACAGGTTCAAACTAACTTCTGAAATGACTGTCCCAGGACTCAAAAGGAATACACAGCAACATAATAGTTAATACACCCAGAATTTTGAGGACTGTTCCCAACAGACCTCCAGTTTATAACTTCTCTTGAATTCTAAAAAATCCACCATTCCCATTTGAAATTCAACTGAAGACTTGGCTGATGAGTACCTGCCTCTGCATAGCAGTGTTCCTATCATTGAGAGCATCGTCCTGCTTCAGTCGAGTTCAGAACACGATTCTCATTTTCCCACCTTTGACAACAAATATTGACAGAGAGCATTCAAAATTGAATAATAGAGTTGGGAATGTCATGTGTGGTGCCATCCCATACTCATCCGGAGTATAAATGCACTATTAATCCTCTCCAACTCTGAGCTGCTATGTGGTCTGTGGTATGACATATGGCTTATGTAGGTTTGTTTCATATTGTAAACCTTAGGAGATAGGAAGGTGATAATCCTCCCCATTTTTCATCATTTGTCCCTCTTTTAACTTTGATGCTACATTGGGCTGGTGGTTTGCTTCACCATTAAGACCCTGTAGAATGTGGAAAAAGTCAATACTGCTGAATCGAGATGCTTCTCCCCTGATCCTGGTCATTATCCGAGCTAGAGAGCTTGTCGACATGTGGATCTTTGATGGCATTTCTTAGCTTGGGGTTACTTGGCCCTCTTTAGAGTTTTGGCCATGCTCCCTGTTTGGAGCTTTCAGCATCCGCAGGCCATATTGCTCTTATAATGGTTGATGTTGTTTGCTTCTGTTTGAAGCCTTTGTTTTGTTACAAACCAGCAACTATTTTTCTGGAGCATTCCTGTGGTAGTTGTCAGTGTTTGCCATCATTGTGCCTCTGCAACCGATCCTCTTCTGCTTCAGAATTCAACATGTTCCTCGAGATTACTGGTCGCTCCTTTTCAGAATTTTGGTCATACTTCCTAATTGGAGCTTTCAACCTCCACAGGCCTCATGTTCTTGCTATTCAATGTATCTTTGTGGGATCTTCTTCTGTTTATGCTCACCTTTCGGCATTGGTGTTACTCCCTTCTGGAGTTTCGTTCTGGTCCCTTATCAGCATTCATCCTTTGAACATTTTGTACATGGGTACCTATCATGGCTTTGTAGCCGGGGCCCATTTTGAGATTTGACATCATTTTCATACTTCCCTAAGTTGCACTTAGGGGGGGGGTGTTGGTGTACATACACCATGTGGTTAAGTGTACTTAGTTCAGTGCTTTAATCACTATGCATGATTGACATTTAATTTCTTGGTAGGTGAACTACCCAACCCCCTGTTTTTAATGCTAGCTTCTCGCAGTTTATTATAAATGCCGGTGATCTCCTTGTAATCAAACACCAGTTATAGAGATTCAATCTTTCTGTCAGTTATATCCCCTGTTGCTGTTCTGTTTTCTATGTATGGAGTTCAAGCTTGTGTACGATCCTGGGTAGTGCTCTGTGTTTTTAAACAATTCCCACCAACATACACAACAGACCTAAAATTAGGCTATTAGCTACAACATTCTTGATGAAGAGCAAAACGACATTATTCTTAGACGCTGTCTGTTTCTTTGCATGAGAAGACAAGGATAAGGCTACACGAATATGGGATATGCATCTGGCTTGGAAAGATGGCCATGTCTTTAAAACATAGGAAAGAAGTATCTTGTAGAGGTCAACAGCATACACTATAAGAATTGACAGCGGAGCTGGTTATACTTCACAGCAAACTAAAGCCCAAGAAGATTGGCCCTTTCAAGATTTGGAAATGGATCAGAAACAATTTGTACTTGTTGACCTACTCGAAGATGGGAGAACAGTCCTATATTTAATGCAGCATACCTGTATTTATAATGTATATCAAGCAAGCTCGAGAGATAATCTAGATGACAAAGTGACTAAACAGAAAAAGATTGAGAGCGTGGAAAACTGCTGGTACAAGGTCCCAGACATACAAGATGTGTTGGGTTAAATGGGAGGGACTAATCTGTATAAATGTCTAATTGATCCCGTTTCAGTTTTTCTTTTCATTTGTGATATCCTTGATTTATTTTGCAGTTGTCTTAATCTGTTTAAGGCTCTGTTCTGTAGAGTTGGTTTTTATTTGCAGTTCTTTGCTTTCTCTGACCAGATAGGATTCGAGTGTTGAATTATGAATCAAATATCCTTCAATCAGAATGACAGCGGATTGGAAGCAGAGTGTTGAGCTCTGCATCGCATATCAGTCTTATTCACATTATGGTTGATTACTTGTGTTTTCATCGTTTACTTGCACTCTCATCTTCTGTTCCTCATGATATTGATTTAGTGTCGTTTCTCAATGGTTAATCATTTTAGTTTAATATATTTTTACACACTCCTTTGCTTATTTGTATATTAGAGAATAGAGAATAGTTTATTATATAAGATTTGAAAATTACTTTAGAAAATAGTTTGTTATATAAGTTTTGAAAATTACTTTAGAAAATAGTTATATAAGTTTTGAAAATTACTTTAGAAAATTGTTTGTTATATAAGTTTTGAAATTTACATTGTCATGTAAACATATCCATTAAAAGCAAGATGATGAGATAGATCATCTCTAGAGTAATGGAAACAATGTTTCAATAAGTTCCAATTGTTTGGTTAGTTATTTTGTAATGTTTTTCCAGCCGAAAAAAATCGTATTATTGTTATTCAAACGAATCAAATAGTACAATGATTGAGAATATTTAAGTTCAAGATATCCATACTAGATCTTGATCTCAAAAATATCCATTCTCAAAGTTGCTATATATAAAGATAAGCAGATAATAAAAGCTTTACAGACAAAAAAACTAAGATCTGTCCCTTGATTACAAAATTTCTTTTAAAAGAAATATAAGTTTCCCCTGTCAAGCAGACAGGCCTCCATCCATTCTTCCCAAAAAAGAAAACCAACAGGTTCAGCCAAAGCATCTTTTGAAAGTTGATCTGCAAGAGTATTATGAATTCTGTAGATATGCTCGAAATAAATCTGATCCAGGTTTGACATCTCTTGACGAATACTAGCACACAAGTAGTTTAGTTCCAATACATTAAGAAAGTATTCATTTGATGCCCATTTAATCGTAATGCGAGAATCCCCAAAAACTCTAGGATTCACCATACCAAAGGAATTTGCCACCTTTAGGATGACCCATAGTGCCAGTAACTCAGCTTTCATATTGGTACCCTTACCACCATTTAGACGAAGAGAAAAATAATGGCTATCATTAATATAAATAACCCCACCAGCAGCACACAAACCATTCTGAGCAGCCCCGTCGAAAAATAATACAGGTTGAGAAACTTCCAAGGAGAAAGGTCTCAAACTCAGAGCCTTTATAACGTGATCATCTTGTGAATAAGTCTGTAATAAATTACAAACAATCTTTGCACACTGCACAGCATCAGGTTTTTTGTTCTGGAAAATCATTTCATTTCTGGAAAACCAAATGATCCATGAAGTAAAAATAGGAAGGAAAAGTGGCTTGTTTTTTCCTCTAACCCAGTTGAGTAATCCACTGCCAAAATCCAGAGCATTCCATATAAACTGTAAATTGAGATCAAGACAACACAAGTCCCAGACTTTCTGCAAAAAAGAGCACTTCACCAAAAGATGTTCTGCAGTGTCAGAAGATAAATTACAAAGGCAGCAACGACTGGGACCATACCAGCCACGTTTAAGCAGATTTTCCCAAGTCTTAAGACTTCCATTAAGCGCATGCCAAAGGAAACATTTAATCTTCAAAGGTAATGACCATTTCCAAATTTTTGAATACCACCAGTGAGATGGATAAATACCTTGGTGCTGAATAATCTTATCATAAGCATATTTTGCAGTGACAGAGCCATCTTTTGGATTACTTGTCCATACTAGTTTATCCGGAGATCCCGAAAGAGAAATGCCAGCAATCCTGAGAGCCTGTATATAACGATCCCATTCTCTTGCATGTTCAGGAATCAATCCATCTAAATAAAATGACCAACCGGAGCCAGTGCTGTGTAATCGGTCCCAATCATAGATATGATTAAGAGTATAAAACCCCAACAGATTCAACCAAGAGACCAAATTATCTGACAGACGAAAACCTTCATCTAAACCAAGCACCGGATCTATCCCAATACGAATACTATCACCATTACCTACCTGCCAACATAAATCATTTGCTATCCCATCATAAACTTTAAGGAAACCTCTCCAAATTGGAGACAACGAACCAGAAATATGCTTGGATTTCCTCAGCCAACTGTTCAAGTCAGTTTTAATATACTTTATATGAAGAACCTTTGACCACAATGTATTGCTAAACAACCCACGCCAAAAAATCTTCATTCTAAGAGCTTTACTGAAGGCAGAAAAATCTTTGATGCCCCACCCACCACATTTCACCGGTCTTGCAAGAACCTTCCACTTAACCATTACCAGTTTTGAGCCTTCACGAGTGCCAGACCAGAGAAGATTAAAAGTAAGTCTCCTGAGCCTATTTAGAATGTATGCTGGAACCTCTAATAAAGTTAGCCAGAAAACTGGCATACTAGAAAGTACAACATTGACTAAAACAAATCTGCCACCTGATGAGAGTAACCGATATGACCAATGGTCAATCTTACGTTCAAATCTGCTAATAAACCAACGCCAATCCTCTGCTTTGTAGGAATTTGGTTTTAAAATAAAGCCCAAATATTTCATACCATCAGTCAGATGTTTACAATTATATGGTAGAATATTTGCAATTTCTTCACGTCTATCAGCTTCCACATTATGCTGATAAAAACAAGACTTAGAAATACTAACCTTCATACCAGAAACCTTACAAAAGAAGGTTATGATATTGGAGAAAACCTTCCACTCTGAGACAGAGTCGATGCCAGCAAGCAGAACATCATCTACAAAAAGAAGATGCGTCAAAGAGCAATCATCACCCAATTTGATACCTTTAATCAATCTCCAATCTTTGGCTTGTTGGATAAGTCTACTGAGACCATCCATTATCAAAAGAAATAGCAGGGGTGATAGCGGGCAACCCTGTCGGATCCCTCTAGAACACTGAAAGAAAGAAGAAGGATTGCCATTAACCAAAACAACAATGCATGGCATGGATACACAAGCCATGATCCAGTTTATCACAAGAGGAGGCGTACCCAGTTGAATTAGAATCAGCCTAAGAAAGGACCAGTTAACTCGATCATAGGCTTTTTCTAAATCCATTTTTAAAATCATTGCCTTCATCTTTTTGGATTTAATCGAATGAAGCATCTCTTGCGTAATACCAATGGAATCATGAATTTGTCTATCTTTCAGGAACCCAAACTGTTCAGGAGAAATAGCAGTGGACAGAACATCCTTCAATCTTTGAGCAATGATCTTTGACACCAGTTTATAAATGAGATTGCAAAGAGCAATGGGTCGGTACTCCCCATAAGAAACAGGTTTGTTACTTTTGGGAATTAAAGTAAGAAATGTGGCATTTAATGCACCAGAGATGAAGCCATGAACTCTAGTAAACTCCACCAGATGAAGGATATCATTTCCCAACAGGTCAAAGAAATGAACATAAAATTCCATAGGCCACCCATCAGGCCCAGGGCTCTTGTCCCTGGCAAAGTTTTTTAAGGTAAATTCAATTTCATCTAATGTAACCTCCTTACCCAATGCTTCAGCTTTAAATGCATCAATACATCTTGGATAAAGCTTGGCCATTCTGATCTGCTCCATAAGATCACAACTTTCAAAAATTATCGAGTAAATAATATGTTGGATTTAAATTCATGTTTCATATGGTATTTTTAGCCCAACCTTTAAATGAGGTTTAGGAACGGCAAGGTTAATTAACATGTTTTTTAATTAAAGGTTGTAACTATATGTTTGTTATATTTTCAAGATACCACATTTAATTTAAGTTTGAACATGTATTTCAATGTTAACTATTTGTTATCTTGTTTGAATCAACTGAATCAATATTTGTATACCTAATTCTATAATGGAATACAGGAAATAAATTTTATTTTTTAAACCAACTCAAAAATATGAAGTTTTGAATTTCATTATGTTCTTCGTCACTAATCACTAATCACCACTAAAAGAGTTTTGTGCTACACCATTTTGATTCTTTAATCCTATTTGACCAATCTAATATTGTCATGATTAAAGGATCACACCTTTTTATTTGGTTTGCCAATTTTTATTTTATTTTTTACATATTGATACTTTGTGCTACACCATTTTGATCCTTTAATCCTATTTGTCCAATCTAATATTGTCATGGTTAAAGGATCACACCTTTTTATTTGGTGTGCCAATTTTTATTTTATTTTTTACATATTGATACACTTATCTAGCAAAAGGTCTCTTTACTTATCTAGCAAAAGGTCTTTTTAGGCAACATTTTATATATATTGCACTCTTATGCTTCATTGTGCTACTTTGATGAATTCATGCAACAACCAAACTTTTCAACACATCACTCTATTTGAAATTCTGTTATTGTGAAATACTGTTGACAATGATGTCTTCATTTTTCATTCATCATTCATCATTCATCATTCTTCGCATCAAAAGTCATAACAAGTATTCACACAATGTTGCTCAACACATTTGCAAGAAGGAAAAACACGTCTATTAGTTGAAAAACTATAAACATTGTACATATGGTACACAAGCTTAAGCTAATTGAATATACATGGACACACCAATGGCCATATTATATTTAAATCTCCATATGTGATTGATGAAGACAACTTTGCTCTTATATATGTTAGTAGAGAGCATGCATTAAAAATGATTCAAAACCTAGTTGAAATCATGATTCCCGTGGTTTTACCCAAATTATGGTTTCACTATGCTCTAATGGTTTTTGGCTATCTCTCAATCGACCTAGAACCTTTAAAAAACTTTACACATTGAGTCAATTGAAACCATGAAAATTTTCAAATTGGATTTCAATGATGGTGACCAGAGTAAGTGTGTTTTGCATGAACTTTAAACATCGCCTTCATAGAATAACTATCTAACTTTGCCTTTGTCCATGATTTGAATCAAGCCTCTATTTGAGTCTAAAGCTTTGCTGAGAAAAATAAACTCATCGGAAAGGTTGAGTTTATTTACTTCTAAACTTATTATGGATAAAAATACCCTTGAGAGTCTTCAAAGTAGTCTTGAAAGCCTTCCAAAGATGCCTTGGAAAAGGCCTTTATATAGATTCTCATTTAATTTTTGAAGGAGTCTTTAGAAGTTTGGAATGCAGACGGAACAAGAAATGTGAAGGAAGCACATGGACCTGCACTTTGCATTAGTTTGGAATGTGGAGGAAGGAAGGATGCAGAGTGAGCACGTAAGGCAACAAAATCACATAGCCCTATACTTGCATTAGGTTGGAAGACATAAGAAGATGGAGAGTAGAGTGCCCACCTAACCTTTCCCTTGCTTTGCATTTCTACATGGCACATGATTTTGCGTCTCCAAATGGACTCATGCTTTGCATCTTTAACCCTACACCAGTCTCTCTTGATAACCATGATTCACTTACAAGTGAAACTACAAGCCAATCAAATTATTCATCACATGGTTGTGATGGTTGCATGAACACTGGAAGTAAAACTATTCTTGAGTAAAGAGAGATGTTGAAATTCTTTGTCTTAGTTGTCAATGTGGAAGAGAAGATAGAGTGATTGGGATTTTGATCAAATCTAAATAAAGGAAGACACATTGATATCATTGACCTTTTCTTCATATCAATTTGGGGGCAATAGATATGGATTGCCATTAAAGAAATCATTTTTGACATTGAAAGTATTTGGCATGGGAATTCTTGGACATTATACCTAATTTGTCAATTAATGAATTGATTTGGTTGTCATGAACATAAATTGATTTTCCATTCAAGAAATGACTTGGCATGATATACTACGGATTGTGATGTCCATAAACATGGGACAAAACTTTTATATAGTGGTGTAGGTCTACACAGTGAACGCTCATTACCTCAAAAATGGGGAGTTGAAGTGGAATTGTTGCAAAGTTTGATAGTTGGTGTCTTTGATTATGGTTTAGAGAGCAGGTTCCTAAGTTGGAAGTTGTTCACCGTTGCATTTTGAAGCTATGATGGCAACCTTCTTGGGGAGAAGGAGATCGAACGCTAGGCATAGAGCGAGAAGAAGCTTGACCATATTTGAAACAATTGCTAGAGCCCAAATTTTAGAGTAAAGAAAAAGACATACTTGCTACTACAACACGTGATCACTAGTGCGTTGAAGGGTGAGTCTTCTCCAAGAGGAGGGCATTTGTTGAATTTTTGGTTATAATTCCATAGGTAAGGAACTTAAGATGAACACCGAGAAAGAGATCCAACGCTAGGCACAGAGTGAGAAGAAGCTTTACCATATTTGAAATAATTGCTAGAGCCCAAATTCTAGAGCAAAGAAAAAGACATACATGCTACTACAACATGCAATCACTAGTGCACTGAAGGGTGAATCTTCTCAAAGAGGGGGGCATTGTTGAATTTTTTGTTCTAATTCCACAGGTAAGGAACTTAATTGAATCCTACCTTTTTCCTAGTGGTGTCAAGAGTAGGTTAAAGGTAGTTTACCTTTCATGTATCCATGAGTCATTAACATAGGATCAACAACACTCTAGTTGAGCCTGAATTGTAATTTGCATCTTTATGAGATTTTTTGGAGCCAAGCAAACCTCCACTTTGATGTCGGTTTTCACGTGTGGGTTTTGAGGGTAAATCACTATGTTCCTACATGGAAATGTTTGTGTGAGAATATTGTTTTGAATTCTTTAATGAATGCACGATAGCATAAAGACAATAAATTAAATTTAGGGATAATATATAGTGGTATAATCAATATAAAAAATACATTCCACATTTAAAATTTAGTAGTATATGCATTGGTAAATAATGATTGATAATTGGCTCAACAATTACATTTCACATCGGTATAAAAGCAGTGAATGCTTTACTTGAATACAATTGTAGCAAGGCAAAGATGGGAAAACCTTCGAGCAGAGAGACTTAAGGAACTACATGCCATTAATGAATAATTTCAAAACAAGAACTCATTGAAGAGACTGGAGAGGAATTAATGTTTCATCCCCAACAAGACATCAAGGAGATTGAAAACATAGAGCTCTCCATTGTAGAGAAACCAACTTTAGATCAACAACACAAGATAGGGACAAACATGTCACCACATCCCATTTTTCAATATGAATTAGCATAAGAATCCATTGGGAGCTTTGAGGAGCATACCAAAGGAATTGGTTTGATAATATTGACAAAGATGTGCAAGGCTTGTTTATTCACAACCTAGAAATCAATGGATAGGCAAGAAATCAACCACTAAACCAGTACAACTATGGACCTCCTTCCCAATTGGTCACTATCAAGTGTCACGTCCCCATCCACCAATTTCACCAACAAAGGGGGACATGAACGAATTACAGGCTTCTAAATTTCACCTAATGGCCATATTATGAATTCATAACATTAAAAATGTGTGCAAATGCACAAATAAATACACAACGGAAATAATTTTATCCACACACACAACACATGCATTTATAAACACAAATATTACATTAATAATAATAAAATCACTGCTCATTAGATACAGATATAATACTTTTCTTTAACAAAGAAGATGCAAATAATAAAATCATTGCACATCAGAAACAAAAATAATACTTATCTTTAACAAAGAAGATCCAAGTAGCTGGTTGTATAAGAGCGATTTTCCACCCAACCATAGGCACTATGTCTAGCATATACTATTTATGTTGAGAGGCCACCCCCAAGCTGTGCTATGAGGCCACCAAGGAAAATGAAGCACCTACAGGCTCCTCTTTCTTAGTCCACAACCCGTTTTGCTCTCTGTGCTTGGCCAAATACTTATCCAAAGCGCTACATGGATCTCACTCAACCATCATAGCCATGGCACTCCTTCCAACTACACCACACAACACAAGGAAAGCATTCCCCTTCACTAATCCACAGTTTCCTTAGGACATCCAACCCTCACAATGCTTACCAATGTACATTAAGAGTCCAACCTATTGTATGCTATTAGAGAACCTCTTGTAGCGTAAATCATGGCTTCTCAAACATCTATGAGTAGAAAAAGTCAATGGGTAAGGGTTCCTAGCTTTCTCAACCTCCGTGTTCATCTACAACCATCTATTTTTCCTTCCAATCTATAGTCCTGTCTCTAAATTCAAATTTCTAGGTTATACATAGTCTAGTAATGGTCATGAACATCAATGGGGAGCTATATGTAGTGTGATATGCATGATAGAATGAGTGTTGACTCCAAGGATATGAGATGATGGTGAAAAGACAATTGACATAGCTTTTGACCATAGAATAAATGACTCTTGATAGCTGCACACTGAATTTTGACATTTGACAGAACTATCACAAAAGTGCATTCAACCCCATGCTTCAATAATTGCACGACTTGACTTTTCCCACCAACCTCACATGCACGCAATGCTTGGAAATAGTCAAAAGAAGGTAATTGGCTCAATTAAAGCATATGGCAGCAATATGATGAGTTCTAAGGTTCACACTTGGAAACAAAAGATTTAGTCTCCCACATGCTCTCTTTCATCTTCCCTTATGGTATAATCATAACCCCGCTAGTGCTTTTTACACAACCCTCTTGGACCATTTTATTATTTATGCAACTTAATATTTACATATATTTCGAGTTAGCATGACAATCCAAGCATATGACCCAAATAAAAATATTACATCATACACATCTAGCCATTCATTAGTCGGGCCTTAGCCTTGAGATCCGCACTAGAAATCTATACTAGCATATTTGCATATTTACATAATTTTGGTTAAATACATTCCAAGTCAAAATTAGGGAATAGCTGCACACTGAATTTTGACATTTGACAGAACTGTCACAAAAGTGCATTCAACCCCATGCTTCAATAATTGTACGACTTGACTTTTCCCACCAACCTCACACATGCACGCAGTGCTTGGAAATAGTCAAAAGAAGGTAATTGGCTCATTTAAAACATATGGCATCAATATGATGAGTTCTAAGGTTCACACTTCGAAACAAAAGATTTAGTCTCCCACATGCTCTCTTTCATCTTCCCTTATGGTATAATCATAACCCCGCTAGTGCTTTTTACACAACCCTCTTGGACCATTTTATTATTTATGCAACTTAATATTTACATATATTTCGAGTTAGCATGACAATCCAATTCTATTTCCTACAGAAACTAGATTTATTTAATCATGAGGCCATCCTCTTGACACAATTCTAGATCAACCAAACAATCATTACCAATTACTAGCAAAAAAATTCAAATTTGAAATTTACAAATCTATTCCCTACAGAAATTAGATTTCACAACCATGAGATCCTTCTCATAATGTTGGGATTTTGCACACGGTAGCTTCCAGCTTTTATTACGGACTTACACACATTGCAATGTCCAAGACAATTCTACGTACGATTTGAATTTTTCAATCAACCAAACAAGTTGTGAGTGCCGGTGCATTTAATCTCTTCATTGCAACATTTACAATAGTCACTGAAGTGATCTTAGAATTATAACAAACAATAATTCAAACACTATCAGTTGTTAATATCTCAAATGCAATGAAATACATTTACTTTATATGCATCATTATCACAATAAAATTGCAAGATACATTCACATTATTTATGTAATCAAATAAAACTTTCAATACTCATGATTACACAATCATATCCTTTCTTGCAATATTGTCCTCCCAATAAAACATTTCGATAGTGCATCAACCATGACTAGCATATTTATGCAATTATTTCCCCTACATCCATAGCATCTGATGAAATGATCCCATAATTGCCAATAATTCTCATTTTAGCTATTAACAAATTGCAATGAAATCAATATACCACAACCATGCATTCACACAATGCATCTTAACATATGTACCCAGACATATGCATGCATAACCATGGATTTACATAATCCTTTAATGCACATTCAATCAATGCACCATTGCATCGATTCATCAATACCATAATGTCATGTCATCGGAATCACACTAGCATACTCACATGCCACGCTACTCCCTTCACTGCTTAACAATCTCTTAGGAGCACATGAAACCTTTTCCCAATAATTAGTTCAGTGCGCATAATTCACTTATGCTCATGCACCCAATGCACTTCGTCATCTCTATGAAACATTTATGTACCTACATGTGTCCTACATGTTAAAGTTACAACATCACGAGTCATTCTCCAGGTAGAGGTAGTGCCCTATTTGTTAAAGTTACACACAAGATTGAGCCTCGTGTGTCGAGGTAGTGCCTTATAGGAGACTGAGTTGACTCAAGAAGCTTGGAGAAGAATTTTGAGTTGGACTCAAGAATAGTTAAGCTTCATGTGTTGAGGCAAGTGCTTTGCATGTCAAAGTGATGGTGTTGTACAGTCTTTCTAGTCAAGGCTAAGGTCTTGTGTGTCGAGAAAGATCCTCATGTGTTGAGGTGATGCTTTGCATGTTGAAGCATGTATGGTGTGTGATGTACTACTAACCATGGTTGAGTTATTAAGTCTCCTCTAGAGAATAACCACCTCTAGAGTGAATTAGTTTAGCATATAATCACTTGGAACGATAGTAGGACAATATGATCACATCATTGGGAAAATATCCTTAGTATATTTGATATCATAATTAAGTTGGCACATGTGGACCATGCAAATAAGACAAGAGATAAAGATAAGATGTGATAAGATATGAGAGAATTCGAATTGCACATAAATAATTAACAAAAAGAGATTTCGAATTGTTAAACTTCAGTGAAGAATTCAGTAAATCAAAGGAGAACTCAAATTGATCACTACAGTGATGTTAACTAGAAAGAATCAGTTAAGAGAGTTAAATAAATGATAACAAAGAAGATTTAATTAACTAAGTGATAACAAATAAGATCTAGTTAACTAAGTGAAATTGCATGACAACACTTATGTTAAACTAAAATACGGCACTTGAGTTGCGATACTTGCATGATGACACTTAAGTTAGCCACCTAACTAAGTGGGCAAGATTTCAGTTAAGGGGCGAGTTCATCCTAAGACTCAGTTCAGTGAGTAAATGCACTACATGAGTAGTGAGACGCTTTTCTTCATGAAAGATTGATACATCCAAATGGAGGGCGAGTTTATCATGAAGTCATAAGATAAAAATAGAAGTCGATGCATGTGAAGAATATATAAATATGTTATAAAAGATTGAGGAATTCAATGTGAAGCGAATTCTCTTCTCCCTTGAAGGAAAGGCGATTCTCTTTGTGCATGATATTATTATGAGTATCTCTTCTTTATCTTTCTCTTGCTCTAAAATTGCACCAAGGGTGCTTGATGTAAACAACATTCTCTGCCATCTATCAATATACTAAGGAAAGTTTTTTGGGGGTTTTCAACCTCAAGTCATAGAGGGTTTCCCCAGGGTAAATTAATGTGTTGAATGTGATTGCTTATGTGTATGATTGCTATTTGATTTCAAGTATTATTGCATTTCTGAATTAAAGATAAAAAATTAACATGGTATCAAAGCTTAGGGCGTGAAAGAGCTAAGTTCAACAATCAAGCTTGAGCCTACGTAGATCCTGTGTGTGCACAGTACTTGAAGAATTATGGCTTCAGACTCGGTAAAACCGGAAGACCGTCTTGAAGGAACTTCGAACTTCAATACTTGGAAGGCCAAGATCCTGAATATCCAGGAAGAGCATGATTTGGAATGATATGTATCCAATGTTATTGAAGAGCCTACTTCTAATGCAGGGTGCATTACCTTCAAGAGGAATCAATCCAAAGCAAAGAGAATCATTTGTATTCTGTGAAAGACAACTTGATGCCCGTGATCACTCCATTGAAGACTGCAAAGGAATGCTTCAACACTTTGACAAATCTTTATGAGAAGAAGACGCCCAGTCAAAAGAGAGCATTGAAGAACAAGCTTCGAAATTTAAAGATGGAAAATGATGAAGCTGTGGCTTCCTTCTCCTCAAAGATATCTCAAGTAAGATATCAACTCATGAGCATTGATGTGACGGTTGATGATGATGATCTCATTCAAACCGTTGTCGATGGTCTTCCATCTTCATGGCATTCATTCTTGGCTGTAGTAAATGGTCAATAATTGCAACCTAACTTTGAGAGACCGTGGCATGATTTCCTACAAAAAGATGGTTGAATCCAGAGAAAGTATACTGCCTCCAAAGAAGAAAACCTCGCTCTTGCGACACTGATGAAAAGAGGTAGGAAATCTCACAAGAAATTCTTTCATCAAAAGGAGAATGATTTCAATAAATTTGATAAGTCTAAAATGAAATGTTTCAATTGAATTAAGAAGGACCATTATGCAATAGAATGTCGTGCAAAGCAAAGAGGAAAGTTCAAGGGTAGGTTTCATGCTTCTACTGCGACAAAAGATGAACCTACAAGAAATAATTCATCCGTTGATCAAGAGACAAAGAATGAGTACTATCTTGTCTCATCCCTTTCTAGATCCATTACCACTAGTGCTAATACATGCGGTTGGTAGACAATGGTGCATCCAAGCACATGAATGGATATAGGAGCGCTATCACAGATCTGAAGGAAAATAAGTTTTCCTGTAAGGTGGAGCTTGGAGATAATACCGCCTATTCTATCCAAGGAATTGGATCCGCTTCTTTTCTTTTGGATTTAGGAGATGTACTGCATGTGGATGAAATTATGTGTGTCCCCGGATTGAAGAAACTCATGTTTGTTTTGGTTCTAGAAGATAAAGGATTCATAGTTATATTTATGGACAACAAAGTGCTCATGTGGCCTAAGCAAGAAGACTTGAACTTTGCATCAGTGATTGGATTTAGAGACGGAGGTCTCTACAAAGTTCCTGGAAAACTCATTCAAGCCATAATCCATGACATGGTCAGTCCTTGCGAGTTGTGGTATAGAAGGCTTGCTCATCTCCATTTCAAAGCGCTACCCGGATTGCAAAAAATGGTGAAAGGTATGCCCATGTTTAAATCTGATTTTGATAGTGTTTGTAGAGGTTGAGATCTTGGCAAAAACATTAAGAAGATTTTTCCAAGTAGTACCAAAATATACAAGAGGATCCTTTGACTTGATTCATTCCAATCTATGTGGTCCTATGTATGCGCCCTCCTTGAGTGGTTATTTGCATTATGTGCTTTTCATAGACGACTTCTATCTCAAGTCATGGGTTTATTTTCTGAAATCAAAGAGTGAAACTTTCAACAAGTTTCAAGAGTTTAAAGCATTGGTTGAGAATCCGACTGGGAAGCACATTCGTGCTTTGAGATCTGATAATGGAGGAGAGTTTGAGTCCTATGGATTCAATGACTTCTGTTGAGATGCAGGAATAAAAAGACAACTGATTGTACCCTGCAACCCCATGCAAAATGGGGTTGCTGAAAGAAAAAACATAACAATATGCGAGGCTGCAAAAGCCATGATGTGTGATAAGGATTTTCCCACATCCTTATGGGCAGAATCCTCCAGCACTATTGTTTATATTTAGAACATAAGTCCTCATGCTATCTTGGGACAAAAGACTCGTGAAGAGGTTTTCGCTAGTGAAAAACCAGATATTGGACACTTGAATATTTTTGGTTGTCATGTTTACATTCACATACCAAAAGAGAAAAGGACAACTATGGAGCCATTCGTAAATAAAGGAACATTTGTTGGATATAGTGAATCCCCCAAAGCATACATAATCTATGTTCCAGGACAAAGAAACATTAAAGTCAGTAGAGATGTAACATTTCATGAAGAGGCTACCTTCAAGTGCTCCAAAGAACTTCAGTGTGATTCAGATATGAAGGAGCATGATACTCCTATGATGGAGGATCTAGTTTCTTATTATCCCCTTTTAGATGGTGAGAGGGAGAAGCCATACAAGTCTGTAGATCCGCTTGATCCTGAAGAGCCAAAAGATCTGATAGAAATATCTCTTGATGAACCTTTTACTAAGAGGGGATCTGCATGGTGTTGAGACATTCTTCCAGAGGCAGAAAATCATGGAGTACCTCCAGGATCATCCAAAGAGCGAGTACCTGGAATATTTTTAGGATATGTAGCACAGATGAGTCACATCAGTGATTCAGAACCCTCTACCTATGAGGAAGCCTCAAAGCAACAAGTATGGAAATATTTTGTGGTAGAAGAATACAAATCTATCATGAAGAATGATGTGTGGGAAGTGATTCCTAAACCTGGCAGGAAGTCAATAGTAACTTCCAAGTGGATTTATAAAATCAAGCATGTAGTTGATGGAAGTATTGAAAATTATAAAGCAAGATTTGTGGCCCATGGTTTCTCACAGAATGAAGGGATATACTATGATGAGACATTATTTCCTGTGGCTAGGTACACTACTATCCGAACCATAATTTTCCTTGCTTCAGTTTTGGGTTGGAAACTTCTCCAGATGGATGTGAAGACTTCCTTCCACAATGGTGAGGTTGAGGAAGAGGTTTACATAAAACAACATGAGGGGTTTGTAATTCACAGGAAGGAGTCCCATGTATGCAAACTTAAGAAATACTTGTATTGGATTAAGAAGGCCTTGAGGGCTTGGTATTCAAGGATTGACAACTATCTTCTGAGCTTGGGCTTCTCCAAAAGCGAAGCTGACCCCAAATTGTACTTCAAGGTTGTGAAGAAACAACCATTGATCTTGGTTCTTTATGTTGATGATTTGTTCCTTACTGAAGAGGAGCAACAAATATTTCGGTGCAAGAGGGAGCTCACTTCTAAGTTTGAAATGAAAGACTTAGGTCTTATGCATTATTTTGTTGGTCTAGAAGTTTGGCAAAGGAAAGATGCGATCTTTCATTCTCAAGGAAAGTACACAGTTGATGTATTGTGGAGATTTGGTATGATGGACTGTAAGTCCATGTTTACTCCAATGGTGTCTAATATAAAGAATCTACATGAGCCAGATTTCGGATGGTTCTAGTGGATCCTACCATGTATAGACAACTCATTGGTTCCTTGATGTATATGATACATAGTAGACCAAACATATGTTATGCAGTGAGTATCTTGAGTCAATTCATGTCTGAGCCAAGACATAGACATTTGGTTGCTTCCAAGCATGTGCTTAGATACCTTTGAGGTACTATTTCTTATGGACTCAGATATGCGTACAGTGGTGGAGTGATGTTACTTGGATATTCCGACTCCGATAGGGGTGGTAGTATTGTGGACCGAAAGAGTACATATGGAATTTTTTTTAGTTTGGGATCAACTATGATCTCTTGTGTTGGACACACCGAGCACACTGAGAGGGGGGGGGTGAACAATGTGTATAGATTTGATTACTTTTTCTACTTTAACAATCAACAACAACATGTTCAATCTTATGTAGAGTACATCATTCATTAATGCATTATCACATTATCATTATATCATCAACATTATTAACAATTATAGCTCATCATCACATGTCATCATATCATCATCACATAGGAAGCATAGAAAAACACAGCACACAATATTTTTTACTTGGAAACCCAAGTCTTGGGGGAAAAACCACGGAAGCCTTTATAATAATAATTTACCAGCAACAACTGGAAGGAGGAAACAACCCCCTTTGTTACAAAGACTTCAATTCTCTAGCTACAACTAGAAGGAGGCTACAAACCCCTGGTTTACAGGATACAACCTGAAGGAATCCTTAGCTTCCTAGATTTCCTTTCCCCGTCCCGCCACCCTGATATGAAGATAGAAACTAAACTACTGAACCACAAACTACAATGATCCTGCAGACCTGCTATCCAACACCTGTACCACACTGCACAAACAATGTCACTGTTCATCAACTGACCATTGCTCATCAACTGTCCACAGACCACAACACCACAACTGTGCCACACTACTCATCAACTAACCAATCAATTTGTCTGTACCAATCAATTTGTTGTTCATATCATCCGACTCAGTAAATCTGAGTTCAACCAACTGTATACAAGACCACCTGGGTCAAACCAACTGCTCATATAACTCAACCAATCTGAGTTAGACCAACTGCACATAGGACAGTCTGTGCCAATCCTGCTGAACTGAACCAACCTATACCAAGTTGCTTGTGTACCTGAGATAAGCAAGGTTAGTATAACCACAACTAACTTATCCAATCATACTCAACATAACCACCCTCAAAGATAATTCTCAATCAACTAGATAAAGACTTAACCAACAAGGTCAAATACTCAAATACTCATAGTCAACCAAACAACTTAAATAACAAACCCTTACAATATTGTGATGACAACTTGTCAACTCAATCAATGTCTTACTTTAGTCAACTTAATCAATCCAAGACACTTACAACTTGTCAAATCAATACAAGATTTAGAATGTCAAACTCAATCAATACAAACTTTACTTGGTCAAGACACGAAGTCAAACTTGCAAATCATACTCAGATAATAGTTAAGGCTCATAGTCAACCACTAACACGTCAATGTTAGCTCAATCCAACACACTTACAGATAATAATCAATAACAAACCCTTACCACAATGACGAGGTCATCTTGTCATACAATCAAAGAATACTTTCAGCTAAATGTTGTCAACACAGTCAATACTGTCAAATTGATTAACCCAAGCCATCAATGTGATACTTGTTAACTAGGTGAAGAGTATTATACAGTCAACTTAATTAAAAAGGATTTGTCAAACTTACTCAAGGGAATCAACTTCAACAGTCAATGAATATACTATCAAAATTGTTCAAAAGGATGGTCAAAAGGTAGTGCTGTAGGTTAGACCGAACTGATATATAGGACTGTAATTAATAAATCTGAATTCACATCTCATCACATATCGCTTATAGATCAGACTTGACAACTGCAAACAACCAATAACTCAAGTAGATACAAGAAGTTGCAACCAAGACTTGTAGACAAAAAGATACAAAGTCAATTTTGCACACTTGATTGCTAACTAGTGAATAATGACAATTTCCAGTCAACTTAAAATAGATAAATAGTCAAACCAAGACTGATCAAAACAAGGTATAGTCAACATGGTATATCGAGATCTTAACTTACTGTTGTTTACTTCAATTCTGTGCACACTATGTTTTCTGTGCAACCTTCGGACAGGTGCAAGACTAGTACTGAGGCGGACCCGAAAATCAGTGAGGCAGTTCGAAATTCTGAAGGTTTGAATTTTTTTTGCAGAGACAGTCCGAAATTTTACAGGGGCAGACAGTTCGGATTTTTGGAGAAAGAGGTAGCCCAAAAATTGTACAGAGAAATAGTCTAAAAATATTAGAGGGAAGAAAACAGCGAGTTCAGAGCTTTAAGACCACACCTTCTCTCTGAAATGGGCGGATTAGGTCTTATTTATACACATCTTTCAAAAAAAATTAATTCTGGGCCGACCTTGCATTTTAAAAATGTATTTTAATATTAAGTCTTATTAAAAGTTTAGAGGCCGACTTGTCTTTCGGTTTGTTAGATCACAAATGCAAGGGTTACAACTTCTTCAAGGGTTTGTCTAGGACTTCTTTTATCATGGGTTGTTCAACAAATATATCCACCACATCTTTGTTTAAGAGAGGTTTTTTTTGTTTTAAATATTGCACCATGTTTTCATAAGATAAGGGTACCAAAGATTATATTATCAATTTTAAGAGGCATGTCATCATTTAAAGGCATCATGCCATATTGTCAAACCACCATACATCATGGGGTCATCACCAACAAGGTAGATACTTTAAGTGCACAATAAGGGCTCCAAGATCTAGTTTGTGGGCTTAGGGACCAACATCAAGTGCAAGTGCTTAAACTCTTCAACAACGGCATGGACATTATCAAGTATATCGTTTTAAATGATCACATAATGGGTTATTTCTACCAATCAAGATCATGGACTTCACCATCAAGCTATGACATAAAAAAAACATCAAGTGTGGGTTCAAGGACCAAGTTTCTAGGTATAAGGGCACCATCATTAAGGATTATGGGCTTCTTCAAACTTATGGGCATATGACCAATTTACAGACTTTCATCATGATTTCCAAGGGCTTCTTTAATGGCACAAGGTCATCATAGGTGCCTTAAAGGAATATATAATGGTTTCATAGCCATCAAAACCCGAAGATAAGGGTACTAAGGGCTTCATGAACACATCAACTTTAAACGACAATAAGTCATCAACCGTAAGGATTTAGGAGACACTCCACATATCAATGGAAAGGGCTTGACAAGGGCTATCACCCTATGTGGGTCTTTCCTACATTGGCAGGGTCCTTCAACTTTATTTTCTTTAATTTGTGCAGGACCTCTTCAAGGACATCATTAAAAGAAAGACTTCATTATGTAAGGGCACAAGTCAATTGTGTGAGGGATCCAAAGACCAAACTACCATAACATTCATTCAACAACAAATCAAGAGACCACAACAAGTACAAGCAACATAGAAACCATCAACCAAAAGAAAACCAGGAGCAGGGGATACAACAATGGACTCAACTGGGATCAAGATACAACTTAGGGTCACTCAACTAAGTCAATGAGTAACTAGGGATTTTTCCATTGTCCCAAGGAATCCAAGGGCTTCAAAATTGGGCTTGGACAAGGTCAAAAGGTCTCCTTTGACATAGATAACCAAAAACCAAACACTAACCCTCAACGACTCCACAAGGGGCACCAAGACTCAATTGTTGGCATCAATGGAAACGTAATCAACAATCTCCCCCTTTGTCATTGATGACAACACTCAAGCTCCCTTTCAGAACAATCTCTCCCTGTCACAGTTTCTCTCCCCCTTTGGCATCAATGGAAAAGGGATCATCCTTTGACAATACAGCTCCCCCTCAGGGCATGCTCCCCCTGTCAACAACTTCTCTTCCTTTTTGCATCAATGGCAACAAGAACTTTCTTTAGCAATACTGCTCCCCCTATCACTAGGCACTGTTGCTGCTTGTATGCTGGGACCAACTGCTGTAGGATACTGACAAGAGTGTGATCGTTGGTCTCAATCCATGATAATGAAGTACATAACTCCTTTTACACTTCATAACACTGATCGATAGTCTTGAAAATGGTATTGGGTTTTTCCCAAAAATTTCATCATTTCTGTTTTGATCAACGGGGCAATCTACCGACTTTCTTCTCCATACTTTGATAGACTAATTGTTATTCATGATATTCGATTGAATTTGATTTCTTCTCCAAACTTTAATTTCTCCCCGCATTCTACAATGTTTTGAAAAATGACCATAATGATAACAATTATAACATTGAATGGAAAATATACCTTGATTTGTTTCTAGAGTGATTCTGTCATGAGCTCTGCAATGGATGGCTTTGTGACCATAATTGTTACATTTGTAGCAGTGACCGCTCAATAATATAGGATATCTCTGAGAAAAGGATATTTCTTCTGTATAACTGTTAGTCTTTTCTTCTTTTTCCCTGACACTCTTGCTTTCTTCAATGTTCTTTTCGATCTTCAAATTTGTTTTTAACTGAGCAGATGTCTTGTCCAAATCTTCCTTCAGAGAGAGGATATTCAATTCTTGCCTTTGACAAATTTCTATCTTTTCTTGGAGTTGTCTTGTTAGGTCTTCTTCTATTTTCTTGACTTCTTCTACCTCTTTTCAGATCAATAATACTGCCTTCCATCTATACTTTTGAGTTATGATCTTCCTCATGAGGTTTTTGCAGTTGTCCTTTTAGTACTTGATTTTCTTTTCTAATCTCTGAGAGTTCCTTTTCAAATTCAAAATTCGTCAGACATACCTTTCGTAATTCTATCTTCAAGGATTTGATTTCAAATTCTTGTTTTCTTCTTAGTTTCTCTTCAATCTCATGAATTCCCCTTTTGTCATTTGAATCTTCTTTCTGAGAGGCAGTACTTTCCTTTTGTAATTTTTCAAGTAAGGTACTGATCTCACTATCTTTGTCTTGAAGTTTGAGAGTCAATTCTTTCTCCTTATCTTCTAGCTGTCTTTTGAGCCTGTCAATTTCTTTTGATTGTCTTTTATTTTCAGCAACTGACTTCTCAAGTTAATCGTTCAGAGAGTTGGATATGGCTTCTTTAATTCTGGTGGATTCTTCAACTCGGAGATTTAGATCAATTATAGTCTGTGTGGCCTTCTCACATTCTTCTTGATTCCTCTTCTCAGATTTGTCCAATTTCTCTTGCAATACTTGGTTCTGTTTACAAAGTTTATCAAACTTTTGCAAAGCATTAGTAATATCAAACTTTTGAAGTATCACAATCTATGAATTTAGAATAGCACTTATCTTCTACACCTGATAAACACATTTCTTCAAAAACATTACAAGCAGGGTGTTTAGGAGACTTACCTTCAAACTTACCTGGATCTTGTACTGACCTTTCTATGGAGTTGTCTTCTGCTTTCTTTTCTTTAATGGAGTAGAGTTGATCTATCTTCAGTGACAGTTCTTCAATTGAGTTGAACTTTACTATTTTCTCCTTTTGTAGGTAAGTCAAATCTTCAACCATGAGTTTCATAACTTCTTCTTCATGTTCTTTAGTGGAGTAGAAATGTTCTATTTTGATCCACAATTCCTTAGCTGTTGCACTTTCCAATCATCTCTTTTATGGAATTTGATAAGCCTTCAAGAATGGATTCCATAGCCATTGGATTATTTTTCCTTGCTTCCTTTTGAGCTGTTGTTTTTACTTTCTTTGGATGATTGTACCCTATAAGCACTGACTACCATATCCCAATACCTTCTACTTCAATATAAGCCTGCATTCTTCTTTTCCAGATCAAGTAATTTGTTCCATAAAACAATGGTACTCCATTCACTGAGAACCCCATGGTGTGTCAAGGATCTCCTTCAAGCTGGTAAGGCTTTCTGTGAAGGCCCGCTCTGATACTAATTGTTGGACACACCGAGCACACTGAGAGGGGGGGGTGAACACTGTGTATAAATTTTATTACTTTTTATACTTTAACAATCAACAATGGCTTGTTCAATCTTATGCAAAGTACATCATTCATTAATGCATTATCACATTATCATTATATCATCAACATTATTAACAATTATAGCTCATCATCACATGTCATCCTATCATCATCACATAGGAAGCATAGCAAAACACAGTACACAATATTTTTTACGTGGAAACCCAAGTCCTGGGGGAAAAACCACAGAAGCCTTTATAATAATAATTTACCAGCAACAACTGGAAGGAGGCAACAACCCCCTTTGTTACAAAGAATTCAATTCTCCAGCTACAACTGGAGGGAGGCTACAACCCCCTGGTTTACAGGCTACAACTTGAAGGAATCCTTAGCTCCCTAGATTTCCTTGCCCTGTCCTGCCACCCTGATATGAAGATAGAAACTGAACTATTGAACCACAAACTGCACTGATCCTGCGGACCTGCTATCCAACACCTATACCACACTGCACAATCTGTATCACACTGCACAACCATTGTCACTGTTCATCAACTGACCATTGCTCATCAACTTTCCACTGACTACTGTACCACAACTGTGCTAGACTACTCATTAACTGACCAATCAATCTGTCTGTACCAATTAATTTGTTGTTCACATCATCCGACTCAGTAAATCTGAGTTCAACCAACTGTATACAAGATCACCTGGGTCAAACCAACTGCTCATATAACTCAACCAATCTGAGTTAGACCAATTGCACATAGGACAGCCTCTGCCAATCCTCCTCAACTGAACCAACCTATACCAAGTTGCTTGTGTACCTGAGATAAGCAAGTTTAGTATAACCACAACTAACTTATCCAATCATACTCAACATAACCACCCTCAAAGATAATTCTCAATCAACTAGATAAAGGCTTAACCAACAAGGTCAATCTCAGTTAATCCACAACTAGCTAAGTCAATAAGGTCATGTCTTCAACCAACTTGGTCAATGTTATGCCACCTATGGATACTTTCATCTAATCAATATACTAAGTCAAAGAGCACTATCAATACAGTCTCATACAATGACAACTTGTCAAACATAGACATAGTCAAATACTCATAGTCAACCAAAGAACTTAAATAACAGACCCTTACAATATTGTGATGACAACTTGTCAACTCAATCAATGTCTTACTTTAGTCAACTTAATCAATCCAAGACACTTACAACTTGTCAAATCAATACAAGATTTAGAATGTCAAATTCAATCAATACAAACTTTACTTGGTCAAGACACAAAGTCAAACTTGCCAATCTTACTCAGGTAATAGTTAAGGATCATAGTCAACCACTAACACGTCAATCTTAGCTCAATCCAACACACTTACAGATAATAATAAATAACAAACCCTTACAACAATGACGAGGTCATCTTGTCATACAATCAAAGAATACTTTCAACTAAATGCTATCAACACAGTCAATACTGTCAAACTGATTAACCCAAGCCATCAATGTGATACTTGTTAACTAGGTGAAGAGTATTATATAGTCAACTTAATTAAAAAGGATTTGTCAAACTTACTCAAGGGAATCAACTTCAACAGTCAATGAATATACTATCAAAATTGTTCAAAAGGATGGTCAAAAGGTAGTGCTGTAGGTTAGACCGAATTGATATATAGGACTGTAATTAATAAATCTGAATTCACATCTCATCACAGATCGCTTATAGATCAGACTTAATAGCTGCAAACAACCAATAACTCAAGTAGATACAAGAAGTTGCAACCAAGACTTTTAGACAAAAAGATACAAAGTCAACTTTGCACACTTGATTGCTACCTAGTGAATAATGACAACTTCCAGTCAACTTAAAATAGATAAATAGTAAAACCAAGACTGATCAAAACAAGGTATAGTCAACATGGTATATTGAGATCTTAACTTATTGTTGTTTGCTTCAATTCTGTGCACACTATGTTTTCTGTGCAGCCTTCGGACAGGTACAATACTAGTACTGAGGCAGACCCGAAAATCAATGAGGCAGTCTGAAATTCCGAAGGTCTGAATTTCTGCAGTTTGAATTATTTTGCAGAGACAGTCTGAAATTTTATAGGGGCAGACAGTTCGGATTTTTGGAGAAAGAGGTATCCCGAAAATTGTGTGGAGAAACAGTCCGAAAATATTAGAGGGAAGCAAACAATGAGTTCAGAGCTTTAAGACCACACCTTCTCTCTGAAATGGGCGGATTAGGTCTTATTTATACACATCTTTCAAAAAAAAAAAAAATCTGGGTTGACCTTGCATTTTAAAAATGTATTTTAATATTAAGTCTTATTAAAAGTTTAGACGCCGACTTGCCTTTAGGTTTGTTAGATCACAAATGCAAGGATTACAACTTCTTTAAGGGTTTGTCTAGGACTTCTTTTATCATGGGTTGTTCAACAAATAGATCCACCACATCTTTGTTTAAGAGAGGTTTTTTTTGTTTTAAATATTGCACCATGTTTTCATAAGATAAGGGTACCAAAGATTATATTATCAATTTTAAGAGTCATGTCATCATTTAAAGGCATCATGCCATATTGTCAAACCACCATACATCATGGGGTCATCACCAACAAGGTAGATACTTTAAGTGTACAATAAGGGCTCCAAGACCTAGTTTGCGGGCTTAGGGACCAACAAGCAAAATCTCTATCAACATCAAGTGCAAGTGCTTAAACTCTTCAACAACGGCATGGACATTATCAAGTATATCGTTTTAAATGATCACAGAATGGGTTATTTCTACCTATCAAGATCATGGACTTCACCATCAAGCTATGACATAAAAAAAATCAAGTGTGGGTTCAAGGACCAAGTTTCCAGGTATAAGGGCACCATCATTAAGGATTATGGGCTTCTTCAAACTTATGAGCATATGACCAATTTGTGGGATTTCATCATGATTTCCAAGGGATTCTTTAATGGTACAAGGTCATCATAGGTGCCTTAAAGGCATATATAATGGTTTCATTACCAAATGGGTTTTTATCCATCAAAACCCCAAGATAAGGGTACTAAGGGCTTCATGACCACATCAACTTTAAACGACAATAAGTCATCAACCGTAAGGAGTTAGGAGACACTCCGCATATCAACAGAAAGGGATTGACAAGGGATATAACCCTATGAGGGTCTTTCCTGCATTGGCAGGGTCCCTTCAACTTTGTTTTCTTTAATTTGTGCAGGACCTCTTCAAGGACATCATTAAAAGAAAGACTTCATTATGTAAGGGCACAAGTCAACTGTGTGAGGGCTCCAAAGACCAAACTACCATAACATTCATTCAACAACCAATCAAGAGACCACAAAAATTACAAGCAGCATAGAAACCATCAACCAAAAGACAACTAGGAGCAGGGGATACAACAATGGACTCAATTGGGATCAAGATACAGCTTAGGGTCACTCAACTAAGTCAATGAGTAACTAGGGATTTTTCCATTGTCCCAAGGACTCCAAGGGCTTCAGACTTGGGCTTGGACAAGGTCAAAAGGTCTCCTTTGACACAGAAAACCACAAACCAAACACTAACCCTCAAAGGCTCCACAAGGGGCACCAAGACTCAATTGTTGGCATCAATGACCAAGCACTGTTGGCATCAATGACAACTTAATCAACATTTTGGTCCAGTAGGAAGCAAGGATATGTATCCAAAAGTACTACAGAAACAAAGTATATTGTAGCTAGTACCACCTGTCGAGAAGCTATGTGGATTAGAAAGCTACTTGTTGGGGCTTTCAGTGATAAGCTTGAGACTATAGTCATTCGCTCTAACAATCAGAGTTGCATTAAGCTCTCAGAAAACCCTGTGTTTAATGACAGATCGAAACACATTGAGATGAAGTATCACTACATAAGAGACATGGTCCAGAGAGGTGTCATAAGAATTCAATACATTGCTACTGGTGATCAGATTTCAAAAATGTTGAATAATCCTTTGTCCATGATGAAGTATAGGTACTTCCAAGACAAGTTTGATAGGTAGAGAATGTATCCCTCATTGAGAGGGAGTGTTAAAGTTACAACATCATGAGTCATTCTCCAGGTCAATCTTGTGTGTCAATATTAAGCCTCGTGTGTCCAGGTAGTGCCTTATAGGAGCCTGAGTTGGACTCAAGAAACTTGGAGAAGAATCTTGAGTTGGACTCAAGAATGGTTAAGATTCATGTGTTGAGGCAAGTGCTATAAGAAATGTGATGATGTTGTACAGTCTTGCTAGTCAAGGCTTAGGTCATGTGTGGCAAGACATATCCTCATGCGTTGAGGTGGTGCCTCATGTGTTGAGGTGATGATTTTAATGTTGAAGCATATATGGTGCGTGATATATGACTAACCATGGTTGAGCTATTAAGTCTCCTCTAGAGACTGGACACCTCTAGAGTGAATTACTTTAACATCTAACCACTTGGAATGATAGTAGGACAATATGATTACATCATTGGGAAAATATCCATAGTATATTTGATATGATAATTAGGTTGGCACATGTGGACCATGCATATAAGACAAGAGATAAAGATAAGATGTTATAAGATATGAGAGAATTTGAATTGCACATAAAAGAATTAATTAAGAGAGAATTCAAATTGTTAAACTTCAGTGAAGACTTCAGTAAATCAAAGGAGAACTCAAATTTATCATTATAGTGATGTTAACAAGAAATAATCAGTTAAGAGAGTTAACTAAGTGATGACAAATAAGATCTAGTTAACTAAGTGTTATTACACGATGACACTTATGTTAAACTAAAATACGACACTTAAGTTAGCCACCTAACTAAGTTAAGGGGCGAGTTCATCCTAAAAATCAGTTCAATGAGTCAATGCACTGCATGAGAAGTGAGGCGCTCTTCTTCATGCAATATCGATACATCCAGATGGAGGGCGAGTTCATCATGAAGTCAAAGATAAAAATAGAATTCGATGCATGCGAAGAATATACGAATATGTTATACAGGATTGATGAATTCAATGCGAAGTGAATTGTCTTATCCCTTGAAAGCAAGGTGCTTCTCTTTGTGCATGATATTATTCCGAGTCTCTATTCTTTATCTTTCTCTTGCTCTGTAATTGCACTGGGGGTGCTTGATGTAAAAAAACAGTCTTTGCTATCTATCAATCTATTAAGGAAGGTTTTGCTGAGGTTTTCTCCCTCAAGTCATAGAGGGTTTCCCAGGGTAAATTCATGTGTCTAATGTGATTGCTTATGTGTATCATTGATTGTTATTTGATTTCAAACACTATTGCATTTCCGAATTAAAGATAAAAAAATTAACACTACCATGGTAAGTTGGATATCCTAACCAATGCTTCAACACTATACCCAACCATCTCCCCAATCACTTGGTTAACTATCTGGGTGTCTTCCTTCTTCACATGAACACAACATCGGGAGTTCACTCACTCCCTGCTTGTTGGAAAAGAGGTTTCATCCAATATTAACACTAATAGGGAGTCCATGTGATACTTGTACAACACTACAAGCTTCACAACCCAACACCCTCATGGTCTCACACATGGCATGTTATTATTTCTTATGAATGCATTCTAAATTTTAAACAATTAGATGGTATAAGCTCATTTCCCTTACTACCCCATACCTCACCACACCCGGTGGGATATCAATCACATAAATGCATTCAATATCACATACATACTAATTTATAATGATTAAAATATGGTTTAGGTGTTCTTACCCAATTCCCTTTCAATACTCATGCAATTGGCTTGAATAAATCATTACCTACATGGTTTCCATCAACATATTCAATGCCACTTGATCAATTGGATTCTTACCAAGGATTACAAAGTCCTTCCACCAACCTATTGATCATAGATTTGTTGCACAACCCTTTTTTATAAAGTTGTTGGTCACGTGCAACAACATCATCAACATCCTTAGCCATGCTTCTATTGTCTTTGGTCCCAACAACTGTAATTATTATCAACCACAATAACTATTATTAGTTCTTCATTGCATATGTAAAACCTCACTACTTTTACCAATATGCATTATCATATGCATGCACAAGCAGGTTCACATGCACTATGTGTTATCTCTTAATATGCCCACTAATGCATATGCATTTCATTTATCTAATCTGTTGCATTTCCAACATTTATGTATATAAAACTCAAAAAATAGAAATATATTAGCAAGAGAAGAGTTGAGGAATTCTCCATTTCTAATTCCTCATCATCGCATGGAATTTCCTCTTCCACGTTATAGCTGATATACTTTATGACCTCTCTGCCAAGAACACAATGGGTCATTAGCTACGATTTTCTCACCAAGTAGCAATTCAATACATATATTCATGTATAACATTTATACTTGCTACTTTCTAAGCATGCCATTTTATGCTATAAACAAAAATAGTTTAAGGTGAGAAATTTTCCTCTTTATCAATGTTTCCTTATGGAGATTATTCTCCAATTGTTGCTACAACCATCTTATCAGCCTTATGTAGCTTTCCTTGGTCATTACAACAACTCTCATTGCACTCTATTCACATTTCCTTGCTGCTCCAATTGCTTTGAGCAATTCTGACCTTTCTTGGGATTCTTAACACTTAACAATTCTGCAATTTATTCCATTCCAACTCCATATGGAGTATTTTCGAGGTCCATTATATGTCCTTGTGCCTCATTCAACAATGAGACTTGCTTTATTTCCCATGAAAATATCTACCACAATTCTGAACCACACAAATGATTCACACATGAGAATGCCTCATTCCCTAATTGACGTCCTTTGCATGGCCATAATGTCACTATCATGAACCACATGATAGGTCTACATACTAGAATGTCTTGTTCCATTAGTGACAACTTCTAGGTGAATGAAATTTCCCTACCCATTCTCATTAATTACTCATAAGTTATTGGTTCATATCCTACAACTTATTTTAGCATGCATGCACTTGCCCACAAGGATGATTCACCCGTCACCTTTACAAGTTGCATGTTCTTTACTTGTTGACATATTCCATACCTTGTTGATCATTCGCTTATGGGATACAATATCCATATCCTATAATATGTTAGGATATTCCTATACTCCATCCTAGTCCTAGTAGCATTTTCATTATTTGCATTTTCAGTCATGCATGCACTTTTAGGGTTTGCATGCATTTGCATGCATCTCAATCATCAGTCCCAGCACCTATCCCTCAGTTCTAGCCCCCGGAGCTTCTTTCCACTCAGTTTTATCCCTCCTGGAGCTTAGTGCACCCTCCTTTCATCTACCAGTTGAGAAAGGTGCCTTTCCTTACCTACCATTCAATTATCTTTAGTTATCTCTAGTTCTTTCCTTGATTTAAGGCTAGACTGACTCTCAACTAACTGTATCACTCTGATGGACCTCCAAGGAGACTTGACTGTCCATTCTGACTTCAGTTAGCTCCTCATGCGCCCTCCACTGAGCCTCCTTCATTCAGTTAGTTCCAGTTACACTCAGTTACACCTACCACACTCAATTAGACTCAGTTTGACTGATGGTTGACAGTTACTTGAGCATTGATGACTCCACTGATGATGAGATAGACTACTAGTTGTGCTACGATGACACTCTAGTGATCTTTTGATCACTCCATGAAGGCTAATTCGAATTGCCACCTTAGGCATTCGAATCCTCATGCAGTGTACTACTTATTTGTCCATATTGTGATTAATTAATTAGTGTGTGTGAAGTATTTTTTCTTCTATCCGAGTTCTACTGTAGTATTATTCTGTTTCTCATCTTACTGCATTGACCACTCTTAATCTTGTGCCTAAATTCTTTCATTGTGAGGTATACATCATCTCTTAGATCTGCTATGAGGATTTTCACATAATCAAGAGCTCCCATGACTCTTTCTTACAATTCAAATTGCACATATTAATCACAATAATACATTGGATGCATTCTTATCCAAGGCACCGATGCCCATTATTGTTCTCTTCTATTATGTCATGATTAGACATGGTTATCACTCATCAATAATGCATATGAAAACTAATTACTCTCGATAATGGCTTCCACAATCCCCTCTATGCAATTCATATTGCACATTATGAACAAAGAAAATGCATTGCATACATTCTGGCTAATGAACCATCACTTCCTCTTAGTTCCCCTTCTTCCATAATGAGTGTTTATCAAATACAATATTCAAGAGTGTAATATTATCCACTCAACATGTTTTCCTACTTGTTAATAGGAATTACCATGATACTATCACTTGAATATCCCTGCTCATCAACAAATTTATCGTGCTACCAAGCATCCAACTTTACTTGGTTTAGTTCTTCACGGTGCTTGCTAACAAGCAAATTTACCATGCTTGCTTTCCCAACCATTCCTCCACTTTATTGGGAGAGCACCATTACCATGATATGTATATCATATTATTTACTCACTTTGACTCATTTCTATCTTTGGTACATTATTATACCTTTATACAAAATTTTCCCAAAGTTTTGGGTTACTTAAGGAGTCACCCACATTAAGGATTTATTTCCTAATCAATCTTAGAGGCTCTGCTCTGCCTACTATTTCAAACATCTAGAAACTTGTTTTAAAAAATAAGATCCTTCCATTTGATTATGTTGTATTTTATCTTCTTTACATTCTTAGAAATTCATAAAATTAATTTGCATGCAATTCTAGGAACTACCCATATTGACAAATTGTCAAATTATGGCTACCTACATTTTTAAAATCAATTTACAAAAACATTTGAATCACCCCTTAAGAATCTAGTTGTGCACAATTGCTCCCTGGATAGATATCAAAGTGTAACATTTCCATTTCCATTAGTCCTATCATCACCATAGGAATTTCTCAAAACCGACGATGTCTCAGGGGGATGACGGGGGTCGACTGAGTTTTTCAATTTCGGGCACCTGAAAGCAACAATTGAATTCACTACCATTTTTTGATCATTTATGTATACTCACTGTGCTATTTTACTCCTTTCGAAGAAATTTTTGAAAAATTTGGATGACGTCATAGTGGTCCCATGACCACGTGTCAGATCTCGGTTGTTCCCTGTGGTGCTTATTTGTCCTTACCGAACTCGATATCACCTTGTTAGCACACTCGCTAGCGACATGGTTTCAAAGGGCAGTTGAACGGTTTCAGGGACGCCTAATGGTGGTTTTGGAAACCATGTTTGAGCCCCCGAAAACATTATGGGGCAAACCACTCACCTCTAATGGTTTCAGTTTCGGAGGGCACCCCTTTCTTAACCCGTTGTCACTTCAAGCCCCTGAAATCCATCCAAAGCTATTGATCTCTAGCGATAATCAATGGTTGGATTGGGCTTGTCCCATATTCATCCGATTGGATTCTATTGGGTATTCGACAATACCACCTAGGCTCATGGTCCCTTCCAATGTTGACACTTGTCCAGTGATTTCCACGTGGCTAGTCCACATCACCTTGTTACACGTGGCTGGTCCACGTCATACTTTTCCATTGATTTCCACATGGCACGGGTGGGTGCCACTCTAAAATTCTCAATTTTTTAAAATTTCGTAACTATGCAAAAATTTAAATTGACAATAAGGGGATTATTTCGAAATCAATTCGAAATTACTTCTGGCTCCTTGTCCATCACTTAACAAAACCCGATTTTTATAGAACCATTTCTTATTTAACCCTAGAAGTCTGTATTTTTGGCCCATACAAATCCGGTATTACAACCAAGTGCTCTGATAACACTCGGTCACGTCCCTATCCATCAATCCAACCAACAGAGGGGGACATGAACAAATAACGTTAAATTTCAGCCAATATCCATATTATGAATTCATAACATTAAAAATGCATGTGCAAATGTATAAATAAATACATAGCAGAAATAACTTTATCCACACACACAACACATGCATTTACAAGCATAATTATCATAGGCATAATAATGAATTCATTGCACATCAGATACAAAGAGAATACTTATCTTTAACAAATAAGATCCAAGAAATTGGTTGTGTAAGAGCAATTTTCCACCCAACAGTGGGCACTCTGTCCAGCATATACTATTTTTGTTGAGAGGTTTCCCCCAAGTTGGTCTATGAGGCCACCAGGGCGAAGGAAACACCTACAAGCTCCTCTCTTTCATCCCCCAACCCGTTTTGCTCTCTGTGCTTAGCCAAATGCTCATCCAGAGCTCTATAGGGATATCACTCATCCATCACAACCATGGAAATCCTTTCAACTGCCCCACACAGTACAAGGAAATAATTTCCCTTCACTAATCCACAGTTCCATCAGGAAATCCAACCCTCACATTGCTTACTAGTGTGTGTAGTAAGAGTCCAAATTGTTGTATGTTGTTGGAGAACCTCCTGTAATGTAAAGCATGGCTTATCAAGCATCTATGAGTAGCAAAAATCAATGGGTAAGGGTTCATAGCTTTCCCAACCTCTGTGCTCACCTACAACCATTTATTTTCACTTCCAATCTATAGTCCTCTCTCTAAATTCGAATTGTTGGGTTATACATAGTTTGGTAATGGTCATCAACATCAATGGGGAGCTCTACGTAGTGTAGATCTGCATGAGAGAATGATATAAGAGTGTTGACTCTAATGGATATGAGATGATGGTAAAAATACAATTGGCAAAACTTCTGACCATAGAAGAAAGGACTCCTAACAACTACAGACTGACTCTGACATTTGACAAAACTGTCACAAAAGTGCATTTAACCCCATGCTTCAATAACTGCATGAGGTGACTTTTCCCACCAACTTTACACATGCACTCAATGATTGGAAATAGTCAAAAGAAGGTAATTGGCAATTGGCTCATTTAAAGCATATGACAACAATAGGATGATTTCTAAGGTTGACACTTGGAAACAAAGGATTTAGTCTCTCATTGTTCCCCTTTCCTCTTCCCCTCTGGTGGAATCATATCCCTTCTAGTGCTCTTTACACAACCATCTTGGACAATTTTATTATTTATACAACATAATATTTACATATATTTTGAGTTAGCATGACAAGCCATCCATACGGTTCAAATAAAAATATTTACATCATACATGCCCAACCATTCACTAGTCGGGCCTTAACCTTTAGCTTCGTACTAGGAATCCATACTAGCATATTTATATCATTTACATAATTTTGGTTAAATATATTCCTCGTCAAAATTGAGTATATTACAAGAAGGAGTTCCTCTTTTAGGTATCCTAGGTCCAACAGTGAACAAACATAGACTAACCAAGGGAGAGACCGTAGCCAAGCTTTTTCTAAGGCAGCCAAGCTTTTTCTAAGGCTAATGAAGAAGACTTAGCTAACCCCAAATATTGCCCTAGCTTTATTTTTAGGAATAAGTCTAATTAGAGATAATTACTTGATACAAGAGACTCTTCCATTCATTATTTCAAAGATGTAAGTAAATGTAACCGTGAATAAACAAAATACATGACATCAAAAATGAAATAGAAGAATTCACATTAACAATTAACCATTTGAGTTCATGAATAACAAGTGCTGCATGGCAGCGTAGTCCCTGCCAAATGCAATGTTGAAGCATTGGAATTAATGAAAACATAAGTGGTTGCAAGAGTTGGCTGGAAATTGTATCAAATGAATTCAATCCTACTTGTATCCTTTGCCACTGATCCAACTCTCGCCCTCTCACGTCATATGAATACCATAGCTATCAGTTGTGGCGCTCAAAGCTTCGTCCAATAAGGTAATGTCTTACAATTTTATATCAGTGCATTATTTTTTTCGCCCTCTCACGTCATATGATAAAACATATCCACGAGTAAAATGGGACAAGTAAAGCTCCATAACGTTCAGGGATTTGAAATTATCCAACAACAACGTGGTTCGCAAACAATTAAGAAACTAACAATGATTGCAACAGGTCACCCAAATGGGAGCTTGTAATCGTAGCTCTCCGATCTGGGAGATCACGGGTTGGTCATATCAGTACTGATATAAACACCTATTGTGTAAGTATATACGGATAATATTCAATGTAGGTTTATATATGTGTGTGTGTGTGCGTGTGTGTGTGTGTGTGTCTCCAAATAGTATTTAGTGTGCAGCTTTAACTATTTGCTGATCGGTAGAAGACACGCTTAAACAATTTCAACCTGGCCGTGGATGAATCCGTCCATTTCTGGAGAGCAGTCATCGAATATTTGGCTTGCATTGTACTTTAAGTACATTAAATAGAAAAATGTGTCATTTAAGTAGATCTGATTGACATAAAAACTCACATAGTTCCAAAGGTAGAAAAAAATTAGCATAGAGAGATTAAACAAAATGGACAAAGATGTCGGCCACCATAGGAGACAAAAGCACCTTCTTTCTTTCCATGCAATCAATACCCCTTTTGATAATCTATAACCATTTTTCATTGTATACTCAGTGAAAACCAATGTGAACACGTATTAAGTGGCTCACAAATTTATAATAAAGCAAATAATTATAATAAATAAACAGAGATTAAAAAATGGCACGTTGAAGCCATGCATGGCCATGCAACTTAGAGTAGTCTCGAAATAACCATCACCGCCACGTTTTGGCCATGCACCCTGGTCCAATGACTAATCCATTTTGAACAAGGACATGCATATCCATGGAGCCCCAATTGCTTCCTCCTGGCCTACACGAGCCCCTTTTTGCACGTCTTCTGCCTGCGCGTGAGGGCACACGATGGCAAGGCTGTGTGCTGTGAATGAAGGAGATGGTTCACGATATACAACAAAAGAACCTTGACAAATGCATTGGTCTTCACTTTAATTAGTTATCTGTTGATCGTCCGACCACTTGGAAAATTTATACTCATCTTCTCCTCGGTCGTGCAATGCCCAACGGATTTGTCTTTGATCGCTCACAAACCGGCTCGGAAATGGCGGAATTCTTGCAATTTAGCCTTCTGAACGAACTTCGATAATTTGTTTTCTTGGGATTTGCAATCAGAAGTTTAGTGATAGCAGGTTTGAGTAGATGTGGAGTATAGAATTTTGTTTTAGATTGTCTTTACCTTCTCGTTTTCCTTATTTTCCTGTGAAAGGATAGATTTGTTAAAACTGGAGTAGTGTGATCCGGAAAGAAGGGTGAATTCGGGGAATTGGGAGGTTTGCTTTGCAGTTTTGTGTTGTCTTGTGCGTTCTTTAACGGAATTATGAGGTTAAGGTGATGGCGAAGATCGGTATTATGGTAGCAGAGCTGGTGTCATTTGAGACCTTGAGGCCGATTTCACATGGATTGGAAAGCAAGGGTGGCTGTCACTCAGGTATGAAATTGCATTAGCCATTCTCAGCTTTTGTTTATTTTTTCATCAATTGCAGTTCTGTGAGTAAAGCCTCCAATGAATTGTAGTATGTAAGGTGTCTAAAGAAATACAACGTGGGTCTGTAAATGCAATTTGGTATAAGGAAATGTAAAAAAAACACTTATCTATGTAAATGCTATTTTAGGCAGTCTCCTTTGTTGTATTTTCTGAGCAAGTGAGCAAATTGTACAATAATTGACCGTGAACAAGATATCTACATGCAGGGCCACTCTTAAATTGCAATATGAAGGACAAATACTCAACGTCATCAAGGGAATCAAGGTTGATACGTATTATTTTGATGGGTATGCTTGTGGAAAATGAAACATCTCATCCATCTCTAAAAGAAGCATCGAGTATGAAGATTGCACGCCTTGTACAGAATTAATTAGTCAGATTTATTTAACAACTTAAATTGCGTTATTACATATATAACAGAATCATATCATCTGATATTATCCAGTGATTGTAGGATTGCACTTTAAGTTTTAGTGCTTAGCAACCCTTTCTGGTTTGCTAGATAAGCTTTTACCTGAATTGTGAAATAACACCGTGTTCCACTCAATGCTGCAAGATACACTTGCCTATGTCGCCACACTCTAACCTTTGAAACAATCGGAAATGTATAAGGCCTAAAATTCCATTAGAGTTCCCGCCTTTACGTCACACCGCTCATAATATAGCAATGCATGCTTTTCTTTGTTTTCGCAAAAAATCGAGTCATATATTATACATCCCTCTCCTATCCTTACTTGCCCATTCTATTCGCCCTGCTATTATATTAATAAAACAATAACTTATGTGTGCTCTGCTTTATTTATATCAATAATTTTGCAATCAATAAGTAAATCTTAGTGAGGTCCAAACGCTTTGATTCAATAAGAAACAAAATTTCTAGATCTAACCAGCATTTTGGGAACTGTTGCATCATCAGCCATTGCTTAAGACTGGAATAATTCATCAACAAAGCATTCTGGAAAAATCCACAATAAAATCAATGTCGTCAAGGGTCAATGGACATGAATAATTCATCAACAAAGCATTCTAGAAAAATCCACAATAAAATCAATGTCGTCAAGGGTCAATGGACAACAGACAAAGACAGGTTAATGAAATAAACAATTGATATTTGCCTTTCAATATATGCTTGCAAGGCAGAAAAGAGTTCAAATCTAATTGTTGAATTGATTCTTTGAAAAACTTGTTTGACTAGTACAGTGCTTATGAATCTTGTGGAGAAGCACGGTGTGCGTCTCGTTCAAGCATGGTTCAACAAGTTCTTTGAAAAATCTGCTTATGAAGCACGCTGGAGAGTAGACATATAACAGGTTCAACAAGTATTCTCATGCTTGTTTTTCAAATCTGCAGACTGTTATACTTATCTGAAGAATATGGAACTTAATCAACAGAATCAACGGCTGTTGATACTAGCTTTGCTATTGCTTCTGGTACTCGATATACTGGATCATTTGAACCAACTGTTGTTGGCGAAGCTGAACCGCGTAGGTGGAAGCAAAAGACCGAAAATGATGGGTAAACATTCAATTGTATGAGAAGGAAAGAAGAGAAAGCTTCTTCTTTGCTTGTATTGATCAAAACTCTATGTGGGCAGGTACTATGCAATGGCGATGCTACAGGTAGGGTGGTGGTGCAGGACCCTAAGGAAGGTCGATGAGGCGGTGCAGGTAGTGGTATGGATGAAGCCGCATCCTCATTCAATGCTCGGTTCAAGACGGTGGCAGTGGTGGTGCCACGCGGTGAAACGCCGTAGTTTTAAAGTTATGTATTTATGAAACCATTAAATAATTGCCCAACTTCCAAGAGCTAAGTCGTCGGCACGGCAATAACGCTTCAAACTATCATCCAATAATATTGGAGTAAAATAATATCTAGTTGAATTAATAATTGATATATTTACCAACTAGCTAAAAAAACTAGGACATATGAAATAAATATACAAAGTCAAACGCAAGCTAATTAGTGGTCAACGCTTATCGAATACAATAGTTTACCCTGACCTTCGACGGGGATTAATAAAGTAACCCACCAAATCCCAAAATGGCTTGATAGTCACAAGGATTGTCAAGCTATTATAACCATTCGATAATACAATTCGCCATTTAAGAATTGTCAAGCTATTGTAACCATTCGCGAGATCCAACGATGATACAATGCCTCCAACTAAACTTTTTATTACACCTCTTGATGTAACTATTCCTTTTATCATTAAGTGATTACTTGTTATTTCATCTTCCACCCAACTTACACTCCCATCTTTTTCTCATAATATTAATCTAGTCTAGACTCTCATCCATCTTAAACATTTAACCTTGTGCATTTTCGTTCACCATTTTTGACGTGTCACCCATGTAAGTTGCATTAATCCTTCCCCATGACAACAACCATATAAATTAACATATTTAAAGAGTGCACATGTTAACACATTTAGACACGACAAATGTTTGAGCAACTAAACAATTTCTTCTCCTCTATGGTTAAAAATGGAGAATGGTTTGTTATTTATAGGGATTTATTTGTTATTAAAATTTATTTCTTAAGATAGAATGTTCATTCCTTGGGTGACAATCAAGCTAGTTAGCTATCTAAAGTAATGGAGTGCAACTTTAACTAATAAGTTGCAAAAGTTCGGTTAACGACCTTCTAATTTTATCTTAGATTAACAAAATTTATTGCGTTGAGAGGCGCTCTACAGCGCAATATGGGGGAGATCTTATGAGTCGAGTGTTTGTCGAGTAACAAAATAATACAAAGTAAACAAAAAAAGAATAATACAAAGTAAAAAGTAATAAATATTATGTCGGCCATAAACAAAAAAGAATAATACAAAGTAAAAAGTAAATATGAGATTTAAACTAGAGACTTTAGAGCTTAGGATTAGGTGGTAAATATTATGTCGCCGTAAACAAAAAAGAATAATACAAAGTAAAAAGTAAATATGAGACTTAAACTAGAGACTTTACTTTTTATTTTCAATACAAAGTAAAAAGTAAATATGAGACTTTAGAGTGTTTGTCCAGTAACAAAATAATACAAAGTAAATAAAAAATAATAATACAAAGTAAAAAGTAATAAATACTATGTGGGCCATAACAAAAAAGAATAATAAAAAATAAAAAATAAATATGATACTTAAACTAGAGATTTTAGAGCCTAGGATTAGGTGGCTCAGGTATTGCACTCAAGGAGCTATTCAAAGAGAGGTTTACACTTCGGGAGATTTGATCCCTTTCGGTGCTTCATAGAACCTCGGATTTAGATCTAGGCTGATATACAACAATGCTCAAAACTCCAAACTCGTAGCATGACTACAATACTCAAAACTTATATAGTCAAACTCCACATGTAATACACCCAACCATGATAACATTTTGATACTTTCAATATGTTGATCAATGACCATAGTATGTTTGCGTCGTAAGGCGTTCCCCTCTCCAAAGCGTATGTTTTACTCCAACCTTTTAATTCACTCATACTTGTCAAATTGGTTTGACAACCATACATCTTATTTGGGTTATCGATACCTATATAATAGTTGTTGCGACCTCATATTATGAGTGGGAATCAAGACAAATGTGTCTAGTATGAGCAAACTCCATGGCAATTGACGGAGCTTTCTCAAAATCAAACCAGATGTCGACCTAGCTTCTTCACCATGAAGGTAACTAGTTGGTATATGTGCATTAGTATGTGCAATGGTTTCGTGAACTCAAAATGCAATAATTTGATGTTTTGTAATGTATTATGACTTTATGGTGCAAAGCCACTTTTTTTCTTTTCTTTTAGGAAACCCCAATAATACAACGACCATGACTAGAGAAGCAACATTACACTTTAAGTTCAAATATCATTGAGAATACACCCATTGCATTGGTTGTTGAACTATAGGAAATGAAATGCTAGCAATATAAACAATCTTCTTTGATGAAATAGAAAAATAAATTTAGGTTAGGATCTTTAGAGTTAAGATTAGGTTAGGGTTTCAATTGTTTTTTTGGTTTGCTCGCATCATCTAGATTTTTTGTGACATTTTTTTATGGAGCTATTCTCTCATTTAGTTTTGTTATCATGATTTTCTTTATTATCATGGATTTTTATTATTAAATTTCGTATTTATATTGTATTATGTTGTTTTTTAAATTTAAATTTATATTTTTCAAATATTTTTTCCAAGGAACAACATTGCAGAAAACACTCCAAGTACTTCTTATGATTCATGGATAGTAAATGGGGTAAATCGTCAGCCTTGATTACATATCCTAACCTTTATGGGATCAAGAGAGTCAAACCCGTGACCTCCCTGATTATGGGGGGAGAGATCTCATGTCTGGATCATAAACACTTGAGCTAACCCTCAAGGCATATGTTTTTCAAATATAGAAAGAAATATTTTTCATAAAATTTACAGTATTAATACATTAGGTGAGTATCAATACATTAGGTCAACCAAGTCTCAAACTGTAATCTCGAAAGCTAAAGAAAGCCACAAGCCTATCAACTTACAACCATTTTTACATTTTATTAAAAATATACTTTTATCCAAATAAAATGAGTCAACAATTAATCTTTGATCATTTCCAAGTAAATAATTTTAAATTCAATGATCACCCAACTAATAAATATATTGGAAAATAAGTGTACAACTAATTTAAATTTCATAGGGTGTTGGAAAATGAATGTACAGCTAAAGAGACATGCAAATTATGTGAACATGAATTCAATTATAAAATTGAGTGAATATCACAATGGTTATGAATAGTAGCTTAAACATTGATGTGAGCTTAACACAAGAGTAAGGAAGTTTCGAACTCAATTCAACGCAGAGTCTTTGTCATGTGCGATGAACTTTTATGAAATTGATATTGCAATTTATATCTTATATCTTTACTGAGCTTGCTTTGTTGTTATGGAATTTTCATTTGCATATCAATTCCTAAAGACTTTTAATGTCTTTGGCCGAGAAGTGTCTTGTTCAAGTATCAAAGATAAAACACAACCTCCTTATTCAAACACACTTGCCACAATTAACATTGTAATGGGAGCTTCTAGAAAAAAAAATCAAGGACGTGATTAAGATAATAATCCCTATTGGAAATGGAAATCCCGAGAAGAGTTGGAAAAATATTGATTTTTAGTGTTAATGTCCACCAAGTGGCCCAAGCCACGTAAAACCCATATATATTCTTAAGGTGGCCTCTCTAACATTATGAGAGGATGGGTCATAGAACTCTAAGACGTTGACCACAATTTCATATCTCAAGGAATTCATTGACTTCTTATTTGAATATTTCCCCATACTATAGGTGACTTCTCATTTTTTCCCCATTTAAATCAAACTTCCTCAGGAATGGATGGTAATTAGTTCAAATATATTTGTGTTGAAGGTCACCGACGTGATTAATTTATGTTGTCAAGGATCTCACGCTCAAATCATATTACACTCAACTACATCTTTTTCAAGTTGAAGGTCATTGTTGTAGGCTGGGGAAAATCTAGCATACAATGGCATGCACAAGGCCAAAATGGCCATCGTTGGTGGGCCAGAGGAATTCAAGGATGAAATGGTGTGTACCCTTCCATACCTTATTCCTACATTTTTTACTGATTTTTATTTTTCAAATTTGGGGTGTGGAGAGTTCATAAAAATACTTCTATATAACAATGTCAAGGAAGGTCATGTAACCCATAAAAATACCCTTGTAACCCATGTTGGTACCCCTTCAAATAATATTGCATCAGACAACACATGTATATGGAATTTGATTTCCACGTGCCCTCGGGTATATCAAAATCCCTCTAGTATACTTGAAACTAGCTTTAGATCATCCGATTGACCATATGGCTACTATAGTGGCATTGAGCACGACACTCAAGATGATAACTCTCTCATACTTGGGTAGTCAAGTAGTACAACTAAAAGCACGATTGAGCCTCATTAGTTAGCACCTTGAGATATTGGTTTGAGTACTATTGTTGGACTCTGCCAATATATCAAAGAGCTATAACACCTAACATTTCCTTATCCTTGGGGCCCTGCAACACTAACCTCTGCTAGATAGGCTTGAAATTCCTACATATGATTTGGAATACCAAGAATTTGGGAAATTTGTCACCACAATATTAATCAGATGAGAGCACTGTTTTAAAACTTAGCTAGCTTAAACTCATATCTGGATGAATTGATCCTAAAGGGAATTGAATCAACCATCGAATCAGTTTGGTGGATTGGTTTAGTACTAAACCAATAATTTTTTCTTACGAACTGGTCGGTTCAATGCTTGTTAGAGCTAAAAACCTTTCCTAATTCACCCTAGAGCTTATTCTAAACCTTGAAGGGCCTCTAACCTCTCTTTCTGCCACTTATCAAAATTAACTAAGTGAAAACCTCAAACTAACGGGTTCCTCAAACCGAGGGCTTCCTCAATTTGAGGGCACATTCCTAAATCTGAGGGTGCATTCCCCAATTTTAGGAATGCTAGTGGTTAGTCTTAGTTGGTAACTGAGATAACCTTGCTAACTTTGCTCCTAACTAACCTTTCATGCCCTAATTCGCCTTCATGGACCTAATTAGGAGTTTTGCACTCCTTCTTAGTCATTTAATTGAATGTTCAATCAGTTAACTAAGCAATTAGTCAAATAACTAGTTGTTGTGAAGTCTAGAGTCAGTATAACTCAGTTTAGGATAGTTAACATGTCTAATCGAGACCATTCATGCCCCAATTCACCTTCATGGACCTAATTAGGAGTTTTGCAATCCCTCTTAGTCTGTTAACTAAATATTCAATCAATTAACTAAGTAATTAGTTAGATAACTAGTTATTGTGAAGTCTAAAGTCAACATAACTCGGTTTACAATAGTTAGCATTGCTAACTGAGAGGTTTTAGCCTCTTTTAAAGCCTAACTCATATCATGCATTGCATGGACAATTCGAAATAGCTCTAAACCTAATTCGAATTGCTCCTCTTTAAATATTGTATTCCACCACTCATTCATACTCAATGAAATATATCATTCAATTCTTTCTATATGCTTTTAGTTTATTGTGTAATGATCTATGTTATTCATTTGTTACATAATTTATTGATGGATGATTTGATTTTCACTTTATATCTCATTAGTTTATGTATCTAGATCTATTTGTTCAAATCTCATATGGTACCAGAGCATAGGGGATACTAAACTAGTTAGTGTTTCAATGATTTCTTGTCAGCTTATATCTAGCTTTTGCAGGTTGAGAAGGGCTTTTGCAGCCATCGAGAAGGATTTTGAAACCACCAAAAAAGGATTTTTTCAGCCACAACTCTTGCATATTGAAGAAGGGTTTTTGTAGCCACCAAATAAGTCTTTTGCAGCCACTACTCTTACAAATTGAAAAAGGCATTTTGCAGCCACCAAAGAAGTCTTTTTGCAGCCACCAAAGAAGGCTTTTGCAGCCACCAAAGATCCCATTTGCAGCTCATTTGCAACCACTAAATTGTTGAAATACCACCATCAAAGAAGTGCATTTGCAGCCACCAAAGAGTTCTTTTGTAGCCATCAAAAATTGTTTTTGCATCCATCAAAGAGAGCTTTTGCAGCAATGGATCTCCTATCTCCCGAACTTAGTTGCTACATAGTTGGTATGCTCGATCCAGTCTTGTGGAAAGAGGCCCCAAAAGCTTCACAATGCATAATGTCTTACAATGACATATTCGCTTACATTGAGATGATGAAAGAAGCCCCAGAAGCTTTACATCATATGGACTACGAGGACATATGCTCATCCATGATCCACCACTCAATTGAGGAAGACCCTTTTAAATTCCTGAAAGAAGAGGTGATCTACAAATTTCTTCTATTCATTCAATAATTTGTCCCAAATCAAGTTCAAATTTCAGAGGACTTTGAATAAATTGTCCCAAATAAAGTTCAAATTGAAGAAGCCATTGGAGAACTTGTCCCAAATCAAGTTCTCATTGAATAAGACCTCCAGCATGTCTCTTCAGTCTCCAAAGCTATAGCTTTTACTCCTACTACTCACCGATTTCAGCACAATTTTTTTTTAGAAGATTAAAGTCTTCTTTTCACATTCTCTTTTATGGGGGGGAGCGTTTTCCATTGGGTTTTTTCCCTCTTTCCCAGCTTTCAAATATATTTTTTTTTGTGCATGCCTACCTAATATGGCTGCAAATTGTCGAGACCCATTTTTTACTTATTCCATCTAGTTAGGCTTATGGGGGGTTGTTAGAGCTAAAAAACTCTCCTAAGTCACCCTAGAGCTTCTTCTAAATCTCTAAGGGCCTCTAACCTCTCTTTCTGCCACTTAATCAAAATTAACTTATCACGTTCCTCAAACTGAGGGCTTCCTCAATCTAAGGGTGCATTCCTCAATCTAAGGGTGCATTCCCTGATTTTAGGAATGCTAGTTGTTAGTCTTAGTTGGTAACTGATAGAACCTTGATAACTTTGCTCTTAATTGACCTTTCATGCCCTAATTCACCTTCATGGACCTAATTAGGAGTTTTGCACTCCTTATTTGTTAATTAATTGAATATTCAATCAGTTAACTAAGGAATTAGTCAGATAACTAGTTATTGTGAAGTCTAGAGTCGATATAACTCAGTTTAGGATAGTTAACATCACTAACTGAGACCATTCATGCCCCATTTCGTCTTCATGGACCTAATTAGGAGTTGTGCACTCCCTCTTAATTTGTTAATTGAATATTGAATTAGTTAACTAAGTAATTAATCAGATAACTAGTTATTGTGAAGTCTGGAGTCAATATAACTCAGTTTAGGATACTTAGCATGGATAACTGAGAGGTTTTAGCCACTTATTAAGCCTAACTCATTTCATTCACTGCATGGAAAATTCGAATTGTCTCTAACCCTAATTCAAATTGCTCCTCTTTAAATATTGTACTCCACCACTCATTCATACTTAATGAAATATATCACTCAATTCTTCCCATCTGCTTCTACTTTATTGTGTAAAGATCTATGTTATTCATTTGTTACATAATTTATTGATGGTTGATTTTATTTTCACTTTATATCTCATTAGTTTATGTACCTATATCTATTTTTCAAATATTACAATGCCAAATCGGCCCGACTTAGTTGAGTTAATGCTTACCTGGTTGAGTCTGAACTTGGTTTGTTTTCTACAAATCGTAGCACTATTTGGGGTTAAAAACAACTTGCTTGACACAATGACATGGGATAATCTAGAATGATAATATAAATTCTTAAAGTAATTGTTATCCTTTTACTTAATTTTTGTATAGCATCATTAATTTTTTTAGGATGGTTGAGAGGGGTTTTGATCTCATTGGACCTCAAAAATATAACTTCACGTCCCATTTAAAATTCAATAGACTTCGTAGTTTTCAGAATTCTCATTGAATGAACTGCACCAAACTAAATACAAGTCCACTAAACCATCAAAAGACACTAAATACCACCCTAAACATTGGCTGCATGCCACCTATGAAATATAGGCATGCCAAAGGATGGTCTTGTAGCTCATGTTGATGATCCCATTTCCAGCAAGGGTGATAGATTTGATGATTGATCATGTTGATTAGTGATATGTAATAGGCTAGTATGTTGTGTTTTGGATTCTAGAGGCCATTTAGATCCTTGTTGATTATGTATTTTGTTTCACATATTTATTGCACTCAATGCCATTTTTATATATTCACCCTTACATGAGCAAACTTTGCATATTTTTTCTCTAATGGTTTGGAATATTTAAAATATATTTTTTCATTAAAATTTTAATACTTTATGTATATTTTAGTAGATTGAGTCATAAAATTCAAACCGGTTCGAGTTAGAGCCAATTCTAAGTTGATCATTGATCGATTTCAAGTCCAATTCCGAGTTCTAAAACGTTGGATGGGAGTAATATTCCCATGGGAGTAGTAGATCTCGATTGTACCTTACATGAGACCTCTCAAAAGACTCCTTGTGCTGTGTTGATTGTAATGGTACCACTCTCTAATAACATTTGTCTATGGACCCAAACACACCATTGTGTATGACCTACCTCATCAAACTCCTTGCAAGACATTGATTGTCATTGTCTCACTCCCTAGTAATATTTTTTGGGGCAACCATAAACACCATGACAACCTGCTCTAACACCATGTTTGATAAGAGACTCGACACCCTTCATGATCAGTACTTAGGGATTTAATAAAAACTCAATGCCATTGCTACTCGACAAGATCAACAGCTTGCCACACTCAAGGAATTGGTCCTAAACTTGAAAAATATGGTGCCCCCTTTGCGAAGTATGCAAGAACAACGCAATTGAATAGAAACTCACATCCTCCTAATTGATAACCCATGGAATAAACCATACATAAATATACCTAGTGAGGAATCTTCAAAGGTGAGAGATATTCACCATTTTCAAGCCCTCACATCCATAAAATTCCCTTCATTGATAACAACATATGGAACCACTTTTAAATTGGATATGAAAAAATTTGATGGTTTTGACCCCTCTGGTTCGGTCACCTAGATGGAACACTACTTTTCCTTCCATCGCATTATTGATAACATGATGAAACTTAGAGTGGGGGTGTTGTACTTGGATCTGGAATGATGGCAATGGTGGGAATGCCATAAAAAATTATATGGTGGATACATAGCATGGAGTCAGTTTGTTAAATCCATCTATGCTCGTTTCAAGCGAGATACCCATTATTTGGGGTGGTTGACCAAGTTGTGCCAAACAGGCTCAGTAGTAGAATTTATCACAACATTTGAGCAATTAACAATCAGTACATAGGGATTAAATTAATATTTTGATAAATAATTCTTTAGTAGTGGCCTCGAGGAGTATATAAAAGCAATAGTCGGGATGTATAAATCCACTATGTGGTTGGAGGCCTCTCAATGAGCTCAAGAAGCAAACATAGTAATCAATGCACAAGCAAAGATAGTGATGAGAATCATGTCCCTAAGTCTTAAATGTAAAGGACATAAATTATTTCAAATTGATGTAATCTATCCCACTAAATTAGAAGAAATCACTCTAGAAGATATCCTTGAGTTAAAGGTAGCTGACACCGGCCCTAACATGCAGATCCCAAAGTTCCATAGGATGAGCCCCTAATCTCCTTTCATGTTTTATTTGACATTTCTCCTCTTCAAACATTGAAACTTGTTGTTACATTTATACTAATTTGACTAGCAAGATCACTGAAAGAAACACAATCACAAGATAGATAGAGATTTTACCCTAGGAAACCCTCATGGGGTAGAAAACCCAACAAGCTTTCCTCAATAAGATGATCAACCAAATACAAGATGTAGTCCAAGACTAGAGCTCCTTCTCCACCTCCTGTGCAGACCTCTCTCTCACATGTGGACTACTTTTCGAGTGAAGGAAGTGTGTGATAAGTGAGGAGCATCCTCCTCTACTTATACTTGTTTCCCGACTGACTTTTTACCCTATGTGGCCGACCTCTCCTAAGAGGGTCTAATAACCCCTAATAAATAAACTCAGGGCCAACCCCCACATGGGAGGTCTAATAACCCTAGTTACCACAATCCATCGAAGGAATAAACATTTCCGGATATACAATAGGGTCACCTCGGAGGGATGGAACCTCTCCGAAATAATAAAGTACAAATATAATATCCTTAGAAGTTACAATATTTCAACAATCCCCCTTAACAAGAAGGATATTATAACAACCGGGGGCGGCAGGTGCGGGGGGGATTATTTTTGATCCCGGAGGAAATAAATTAGTAGATTTCTCTTGGGGACTTGGAATTAGCACCAACAATCAAGCAGAGTGGCTAGCCTTGTTCTATTCTCTAGAATTAGCAGTCGCCTTCAACATGAATCGCCTTCAAGTTTTTGGGGACTCCAAGCATGTTATACAAGCAATGAACAATGGCAATCCCTTAAAGACTGACAAAAACCGGAGAATACAGAAAAGAATAAAATGCCTCACCCTCCCAAAGGACATACTCTACTATCATGTGCTAAGGGATCTCAACGGTGATGCCGACACTCTGGCCAACAATGGAGTCAAGTTAGAATTGGGGCATGCAATCCTAAACAATGTTTCATCATACCACTTCATCCCCTAATGGACTCGTGGTTTATACTCTCTCCACTTTGGAAAAGTTCTAGGCATACTAGCCCAAGCTCTCACGGCGACTACTGCTTTAATCTATGCCCTCTCCACTGCCATAGCATGGCCCGAACACCTCACCTCACAACACGTGCCCACCTCGTGGCGGGTACTGTTCTCACGCCTGAGCATTTATCACTCCAGGCGACGGCAGTTGAAATTACTTGCAATATGGATAACCCTCCATTCGACGCTCTCGGCCCTGCTCTGCAAAATCTTAGTCTTCAAGAACCTGCAGTGTTGTTTGCAGATAATTATCTCCCGGCTGAATGCGAGATGGATGGCGTCAGGCAGGCAATTGTTACCTTGAGTCACCTCACCTCCGACATCAAGGTCTATCTGTCAAGAACCTACTCTGCAGTGTGCAATACTGATAACAAAATCGATGAACTCGTGGTTGAGGACAAATACATTCACTCCAGGCTTTCCTGCTTGGAATCGCGTATGGAGGATATTGACAGAAACGTAATTGAACTCATGGGGAAGCTTGACAGCGTTAAGAAATATATCTCTGTTCTTGTTTGCAAAACGCAGTATAGCTACGCACAGGAGGCTCCAACGGTGAACCTGGAAATGGCAGAGGCGGCTTCAGTCAACCAGCAGAACTATGGATAATGGCATTTACTTGATTGCAGGTTCTCTCAGCTGTTTATTTTGAATGTTTTTTTGCCTTAAATTATGTAATCAGTATGTGAGGGTTTACCCCACTAGTAACTGCAGTGTTCTTAAGAATTTTGATAGTAAAGAATTCCAGGGGCCAGACTTCAAAAATCTCTGCAATTTTCCCTTGTCAGATGCAGAGAATGGAATTTTGCCAATGTATTGAATGGCTGTGCACAGCCTTTGTTAATACAAACTCCTTACCTGTTTCTGTTTAAAAAAAAGAAGGATATTATAACAACATTTGCAGGAGAAAGGAGTCATCGACTACATCATACATGATACATCTATAAATCATTGGAAGCTTTCTTTATACATCATCATCAATAACTCAAGCAGTTACTGAAACATCTTCAATATCTTCAATACTGGAACATCAATATCTTCAGTACGGAGTCTTCATCTTTCTGCAACACTCGAACAGCTACAGCATCATCATCTGGATCTCTTGATCACGATAAGCAGCATCGTCATCACACGATCATCAACATCATCATCATATGATCAACATCTGGATCATCTCGATCTACAACATATGGATCATCTCGATCTATAGCATCTGGATCATCTCGATCTACAGCATCTGGATCATCTCGATCTACAACATTTGGATCATCTCTATCTATAGCATACTCTGCAATACAAACAATCCAATTACAGGATGATCAATCCCGCTCTCTTTAGGACATAGGTCCATGGATGATACAATCCAGATCAAGTTCCAGGATGATCAATCCTTATCACTTTAAGACAAGTCTCATGTCTAGGGATGATGCAATCCCATCACGTACATTTTGAACCAAGGGTTCAGGGACAATGCAGTCCTATCATCAATTCTTAGAGACAAATGTCTACGGATCAATTATGGGACCGAAGTCCGGGGAATATACAATCCCCACTCGTCCACTAAGGATCCATTCTCAGAGACATCTGTCTACAGATCAATTCTGGGACCGAAGTCCAGGGAAGATACAATCCCCACTCTTCCGCTAAGGACCCATTCTCGGAGACATCTGTCTACAGATCAATTTTGAGATCGAGGTCTGGGGAAGATACAATCCCCACCTGTCCACTAAGGACTTCATTCTCGGAGACATCTGTCTACGGATCAATTCTGGGACCGAAGTCCAGGGAAGATACAATCCCCACCTATCCACGAAGGACTTCATTCTCGGAGACATCTTTCTACGGATCAATTCTGGGACCAAAGTCCGGGGAAGATACAATCCCCACCTATCCACTAAGGACTTCATTCTTGGAGACATCTGTCTACGGATCCTTTTAGAACATGTGTTCAAGGATGATGCAATCCTATCGTCAACTTAGACCCTGTCTAAGGACCATGCATCAACCTTTCTGTCAGCATCACCAATATCGGTATACACATCATCGACCTCACTGTTGATGCAGGCAATCTCATCATAAGTGACCACATCACTCCCCCTTTCGAGGAGGGTCCTTCTGAAATACACCGAGCTTGTCTCGAAAATACTCAAACTTTACTCGAGACAGAGGTTTGGTCAATATATTAGCAACTTGTTCGTCAGTGCTCACATACTCGAGCTTAATAGCTCCTTTCTGCACCATATCCCGTATATAGAAATATCGGATCTCTATGTGCTTTGACTTATCATGGAACACTGGATTCTCTGTCATCTTAATACAACTCTGGTTGTCACACAGGATCACAGTGGGTTCCATCTCTAAGTCAAATAGTCCCGAAAACAGCTTTCGAAGCCATACTGCTTCACAACTAGCAGAGCAAGCAGCTATATATTCCGCTTCAGCTGTACTGAGAGCCACACTAGACTGCTTCCTACTAAACCACGAGATCATGGCAGATCCAAGACAATAACATCCACCTGATGTACTCTTCCTCTCTGAGACACTTCCTGCCCAATCAACATCTATGTAGCCATGTAGTCTGAAGTCATGATCTCCAAGATAATATAGAGCAAAATCTATCGTACCCTTTAGGTACCTCATCACATGCTTTGCAACTATTAAGTGAACTCTTCTAGGTTCCACTATATACTGACTCAAGGTATTTACGACAAAACATATGTCTGGTCTAGTATTTGTCAAATACATCAATGACCCAATAATCTGTCTGTATAGTGTTATATCCACTAACTATGATGAGTCATCAACCAATAACTTCAAGTTGGATTCCATGGGGGTGGCCATGGCTTTGCACTCCAACATATCAAATCTTTTCAAAATCCCCACAACATACTTACCCTTATTTAGAAAGATTCCTTTTGGGTCTTGCCATACTTCCAGACCTAAGAAGTAGTGCATCAATCCGAGATCTTTCATCTCAAATTCTGAAGAGAGCTTCTTCTTGCATTCAACAATTTGTTTCTCATTTCCAGTCAGAAATAGATCATCAACATACAGTAATAATATGACAGGTTCATCATCCATAAATTTGAGATAAAGATTAGGGTCAGCTTTACTCTTGGTAAAGCCCATGCTTGTCAAGAAACTGTCAATTTTTCCGTACCAAGCTCTGGGAGCTTGCTTTAATCCATACAAAGCCTTCTTCAGTTTGCATACATGTGTTCTTCCATTTTCAACCTCAAATCCTTGTGGTTGTTCTATGTACACCTCTTACTCAATCACACCATTCAGGAAAGTTGTCTTAACATCCATCTGGTGTAATTTCCACTTCATCATAGATGCAAGTGCCATGATGATTCTGATGGAAGTGTACCTTGCAACTGGTGCAAATGTTTCTTCATAGTCAATTCCCTCTTTCTGAGAGAATCCTATGGCTACAAATCTTGCCTTATATTTTTCAATGCTACCATCCGCAGCATGTTTTATCTTGAATATCCATTTGGAGGATACTACACTCTTGTCTTTTGGTTTGGGAACTATATCCCAAACATCATTCTTCATTATTTACTGGTATTCTTCTGTCATTGCTTCTACCCACTCTTTCTTTTGAACTGCCTCTTCATAGCTAGTAGGTTCTTGATCCATAAGATCACACATCAAAGACACATAGTTGGATACTAGCTTTGGTTTCTTCCTTTCTCTAGTGGAGCCTTCAGGAGCTCCATACTTTTCAGCTCCTTGAATAATGTCTCTAGCCCATGTTGGCCTTCTTTTTCTTGATAAGTTTGTAATAGGGGGTTCTTATGGTTCTAACATGTCATGGTCTTCTGGTGTAGCATCTTCAGAGATGGGTACATCCTCTGTGATTTTGGGAGGTGCATCTTCTTCATAGACTTCTTCATGTTGAAACTTCCTAGATCTCTTGAGAGCTGCTTCGTCATCAAATGTCACATCCCTACTTATTTCCATATGATGAAAACCTGGGATGTAAATTCTGAATGCTTTGGATGATTCACAATATCCAACAAATATTCCCTTCTTACCAGAAGGATCCAACTTGGTTCTCTTTTCTTTTGGAATGTGAATATACACTGGACATCCAAATATTTTGATATGACTTACCTCAGGCTTCTTTCCTGTGAACACTTCTTCTGGAGTCTTGAAATCAAGAGCACTATGGGATAGTCTATTTTGCACATAGACTGTTGTTCTAGTTGCTTCAGCCCATAGATACATGGGTAGGTCTTGATCATGTATCATTGTCTTTACAGCTTCCATGATGGTTCTATTCTTTCTTTCCGCAACCCCATTTTGTTGGGGATTGTAGGGAGTGGTTATCTCCCTCTTGATTCCAGCTTCCTTACAAAAATATTCAAAATCCTTTGAAGTGTATTCTCCACCATTATCTGTTCTGAGTATTTTGATTTTCTTTTATGAATGGTTCTCTATCAATGCTTTGAACTCTTTGAAATTTACAAAGATTTAATTCTTTCCTTTTAGAAAGTATATCCAAGTCTTCCTTTAATAGTCATCAATGAATGTGAGATAGTATTCATATCCACTCAAAGATGTGGAGGGCATTGGTCCACATACATCTGAATGTATTAACTCCAAGGTAATCTTAGTCTTTGTTTCACTCTTTGGAGATGGGTTCTTTGTATTCTTCCCTTTTGCACATCCTTTGCATGTGCCATCATGATCAACTTTTAAGTCTGGTAGTCCTATAACTACCTTGCTCACATGAGGTAGGGATTTGTAGTTAATTTGAGCAAGTCTTCTATGCCATAGCTCACTTGGGCTAGTGGCTTCATGAACAAGGGCAGCTTCTGAATGGCCCTTGAGTTTTTATAGACCTCCTTCCTCTTCACCAATAACAATTGCATCCTCAATTGATTTTTCTTTAGGCCAAATAAGTACTTGACTATCTATGAATGCAACCCTAAAGCCTTTCTTATCTAATGCTGAGATAGAAAGTAGGTTCTTCTTCAAGCCTGGTACATATAAGATTTCCTTCATCTTCAATGGGGTTCCAGAATCAAGCTTGTAGCTTGCTTCACCTATTCCCTTGATGGGATATTGATAATCATCTCCTAGAGATACCTTTTGTGGAGAGGTCTTTTCTTCAAGTCTTGAGAGAGTTTTCTTTTGACTTGTCATGTGCTTTGAATCACCACTATCAATGAGCCATGTATCTTCTCCAGGTGTCACAGACCCAAAGAGTGCAGAAAATAGAACATATTCTTCCGCATCTTCTTTCTCTACTTTAGTTCTTTTCTTTTGAGGCCTTTCCTCTTCTTCTTCTTCTTCTTCTTCACTATCATCTTCTGCCATATGTGCATGATGTCTTTTGTGAACAAACTTCTTCTTCTTTGTTTGTGAAGTACAATTTCTGGCAAAATGTCCTAGTTTGAGACAATTGAAACATTGAACTGTGGAGAGGTCTCTTTCTAAGTTTGCTCTTCCTCTCCTTTTAAATCTGTGGGGAGGTTGAGACTCCTTGTGGTCATTTTTCTTGAAGTGACACTTTCTTCTTCTTTTGGTGTGAGTAGCCAAGGCTTGGTCATCCTCCTTGAAAAGAGATTCTCTATTGGCTACCCTAGCTTCTTCTTGACTACAGTCCTCCCATACCATATCAAACTTCATACTTTCTTTTCTGGCACACATAGTTTGGATGAATGAATCCCAGGGTCTAGTGAGACCATTTAGAGCAGTCATAACTAATTCATCTTCATCAAGGGTATCTCCAATGGCATCTAGTTGTTCTTTGATTTGGGAAACCCTTGATAAATAGTCTTGAATAGATTCTCCTTTGTTCATTTTGGTACTCTTCAACTGAGATATTAAGTTCATCTTCCTGTTGATGTTCCTTCCTTCATACATCTTCCTAGGGCATCATACATTTCCTTTGGGGTCTTCTTGGATGCCACTTGGGGAATCAAGTGGTCTTTAATAGAATCAACAATGATTCTCTTTGCCCTAATCAAATCCTTCCTATACTTCTCTTTAGCTTCATCTTCTTCAAGTTCTGCAATCTCATCCTTGATATACTGGACAAGATCATTCTCTTCAAGAATGAGGCCAATTCTGTATTTCCATGCCTGAAAATTTTCTATACCCTCTAGCTTGTCTTCAAGCTTAGTGCTTGGAGCCATCTTCTTTAGGGATCAAAGAGATTGAAGTTTCTCAAGGGATAGAATAACACTTACCAGGAGATGTGCTTGATTGAAAGTTCTGGTGTGTTTTGCTTCTGGAAACTTCAACTTTTCACCTTCCGGATCTACAACAGAATTTATGGTTTACCGCACTTTTGGTCAAACTAGGGTTTGACTTTCCCAGAGTTCTACCCAACCAAAAAGTTCGATCTAGGGCTCAAAAGTTTGATTTTGAGAAGGGCTATCTAGCCATGTAATCAGAATCCAAAAATATTAACTTTTGCAGAAATCCTAATTTTCACCGGAGAGAGAGAGAGAGAGAGAGATTTTCACCTTGTGAAAGATGTCCTATTCAGGCTAGCTCTGATGCCATGTTAATTGTTAATTTTATACTAATTTTACTAGCAAGATCACTGAAATAAACACAATCACAAGATAGACAGAGATTTTAACCTGGGAAACCCTCATGGGGTAGAAAACCCAACAAAGCTTTCCTCAATAAGATGATCAACCAAATACAAGATGTAGTCCAAGACTAGAGCTCCTTCTCTACCTCCTGTGCAGACCTCTCTCTCACATGTGGGCTACTTTTCGAGTGAAGGAAGTGTATGATAAGTGAGGAGCATCCTCCTCTACTTATATTTGTTTCCCGACTGACTTTTTTACCCTATGGGGCCGACCTCTCCTAAGAGGGTTTAATAACCCCTAATAAATAAACTCAAGGCCGACCCCCACATGGGAGATCTAATAACCCTAGTTACCACAATCCATCGGAGGAGTAAACATCTCCGGATATACAATAGGGTCACCTCGGAGGGATAGAACCTCTCCGGTGATTGTGATTGTTCAAGCTCAAAATACTTATTAATATTAATGATAAGAATAGTGCGTGTGATTTTTATTAATATTAATAATAAGAAATACTATTAATAATATGTAATAATGACAAGAAGATGAGAAGGAAGGGCTGCAAATCTACAATCATACCTGGTTTTGTCCATTACCTTCTTTAATGATCAGTGGTATCCATCTTTCACTTATTTCAAGTCCCCCATCCCTATTTAGGTTGTCTGGGTGCTTCATGATTTCCAAAGCTTCTCTCACCCTCCGTTTGTAGTAGTGGTATTCCACTACGAGCAACTCCATGTTTTCCAAGAAAACATGGTGTTTCGTTTTGAGAGAGTGTTCAGGCAGTGCGAAAGTATTTGTCCTCTCCTTCCTTATGGAAGCTCCATGTTCCTTTATCCTTATTTGAAATGAACGCCCAATATCCCCTATATAGCTCCCCCCACATGAATAATCTACCTTATACATTCCTTTATATTGATGCCAATCAATCTTGTCTTTCACCGACCTAATTTTCTGTCTAATGGCTTCCATTGGCCTAAATTATGTCCATAATTCTTTCCTCCTCAATACCTTTGCAATTTTGTCAGTTACTCCTTAGATGTATGGGAGGAAGGCCTTGAGAGTCTTTCTCTCCTTCTTATGTTGGGTCAAGTTTTATGCTTTTGTTAGTGCCTTATTGTTGTCTTTATTCTTATATCCTAGGCTTCTAAAGACAGAGGCCAAGTGGTCTTTTTCTTTTTCAAGTTGTTCCTTGTCTGATATGCGGAAAGCTCTCATGGCTAAGGTGTTTATTACCCCAATTTTCTAAGATGGATGGTGATGTGAGTGAGCATGAAGGTATCTCTTCGAGTGGGTTTTCTTTCTGTAGACCCCCATGGATGAGGGTTCCATCATTCTTTTTGTTGATTAGTACATCGAGGAAGGGGATGCTCCCAGTCTCCTCCATTTCCATGGTAAACTTTATGTCATGTAAGAGTTGATTAAGATGTTCATGAAATTTTTTAAGCTCGATAACCCCATGGGGCCATCTCACATTGGTGTCATCCACATACCTCTTCCATCTCGTGGGTTGTAATGGAAAGAGTGAAGGGCCTTCTTCTTGAAATGCTCCATAAAGAGATTAGCAATCATGGGAGATAAAGGGGACCCCATTGCTACTCTGTTGGTTTGTTCATAAAATTCACCTTTAAATCTGAAGAAAGTGGACCGGAGACATACTTCTGCTAGTTTTGCAGTTTCTGGATCTGCAACTTCAAATATTACCTGCACCGTTTCATTTAGGGGGATTTTGGTAAAAAGATCCACAACATCAAAGCTTATTAGCAATTCATGTGCCTCCAATTTTTCTTCCTTAATGATATTTATGAAGTCCCTAGAGTCTTTGATAAACGAATATGTTTTCCCCACAAGTGGATTCAATAAATTTGCTACATATTTTTTGAAGTGGTAGGTTGGGGATCCAATTGTGTTCACAATCGGTCTGAGAGGAACCCCGTCCTTGTGTATCTTTGAAAGGCCATATATTCTGGGTGTGATATCGTTACAAGGCATAAGGCGTTTCTTAACTCTTTCTTCTATGTTTGATTCCTTAATGGCTTTCTTCAACTCTCGCGTAACCCTAGAAATTGGATTGTATGGTAAATTTGTATAGCTCCCACTTGTTTCCAGGTGTTCTATCATTTTGGTGTTGTAGTCTTCTTGGTTCATCACCATCGTGGCCCCTCCCTTATCTTCCTTAAGAACCGCAATCACCTCATTTTTTTTCTCAAATTTTTGAGGGCTTCACATTCATCACCACTCAAATTATCCTTTGGAAGCTTGGCCTTTTTTAGAGTTAGCGTGCAATCTAGTCTCACGCCTTCTTTGTCCTCCTCAGATAGCATTTGAATGCTATCCTCCACACTGCCAATAATGTTTTCCAATGGAACGAATTTGGGGGCTGGGGAAAATCTGAGGCCTTTCTTGAGGATATTCATCTTGCCTTTGTCTAGTTCCATATTGGAAAGGTTAACAACCATTTTTTTTTGTTCTCTTTATCGTTCTTTTGGTTAACCTCCTTATCGTTCAAATTATTCATGTGTGTTAGATTCTCAAACTTTCTGCATTGTCTCATGCCAGTTGCATGCCCTTATCTTTCAGCCTTTAGAGCATCAGAAGCATCCACGACCCTCCATATGTCCCATCTAATAGTTTTTGAAAGCTTTAGGTGGAGGTTCAATGCCCTTCGTGAGCAGTCATCCAATGTAGCTCTTACCCGCTTGATTTCTCCATGAATTACGGTAAGGATGAGCTTTGTAAAGAATCTTGTTGATGCCTCGAATATCGTAGCATCAATCAGAAAGGGATTCTCCCCGATAGATTATCCCAATTAGATTATCTACCATTTGGTATAGGGAATCCGTCCGGTTAGCGGTTCCGACAACCGTGGGTTTGGAGTTTTTTTTTCCAATTATACCGGTTATGGCCCGATCCACCATTCTTTTGAATTTTATGTTTTATAATGATATGCAAATGCCTAGTTTATATTTAATCTAAATGCAAGACTGGGAAACAGATCTAAGTTTAAAACTGAAATAAATCTAACTATCCCTACAAGGAGCGAATTTAAAGCATAAACAATGAGCTGTAGGAGTTATCTTAAAGAAAGAACAGATAGCCATTAAATCTGAAAGGGAAAGCTACAGCAAAGATAAAGATATCAGAAGATAGCTTCTAATTTAATATAAAACACATTCATTGCTCATGAAACAGAGAATTCATTTGCACAGAAAGGAGTAAAATCATTTGTTACAAAGAAATAATTCAGACAGCAAGAAAGATCTCACATTAAAGTATGGAAGTCACCATAATAATCCAATACACATCCATTCTTCATTCCCATGCAAAAACGTCCTCTCCAGGATTTTATTAGAAGACTTTATTTTCTTAGAACATATGCAAGATAGCTCGTACAGATATGAAAATAATTCCCTGCCAAAAGTCCTGCTCATTCCTTCCTAACTTCTATTTATAATTACAAAATTCCCCTTTGGGCTGTCACCTGGCCTTTTACACTTGTCATCTACAGAAATTTTCTTCTATAACAGACAAAAATGTGACTCCTTTTCTCTTTACAGAAATTACTTTAAAAGAAAATAGGGAAAGTTGTCCCATAGCTTCCACGTTTTTACACATATGAAAAGCCTCAAAATACAAAATATCAGAATTAACGCTCTAAATCAGCGCTTTCACTCCTGTGCATGTGCTTCAGTTGGAAGAGAAGCACTCGATCGAACTGTTGATGCTGCTGCTGCCTTAGGAGAGGCACTCGAATCCACTGTTGCTGCTGCTGTTGCCTGGGAAGAAGAAATCGAGCCAGCTGGAGTTTTTGTCACTGCTGGGAAAGAGGAGATCGAGCTAGCTGCCACAGCTGCTGCTGCTGGGAGAGAAGAGTCCGGATTTGCTGTCACAACTGCTACTTCTGCCTTCTTCTCCTCTTCTGCAATGTAGCTATACCACACACCAGTGTCCCTTATGTTGCGGAAGCAAGGAGCAAGATTTTCTGAGAAGTCACATTTTTTCTAAGCTCTGCTCCAATGCCTTGAATTTCTGTCACTGCAGCTTGATGCACTTCTTTAAGCAAATGGTTGTGGATTGATGACATTCCAATATAATGTTGGAGGTCGTCAATTGCTAGGACATCAATTTTCTTCACATATTCAATTTGGATGCCTAGTTCTTCCTTCAGTTCAGCCAAGCGTTGTTCTTCACCCGGGAAATCATCGAGGGATTGCGAGAAATTCAATTTGCACCTGTCATGCACTCCCTGGATTCTTTGATACAGACTGTTGATCCTATCCATTGTCCCTTGTACATTGGCCATTGGCTTACTGCCACAGTTTCTGCAGAAGTCCAAAAGGGCTATGTCTTCATTAAAACCCTCCACAGACTTGAATGGGAGATGTGTTGGGAAATCCACCTTTCCTTCTCGCCATTCTATCTGGCTCAGGATATTTGCCTTAACCCGAGTGTGCTTAGCTTTAAGCCTATGGGCCTCTGCATTAACCTCTTTTAATCTGACCACCATGGCCTTGAGCTTGCTAACTTCATTAGTGATTAGCTCCTGAGTGTCATATATTTGCTTCAGGATGCTGCAGGACAGCTCATGGAAGGGAGACATGTCCATCGTTATGCTCTCAGCTTGCTCTAATTGCTCAGCTAATGCCAGCTTGTCTGCTTCTAGCTGGGACACTCTGGCTCCTGCATCGTTCTTTTCTGATTCCACAATCATCATCAAGACTGATAGTTGCTCCTTTTCTTCCTCCAGTTGGTTATACTTGTTTGATAGCTCTTTATGCTCGACAGACAGGCGATTATACTTGTTCACCACAAGATCCCTGTAGGCTTGCTCATTAGCCACAGTATGTTGTAGCATACGAGCTCTCCTCTTTGTCGATTCATTTTCTCTAACTATATCACCTACATTGTCCAGTGATGCTTTTGCTGTCTCTACAACTGCGGATGCCATAGCTAAGGGATCCTTATTTGTATTCTGCATTACAGTGATCTCCCGGTGGGTAATGATATCCTCCTGGAAGAGTCTTTTGATCCTCTCTTCCGATTTAAGGACCATTGCTTTCCTTTTCTTATCATAGACAAATTCATCCCACCTGGACACCGTATGTTCTTCTGATGGAGTGTACGAGACAATTGGGAGGTCCATAATGTCTATTTCTACTTCCGCTGGTGGGGTCTGGATTACCTGAGCTTGATCTGTTCCCACATTTTGGGTACCAGATCCACCTGCCTGTGCTGCGTCTGCCTCCACATTTTGAGTGCTGGAGACACTTGTTTCAGGTATGTCAATTTCCATGTCTTGTGCACCATAGCCACCTGCCCGGGCATCTTCACCTGCTTTAAGCTCTTCTTCTGCTTTCCGCTCTACCTCAGCTCGTTGCCCTTTCTCTTCTTCCTCAGCTTTCTGCTATCTTTCATCTTCATCCTCCTTTTGCTGTTGGGCTTCCTCAGCTTCTTTCCGTAGCCTCTCACTTTCTGCTTCTTGCTGCAATCTGACAACTTTAGCCTCTTGCAGCAACCTCACTTCCTCAGCTTCCTGCTGTGCCCTTGCCTCCTCTCTCAACCTTTGTTCTTCTTTGGCTCGGGCATCATCGGCTTCTTTCTCCTTCTGTTGGCTAGTTTCCTAGGTCCTGGTAGAGCTAGAACTTGCTCTGCTGCCTTGGCGAAAGGTTCGCAGCTCAGCCATGTTGCTGATGCCTCTGAATACTTCTTCATCGGCATCATGATAGTGAGCGTATTCAAAATGAGCATAAATTTCTTTACAATGCTCGGCCACTTTTCCCTTCCTGTCATTCCTATGGAAGATCACCTCGCCGAAGTGGAAGGCCTTCAGTTCCTGAACAAACGCCTCGGCTGAGGCAACCCCTGAGAATTTGTAAGCCCCTATGCAGAAAGGTAGAGGGGTAAAATAAGCCTTATGCTGTTTGTTGAGCATTGCTCCAATTCCATCCAGGAAGATTTGTCTTACTGCCTCCTTAAGGACCACATAATCCGTAGCATATCTTGGCAAAATATATGGAGCTTTAGTCCCTCCAAACATTCTGAGATAGGTTCCTTGCTCCGAGAAATAAAAATCTCCATAATTTTCAAGGACTTCCATGGCATTCTCCGACAGGCAGTTGGGTTCTTCCTTGAATAGCTGCTCATATAGGGGCATGATGAACCCCTCACAAATGAGCTTATAGCTGGGTTTGTAATTCTGAGCCCACAACATCCTGAAAGCGGTATAAACCGGGGTGTTGGCCAATTTGGGAAAAGATAACTTGGCCAAAACACAATCAATAAGATATGAGGACATGTAAAATTCTGCCTTCTTTAAGGCCAGTCCTTCTCTTGCAGCAACTACCATTGAGGCCAAACTATCTGACAGGAGAGTGGCCCAGTCGAACACAGTTCCTTTAAATGCCACGAAGTGGATGATAGGGACCCACTGAATCTTGTACACGGTGCCATTTGGCATGCCGAAGATTCTGCACAACATCAAGGCGATCAATCTGAAAGGAGGTCTCAGATTCTGGACGTCATATTCGTCATTACCTTTCTTTCTCAAATGTTTTCCTGCGAATAGTAGCCTTTTGGCCATTTCAATGTTGTTCATCTGGGCCAGCCATTCATCAGTCAGAGATTGCTGGGGGCGGGGAAATTTATAGGCTGCGGCAAGATATGCGGGGTGAAATGAGGCAATGGCTATTTTCCTGTTGTCATTTATTACTCTTCCCTCCGCATCATTATGTTGGAGTATCCACTCGATTACTTCAGAACATGGGAACAGTTCAGGGCGGGTGGCAGCTCTAGCTATGCCTGAGGTTCTGATATTGAGATAGATCTGCCCCTCTTCTAGCAACATGTTCGAGACATCTTGGTCTCGGATCATCCTATAGATGTCACCCCTTCGGATTTCAGGAGGAATGTCGGTGGTGCACCTAGTATCTTGGAGTGTGGCCTCAGTTCTAAGTGGGGTAGGCTGCTTTTCTGTCATTTTAACCTTCTTCCTACCACCTTTTGGCATTTTGACTTATCCCTGATAGCAACCAAATACAAGTTATTATAAAATTGTGCAACATACTGTGAGATTTTAACAGAGAGCATCACCATTTTAACATGTTAATGAGATAAATACAATGTGAAGCTGCATGTTGGGAAGCAAAATACACCATTTCAACAGGAAACATAGTTATAGAAATTTGATTCTTTTAAAGGGACGGGTTTGGAATGCTCCCGAAAGGATAGGTATGTTGCGGAACAACCTGCTCTCAGTCTAGCCCTAGGGGAGATGGTGTCTTCCATGGTTGCGGTTCAAATGGCTAATAGCGGGTGGGCTCGGATTGAGGTAAACTTAGGACGAAGTCAGGGATGGATTTCCGCGTTGATGAATAAGCGAGGGATCTGGACACCCTCCATGGTTATTTATCGCACTAGACAAGAAACTCCATGGCCAGCTAGGAATTTGAACGGGGTGGTGGCTGGTGAATACTTGGGCGACCACTCTATGGTTTCAGCTGATAGGAACGAGACCTTAACACGAAAAGAAAAAAAATGACGTACGCGTTCAGGGTAGGAAGTTGGAAACATTCCACCCGTTAAAACTGACGGTCTTTAGACCATATACACACGTTTTTACAATTTCTTTGTTTTTTGTGACGGGAAATATGAAATTTAGACCGTATTTGACGGGCAAAATAGCCCATGACGGGCATTTTTCCCGTCAAAATCCAACCCTTGCGATCAATGCCTATCTTCTTCGAAAAAAGAACAACCCAAAGGTAAACTGACGCGTAGAAGAGACAAAATTAACGGTTAAAACATCCTACCTGGCACCGTGAAGATGGCTGAATGAGGTGGGCCGTGGACGTGGACGAGCGAGCTAAGCTGGAGCGGTTGCGGCGAGGTTTCCAACGGCGTCAGTAAATCGAAACAATCACAATGGCTAATCTAAACCGCAATCGTTTATTTAAACGTTTTAGGCACGTGCGGCATTCAATTTGGTGGGTGGCGCATTTAAAACAAGTTTTAATACGTTGTACGCCGTGGTCACGTCGAGTAGTTTCAATATGCGTGCGCGACCGCCACCTGCGGGACGAACTCGTGAATTCCACCCGCCATTGCGGAAAGGTATAGCGAAAGCTTCCGCCGTTTCGAGAGAGGTTGGTGAATTTTTTCGCAATTTTAACAAAGATAAGTAGATCACTTGTGGAGCCATTCCGCGAAGATTCCCGCCGTTTCGGAAGGAATTGGCGAACGACTCCCGCAAAATGAATGTGAACGACTAAGTCTTTTGGTGGCCTTTCTCGGGATGATAACGTGAAAGCTTCCGAAATTGCGGAAAGCTTTCGCAAATGGCTTCCACAGTTTCGGAAGGCTTCCGTTAATGCTTCCGTAAAAGGCTCTCGCAAACTTGAGAATTTTCTAAGTCTCGGCCAGGATTCGAGAGCGCTTCCGACGTTGCGGAAATATTTCGCAATTAGCTTCCGTCGTTTCAGAACGGGCTGGCGAATGGCTCCGCTGTTTCGGAGGGATAACCTGAAAGCTTCCGCAGTTTCCGGACGGCTTTTGCGAACGGTTCCGAAAAGGTCTAAGTGTTTCGGCGCTTCAGAAAGTTAGCGTGAAGGCTTCCGCAACTGCGGGAGGAAAAGCCAAATGGTTCCACAAATTTCAAAGAAAATTTCTAAGTTCTTTTCGGAGTTTTGGGGGGATTTGGCGAATGGCGCTCGTCGTTTCGGGACGAAAACTCAAATACTTCCGCAACTTTCCCACAATAATTTCTAAGACTTTTCGAGAGGCTTATGCAAACGGTTCCCCGCCGTTTCGGGAGAAAAAGCTGAATGGTTCCGCGAAGCTTCCTTCTTACGTTCCGCAACTTTCAAAAAGTTTCTAAGTCCTTTTCGAGAAGCTTATAAGAAAGACTCCCGCCGTTTCGGAAGGATAATTCGAATACTTCCGCGACTGCGGGGCTTTCTCCAATGATTCCGCGATTTTCAGGGAAACCTCACAAATTCTATCTTTGGGAAGCAAACTTGGAAATTCTTTAAGGCAATATTTTCAAGTGGAAATGGCCTCTTAAGGCATCCTTTCTAAAAAATTAAAGGAGGGGCCCCAATATGTACAAAATTTTTGGGGGGGATGTTGCTGCAACAACAAATCTGTCATTTCGTCGGTTTCTAAGGTGGTGATTCACAGTAGTGAACTTGGGGATAACACAGTTCTCTTTACATCTCTTTGAGAACGCTAGATCAAAAACTATTTTCTCGATTTTAGTTCTTATTCTTTTCAACAGTTGGATATCATCATAGGTTTCCCTTCCATACACTGGTTCATGATTAAAGATTTGATATTTTTGTGGTGTGTAGTGTTAGAAGAGTGGGTTTTCGCATTCTCCACAAGAGCCATTTTTAATATCGACGTTTTGAATCCTTAACTAGATTCATCCTCAGGACAAAATATTGAGGGAAGAGTTGCTCTTGAGGTGAATAAATAAAGGAGAAGAAGGAGATTAGGTATGCCCGTTCATTTCAAATACCATCATTAAAAGTGATAATAAGTGATGAGTGATAATAACCTATCCCTCCATATTTTTAATTAATATATAAAAATGAGAATTATTAATATTAATAGTAATAGTATCTCATTGTTAAGAAATAAAATTCCTCAATAATAATCATTGTTATTGATAATAATAACAACCTCATTTTCCTTAATAATTTTCAGATGCTTGTCACAAATTAATCATAAGGTTAATAATATAATAACCTCATTATAATGTTTGTCACAATAATTCATAAATAATGAGGTTAGTATTATTAATGATGATGATTGTTCAAGTATTAATAATAAGAATCATGATTCGTTAGGGTTTTCAAATTGAAAAGTAGAGAAGAGGATAGGGTATTTTCCAGGATCAAACAATTAATAGTCTGATTGGTGATTGTTCAAGCTCAAAATACTTATTAATATTAATGATAAGAATAGTGCGTGTGATTTGTATTAATATTAATAATAAGTAATAATGACAAGAAGATGAGAAGGAAGGGCTGCAAATCTACAATCATACCTGGTTTTGTCCATTATCTTCTTTAATGATCAGTGGTATCCATCTTTCACTTATTTCAAGTCCCCCATCCCTATTTAGGTTGTTTGGGTGCTTCATGATTTCCAAAGCTTCTCTCACCCTTCGCTTGTAGTAGTGGTCTTCCACTGCGAGCAGCTTTGTGTTTTCCAATCAAACATCGTGTTTCGTTTTGAGAGAGTGTCCAACGAGTGCGGAAGTATTTGTCCTCTCCTTCCTTATGTTAGCTCCATGTTCCTTTATCCTTGTTTGAAATGAATGCCCAATCTCCCCTATATATCTCTTCCCACATGAACAATCTACCTTATACACTCCTTTATATTGATTCCAATCAATCTTGTCTTTCACCAACCTCATTTTCTATCTAATGGTTTCCATTGGCCTGAATGATGTCCATACTTCTTTCCTCCTCAATACCTTTGCAATTCTATCAGTTACTCCTTGGATGTATGGGAGGAAGGCCTTGAGAGTCTTTCTCTCTTTCTTATGTTGAGACAAGATTTCTGCTTTTGTCAATTCCTTATTGATGTCTTTATTCTTATATCCTAGGATTCTAATGACAGAGGTCAAGTGGTATTTTTCTTTTTCAAGTTGTTCCTTGTCTGATATGCGGAAATCTCTCATGGCTATGGTGTTGATTACCCCAATTTTATGAGAGGGATGGTGATGTGAGTGAGCATAAAGGTAGCTCTTCGAGTGGGTTTTATTTCTGTAGACCCCATGGCTGAGGGTTTCATCATTCTTTTTGTTGATTAGTACATTGAGGAAGGGGATGCTCCCATTCTCCTCCATTTCCATGGTAAACTTTATGTCCTCTGAGAGCTTATTAAGATGTTCATGAAATTTGTTAAGCTCGATAAATCCATGGGGCCATCTCACATTAGTGTCATCCACATACCTCATCCACTCTTTCTCTGAGAATATTTCCACTTTCCAAAAAACTATTCGAAGCAATGTTCCTATGAAATTTGTGTTTAGAGTGTCGATATCTACTTTCCCCACTCCTAAAAAAATTCCCTAGAGGAAGGAGTGGATGCTCTTTCTCCTCAGAATCTACTTCCAACACCCCAAAATAGAACAACCTGAGGAAAGAGCGACCTCTCTTTCTTGGACAAAATTTCCACTTGCCAGCAAACTCTTTGAAGCAAAATTTCTATAAAATTTGTTGTTAAAATGTCGATATCTAGTTTCTCAATATGACACGTGGAATGCTCATATGGTGACACATGGCACCTTTACAGAGCGCCACGGGGTAGGTGACCTGTTACCGAATTTAGACTACCGCATCAGAACAGTTGGATGTCGGGAGTCGAGATGGCATAACGTAAGTGCTTGGTTGTCAACTTCCGACTTCCACACCAGAACAGTCGGACGTCGGGAGTCCAGATGTCATAAATCCAAACAAGTATGCCGACTGCCAGGTATGTCGACTTCCGGTATGCAAATATGCCTTTTAATTAAAAAAACACAAATTAATTATTCAAAATTAATTTAAAAATAAAATGTAAATGTAAATAAATTTTGTTAAAAATAAGTAAAAATTAATATATTAATATCCGTGAGATGTAGAACAGTTGGTGGCGGGGTATGGTTAAGACACCCCCTAAGCGGAAAGGTCGCTAGTTCTAATCTCGTGGATACCAAAAAATACAACCATGTTAAGGGTTGGTGCGGTCCAGGCCGGGTGCGATCCCCAGGTGATTTTGACGGCTTAGATGCCCCTGGTTCGTGGTAACTTAGCCAAAGGAAAACTTGTTAGTCAAGGAGGTTCCACCACTTTTCCAAAAAAAATAAAATATATATATATATATATATATATATATATATATATATATATATATATTAATACAAAGTGTTTTATATTCATACCAATATATATCAAATGTTAATATTTAAAACTATTTAAAAATGTGAAGTTGTATATTAAATGTTAATATCTAAAAATTTTAAAAACTTTGAATTTGCAAACTTCCGAAAATAATAGTATAAAATAAATGAACCTAAATAAGTTAAATATGTTTGTTTTTGAAAAAACAATATAAATTACAATATAAATAAATAGGATGTGAGTTTGTTGAATTGTTTGTATTGTTTTCATATCAATATTTAATATGATTATTATATGAACCTTTTTTATAATACAAAATTATTTAAAAAATTTCAAATTCAAAAATATAATCAATACAATTTTTCATAATAAAAATTTAATTTTCGCATTAGAAATAAAAATCAAGTAATTCATAATTGCAAATATTAATAAGGTAACTTATTTTCTTCTATAGATAATTATACATAATCCAAAACTTGTGTTATTTTTTAAAAGGAAGAGGAGATTCAAAAATTAATTTAAAATATATTGAACTATAATTATGTTTATTAATATTTTATGTTTAAGTTAATTTTAAAAATTATATTAAATTAAAAAGAAAAAGTGGAAAATGAGATAATTTTTGACACTTTAAAAAGACAATAAAATATAAAAATTGCATTTTTGCTTTTGAAAATTAGTTTAAAGATTGTATAAACGAATATTAAGGATATTAATGGTACCATTTCAATATAAACATATGGATTTAAGTTATATAAATTTTTGGAATAGGTATATATGTGAAATGACAAAAGTACAACATTGAAGTGACAACAATACAACACTATTTCATAAATATTTCATGAACTTCTAAAGTTTTGATAATATATGTAAATTTTATTTTATTTTCCTATTTTTAACTAATATGGTCAATGATAAAAATTGTCTTTTCAAGGTCTACAGGCCAATCAAATTTCAACACATATGAAAATAAATTGAATAAATAAAAAAATATTAATATTATTTTTCTCAAACTTTAAAAATACTTTTGTTTTCTTTGTATCATTGGCCAAACTAAAAGGGTAAGGTGAAACATATAGTCTCTGCCTACGACAAGACTAAAAAACATGCAAGGGTTTTGTGTAAAAAGATCAAGTAGGGTTGTGCATTTTCGTCTCATTCAAAGGGATATGCAATGCGGATGCACTAATAGTAGTAACTCTGATATCACACAGTCCTTAAGACTGTGTCTCTCCTCAAACAAATTGATAAACCAACAGAAAAAAGAGCAATGCCAAGCTACGCAATCATGATGTGATATCAATATATTCATGTACTAGCAATAATTATATATCAAACAACTTCAAGCAAACAACTTGGCACTGCACCCCACCCAGATATGCATATTCTGTCATTTATGTATGTGAACACGTTGCAGGGCATTGAGCCATCAAATGAATGTGAAAAAGAAGTACTCTAAGAGTGACCCAAGGAGAACCAAGGTAATGCCCTTTCCCTTCTCCCGGAGACTGCAAATAGTTCACCATACTACGCGTTATCATCACTCAAAAGGAAAGCGTTAAAAAAAATAGCATTTCAAGTTTAGCAGAGGGGAAGAAGAGGTTATACTGAAACACAAATGCCCATTCAGATCTTAAAAAAAATCTGCAACAATTTCCCTGAGACTCTACGACATGTATCCTACATATTCCTACCATTTTCATAACAACAAGAGAGTACTTACATGGAAAGCAAGGAGTGGAAACACCTGGAAATACTCAGTTCCTCCCAACCATAGAAGCAGGCAGCCAAATCTACTTGATAGCTTCACTCCCGAGCTGGCTCACCACCTTCGATCAATGGACTAGCAACAACTGTACGCGACACTCTCCCAAAGAGTTTATATCAATTTATATGATGAACTTACAAATCTCACAAAACACTCAGCAAAATACCCTCAATAGCAGAAAAATTCTCTCCATCCACAACACAACATCTTGTGATATCCCAGTGCACTATTATATAATTTCTTCCCCAGGTCTTGTGCCATCTCAATCAAATCTCAAGCAATCTCTTGATCCCTTAAATTGTGGATTTGGTCGACGTTGCTGAGTTTTCGGCTTGGATTTGATTGATACTCAAATCTATTTGATATCTCTTGTTCATTGTCTCTGGTGGTGTCCCCTTTTAATTGGTAGTTCCAAGTGTTTCCGTTGTTATTAAAAATAAAATTATAGTTTATGGTGCCAAAAATTCTCACATAAGTGTGAGTTACAAATAGAGTTTTAATAACTCTTTACAAAAATAATAATTGTTTTTGTGAGTAAAAGCATTAACTCGAAATAAAATAATAAAATGTTTGTGGGGGTATTAAGTGTAGTGCTATGGGTACTTACGTTGTGGTACCAGAGCAATGTTGGGCTCTAGGTAGAGCAGCGTTGGGCTCTAGGTAGAGCAGCGTTGGGCTCCTACATGCTTTCTCAAATAAAACCGCCATTGTTAATGGCTTCAGGGAAGAAGCAAGAAATGAGGAGTAATGATGCCAGTCCACAATCAAGTTCAGATAAACAAAGAGATTTGGAATTGATACACATTGTCATTCACCATCATCGTTTTAGTCAAAATGTATCACATAATAGCCTAAGACATCTCAGGGGTTAAAACATACTATTTCTGGAAGCTATCAACAAAAATATTTATATTAAAACATGGAATCATGTAAACCTCTTATGACACAGAGGTTCCAAAAACTGTAAGCTAGTTTACAAGCATAGACATGTTCGTATGGAGAAAGAAACAGGCATAAAAGAACACATGACAACAAAATAGTGCAAATTGATCATGTAATAGTTACATTATATTCATCCGATAAATTTCATAAGGGCTGTCATCCAAACCGGACAGCGAGATAAATCAATTGAACTGTCTTTCATCCCAATTATACAAAATGAATGGAAGACCCTTTGCAAAATAGGTCAATCTGATACTATATTTCCTTCCATTCTTCTATTGTCCCTCTAAAATTACAACCCTTAGAAAAGGCCTGCCTATACAAAATGTGTAGAAGGGCCTTTGCAAAATAGGACACATACCTCCCCTTCTATTCTTATACTATCCATAGAAAACGAGACAAGGAAAACTAACAAAAAACTAAAAACTAAAAACAGACGAGGAAAACTAACAGAAAACAAAAAACTAAAAATGATCCTGAAAATACATCTCAGGGGTTAATGATGTTAGTCCATAGTCAAGTTCAGATAGACAAAGATATTTGGACTTGATGCACATTGTCATTCACCATCATCCTTTTAGTCAAAATGTATCACATAATATCCTAATACATCTCAGGGGTTAAAACATACTATTTCTAGAAGTTATCAACAAAATTATTTATATTAAAACATGGAATCATGTGAACCTCATATGACACAGAGGTTCCAGAAACTGTAAGCTACTTTACAAGCATAGATATGTTGGTATGGAGAAAGAAACAAACATAAAAGAACACATACACCAAAATAGTGCAAACTGATCATGTAATAGTTACATTATAATCATTCGATAAATTTCATAAGTGTTGTTATCCGAACCGAACAACTAGATAAATCAGTTGAATTGTCTTTCATCTCAATTATACAAAATGAATGGAAGACCCTTTCCAAAATAGGTCAGTCTGATATTATCCTTCCTTCCATTCTTCTACTATCCCTCTAAAAGTAAAACCCTTACAAAATATCTACCTATACAAAATGAGCAGCAAAATAGGACACAATCCTCTCCTTCTATTCTTATACTGTCTGTAGAAAACTAGACAAGGAAAACTAATAGAAAACGAAAAACTAAAAACAGACAAGGAAAACTAATAGAAAATGAAAAACTAAAAATGATCCTGAAAGTATAAATAAGAGAGCCTAGTGGGTGTGCTACGTGGTTCATTCAATCAATATCCATTAATTTTTCCCATGAGGGAGGCTTGTCAGCTGGAGGGACTGTCCAGAGCCTACCGAAGTCGTTGGGCTCCTCTCGGCATCACGTTGAGCTCGACTATTTGCATCGTGTTTGTCGAGGAGCACTCGCATATGTTCAATCAGTTCGTCATTATTGTTTGTGAACTTGCGATCGTTGTTGTCCCCAATTCTCTTCTCCATGGATTCCATGTCTTGTTTGTCACATTTTCCCTTGAGATTCTGTTGAAGTTCTGCTATCTGTTTTTCCAACTGCTCCACTCTTTGGCTATTCACATCATTGTCGCTAGTCCTTCCAACAGGGCCACGAATCCTACCATCCGCCATTATATAATAACGAGATAGGCCTGAAGAACTTGAGTAACAAAGCTTCCAGTACGGGAGCTCACCACTGAGTAGAGCACTGGTCGGAATCTGGTGCCTTCCCTTATCTGAACCTTCAATACCCAAACAAGGAAGAGGGCCAATGGAGGGAGAAAGCGTTGAAGACAGAGCTATGTTAGACAGCATTTTCAGAAAGCACCAAGGAACAAGGGTAGATCCGATTTAAAGAACCATCACTAGCGAAAATGAACAAAAAACTTGAACCCCCGGGTACAAACAAATCTCCAGCACAGCTGAAAATAAATTTGAAAGTACTTGAAAGAGGGGGTATATCAGATTACGGGTGAGAGACCTTACCCTAACCGACCTTTGAATGGACTGATGGGACAAATTCACTGTTAGGATTCGTCGATATAATCATAATGTAATCGTGAACGACCATTACAAATCTAGACTAAAAATTGTGCTCTGAAGATACCCACCTGCCTGAAATCGTGATTTGATCAACTAAAATATGCAATTTCACCAATTTTTAATTCGACAGATTAGACAGAATGGCTGGTAATGAGGCATTCTGTGATGGCCAGATTTTGGATTCAATCAAGCTTGTTTTCATGCACATCGATATTGGACGCACCTCACCTTATAAAATAAAAATTTTCCCGTCTTTGAACGAATCCAATCAGGCCACTTGTGTACTTCTAGGTTTATTTTTTTGAAGAAAATATTTATTTATATACTTATATGTCGATTTACTACTTTCTGCCAAATTTTCCAGCGGGCTCATAGCATGTAATTTTTTTTTAAACACAACATTCAGCATGGCATCTAAATTACGCAACTTCTACTGTTACATTGGTATGCTAGATTTCTGGAAATCACAGCTGGAATTGTGTCGAAAAGAGCCTTTTTTTCTAGGACAAATCGTTGTTGTTTAAGACTACGAGCATTCGTAAGAATAAACATAGAATAACCAAAATAATTATAACTTAAAAATTTTAAATTAAAGAATTAACTTAAATAATTAAAAAAAATTACATAATTTAAGTAGTAAACATTCATATATCAGGAAAATTATGGTTCTAAGGAAATATGGCTGCAATTTACTGAGATTAGTAAGACCAAGTTCAAGAAACTTGAGATTATTATCTGTAGATCTATCATTTCTATATGGAAATTCCTAGCCTTAACATCAAGCATCAACTAGTATCCAATTTAACATAGACTTTGTTTTTCTTTACCCATACTACCTGTTTTAAGAATTCCAAAGCATGACAAATTAAATTTCCATCTTGTAATTTCACTTTCTTCAATTAGAGAGAGACGAGAGCAGTACCTAGAAGTGGAGATGTCCGAGCAGCTCATCAATTTCACTTTCTTCAATAACAAATATGAATTGGAGATATCATACCTGGTTTCAATTGCAAAGCACCCCGGATCAACTGTATCGGTCAATAAGATACACAAGCAAGCGGCCTCTGTTAAACACGGAGTCCTCTCTAGGGATTCAAAACTACCTCGACATTGTTGAAGATCCGAAATAGAAATTGATTTTAGAGTGAATTTCTTCAGCTCTCCTAAGATGTAATAACCCCATTCAAATTCACGCAATCCCACTCTTATCTAGTAATAGAGAAATTGAGTATGGGAAAGCTACAAACATTTATTGACTAGACGGTTTCACCCCTACGCAGTTGGGGCATAGGCCATGGCTTCCCCTTGATGGTGGACACAACTTCACTGAGGCTTGAAGAAGCTCTGGCTGGCAAGGAAAGACATGCAGGAATCAGGGAAGGTCTAAAGATGTAGGAACCTCATGTTAGTGGCTCGACCAATTGGGCATGAATTACATTGATATATTAATACTCCTATACGTTGACTAGAATTTTGAGAAACTTAGTCACATGACATCATAGTTGTCCCATGGCCACGTGGAAGCTCTATAATAATTTTATAATAAATTATCTCTATATAGTTTACATTGATTTTTTTATAATAATTTTACATTAAAAATTTATATTATATTATTTTAGAAAAATTATGTTATAATTAAGTTTAATTGCGTCGAGAGGCGCATTCAACAGTCCAATATTAGGTCATGGATGCAGGTGATCATGCTGCACCATCCTCGGCCATCACGCAAACAGAGAGTCCGCCACCACACCCCCCTGTACGCGACGACAGAGCTCGCATGCACAAGCTCACTCCAGCAATGTTTGAAGAACAGTGCAACCACCTAGACATCCTTGCTCCAGGTCCTAGGCAAGCCTCCATCCAAGACGACACTTAAATGTCGGACATGATCCTCTCCCAGCTGGTCGTCTCGCACGTTCCTACTGTCTCTGCCCACATGGTCTGGTGGGTGGCATTAATGCTGGATCGGTTCCCTACGTTCTCTCGCCCCTGCTGGTTTCACTTCACCATTACTCTGTCCCGTGCGAAGTTCCTCCCTCCTAGACACCTCCTCCGGGATATGAAGAGCCCTGCCCATCCTCCTGCGTTCATTTCACACTTCCAATTTTCTCTGCCTGCGTCTTCCGCTAAAATTTTGGCCCCTGTGCAACGCTCCTGCAACCTCTCCAACACTGTCATGAAGCGTGCGAGGGGAACTTCCAGGCGCTGCTCCACTCAAAGCACTGGAAAATTTGCGTCGGATGAAGGAAATCCCTGCAAACATTGGATACAAGGATAATGTATCCATGTCGGTCCGGCACATGGTGGATGACTGGGAATCGCGAAATGTGGCAGAAATCCTTTCCTTCGGCAGCCCGGGCACTCAGGTGAATCACTACTGGCTTCTCAAGAATTCGATCGGCACGTTGGTAGAAGAGATGCAGACCCACTGGAATTTGGCCAAGATGTCCATTATGGACACCAGGTCCACCATGGCTCACTTGGATGGGACCCTTGTGGCGCTGGAAGCCATACTCACAAATCACCATATTTACTCGTTGTTTCCTCAGCCGACTCAGCCCATAGGTTTTGGACCTGAGGTTCCTGTTGCAGGTTCCGGGAAGGACGACATGGCTCTCAACAAAGGCACTGACAGCTATCAGGCAACGGCGTGGGCGACTGGCATCTCTCTTCACGACTCCGTGGGCCTCACCACTTCATAGGATGCTTCTCCTGCGGAGGTTTTGGTGCAAGGAGTGTCTCCTGGGACTTCCTTTCCGGTTCGCTCCACAATTGTAGTCACCCAGTTCAAACGCACTCGTAAGGACGGAATTGAAGAAATTCTCCCGCGCAAAGTGGAGCCTCTGCCCACCAAGCTCCCAGAACAAAAATGGACAGATGATTTCTTTGGTCCTTGCCCCATTTCTGCTGATATCCATCCAGGATTCCAAAGGAATGGAATCCAGTTCTTGAACATGCTCGTTTAGAGCACCACACTCCCTGCTCTGAAGCTCTGTTTTTTTGTTTATTTCTATTGCAGATTCTCTCTTTGCCTATGTCTTTCTTGATCGGTGGTTATTTAGTATAATTCTCTAGGATTTTCTCACATTACTTTTATGTAATATGGGCACAGTGAGTAGCGCCAGAATGTTATATTCAGCTTCTCCCAATTATTGTACTCTTTTTTGTACTATAATATAATCTTACTATGCAGCTTACAAAAAAAAAACAGTCCAATATTAGGGCCAGGAATCAAATTTGAAGGGAAGGGTCCTATTTCACTTTGAAGGGATAGGATATACTGAACCCTTCAATGCTAACCTATTAAAATAAACAATTCCTTTCATTTGAAAATGTAATAATAGATCAAAACTTCATTGTATATTAAAAGCATTGTAATCCAATTTTTGAAGAAAAAAAACCGACAAAATTTGCATCGTTCCACTCTATAGCTTTTAATAAGCAATGTCTAACCCAAATAAACCAAGAACCCATATAGAGGAAATTTTAGAAACATAAAAAATACCTGACAATATGAAAAAATCAATTGAAAAATATTTATAACCATGGAGATTGAATTGACAAGTAATCAAACTTCTAACAGAAAAATCAAGGTTGGATGAAAATGAAAAACAATCTATACAATGTCCAAAGAATATAGAGATTGATAAATTTAAAAGAGGGAGTGAATCTAAAAGATATGTTCATGAATACAAAAAATATTATCTCGAATCACTTCAATAACAAACTTCACTCCTTTGAATCCCTTTATATATGATTCTAATGACTCAGCTCTGTGAACTAGAGCCCTTGGAGGAAATAATCATTTGGGGAGGTGTCATATTCTGTTTGTAGTGGTAATGTGCACATATTTATGTGGGTAGTGGACGGGTGTTGTTGGGGCATGTGTGTCCTTCCTTTGCTCATGAGGAGGCCCCCTGGAGTTTGGAGAGGGCATGATATACCCTAGAATGAACATGGCAAGAAAGGGTAGAAGTAGCCTGAGCAAGGTTGATGATGATGGTGGAAATAGCCTGAGCAAGGTTGATGATGATGGTGGAAATAGCCTGAGCAAGGTTGATGATGATGGTGGAAATAGCCTGAGCAAGGGGTGAACTTGAAAGTGGACAAAAAAGTGCAAAGGTATTTGGAAAATGACTGCCACAAATTAACCATTGGGAATTGGTGGTCCCTTAAGTACTCTAATGTTATTTAAACAATAGTAATCTTCTCATAAGATATGGGATTTAATCTTTTGAGTGTGCTTTTAAGATTTATCCATATCTCAAACTCTACTCTCAACATGTCTACCATTGCATCACCAATTATGATTCCTTCTAAATAATCAAACTATGCAACATCATCTCTCTTTTGATCTATATTGGATTTGTACTCATCCTTCTTATACATATCACCATTCCCATCCCATGGATGAGGTAAACCAAGACTAATGCAAGACTTTTCTCTATAAAGACCTTTGAATCTAATAATCTCTTCAACCAATGCTTTATCTTTGTCTTGAGTTTTGGACATCAAGACCTCCTTGGTAATCATTTTGTTGGCTATCTTTATCAGATGAGTCTTGTTTTCAACCTATAAGTCCTCCAATTGCTTCTTAGTTCTACTAGTATTAAGAAAATTTATTATTTCAACATCCTACTCAATCATTTCTTCAAGCTTCTTTTCAACATCTTTGATTTATTTTTGACATGTTTCATATATCTCTAACTCATCTTGTAGAAGAAAAAAATAATCTCGTATATCTAGCATTCCAATTGATATTTTGTCCCAAATGATCTTTCTAGTTCTTCTCAACAACTCCTCACCTTGGACATCTGGTTGCATCTTGGTAATTTGATTTTTAATTCATTTATCTCTGACTCTTGATCATCAATTGTATCATCTTTTTTATTTGCGTCATCTACTAGTTCAATAATTTTGTTATCTCTTTGTATCAACTCTTCTTCAAGCTCTTTGATCTTATCATCTTTTTTATCTACTTGTTGATCCTGTGTGTCAGGCTCTTTCATTGCATTTGTAAGTGCTCCTTTTGTTTGTTTGTTTGTTTGGATTCTCATGCTCTCTTCAAATCTACTCTACCCCTTTGAAGGTTGATCGATCTCTTGTAAGCTTGGAGATGAAATTGGAGAAGTTGGCTTGTTTGTTAATGATGTTCTTTGTATCTCAAGAGAAGCTATTTGGCACATTAGCTCATTTATCTGGTTTCCCCTCTCTTTTGTCGGATTTTTAAATATTAGCATACATTCATATATGTGATCCTTTCCTTCCTTCATTTTGGTCAGCTCAGGACTTTGCATTGGTTGAGTTTCAAGAATCTTTAACTGCTTCCTGAGATGGGCAATCTCATTATCTTTTTTTACAACAAATCCTGAGCTTGGGAAGTGTCAGTTGGATTTACTCCCAAGGACACAAATTTTCTTTCAAGCTATTTTATATAAACATGTTTAGCCTTGACTGCTACTCTCTTTTCCTTTAGTAATTGTTCAAACTTATTCAATGTTGTTCTCAACTTTTTCTCTATGACCACATATTGAACCACCTCCTTGCAGATCATGTCACTAGTTTGTCTATACAAATCCAACTTATCTAATTTCCCATAATATTTGAAGTGGATTTCATATTCATCAGCATTCCAGTCTTTAAATGATGAAGGCATGGGCATTAAAGGGTGCATTACTGACATCCTTAAGGTACTATCCCGTGTATGGTCTTCCACAATAAACATTTTTTTTACCAGCTGGATCTATTTTCTTCTTCAAATCTCTCATCACTCCCATACCTTTATCTCTTATATCCAAGTATTTCTTTTGAATATTTGACTTTGTTGGAATTGGGCTTGTTATAGGTGATGATGTCTATCAGCTCTGAGGAATTAGAAATTCTACAAAGGGATAATGTATGAATGTGACTGGTGATAAATATTTTATGACCTATAGTTGTTTCAACACCTCAGTCTGTCAACTCTGGTGGGATATCATCTCCTTCTTCTACTTCTACCAATGCTTTCTTTGATTCTTCATCTTGCTTTGTTCTTGGATTCTTTCTATGAGGATCTTGATCAACACCATCAATATCCATGTTTATTTGGAGCACTTCAACTCCTCTTTTTGGCCCTGCTAAAAATGTGCATCTTCCTGCTCTTGCAAATTCTTCAAAATGTCTGAGACTTCATTTGAGCTCTCTTTATTTGCAATCATTTCCCAATGAGGCTTGGGAACATATGTATATGCAAAATTTATGTTGGCTACCCTCATATTTGAAATGATTTGGTGAGGATCATATGATCTAGATTTTTCTTGCTCTAGGCTTAATTGCTTTAGATATTCATCCATATATTGTAGAGCATTTAATCCTTTTATTAAAAATGACCCCACATCACTTGGCATCAAGAATTCTCTTTGATGTTTGAAATGAACACAATGCATGTGGTCATACATGAACCTATGCCTAGTGTACTCCATGGAAAATACTCTAGGAATAAGGAATGAAGGTAGATTATAAGGTTTTCCCTCAAAGCCATAGATCCTCAAAACTGTATAATATTCATACAATAACCAGTCCCCTACTCTTATATCTGGGCTTAATTGTAAAAGATTCTTGTTTTATGGGAACATCCTTGGAGGAGGAGCATCATGCATTAAATAATAAGTGATTGACATGACCTTATTGGCAAACTCTTTATAATTTGGGTTCCTTGGCTTTGTGAGAATGAGATTGCTCCATTCAAATACAGGCAAGGGATTTCCAGCTTCATCCTTAGTTTGCAAATTTAGCTCACTGTAGAACTATGAATTTTGGTACATGAACATTTAAAACATATATGAAGGGTACCTAAACCTTTATAGAGAAATAATCTCTGATAATAAGGTGTTGATGGCCTGGGATAAGTATTCACAGAAGTCAAACTTATGAGGCATGACAATAGGAGCTGGGTTCAAACAACTGAGAAAACCTAAAATTGCCTCATCAACTATATAATCATTGCCATAACCTAACCAAGTACAAATTAGGGGTATCTTCTCTCTAGAATTCTCATGGAATACAATGTTTTCATATGGAGAAGGTAGAGGATTGGTTGCAATCCCCTACTCGAAAAAGTGAGACAGGTATTGCCTTCTTTCCAAGGGCTTATGGGATACGTATGCTATAGATAGGTTCTGTTCATTTAAGGGTAGAAGAATTTGGTGTTCTGGGAAACACAACATCTTAGCAATAGTTTATGTGTTTACAGTGCAGAGTATTTTTGAGTAATCTATAGTTATTATGGCCTTTTTACTAGATGAATATCTGATGGAGCACCATGTCACTAATTCAGGAAAATAGAATATATGGGGCAAATAGCTCTAGCCAAATTGGTCTCCCAAAGGTGATGGGGATCCCAACCAGTCGTGGCTTGGGATTTGGATTCTTTAAGAGTGGCAATTAGGTATGATCTCATTATAAAAATATCATAGATTTTAGTGTGATGGTCAATGATGTGCTCATCACTAACGAATCTGGGTTACTTTATAAGATTTAGGTTTTGATGCAAATGCCATTTGAGGTTTTATTGAAAAGTTTAGCTGTGTTGGGATAGGTTGATATTTTACTTAATTACAATGGTTTAAACAAATTTTAACAGCTAAAAATAGGATTAAACAAACATATTGGTTAATAGATTTTACCAGAAGGTTAAAGGTCATCGAAATTCAGCAGGTCATGGGGGGGTATGGTTAACTAGAATGGGTTTAGCAAGGTTGCTTGGGCATTGATAGCAAACTTATTCTCCTCATAAAATGGAAACATAGGACAAAAAAAAGCATTTCCCTCTTAAAAAGTCAACATCCAATCAAAACATGACATTAGGAAGAATTGGATTTGATGTGGGACCACCAATTCCCAATGGGTAATTTGTGGCAGTCATTTTCCAAATACCTTTGCACTTCGTTGTTTACTTTCAAGTTCATGAACAAGGGTCAAGAGTTACTCAAACTAAAGCTAAAGGCTCTTAAAGGATAACCATAAAATAAGCTAAAGGCTCTTAGAGTAGTATAAATAGGAGAGGAAAATCTTCATTTTCGTCATCCAAAATTGAAGAGCTTGGATACAAGAGTAGAGGGTCAAATTTCAAGGAAAAATGAAGTGAAGAAGGCCGAAATTCTAGTGGAAGATGAAATCTTGTGATGATTTCTACTTGATTTTTTTTGTTTCGGGTCATCTTGGAATTTTTAGCATATCTTTGTTTCTAGTATTTTCATATCGTGAAATGTTTATGGGATGGAGACAAGATTTGTGAGTGCCTATGGTAAAAATTTCAGATGTTGATTTGCTATAGTTTTGAAGATATGACCTCAGAAAGTTAGGGTTTTTGAATAATCTTCAAACAAGTCAATTTGACATTTTCCTTATAAGTTTTGAACCATAATGTTTCAGATAGTGCCCTTTGGTGGAGATACAATAGAGATCTTGAAAAACATATGGTTAAAATTTCAGATTTTGGTTCGCTATATTTTTCGAAGATATGAACTTGGGAAGTTGGGGCTTTTAAATGACTCAAAAATCATGTTTAAACAAGTTAGTTTGGAATTTTCACTATAACTTTTGGTCCATGACGTTTCGGAGAATGAACCTTAGAGGAGATGTCAATGGTCATAGAGATATTGAAGAATATGTGGTAAAAGTTTCATATCTTTATTCATTACATGTTAAGAGTTATACTTGTTGAAAGTTAGGGTTTGTGACAATGACATAGACAATGAAAATTCAAGAGAAGAATGTTGACAAAATCTTGCATAACTTTCTCATACGGGATCAGAATCACAAACTTGTTGGCACATTGGATCAGCATACTTAATGATGATCTTGGTAATTATCTTGGCACATTCTATGATGATCTTGGAATAGATATTATTGATGATTGTATTGGAATATTCCATGGTAATGTTATTGGCAAGAGATCCCTCTTTTAGAATGTACTATGAGGTCTATGATGTAAGGATTTGAAGGTGCAAATAGATGAAGTCTATTGGTGATTTTTTTAGGATTTGATTACACTCTTTGGAGGCATCTTTCTAGTCTTGCTATACATCTGAAGTATATCTTGGAAGAAGTTGTTGGCATTCTTGGAGGACAAATTTGAGGCATGTACATGTTGACATTGTGATAGCGATAGTTATTGTGGCATTGCGACAGAGACAATGACTGTGCCATTGTGACAAACAATGATTGTGATAGTGACAACAATATAATGATTGTGGCAATGTCAGATATAGGTATAGGGATAGTGATACATGTACAAGGACAGAGATACAAGTATAGGTTGATCGAGACAATGATACAATGGCAGTGGAATATTGTTCTTCTTATTCATATCAAGGTGGCAGGATGGGGCAAGGATAGGAGATTGAAGTCTCCTTTAGGTTGGTGCTTGTGATCTCAGGGAGTTGGGGCTTCCTTCCAGTTGGTGCTAGTAAAACTAGTGAGTTGGAGTTTACTAAGGATTGGATTCCTCTCTATAGGTTGGAACTTATGAAAAAAAGGGGGTTGCAGCCTTCTTCTAGTTGGAGCTATTCAATCGAGGAGTTGGAGCTTCCTTCAGGTTGGAGCCTATAAATTATGGGGTTGGAGCCTCCTTCCAGCTGGTGCTGGTAAATCAGGGAGTTGGAGCTTCCTTCAATTTGGATCTTGTAAATTAGGTGGTTGGTGTCTCCTTCCAGTTGGTGTTGGGGTGCTTCCTATGAATGTAATCTTGTTATTTTTATATAAGAAAAACATTATGTGGTTTTCTCTTGTTTGGGTTTTGGATCCACGTTAAATCTCTTGTGCACTATGAATGATGTTATGTGTTGGTTTTATGTGATGGTAAATGACATTGTTAATGGTTAATGTTACATGTTGTACTTAAGGTTAAAAGTGTTAAAAAGTGCTAAATATTGATTCAACCCCCCTCTTAGTATTTCCAACAATTGGTATTAGAGTCAATTCCTTCAAGAGAGTTTGATAGTTGGAACGAATATCTCTAGAGCACATGGATGAACATGAAAGCATCTACTCTGCAGATGGGGTTCGACTGTTCTATGGATCAAATTTTGATCATTGGATCATAAGGATGAGACTCCATTTACAGGCACAAGGTTTTGATATCTGGAAATCTATTGTGAATAGTTACATCGCTCCAAAAAGACCACCAAAAACTGCAGCCAGGAAGGAGCTAAGAAATAATAATGCAATGGAAATGGATATCATCTTGCATGTACTATCTGATCATGTGAAAGATAAGTTGGAAAGTGTTCATCAACCAAACAGCTATGGGACAAGGTACAGAATATCTACACAAAGGGACCCCATTGTTATCATTATTTTTGTCCCAAGTACCTAAGAAGATCGGGTAAATAGTTCATGAAGTTTGGAGTCCAAAGAAGGCTTAAAAAGTATAAGGGAAGTAAGCCTTAGGTAACCTACAAAGTTATGCCAATAGGCCCGAGCGCTTAAAATATTAAGTAGAGGCGCTAGAGCATCAACTACACAGGACCCTATCCGATGACCACGGTGTTATGCAACGGGCGCTTATTTTTCGACGGTCAAGATGATCCAGGACGGGATCAGATCAACGGTTTAGGTTGAATGTGCACTTGCAAGTTAGCGGAGGTTTAAGGAGTCGTCGTGCAATTTTTCGATCATTAGATCAACGGCTGATATGGAAATCGCATGACATTAATTACCTAGTAGTTAATCAAGATCAAACGCATCTTTCACATCGTCAGATCAACAACGGAGAGTGAAAGCGCTCGGACAATTGAACAAATCACACCAAAAGTTGAAAACGTGTAAACCTGTGGAGGATCAATGTTACAGACCCACCCAGAAGAAAATCGACGGTGGAAAGGGGTTTCGGCACTAGAAAGTGCATGGTGGTTAAACTTGGAAAGGTGGAGCGGAAATTAAACCACTTACCACATGGTAAGCATTGGTGGAGTCCACTATGAAAAGCAGAAAAATTTAAACCGCTCATCGCAATTTGTGAAACCACCTAAGCATATGTTATATAAAAGGTTTGTTCGAAGTTTGAAAAGGGCATTTGTTTATTATTGCGTGAAGGAAAAGGAGCCGACAAAAACACATCACTTGTCTTCATCAACCTGCAAAGAATTCAACCCTTGCATTCTCCTGTTTGTAAGCTCACTCCATGTTTTCCTCAATTGACATCTCAGCATACACTTGAGATGAGCCAAGACGGGGTCAGATCAACGGTTTAGGTTGAATGCACACTTGCAAGTCAATAAAGGTTTAAGGATCCACCGTGCACTTTTTCGATCATTAGATCAACGGTTGATATGGAAAGCGCATGACATTAATTACCCGACATTTAATTAAGATTAGACGCATCTTTCACATCGTCAGATCGACGGTGGAGAGTGAAAGCGCTCGACAAAGATGGGTGCGGGATAATATGAGGCATCGACCCACAATTTAAAAAACATGGAGGACGTGTGGCGGCAAATGATAGATTGCGCACTAGGAAAAGGTGTTTCCAAAATGACTTTTTGCGACCCAATACAGTGGTTGGAAACCAGGGATGGTTCCCCCCAGTTGCGCAAGGAGGTGAGGTGGCGCTCCACATTTTCCTCAAATAAAATCTCAACATACACTTGGACAAATCCATAGCCGACACCTGGCAAGTGGGCCAACCATAAAAGGTACGCATGTCTTTCCCTGTCAAACTAGACCCTGCCAAGTGTCAAGAGTGGTATGCCCCAACTCTGAAGGTTTGTCAGTTTCCCCACGTCAAGCCGCCTTCTTCCAGATGGCCCTCTCCCATTTGTGGTTGAATTTTATTAAAGGAAAAGCCCTAAATCATTAACGATTGTGGCTAAGAACCACACAGACTCTCCCTTGGGGAGTGTGCTTGTACTTGTAATTGTAAGCTTTAACATGCACATGAACACTCCCTCCATCTGGTGCTTAGCCATAGCCCTAAACTTATCGTTCATTCTATCTACAGTTGATGACGAAGCTGGAGCCTCCCCCTGCAAAAGTCTCATGCCCTGTCACCCGTCATGACGTATGTTGACCATAAAGAAAATCCAAAAGTAATTTCCTTTCCCTGTGAAGCTGTCAATTACCTTACGGCCACTATGTTTTTCTGCTACATAAAATAACCCAGTAAAACACAGTTTAAAATTACAGTCTTAAAACACAGACGGTGTACCCTACCACTCTACTGCACAGTTTAAAATTACAGTCTTAAAACACAGACGGTATACTTAATTAAAAATACTTACCGAGTTGTTACCCACCTCAATTATGCCTTAGAGGTCTCCACATCCCTCAAACCAAAGGGTCAAACCTCACAATTTTCTGGGGCCTACCAGGTAATTGACCACCATGCAAATATATATGATCCAATTATCATCGGGGCTGACCTTCTATCCACCCTCGGAGAAGCTAGAACCCAAGTCATTGTAGGATGGGACCCAATTCACCTCTGGGATACCCACCTGGCCAAGGTTGTATGTCCTCACTCTATTTATTTCACGGAATTTTTTGATTGGTGCTATGTTCGCTTTGATGTCAACAATAAAAATATCCTCAGCCCTGATAAAACAAAGGTAATTTGTTCCTTGTCCCCTCAGGCAATAACTTCCATCCTCGGTTTCCCTGAAAATCATATCCTCCTGCCCTTGGATGAACGCAAATTAGCCTTTGCTTACCAATCCCTCACCCCAGCAAGCATGGAAACCTTCATGGCTTAACATTACACCCTTTAATTTATAGTAGACCTTAAGCCTATTCCCCACTCAACCCGATTTTTCAATGAAGCTACCCGAAAAATATCTCCTTAATAAACACCATTCTGGGATATGACAATGACTGCTCAGTGAGTGAGGTGGTCTTAGGAGGCCTGATGGTGTTGAACCTTGCTCCCAGATAAATACCACAACCCCTTGATTATTGTGACTACATTTCTAGAAACACTGTTTCTCAACTGATTGAGATGATATCTCTAAAGATATTTAGGTATCCATCATTCTTGTTTTTCCTCTTTGTACATCAAAACTAGGAAGCATTCAGTGAATCAGGCCTGATGAAGACGGATGGTAGTGGAAATCCCCTGCCTGCATATGAATGGAATGATTTTTTTCTGAGAAAACTAGGGAATCCTAATTTCTGTGCATTTACTAATAATGTCATAAAGATAGCATACTCCATGCTACATGATGCACCCCCTCCTAGAATGTTCCCTGAAAACAAAAAAACTTGTATAGCTTAGTCCACATACCAAATTTGGAGACTGGTTCCTGTATGAACACCATACTATCATAAGGATCTATGGCTCTGAAGAGAAACCCTATAAGTTACTAGTTTTTCTAACACCAAGAATGTTTGCCATGGAATATGTTAGGCAAATATTTTATTCTCATTTTGTACGCCACAAGCATACCAAGACCTATAAATTACCACAGGAAGCAGGTCCTTTTCTTATCAGAGGGCTAAATGCCCTACAATACATGGAGGATGGCTTAAAACAGTTGGGCCTAGAACAAGCTGAAGCAGGAATATATGATCCGCACCACATCATTTCAAGCAAAAGAGAAGCAAACAATAATGTTACTTATCATCATATCCCCAACCCGCGGTGGGAGACAATAGCCAATAAAGAATCCTGGGAGGAGGTAGCACTTGTTTTGAAGGAAATTGATGAAGAAGAGGCTTCAAAATTGCAGCAAAATCAAAAAATAGGGCCAGATAGCATGGATATTGATTATGAACCTCAAAGTAAAAGGCCTGGAGTTGAAGAATCATCAGAGTTGGCATTGGTAGGACAAGGGGGTGAAGTACAAGAGGTAACTGCAGAAGAAATAGGGGATAGGAAGCAACAGGATGATGATAAACAAGATGCCTCAATTACCTATGTCCACTACCCATATGTAGAATTTGTTATTCCACAACAATCACAAAGTGCTCCATCACCATCAGGCCTGCCCATAGTTAAAACAGATCTTAAGCATAAGTACCGGGAGGTTAGGGAGAAGAATGCAGATCTAATTATGAAAATAAATCAACAAATTTATGATCCACTGAGGAAAAGGATGATGACAATATCAGATCACCAGAGGGATTCGATGAGAATGCCAGTTCTGAGCCCTATGACTCTTTAACCAGCTTCCATAAAAGATTAGAGAGCAGAGGAATATGAGGTACACTTCTCACATTTTCAGAAGCTTGATAAAGTGGAATTCTTCCATCAAACCTGTGACGTGATTTATAAGCAGGTAGTACAATCAATCCACACAAAAAATAATTTAAGGGGAATAATACATAAATGGGATCAAATGCTCAAGGTAGAAAGGTTAGCAGTGAGGGCCAAGCAGATCAGGATAACAGAGTTGGAGAGTAAAATAGTTGTTATTGGTGAAAATCCAACAGATGTATCACATGAACAAAACCTACTAAGAGATAAAGATAATGAGATTGTTATCCTAAAGAAAAAGTGGAACATTCCCACAGTGGAACCTGTTAAAACACTCGAGCTCACTCATGTGGAGAAAGAAAAATAGATCCTTTATAATAATATGATGTCTTATAAAGCCCTTGCAGAAGAAAGAGAGAAACAAATAAATGAGATAAACAGCGAGGTGGCAGAACTGAATTTGAAGGTCACCTCAATAAATGAGCCACATGTTCAAAGGGCAGCATCACCAAGTGTTGAGGAAGTCGACCAACCTCCTAATAAATCTCCCCGGGATGCGGTAAGTGTTGAAAATGAAAATGATCAAACAATTGAACAGGCCCATGAGGAAAATATGGAGGAAAATAAAATAGAGGAAGAGCAAGGTACTCTAGAAGCAGAAAAAAGCAGGCTTGAAGAGGAAGTGTTGGATAAAGACAATAGGATTCTAGAGCTAGAGGTAGATATTGTTGGCAAGGATGGAAAAATTGAAGAATTGGACATGGAAATAGAGGAGTTGAAGAGTCATATTTTGCACCTACAAAATGAGTGTGCAGGGTGAGCATCTTTTAAGAAGAACCAGAAAATATTTGTGGGAGAAAATATCAATAGAAGTTTTGAACAGGTGGGACTATTGTGATCTCATCCAGGAGGAGTTGGAAATGTATGAGACTCGTATGAGAGAAGTAAATGATATTAAAAGGAAATTAAGAGACTTGCCTCAACAGGAAAATGAAATAATCCAATTTCTAAACAACAAAACTAAAACACAATTGGAGACATTGTAGATTGAAAGAAGAACTCAGCTGGTAAATATAATTTAATGATTGCTAAAGAGACCCTAGGAGCAAGAACAAACGAAAAATCCAAGTTGCAGGCTACAGATGTTGCAAGATTTAAAATCATGTTTAATGAAAGCACAACATTGGGTATTCCACACCCTTGGGATGGACATGGAGATATGTTGAAAAAACAAGACTACATAGAGAACATGACACAGAAAAAAAGAATATCTCCCTCAAGGAGAGCCATTGGAGGGATTTATTGAAGGAGGCAAAGTTGTGGACAGATTGAGGCCTGAGTTTGAAATTTGGTTGTATCTTAAAAATACTTTATGGAGACTCAATCTCATCTCTTATGAAAGAGTGACCAATGCTGAGATTTCCTTGGAGACTCCGATAGCTCACCATCATCCAATAGGCAACCAATGGCAATCTGCTGTCAAGTATCACAAGGTGGCATTACCTCCTACTACCCCCTCATCCAGTCAGCAAGCAGGACAGCAGTCACGACGGCATAATCAGCCACAAGTACAAGCCTTTATGCATCCACAAGGACAATCAAGCATACAGATGATGCACCAATTCATGGGACAGTCAAGCATGTCTCCAAGTGGACAGGGACCTCCTCCTCAAGCATATCCAGGTGGAAAAATAAGGGGACAGAGACCCCCTCTTCAAGCATATCAAAGGGGCAGAGGAATACAAATATAGAGCTTACTGTTTATTTTTCAGTCATAAGCATTTTATGTAACTTTTAATGTTTTGTGTAAATGAAATTAAAAGTTTTGAAAGAGACAGGCCTATTAGGCATTTGTTTTTCTGTTTTTTTAAAGCAAAATATTTTGTAATAATTTCTATAAATAGAAGACTATCACTCTAGCAAAAGGATGGAAAAATTAGAGGGTATATGTTTTGTTGAGTCGAGCTCTGATGTATGAACACATTTTGAAGATTAAGATCTTGAAGCTATTCCAGTCCAGTTTTCTCTATAATGTGTAGTTCTTATGTTTTCGATACCTGCTCTGTTCATGTTATGCGTATTCCACCGTAGATATTTGAGAAGCATGTTCTTATATGTCTTTGTCGTTGCCTTGGATGTATGGGAATATTAGTTTATTGTCAGAAATTTCATTTTTATATGACTTATGATGTATACTGGAAATATTTTCCTGATAAGTGTAGCTGAAGGTTTCTGCTACTCTTCTATGTGAATATTTTGTTGCTCAAAATATACATAACGACCTGTATAAGCTTTCATTTCTATCAAAATGCTGAATTCTTTGAAAGATAAGCTCAGCACATTATTCTCCATTAAAGATTTGAAGAAAGTTATCTTCAGGCACTTCTTTGAACTGTATTTGTTCCATCTGCTGCATCCAAACTCAATTTAAAATTATTCACTGAAATAGCTTCATGAAATTTCTTTAGAAGTTGTTTTTATAGTCAGATTTGTGTTGTAAGCCATGTTTTATATGGAAGATGATAAAGAAACATTTAAATGATTAAATTATAAAGATTGAGCTCTAAGATATTTAAACTTTTGAGCTTCTTCATGCCCTGGCATCGTTCTATCTCATCCTAGAACATCTCAGGGGGATATCACTTTATCTTAGCCTATAACATCTCAAGGGGATAACACCCATCATAATATTTTTTCATATTGTCAGGTATTTTTATGTTTGTAAATTTTCCTCTATATGGGTTCTTGGGTTATTTGGGTTAGACATTGCTTATTAAAAGCTATAGAATGGAACAATGCAAATTTTGTCGCTTTTTTGAGAAATTGGATTACAATGCTTTTAATATACAATGAAGTTTTGATCTATTATTACATTTTCAAATGAAAGGAATGGTTTATTTCACCATGTTAGCATTGAAGGGTTCAATATATCCTAGCCCTTCAAAGTGAAATAGGACCCTATGTTGATTTATAAACTTTATATGTGCCCAAGAGAATCAAGGAGATATGGCAGGTGACTGAGTGTTGAAAACCAAGAGCTAAAAGGCAAGGCACCCCGTCGTGGAAGCAAAGGAGAGCATAGGACCACTGGAAGAACCAAGAGCCCGAACAAAAAAAGGGCTACAAGAGGCGTGGACGTTTTTCATTATGTCAACTCTTACAAGGGAAAAAAAAAGACCAGAGTCAACACCATCGCCCAGTAGACAAAGACAACCGAATCCAACAACCGAGTAAGCACCACCGCTCTGTAGACAAATACGTCTGCAACCTTTCACCCTGCGGGTAATTTTTCTTGTTTCCTTTCACTGTTTACATCTGCACAAAAAAAAAATTACCTACCTGTTATTTTTTGTTGTTTCCTTTCTCTGTTTACATCTGCATAAAATGTTTTTTATTCCCGCCTGGGAATTTATCCTGTTTCCTTTTACTGTTTACATATACATAAAATGTTTTTACGCCGAAGTCAATTTTTAAGGGGAGGGTCCCTACAGAGCCTTCATCGTCTGTCAAGCTCCAATCAAGGGCCACCCCCTATCCATTGTGTTTACAGCTTTTGTGTTTACAAATTTTATGTTTATGTTATTTATTCTATACTTCACAATTTGGATTTGCTTCTTTTATACTTGGATCTTTCATTTATCAAATTGGGATCACCCTCTATGCCTCACTAAGCTGGTAAGGGGGCACATGCGCCTTTCCTTCCTTAGGCTAACCCCAACAGATCTACACAGTGCAGGGAAAATAAAAAACTCAATAATCCCTGCAAAACATCAAATCTAGGTTCGAAGGTTTAAGAATTTACTCTAAACCCTTGTCCACAATCATTTGGTTTTGAACTCAGATTTGCATTTTCACCATCGATTCACTCCTCGCACTCACAATCCAAATACAAAAAACACCGATGATGCCTCCATTACTTTCGTAGGAAACACTCGACCTACGTTTTACTTCCTCCCGCCCGTCTTTGCCTGTTGATGTTGCCTGCCTAGGGTTCCATCCCAACCAACAGTGAAAACTATGGCTATGTTATGTCATGTTCCCAAAATTTTCCTAAGGTTCAAGTTCCTCTATCTCCTCTTGCTCTATATTTCTCTATGTTGTTGCTATCATTGCTGCTCTTAGCGCGACCACTCTGATGTACATGGTCCAATCTGGCATTTTGAGTTGATAATAAAGCTCCAAGTTTGCTCCAATATCTCTCTCTTCTCTCTCATGTTCCAATAACTAGTAAAATTGCCATTAGGTTTAATTGACTGTCAATTTCTCCTTCAAAAGTCTGATTAATGTATGTTGTTGTTAATGTACATGTTTTTGTTCATATCTACAGAGTTTCTACAAAAACTCGTGACCCTTAGCTTCCCTTTCCATTTCCCATAAAACTAGTTAATGTCTACAGTTTGCACTATTAACACATCTTCCTTTATGTGATCCTAATTCCACTTCTGTGAGTTCCCAAAGTTGTTAGTGGCACCCTGTTGAACAACAGGAGCATAGGAGTTTCCACAAAAGTCCTAGGGTTATCACCTTGCAGCCATTGGTTTAGCCAATGGAGGCTTCCCAGGCGTGATGCACTCCTGAATGTGTCAATGGTCAATGTGCTAGGTAATCCACCTCTTCCCCAATGGTATAACATGAAGGAATGTTGAACCTTGCATCTCTGTACATGTATGCAGACCACCTACAACCATGTGTTGCATAGATTTGGATGGTTGTAGGGGGATTCCACAAATTTGCTACTTATGAGTTGTCTTATCAAATTAAATCATATCTCATTACCTTTTTCAGATTTGGGAGATGAGAGGAGGACCATAATATATTGATAATTCCATTGGAAGAGGATTGAAACTTCGATGTGATTTTTGTAAGTGGTCTTCAACTGAGTCTGACAAATGCTCAAATGCATTGAAATCATCTTGAATCTAGTTCAAGTCTTCGAAGAAGAGCTTCTGAGATTGTCTAAATTCTTCATTAACGGAAATGGCCAAAGTTTTGAGTTCTTCTACAATGGATTTGCAGAACTATGAACCTGTGGGTTGAGCTTTCAAAAGCTCCAATTGTTATTTTATAGATTTAAGCTCTTCGAACTGATGACAAATCTTGTCTTCTTGTTCTTTCTTCTGCTCCAAGAGCAGCTGGCACTGTCTCTGATGTTCTGCAATTTGTTTCCTGAAATTTTCTTTCAATTCACTGATTTATTTTAAGAAATCATCCTTCAAAACCTCCTTCTCTTGCTCTAAATATTTGCAACTTCCCTTTTCTTTACCTATCATCTGATTTAAAGTTGAGATAGTATCATAATTAGCCCGAACAAAGGCTCCCATAGTTGTTGTTGTCTCAATGGATTCTTTTCTAAAATCAGATGTTTCATGTTTCCAAATGATCTAGTTTTCCATAAGCCCGGGATTGATTTCTCCCTCCATTGGCATTTTAGTTCCTCTTCTGATGACTGTAATGTACCCACTTGCTGACCCAATGCAAGGAAGGGAACATGGCACTAAAATCTGGGCATTTCATAAAACTCAACCCACTAATTAGAATCATAAGAATTTAAACATTGGTGTGCAGATACAAATTAGGCAATATGCACAATGGAATTTAAATCTAATCCACACACACAATTCATGCTCATCCAGCATATCAAAATAATCATTAATTAAACATTGCAGAAGTAAATACATAGACATAAAAACACTTATCTTCATTTTGCAACTGCCCCAAGCAACTAGCTATGTCGCTGCAACGTTCCACCCAACCATAGGCTCTTCGACAGCTTATACTAAGTCCGTAAGAAGGCCACCCCCGAGCTGGGCATGATTCTCACAAGGAAAGGGAACATTCCAGCTCACCCCCGGCCCATTAACCATTTCATCTGAGCCAAGCCAGTCCATAGCTGGGTTTATCAGGCTACAATTGAACCCTAGATGATTGCACTCAAGCTCGAGCCCAAATCATGGATACCCATACCCATACCCAACATACTCTTCTCTCACACAGTAAGCACAACCAGGGGCAGGGGTACACATTTTAAACAGTGGGATTTACAAATAAGATGGCCATGGGTTTTCCCAAAAACGTTCCCAACCAAAAACGGATTGTGGGATGGGGCAAACAACCACAGGGAGGAAAAACGATTTCTTCCCCAAATATTTCAGCCTTCAATAGCCCAAAACGGTCTCTATTGAATCCCCCGTTCGATTTCCCCTTCTTCCCCACTGGTATACAACACAAAAACGCCCTTCTCTACTGGTAGAATGAAGAAAAACGCAGCATACATGCCTGGAAAACGCCCAGGTGGCTCTAAACTCGTGAGGGAGAAAGAATGATGGTTGCATAATGGCTTGGGGGAGAAATTCATGGCTCTTTTCTTGCCCAAGAAGCAAAACACGAATTCCCATGCAGGGTGGTTTTCCCATACCCGAATTTGGACAGCCATACCTCCCATTCCCCAAGGCATTAACTACCTCAACCAACTCTTGGGAGAAATCAATGATTGGGTACAAAAGTCAACATGGGTATTTGAGGGTTTGATGGATTCTCTCATTGATACTTGGCTTGACCTGATTGGCTCAAGGGTTTGAATGTTTTCCCTCCCAATTCCTTGTGAAATCATGCCCCCATCTCTTTGTTGCATTGCATAGCTAGTTGTGGGTATTTTTATTAAAATGCATATTACATGATATTTGAATTTCCAATGTGCATTGCTAGCACGCAAATCATATGCATCACTAAATCGATGGAGGGGCCTTGGCCTTGAGCTCCTCACCATGATTTCATAACAATATTACATCATTTATAATGTAAATGCCATGGGGTCAAACTGGGGACATTACAATGACTGCTTTATGTTTTCTGTTGAAACAATAATTCCCAAGGGAAACTATAGTATCCTCTCCAAAATCTATTGATTCTTGAGAAAAAGATGGCATGAGAGCACTTGGATTAGGCAGAGGGAGTGGTAGGATTACTGAATCAGGAGGGACTTGTGACGAGCTCTGTAATATCTCTCAAAAACCTGAAGTTGTTATAATTTCAGTTTGTTAAGGCAGACTTGACTGAGTAACGAAAATGGTGGTAGGCACAGAGGACAATGAATCAAATGATTGGATATCAACGGATTTTTGGCCTGACAGATTATTAATAAGAACATTAGAACATAGAAAAATATTTCCTGTGACATTGTCCTTCACATGAACAATAAATGAAAAACCACATTAATTCATATGTCGGTAGATCTGTAACCTAAGAAAAATAACCATTGAAAGAAAAAGAAATAAGGAACCAAATAATCAACAAGAAAACTTGATCAACTAATTACTGACAGAAGGCATGATAAAAGAAACTGACTGTATTTATCAGAGTCTGCAAAATATTACAAAATCCTTGGTATAGCAGAATGCTCTTGTCTCTTCTTCCTGTCGGTTCCCCCTTATTACATAATATTTATTCTTCTTAAATAATAATTACAAATTGTTGAAAGATCTTATCCCATGAAATAAGGGATCATACAAATATTCATGCTAAGATTGAGCTAGGGAATCCTTCCACTTGGAAAATACATCTAACAAATCATCAATATCATGGTATTTTGCATGTTCCAATTGTAACTGAGCTTTACATAGAAAAGCCTCAAACTCCTTTCTTCTGACTTTGCTCCAATATTGCAAAAATGCGTTAACCTTCAATCCCAAAGAAGTTGGAAACTCAATCAATTCTTTGATTTCTTTGAGATTAATTTGTTTCAGTTGCTCGATATGTTCCTTGGATTGTGCATGCCTTTTCTCCACCTCAGCAATCATGAATTTTGTTGGCAATGCACTGGCTAATTGATCCATGACGGGAAACTTAAGTTGCTCCAACAAATCATCTGAAGCAAACCATTGTCTTTTAAAGGCATTTTTTCCTTCATCTATCATGGATTCAACCACTTCACAAATGTTTTCCCAAGACTGAATAGAAATGTGAATCCTTCTAGTTTTGACATTATAAAAAATTGGGATTCCTTCTGGTTTGTCTTTAATAAACCTCTTCCAATCGAGAACTTCATCATATGCATTAGAAGCAGCCTTCATGTTTTGAATATGATCGTACAAAATTTCATATTGATGCTCTAATGCACTAAAATCATCTTGGATCTGGTTTAGTACTTCAAAAAACTCAACAAGAAGTTTGTTATAATCATCATTGATACTGGATGCAAATTATTTCAACTAATCTTCTATTAAATTAGAAAATGAAGAACTAGCAATTTGAACTTGAACATGTTGAAGCTACTGCTTCACAGTCTACAATTCTCTGGAATACTTGTTAGCTTCTTCATTAACCACTTGCACTTGTTTATTTAAATATTCATTCTCCTCCTTCAAATCCTGCATTTGAGAATCATATTGAGCTTGCATTTCCTGCAACTAAGTTTGGTACTGTTGTTCCAAATCATTTTTCTCTTTTTGCAAATCCTGTATCTTGGCTTCCATGTCATCAATTTCCTTATTGAGTGAGGTAACTGTATCAAAGTTAGCCCCAGCAAAGGCTCCCATGGCAGTTGTTGTCTCCGCAACTTCTCTCTTGATATCTGTGGATGCCCTTTTCCAAATGATTTGGTTAGGAACAGTGCCTTGAACAACTGTTCCTTCCCTGGACCTTTTAGATCCTCTCTTAACAACTGCTTTCTTAGTCCTGCTCCAAAAATAATCATCAAGAGACACAACTTCATCTTCCCCAAAATCTGCCACAACCTTAGTAGTGGAAGAAGGTCGGTCGGGGACAGTGACTCAGGGCACTGATTGAGAAGTAACTGGATTGGGAATGGGGACAACCAATTGAGTGGATTGGGTGGAAATTGGTGAGATTTTCCTAACTGAAGAAGATATCATTTTTTGAGTAATGGTGATGATAGGAAGGGACATGTTTTATGTTTCACCAGTACTCAAGAGAATCTCAACTGGGATGGTTTGTTGAGTTGGCTGAATGGTTGTAGAAATAACAGAAGTAGGAAACTCTTGTGTAGAAATTTTGGTCTGGGAAATGATGGAGGTGGTTAAAGTAAGATCACTAGTAAGAGGGAAGGAAGAAGTGGGTAAAGGTAAGGGTATGGTAGAGGTAAGCAATTCTTCATCCAAGTCACTTTCATCACCTTGAGACAGATCTATCTGTAAAATGGAATTTTCCTTCTTCTACCTCTTTACAGAAGGTGATGTGGTTGTATTTAGGATCAAGGAAGATGAGGTGATCAAGGTTGATGTCATGTTTCTCAGATCTTCTGCAGTCTTGATCAATGCATTCAAATTATCAATAGGTTGAGATACTTGAGGTAATTCAATCGCCTTCTTACCTTTCTTATCTTCTTGTGAATGGGTGAGAAGAACTGGCGCCTTGGACTTATGTGCTTTAGCAGCTTGAGCTTCTTTCTGAATGGCTTCCTTCTGAGCTCTTTCTTCATCAGATAATTTTAGTTTTCTATACTGCAAAACCTTAAGTTTAAATTCTTGTTGAAACTGGTGAAGGAAGCCTTTCTCATATGAAGTTGTTTCCTTATTCAATACATCTTGAAAGGAGTTGGCTCCTTGATAAATAAAATCATTTGATTATGTTTCATGAGAGTAATTACTCTTTAAATGAGCCTTTGAAAAATGGCCTGCCAAAAATGACTTAGGGTCATGCATCCTTTTAAGTGCTTCTCCCAGCTTCAAAGTTGTAATTCTCTTCCTGATCAGGCTGATTGTGTATAACTTTGTATCACTAAGGGTCCGAGGGAGAGGGTAAAATTTGGCCAAGCTTTCCTTTTTGATGCACTGCACTGATGATAAATTCCTTCTATCACAGTTTGGTAGGAAATTTCCTCAATGACCATCCTATCAGGTACTATCCTGGGAAGTAAATGCATTGATCTGCCACACCAAATTCTGATATAGGAGAAATACTCTCCCATGGTGGCAATCAAATATTTAGCCTATAGCAAAAACTTGGGCGCGTCCTCTTTGAAGATCATATAGTGGATAGAGTCAAAGAACTGGTCACAAATATCATATATGAAGGGAACATAATTGTCCTCCCATAATGCTAAATAATAAATATGCACGGTTGGTCCTTGCTTTGTCCATTTCCAACCCATGGTGTAGAAAGGAAAAGATGAGCAGAAAACATCCATCACATACCCTGAGAGATAGAATACGGTTTTCCTTGAGGCAGGTGCTTTCTAATGCTTTTCAATGGTATCCCTCAACACTATTGACAATATCTGAGCCCAATTGAAAGACTGGCCAGTAGTGAGTATGTGGTACGCTACAGGTGCCCATTATGCTTTAAAGAAGGTATAATTGGGTAACCCATAAATCCTACATAACATGGCTGCGAACAAGGAAAATGGTTCCCTAAACCAAGAAATTGGGTAGTGCCTATTAGGTTTAGGAACAAACATGGCAGGGTTTTCCATCCATGATTTTAACATTTCATCAAAATCAAACTGACTTGCAGAGGAAGCCAAGAATTGCTTTGAGAGAAGTTGTTGAGGGGTTTTCAGAGCATACATTCTCATGAATACCTCAGATCGGAAGGAAGATAATGAAGTATGGTTGGCGTTGTCAAAGGAGAATTCAGTTGGGTTAGCATTATCAACAATCCACTTTACAACATCTGTATAAGGCATCAAAGGTGGTCTTGCTGCAATAGCATGGAGTTGAGATTTGTTAATGTTCTGGTATGCCTGTAAATCATGTTGATTTTCTGATAAATCATCATTATAAAAAATCGAGTGAATTCGGGACCAGTAATAAGTGTCAGAAACCCTCCCTTCAGCATCATAAAACACTCTCGCATTTGGGTCTTTAATTCTCAACTCATCTAAATCTGATTTGGATCTTGCGTTTCTTGACATAGTTGCAGGTGATTGAATTTTATGTTTAAAGAGAGGAAAATATGATTCAAATTAATAGAAAATTCTTGAATTTAATTTTGAATTATATAACTCGTTGGAGGTAGAAAAATCTTACCCATAAGAACAATGCAAGGAATTTAAAGTCGGTTGCCAAATTTCACACAGGTAAAGCAAATACAGACAAGTAAAAATCAGACTGTAAAAATGGTAAAAGAAAAACCACTTCAAAGGGTTTAAATTCGAAAAAATACGCTTAAGGTGAAATTAAAACACAAGCGTCGATTTGATGAAATTGGAAGGTCATGATTAAAAGTGATGTTTGGTAACTCACATGAGATAAAAGTGCTTATTAGAAGTCGGAGTTGGAAATTGGGGTTAGGATCTGAAAATGATTAATTTAAGTTCCCAATATTCGACTTCCGTAGTAGTAGTCGAATATCGAGGCTTAGATTTAAAATTTATTGATTAAGGTTCTCGATGTCCGACTTCCGACTTCGGCAGTCGGAGTCGGAAAGTTGGGAAAGTGAATAAAATGATAGCAAGATGCCCGATTTTTTCTCACAAAATAAATGGTTGGAAAGTCGAGATGATAAAGTCGGGATGGAAAAAAGATCAAAATAAAGACATAATTTAACTACATCTTTATTGAATTTCACTCTAATCGAATAAAATAACTTAACAACAACTCTAACAATAACAAACTTAGGAAAATAAGTCATATGACTTATTAAAATCAAAATTATAGGGTTCCCATTTTATTAACAAAATGGGATCTGTTGTGCAAGCAACAAGGGCCTCGGAGTTATTAATTGAAGTTCCTGACTTCCGAATTTCAAATCCATGATGCCGTTGGCATTGGTCAAGAGGTTTTTCACTCTGTCAAAGTTAAAAAAAATCCTGCTTCCATCCTTAAAGTTGATCTTACGAAAGCTTATGACCATGTAAATTGGCTCTATCTAAGATTAGTTATGTTGCAGGTTGGTTTCAATTTATAGTTTGTAAATTGGGTTTTCTCATGAGTTCAATTGGTCTCTTTTTCTATTCAAATCAACGGCTCAACATCTGATTTCTTCAGATCGGGGAGGGGCCTAGATAGGGATGCCCCCTATTCCCACTCTTGTTCATCCTGGTTATGGAGGGCCTTCGCCGAGCTATTTCTCATGCTCGTAGTGGGGGATCCATGAAAGGGGTAAGTATTACTGAACACTTGATTATCTCCCACCTATTTTTTGTTGATGACATTGTTCTTTTTACTGATGAATCCAGAAGAGATATCACCTCTATAAAAGCAATCCTAAATCAGTTTTCTGAGGCCTCTGGTATGCTTATCAATAGCAGAAAATCATCAATATCCTTTTAAAACTTACCTGTTGATTCTATTGACATGGTATCCATTGTTTTTGAATTTGATGTGGTGGATTTAAGTGAAGGTTTAAGATATTTGGGATTTATCTTAAAGCCAAATGATTATTCCCATCAAGATTGGGCTTGGTTGGTGGGTAAAGTTGAAGGTAAGATCAACTGATAATGTAACGAATGGTTGAGTAAGGGGGGAAGATTGATGTTGTTAAAATCAGTCTTAGAAGGCCTCCCAATGTATTGGTCTTCTATGGCTTACATTCCTATGGGAATTCTTGAGAATATTAGAAAATTTTCGTACCAGTTCTTATTGAAGAATTCGAGGGAGGAGAGATCGTATGCTTGGGTCTCTTGGGAGAAATTTGCTACACCCAAAGAGTTGGGTGGATGGGGTTTGAATCCCCCTAGTTCTTAATCAAAAGCATTGATTGCAAAAGGCATCTGGCAAATCATCAAAGGTGATATTTTGTGGGTTATAATAATTTACAGGAAATGCATTTATCCTCTTACTGTCGTTGAATGGATCCGTTGTCCTTCTAAGTTGGGCAGGAATACCTCTCCAATGTGGAGAGCTTTGGTTAAAGTTTTTGAAGTGATAGGATCAAGCCTTGTTTGGAAACTGGGAAATGGTCGCAATATTTGCATAGGCCAAGACCCATGGGTTGGCTGCTCTGAGGCTTACAAGATCCCAGTTCATATTATCAGATCTGTTAACACCCAAAAAGTGCTCACTAGCTCATTCCCATATTCTCATGACCCATTTGTCCACTTTTTCCACCATTTGAGCCTCTAAAACCTTCAAAAGGTCACCAAATGACCATAATACACCTTTTTCCCCTCAAAATATGTATTTTTTCTCAAAAAAACCCTCAAAAAGGGTCCAAAATTCCCAAAAAATATTAAAATGGAATAAAAATATAAAAAATATTCAAAAAAGGAAAAAGAGGAAAAAAGAGACCTAAACCATGTTGGTTAAAACCATAATGGTATTCCCCATCACCAAAAACTATAAAAAGGTAATAGGGGCTCCTCACTTTTCATCCATATTTCATCCTATCCTCATGCTGCCGAAATCCATCTTGAGATTTGCCCAACCATTGAAGCATTGGAGAAGAAGAGACCATTCGACATTGGAGCTTCTCAACCTTGGAGTTGCTCAACACTTATCATCCTCACCATTTGAGGTAATACAAAATCAAATATTTTTAAATTTCTTGTTTATCCCATAGATCTTATTGCTCATGTTCTTAAATTCAGTTTTTTATTTCTTTTGCACATGTTAATGTTAGATTAAGTTACATTAGTTTTTCCATACTTTTATTGAGACCACTGCTACTAGTTAGCAGGTGCATCCTTGCACATGCTTGGTTGAAAAACCAAGCAACAGTTTTTGGCGACTCCGCTATTTTTTGAATTTTAAATTTTTGCTTTAGATATTTATTTTAGTTGTTTTTCCCATTTAAAACTGTAGATCTGCCATACTAGTCAGCTTCTTGATAGTTGCCCTAGCCATTGGCCCTTTTTGCAGCCTGAAACAGCCCAAAATTTCAATTTTCGGGTTCATTTTTCGTCGGTCGTTTTCCGTCCGTACATCGCGACTTTCGGCACCCACAGTCGCGCGGTCCATCGCGACTGTGAACCTTTTTCCCGCGTGGTCCATCGCGACTTTTCAACTTTTTCCCGCACGGCTCATCGTGGCTGGGCAACCTTTTCCCGCGCAGTCCATCACAACTGTTTGGCATTTCCCAAGCAGTTGATTGCGGCTTTTGACCACTGCGTTGCGATTCACATCGCGGCTTTCATCCACATCGCCAGGTGGCTCATCACAGGTTTTGACCTGACAGCCACGATATTTCCTGTTTCGGTTTGGCCGATTTTTCCAACAAAAAAAATCGCACAATCAGCCCATTTTTTCCAGCATTAATTTCTGCAATCTTTTACAGCACATTGTGTCATTATTGCAGCATTATTAATTGATATTCGGTCAGATACTTCATTTATCTTTTTAAAAAATTTCAATTAATTGAAAGAAAGATTTTTTTTTTCTTAAGTATTTTTGAGATTCTAAGTTTTATACATTACAAAGTTAGAACCATATTTCTAAAATTGCTCAATATTTTGCCCAAGAAAGACTCTAAAAATCCATTTATTTTTACATCTGTTATTTGCTTTACTTTTTAAAGAATCCATATTGTTTGAAAAGGTTATTAAAGCATTTACATTTGAAACATCTTTCATTTTTTCGCAAATTAGAATCCTTATTTTAGTTTGTGATTAAATCGCCCATGCGAGGCACATTGTTTTGGTATACACCTACACCAGCACACAATCTGTCACAATAATTTCTAGTGAGCCTTAAAAGTTACCTTAACTCAACCAACATTCTAACCCCACTTGGGGAACACAAAAATAATTTTTTAGCTAGGTAGGACTGAGGGGATAAGTATCCAAATAACACCCCTCACTCATTTTTCATGTTGAGACATAGAGGATGACATTTAGGGTACCAAAATCCCTTATTATTTGTTGACACAGTTTAACACCAATTTATCAGGAAGGCCTCTCCCTTAGGAGGGTTGAAGTAGCCAGACTGGTTCCGGAAGCCTGAGTGGAATACCGCTATCCATTCAGTAAACGAAGGATACCTTTCATAGTTCTCGTTTTACCATCCTCATGGGAGTACAGCGGTGATAGAACCAAACTGCAGATTCACCCAACCGAACGTGTCATGAACAGGGTATCTTAGTGGCCCAACTTATAGGATTGTCTACCCGGTGTCCCTCCCGGTAGGGGGATATCTAGCCTTTGATTCTACAATTTATATTGTCTGACTTGGATTTCATCACCTTGCAGAGGATATACCTTATCGAGTCATAATACTTCTAGTTAGGTTTTTGCATGCTCCATTACCTCCCTTTGGTCATAGAATACACCTTTTTCTATTTTTAGGAGTTGTTTGCATGTTGGTTTTCTGACGGAATTTTTTTATTACTCCACTTACTATAGCACAGTTGTTATAGTAAGTGTTTTGAGGTTGGTTTTTGGCCTGAGTGCCATTTATTTTTTACGCTCCCCTCTTGCACGCACGGTTGCATTAGGGATTTAGAGCTTTCCACTCACCACCACCTAGTAGTTTTTTCACAAACTGTCACCATTGATTCCCCGAGACGTTCTCAACGCTTCCGGGGAGACTCCCCGCAGTACGGTTCCCTTGACTCCACACATCATCGGAATAGAGCCCCGTCATCCGATTCTGACGCGCCTCATTTCACATCTGATTTTGAGGCAGAATCTGAAAACCCCACATACACCACACCCACTAGCCCTATGGTTGGTTCGCATTACGATAATTTTTTCACAAGGGCTGTTGTTGGAACATCGTCCACCCCCGCCACCACAACGACCACCACGGTAGCCACAACTACCACTCCTCCCTTAGGGATGCCTAATATGGGACCTACACCTACATTAGGTATGCCTACCATGGGACCCCTTCCCAATACAGGACCCCCACCTAACTTAGGCATGCCCACTATGGAAACTATACTTACTATCCCCGCTACCACTCAGATTCCAACACCTCTTGGACATCTTCCCAACCCATCTATGACTCATGTTACAATCGGCGGTGCGGGCCCATCCCACACTCTTATGGGTGGAGGGCACATACCTCCCATGACAAATATCCCCCTAGGGGCAGTGGCCTAATACATAACGCCACCACCAACACTTATGCCCCCATGACAACATCATACCCCTCCGCTAGTTTTCCATTTATGGCTAGCCTTAACCTACCAGACTTGGCTAGGATAACAAACGATCCCATCCGACATGACCCTACTTGGCCCCCCATGCCCACAAAGCTCCCCTTAGACATCCCAAAATTTGAAGGAAAGGCTGGGGAAGACCCTTAAAACCATATCATGTCATTTCACCTATGGTGTTCCTCAAACTCCATAGTAGATGATTATATTCAACTCCGACTTTTACAAAGAACTTTCACTGGCTCTACAGCCAAATGGTACATTGAGCACCCACATGGGACGCACCCCACTTTTACATCCCTCCCCTTAACTTTCCTTCAGTTCTTTCAACTACCTGTACACTATGATGCAGGAGTGGAAATACTATTGTCTTGTAGACAGAACACCGCTACACACATCACCTATCATATCCATGAGTGGCGTAAGCGCCGTAGTCTCTACAAGATAAAGCTGGATGACTGTATCTTCTTAGATTGGTTCCTCAAATCACTCCTCCCTCTCATAGCCAAGGATGTAGCTTCTGAAGGACCCCAGTCGAAAGAATAAGCCATCTTAAAAGCTCAGCAGTTCGACCTCATATATGCCCAGTCTGGATATTTATACACGATCTTGTCGGACGCTCCTCGTGGCGATCCATCCCGGAGTGACATGTCAGGGGCATCCCATGCCACCGACGGTATCATTGGCCAAGTTATGGCGCAAAACAAACCTTTCACCATGACGAGCACAAATAACACCCCAGACCTTTCTAGGGCTACATCTCATTCAGGAGCTACAACTTCGTATGCTCCAATAATACACACCCACCACACTCATGGACCCTCATGTCCACCATAGTGTTATGGGAAAGCACCATCAGCCTATGCACCACCTCCATATTATAACCAGCAGGCCCATCAGACTCTGGTTCACCCACAAGCCCAATCGGCTTATTATCCTCAACAGGAAGCACCTCTTGCTCCAACATTTTCAATAGCTCAAGGTTACCCACAACCGCGACAAGCACCAGGTCCACCTCATAACCCTCCCGCTTACTATCCACCGTCGCCTGCTCCAGCGCCTGCACGACCTCAAAACCCACCTACTGCCCAAGGGCATGTATACGCATAGCAAAACCAACCTCAAAACCATAACAACCAACATAATCAAGGAGGTCAACAAAATCGCGGACGAGGACAAAATCGCGACAATAACCAACAACAAAACCAAGGAGGACAGCCACCTAATCCTCCCAATAACAATAACGCTGCTCCTGCCAATCAAAACCCTGTCCGTCCACCAAAAAAGGGCAAAAACCCTAATTTGAGAACAAACCACCCATGTTCTATATGTGGGGTCTACAGCCATTACAAGCATAATTGCCCCCATTTAGATCGAGCGTGTCAACTCTGGACCGACGACGCCCAACGGAAAGTACATGTTGCACAGCCAGCAACCCCTCCTCAGCTGCAACCCATGATATTGCAAAATCCCCTACCCAACCAAGGAGTGGTAAACACTCGTCCAATGGATCCCCCACAAGGATCCGCTGCAACACAATAGCAAATTGGGCCTATGCGGCAATCGATTACCAGCATACAGAGTCCAACACTCACCATTTTCTTATGATGTCATCAAATGATGTCAACCTTCAAACCCGCCGAAATCAATACGGTTCAGCCCCTGAGGCCACACCTACCGATCCATCTTCAAGTACCCTCCCAAATGATCAACCACTTCACATACCTAATATTCCCATGGACGGAGGTCCTAAAGCACCTCGCATCCCTTTAAGACGAATCAACAATAACCCTAACGCTCGTGCAGCTTCAAACTATAACATTGTAGAAGACTTAGCTCAGTCCCCGGCTGCTATGTCCACTCTAGAAATCCTAAAAAATTGTCCTGCACAGAGAAAATTGTTGTTATCTGCCATTGGTGCCATAGATCCTAACGACTCCAACATGATGGCTTTCGACTTAGACCAAGCCGAACCTCGTCTGCCTTCATCTCTAGCTTTTCAGGTTTTTGTGTCCATTCGCAACCTCATCGTTCATCGATGCATAATCGATGAAGGTGCCTCCACCTGCGTTGTGTCGACTTTCGTATGGAAGAAACTTGGATCCCCAACGCTACAACCGTCAACTACTGCATTGCGAGCTTACGATGGCCATGCATCTCAACCTCAAGGCCTGCTAGTGAACGTACCCATACAGCTCGGGGGAAAACTGGTTCTCATAGATATAGAGGTCATCAACGCCCAACTTGATTACAATCTCCTTCTGGGACGAAGCTACATGTATAAAATGAAAGCTGTCGCTTCTTCATTTTTCCGCCTCATGATGTTCCCCCACGAAGGACGCGTAGTCAAAATCGACCAGATAACATACTATGATCCCAATGCCCCCGCAGCACCTGAAAATGTTCTTCCCATGATCGAACAACCCGTTCAGAGTGCACCCACATCGTTCGTCTCCTCAGTCGGACCCGGGATATATTTGGATACTCTCATGACCACCACGTTCCCAACTATCCCACCCCCTCTCCGGATAAATGAAATATCAAATTTGTGCACCCTCTCGTACAACACACAGCAGCATACTCCACAAACTCAACCAATGCCACAACCACCCATAGTGCCTAGTCATATCGGAACAACACCGATTCACACTATCCCATTCTTATTTCCATTTTTAGGAGTTGTCAGCACACTAGTAATGGCTACACTTAACCTCCTAGGGTTAACATTAGGATTACCTGTATGGTACCTACCTACCCCAACCCCTCCACTGACACCGACTATTATTTTACAACCGGTACAACCCATCAATATTTAGAACCATCCACCACCTGGGGTATTGAACCCCCAAAACCGTCCACCACCTGGTATGCCAAACCCCCAAAGCAGACCACCTCCAACAGGTGCCACTACATCAACCTCTAGTTACGTTCCCCCTCAAACTCGCTATAATGGGGGCAGAGGTCCGCAAACCTACACAACTGGACCCACAACTCGCACTCCCCCAGCGACTCCCAAATTAGTGAAGCCTCCTCCAAAAATCTGCATTCCCCCCAAGTGCTCCTTGTGCGATGATATAAGCCATGCTACCCATCTATGTCCACATATACCAGCACTTCAAGAACACATGAATATGTTGGATGATGATACCAGCGTTCCATTTGTCAAACTAGAACTACCCCCTCAACCTCGCGATAAATCACTGTGCACAAACCACCCTTGTGCGATATGCGGAATCTAATGCCATTATTCACATCACTGCCTTGATCTCCCAGATTACATAGCAGCACTATACGAATTGAATAATACCGACTTAGAGATATCCCCCCCACTCATTAAGGAAATATCCTCCCCCGAATCTTCCCGTTCAAAAGAAATCAATACCATTTATATGATTTCAACAACCTACAAGCCTGAACCCATTAATTTGATGACGCACCACTTCCGTAGTGATGAGGAAATCCTAGAAACACTTACCGCACTAGACTACCCTTGGGATGATATGCACCACCGATCATATTTCATCCTGGAGACATCTACAGCAAACCAACTATCTGTTGAAACCAAAGACTTCTTACCAACCAAGGTCGATTGGTTCAAAGATCCTATCCCAGCTCCAGAAGCCTTTGAAGAAGGAAACATGGCCAACATTTCGCCAATCATAAAAATCGACATCTCCACCACCCCCGGGAAACCTGAGCTTATCTCTTTAGGCGCATCATGCACTGAGAAGGAAACCCAAGCCTATAAGAAACTCTTCCAAGAATTTCAAGATATCTTCGCCTAGTCTTATACAGAGATGCCTAGTCTTGATCCTACCATCGTAGAACATCACATAGACACCAAGCCCAACATATCATCGGTCCGCCAAAAACAACACTCCATTCACCCATCCAAGCTTCCAGCCGTCAAAGCAGAAATTGAGAAGCTTTGAGCAGCAGGTTTCATATACCCTATTGCATATACCACTTGGGTTTCAAACCCAGTACCAATTAATAAGAAAGTAGGCACCATCCGCATCTGTACTAACTTCCATGAACTCAACCTAGCTTGTCCCAAAGACAACTTCCCAACACCTTTTATTGACCAACTAATTGATGCATGTGCGGGGCATGAGGTATTTTATTTTATGGATGGTTTTCTCCGAGTACAACCAATCAAAATCCGTAAAGAAGATCAATACAAAACCATTTTTACTACCCCATGGGGCACCTTCGCCTATTGCATCATGCCTTTCGGTCTCAAGAACGCTGGAGCCACTTTCCAACGAGCCATGACTTATTGTTTTCATGACCTGAATAACATCATATTAGTTTATCTAGACGACCTCACGGCTCGATCTAAGAAACGATCTAACCATTTAGATGATCTTCGACAAGTCTTATTGCGTTGTTGAAAATACAAAATCCGCTTGAACCCACTCAAGTGTGTCTTCTATGTCCCAGCAAGCCGCCTGTTGGGTTTTATCATTTCAGAGAAAGGAATCACCGTCGACCCTTTAAAGTTCCAAGCCATAGTATACCTACCATCACCTCGGACATTAAGACAGCTACAAAGCCTTCAAGGGAAGTCCAACTTCCTTCGTCAATTTGTCCCAGACTACGCCACCACAGTACATGGTTTTCTCCATTTTCTAAGCCTTCATACCCGTTTTGTATGGGACGACCAAGCAGAAAGAGCCTTCACAGACCTAAAGAAGGCACTTACAAGTGCCCCCTTGATTTCTCCTCCAGATTTCACAAGGGACTTTACCCTTTACATTTCGGCATCAGATTATGCCATCTCTGGAGTACTCGTCCAAGAAGACTCCGCTCGCCAAGAGCATGTTATTTACTACATGAGCCAAACTTTATCAGGCCCACCACTATGCTACCCACATGAAGAGAAAATGGCCCTCGTCGTCGTCTTTTCAGTACAGAAACTCCGACATTATATTCTCCTCAGCCATACCACGATTGTGGCAAATTCCAACCCAATGGCATATCTCTTGAATCGCCACCTTCTACAAGGCCGTGTTGCCAAATGGGTGATTATCCTACAAGAATATGACCTAACTTTTAAAACCCCAAAGAGCACCAAAGCATTCGCACTCGCTCAACTCATTACGGACCTACCATCTTCATCGTCATCACCAGCTATCCATACCTATATAATTGACGAACATTTGTTCATCATCTCGTCTGACGACCCTTGGTACGACGACATTTTGGTATACCTACGCACACAGAAGTTTCGACCCAATATCAACCGTGACGGACGTCGTCGCATCCATCACCATGCCCCCCGTTATCTCCTCTTGGGAGATGTCCTCTATCGACATGGCATCCACACAATCCTACGATGATGCCTTTCCCAAGAAGAAGTAGAACAAGTCCTTAATGACTATCATAGCGGTGCCTGCAACGGCCATTTCTCTGGAATGGCCACCACCCAAAAGGTAATTCGTGCAGGTTATTTTTGGTTGTCATTATTCACTGATTGTATCACAACAGTCAAACATTGCCAAAACTGCCAGCTCTCTGCCCCCAAGGCAAGAACACCCCCCCGCCCCCCTTCATCCAGTCGTCACCGTTGGACCATTTTGCAAATGGGCCATCGACTTCATGGATTGCAATCCCTCATCAACCGGTGGCCACAAACACATTATCGTGGTTGTCGATTGCTTTACCAAATGGGAAGAAACCATGCCTACTTACAATTGCAAAGCCAACACTACAACCCGTTTTTTCCTCAACCATGTTATCGCTCGTTTCGGAGTACCAAAGCAACTCGTCTCAGACCACGGCTCTCACTTCGAGGACTCCGTTTGGAGAGAATTGTCCATACTCCTTAGGTTTGAACATCATTTCTCCTCTACCTACTACCCCCAAGGGAACGGCCAAGTCGAAGCTGTTAACAAAATTTTGAAGACTATCCTCCAGCACACTGTCAACAAACATAAATCCAATTGGCATCATATGTTTTTTCCCACATTATGGAATTACCACACGTCAACCAAAACCGCAACCGGCTTTACCCCCTTCCATTTGGTTCACAGCATGGAATCTATCCTCCCCATTGAGTGCCAGATACCAACATTACAAATTTCCATAGAACTCCTCCCAAATACTTCATCAATTGAAGAATGCCTACTTCTTCTAGAGCAGGCTGATGAAGATTGTTGCGCAGCTCTCCAAACAATCGAAGTCGCAAAGAACAGATCTAAACTCCATTATGATAAACATGTTCACCCAAGAACATTTAGTGAAGGAGACCTAGTACTTGTTTACGACCAAGCCCATGAAAAAATAGGTAAAGGAAAGTTCCAATCTATGTGGCAAGGCCCATATATCATACACACGTGCCTTGGACAGGGGCATACATTTTGACCGAATCGGAAGGCAATCCCATGCGCAACCCCCGTAACGGGTTGTACCTCAAAAGATTCTACCCATAAAAATCTACTGGACACCATAGTCCATATTGTACAGTTTTTTAATTTATTTTTTGTTGTAAACTTTCAAAACCTTACATTTTCATTTTTTCCTGCATGAACACAGATGGATCCTCTTCCACTCTACCATATCAGCTTCGCTGACGGCGCAAGTCGTTGGTCTCCAAATCTCGCTTCAGCAACTTGGGTAATTTATTCCCCTTCACATGAGTTGATCCACCTCGACGGAGTGTGCATAGGTGCTGCCACAAACAACCAAGCTGAGTACGATGCCATGACCAGTCTCCTGGTCGCTGCTCTCCAAATGGGCATAAGTCACCTTAACGTTTTCCTGGACTCCCAACTCCTTGTTTCCCAGCTCAACAACTGTTACCAGGTACGCGATCCCTGTCTATTTAGAAAATTCCTGCGCACTAAACAAATGATTGGACACTTTGAATCCATCTCTTTCACTCATGTCCCAAGAAATCTAAACACTGTAGCAGACCAAATGGCTAATAACATTCTAAATTGGCACATCAACCAAAACATGTAGGACATCACGACATGCATCACATAGGCATCAAAAAATCAAAATAAATAAACCATCATAACATTGCATCCACGTGCATAACATGTGCCTCCACGGGCATATAAAAAAATCATAACTTTGCATCCACGTGCATCAAACATGCCTCCACGGGAAAACAAACAAACTACAATTGCATCCACGTGCAACAAAGACATAAAAGAAAAGACAAGATGTGCATCCACGACTATATACCAAAACGCATAAATATATATATATATATATATATATATATATATATATATATATATATATATATATATCATCATAAGAGTCACAATGTCAGGAGTGCTCTCAGCACCCAAATATACAAAAAGTACACCAGCCGTACAAAAATGTGTATCAACAAAATACATCCCCATATGCTCATCTGCATTTGGGGGCAGGTACAAGATCACCTAATCATCATGATCACCAGGCTCCTCCGGCTCCTCCTCCTCTGGCTCCTCCAGAGCCCGAGCTCTCCTCTCAGCTGTCACTACAGCTACTCTCCGCAAGATCGATCTCCACTCACAGGGAGCATCGTAACAACACTCGAAAACATGTTGATCTAGATCCCTCCAACCATCATCTGGTACATCCACTAGCAACACCTCCAAGGTATCACGTACGTCATCTAGGGCATCATCTCGCTGGCGCAAAACTCCTCGTACACGAGGTGGGGGTGTCGCTACCGGTGGAGGTACCACCATCATCATCCGTCCCCGACGGCCTATATGGTCCACTGGAGGCCTTGGACCAACATCTGCCATGACCCACAATGAAACGAGTAAGTATCATATAAACACCTCTAGCTATACTCATATCTAAACATGATATAATAGAGAAACAAAAACAAAGACGTACCGTCTAACCCCCAAGCTTGTCCTTGAGCTCGAGGCATCTCAGGGTCTCCTCGAAAGTCCATACCCACATATGGATAGTCATCAATAACAACGGGCATCTGCTCCCACTGGTAATACATCTCCGACGAGAAGAACCACCAGATGCCACCACCTCCCCAAGGCATCATCTCCCCCCACCGCACCATCTGCGACTCACTCCTCAGTCCCTCCCGAACCTGCACACGAGGTCGCAAAGTAGGTACCGCTCAAAAAGGAAACAATAGAGGAAAGAAGCATAACTAAACTCTCCTCCCTCCCAACTTGTTCAGCTCTCGCCGAACACAAGCCAGAAAGATCTGCCCCCGAGCAAAATAAGTCCCTCTCAAGACATTATGAACCATCATCGTTTTCCCCCCGCAACAAACGATGGGGCGCCTGTGCACCAAGCACCCGCAAAACACAAGCCACCATCGTCTGCATCGCCAGCTCCCGTAGATCCGAGATACTCAGTGCGTTGTTCTGTGCACGAGCCCCTGGAATGCAGAATCTCTCGGGGAGATCCTCAATGTCCATACCAGCCGGGATCCTCAGCTGGGTGTCCCCTATCTCACCCAAACGGGGCAAGCCAGTAAGAAAGTAAACATTAGTCAAGGTGATCTCCATTCGCTCACCTTGCACCATGAAATCCACCTCCTCCGGATCCCATAAGTTCACCAACTTGTTCAGCAGATCTCTGACTAAACGCATGATAGGAATCTGAGCAAACTTTAGTAGTCCACCCAAGGCCAAGGCCGCCAGCACATCCGGGTTATCCCGAATAATTCCCATCAGTCCCACATCAATCTCCCTCTCCCTCCACGACACCAGCGGCCTCCTCAACATCCTACCAAAACACCACAAAAAAAATTTAGAAAAATAAAACAAATTTTTTTCCTACCCAAGCGATCCCCATCGCGACTTTCGAGCCCCTGGCCGCGATGAATATTGCGACTTTCAACCTCACAGCCAAGATGAACAGGATACAGGATACACAATAGTAACCAATGTTGGATGGATGCGTATTTTCTAAATATGGACAGGAATGACAGGTTGTTGTGGGACTGATTCGTATTTGATCTAAAACGGTCTCATGTTTTCCTAAAAGATACTAATGATGAATTAATTTGGTATTAAAATGACCAAGGAGGTCAATATACCCCTCATTTGGGTTGTAAAGTTATCATGGTTGATGAACTTCTGTCGCTCCCTCAGTGGTAGAGCTCGTTTATATGGTCTCTCAACCGCCCACTAAAAATGAAGCTTTTCCCATGGCTAGTGTTGCACAAAGTCGTTCCGGTCTGGGATGCTATGATAAAGAGGTTTTGGATCGGTCCTAGCCATTGTCCTCTTTGTCTTTTACAGGAAGAATCTATAGAACACTTATTTATCCATTGTTCATATTCTATTAAACTTTGGAATCATGTCTCTCAGGTTCAAGGTATTAACTTTAGATGGTATGGTTTGTTTGTTTCGGAGGCTTTAAAACTGTGGAACGATAACAAATCCTTCGGTGATTTCATGGCTCTGGCCACTATTTTCCTATGGTTTATATGGACTGCTAGGAATCGAGTTACCTTTAATGATGTTCTCTTGGCTCTTGAGGTAATGGGGAACAAGTGCTTATCCAGTATGGGTCTCTTCCCTCAACAAAATTGCTCAATTCGGAATAAACTAGTATAGGTGGAACATATTTACAGGTCAAAGGCTTGGGCTTTCTTCGATGGGGCTGCTCAAAAGAACCCCATCTTTGGTGGTGCAGGTGGTATGGTTTATAAATCTGATTCTCTTTATTTTAAATTTCTTGCTGCCCTTGGGCCATGCACAAATAATTTTGTTGAATTCTCAACGTTGAATCTTACCTTACAGACTGCCCTCAGCAAAGATATCGGGAAGCTTCAAGTATTTGGTGATTCTATGATGGTGGTGGAGCTTATGAAAGAAAAGAAACCTCCAGATAGTATTCATCTTTATGCCATTTGTCTAGAATGTTTTAGGCTCTGTGAAGCTTTTCAATAGATCAATTTCAAACACATTTATAGAGAAAGGAATACCCATGATGACCAACTTTCAACAAATGTATAATTTAGTTCATGGAAGACTACAATATGGTAGCTTTGACATTTCTCTCAACAGAAATATGTGGAAGAAATGACTGTATAGTCTCTGTAGAAAGTGTTATATTTCAATTAATATAATGTGTGTGTTTTTCGAGGAAAAAAAAGTGGACATGTGCTTGCGCTTCATCATAATAATCAATTTTGTTGTTTGTTTTTTTGTAAGTGCCACGTTAACTTGACTTCATATATTATATATAAAGTTAAGAAATAAAAAACTTTAGAAAAGAGTTTTTTTTTTTTAATTCCCTTTCAAACTAAAAGGATTTAAAAAAAGAGTGATGACTTTTCTAAGGATCATGATCTTATATTTTAAGAGAAAAAAAGGTATGAATGGAACTTAAAAAATGGCGACTAACTCGACTGAGATGGTTTACGACGATTGTATTTTGGTACAAATTCTAGAAGCATCAACTATTTGATAGTCCATTCCTATCATTTTTATAAGGGAACACACCTCTCTATATGTGTGAGGTAAAGTGTTTGATTACTGGAGAATGTCATTGATCCTTGTGGATATGAATGACCACTTATATCTTTCACCAACTCATAACAGTTCTCCATCTCGATAGTTCTTTTACAGTTTTTAGGTCCTGAATTTTTTACGCATTTTTTAGGCCCTAATCAATGTTTTTGGCCCTACGATGACTTAGGGTTGTTAGAGGCTTTCATATGCCTTAACCAAAATTGTTCTTCTCATCAATATATTTCCAATGGACTATCATGCATCCTAAACAAATCTCGTATGAGGAATTTGCAGCCATGGGAAGTTGCCATGTCAACTAGACTCATTGGGGTCCACATTTCTTTTTCCACTTCATCTCCAAGGGTCAGGATTTTGGATCTTTAGGGTTTTTGTCTCTTAGGGCTTACCACTTTATGTTAAAATACCATTGTCAATGGTCATCTTCTTGTAATGGTCTTCGTGTGAATGGGTACAGTCAACACCTCTCCCTTTAGAGATAAGCTACCAATGATCTAAATAGTTCGTACTGCATTGCATTTTATAGTCTTTTCTTATTTCAATAATTAACAGAACTTGGGTTTCATTGTATTACTATGCTTTCTGCAATATGTATGTTTGTGTGTTTCCATTCATATTTATGCCTTGCATTTTGAGTATATTAGGAAGAGCATCATTACATGTATGGGAGGGACAACAGTGGATGACTTTTGTCGATGATATTAGCATTGGTGGAGTCATTCATTGAGAAACCACAAGTCAAGAAAAAAATGTAGTTAATTATTTTTCTTCTTCGATCTTCATATGGCCTATAGATAAATACAACAAGACCTCTCCTCTTTTCACAAAAATGAGAAACAACTTCTCGCACTATCTCCATGATTTGATTTCCACCCTCTGATTTTTTCAATGCTTTATCCTTGAGTAGTATATTTGGTTGAGGTGAAAGGGAGCACAACTTTGTATATTTTTTTTAGCAAATCGAGGTTATATGTGTGTGTGTGTGTGTGAGCATTGAGGCATTGACATATTCTGTAAAATCTTGAAAGTTGATCTATGTTTCTATTATCCATTAGGTGTATGAAATTAAAAAAAAGATATTAAATTATTTTAATAATAAGCATAATTACATTATAATGTGTTTCTCGTAGTGGAGTCCATCTCTCCTTATAGGACATTTTTATGCCTCTGACCATTGATTTTTCTTGATGACCTTTTTCTTATTCTCCATTGTCCTTCCCTTTAAACCTCGACCCCTAGTTCAACACGCCCACCATCTTTCGTGTAGTTTTCATGTTGTGTGTTGTGCCTCTCCTACCTCACCTACGGACTTTATTACTCATATGTCTTATCCCTACCTTTTTCCATGTGTTGCCTCTTTGTGTTTGTTGGTTTTATTGCTCCCTTCATCAGTTCTTCATCAGACCTTGGTTATTGAGTCTCTTAGTAATTGGATGTGTGTTGAGGTAGGTTGTGTACTTTGAAATTGCAGCCTAGTGTTTGTTTTAATTTAATTTTTTTTATAATACCTGGGATGCACTACTGGAATACCACACTCTTGGTGCCTGCTTGATCCATATAAGGCCTTTTTTAGCTTGCAAACATGGGATTCCTTCCCAATGATCACAAAGCCTTGAGGTTTCTCTATGTACACTTTTTCCTCAATGGGATCATTGAGGAAAATTGTCTTTACATCCATTTGATGTATGCTCCATCTCATAATGGAACCTAAAGACCTCACTGCTCTAATTGAAGTGTACATGGCAATTGGAGCAAAAGTCTCATCGTAGTCCACTTTGTCTTTATGGGAGAACCCTCTCGCCACAAAACTCACTTTGAACTTCTCCACGTTTCCATTTGTTACATGCTTGATCTTGTAGAGCCACCTAGAAGTCACTATCGATTTCCCCTTCATTATAGGCACAATTTCCCATGCATCATTCTTCATGATGGAGTTGTATTCTTCCACCATGGCATCCCTCCAAACCTGTTGTTCGACTGCCTCCTAAAAACTGGAAGGTTGGAATCTATGATGTTGCTCATCGACGCCATGTAGTTTGGAAAATTCTTCGAAGGTCTGCTCTCTTTGAATGTGCTCCTATGAGCCTCAACATGCTCCCGAGCATCCCTCAATGTCTAAGTGAACCATCAAGGTCTCCAGATAGAACTGGTAGGAGCTGGTGGCTCCTCCTCTACACTTGAAGGTTGCTACCTTGAACTAGAAGTCATTGGTGACCATGGTGCAACCTTCAAAGCTTCTTGCTCCTCATCCTCTATTACCATAATAGGTTCATGAGACTTCCTAGATGCAAAGTCTTTGTCCAACTTTACATCCTTGCTCATAGTTATCTTTATCTCCACTAGAATATAGATCTTGTAGGCCTTTGAAGTCTCGTTATAACCAACAAACAATGAGACAAGACATTGTGAAAATCACCTCTATCTACCTCCCATTTGATTTGTTGTCATAACAAGTGCAAGGTTTGTCCATAGAAACAAATTGGCAAGCCCAAAATGTCTATAGATCCACGCAATTTGTACAAGCAACTTCAATCTCCAAACTTATCTTGGTATCTTATGAGATTTATTGCAATTGGATTCTTACTATTGTTGCAACTATTTACATGTGGAGAAGTATCATTGAAGAACGATTTGATGATATTCAAGAGGAGATTCGAAACTCAAATTATTGTGAGAAGCCGCTAGATGAGGAGTTATGAAACTCAAATTATTGTGAGGAGCCGTTGAATCTTCCCAACAAACAAAAATGTGACAAGTAGTGTATATTCACAATTTCTTTTTGAAAGACAAGTAACGTTTTATTTGTTTTGGCATAAAATAAAAGTAGCTTAAACATATTTTATTAGTCCCTACTCCGCAGGGATTATAGCGATCGATCGGTTGCCAAAATCTAGTTGACCTTGATTTGTTTTAATTTTTTGTCCAAAGTTCAGTAAAGTTTATGGAATTTTAGATATTAAACTTAATTTTGTAAAAATTAAAAATTAATAAACATTTTCAAAAAATAAATTTACTAATTTTGTGATTGGTTAAGAAGATTGATTTGACCATTTTCTCCTGGTGTGCAAATGATTTACTGAAATATAAAAATATTTAAAAATATAAAATTATAATTAAATTTCTCCCAACCCAAAATATTGTATGAAAGATACGAAAGTAAATGGTCATTAAATACACTATCAAGTGCTCATAAAAAAATATTGCCAGCTAATCGTGAAAATAAATGTGCATTAAAAATACTTCCAGCGGCTCACATAAAATAACAGTAAATAAATTTTGTATATGATTTTATTGAAAAAATGCTGCGAGCTAATCGTGAAAATAAATGTGTATTAAAAATCCGCTCATATAAAATAACAGTAAATAAATTTTGTGTGAAAATAAATGTGCATTAAAAATACTGCCAGCCGCTCATATAAAATAACAGTAAATAAATTTTGTATATGATTTGATTGAATGATATCCGCACAAATCCAAATAAAAATCTAGAGAGATCTAAATCATAAAAATCTAGAGAGATCTAAATCTTTATTAGCAAATAAAAACATAATCGATGCATTCAATGGTGGCACATATATCCATGCACATTTTTCTATTTGTGCGAAGTAATAGTAAGATGGCTAGGTAATTTATTGTGCACGCAAACTTGGTATTCTACTCCAATATTTTCCTGTGTGCAACCCTGTAAACTTGGTATTCTAATCCAATATTTTCCTGTGTGCAACTTCAATCAGCACGACACAACTTCAATCAGTAGGAACGTGAAACTTGAAGTTATCCGAGATTGACAACAAGTAGCAAGGGCCATACCAACAATCTTCTGAATTGAGGTAAGTCCCAATGCTCAAAAAAATCCTGCAAGCAATGAAACTAATGAAACTATAGGTTACAAATTTTGTTATAAAAAACTTCTACAAAGATGTAGGTTACAAATTTTGTTATAAAAAACTACTACAAAAATGTAATTGTTCCAGAGCTTTTAAAATATCGAGTTTCTGCACCTTTGTTTTCAAAATATCCAGTTTATGCGCTTGCTTTTCATGTCATTTTATATAGTTGTAAAAACTATTTAAGAGTTGCAATCACAATCACATGTGTCTTGCTAAAACTATCAAAATATAGAGACGAGTAGAGTGGTCTCTGCTTCTTTTTCCTTTCGATAATAGTTCTTTTTCCTGGAAAATGAAGCTGACCTAGTTATCACTCTTGTACATTTGATAAATACTTATGTCCGCGACCTAAGGAGGAGCCGTGGGAAAAGCGTGGCCCTGGAGGCTGTGCCCACGCCAGGTTGCGGGGAAGATAAAATGAAGGGAGGGGTGCGAACCAGAGGCTGACCCCGTAAAAACCTCCCACTGCATAAATTGATTCAAGGTAAGCAATGGGAACTGGCTATGATGCTCCTATCTTTGCTACCTATGCCTCACGCATTTAGGCTGGACTTAGCGTTTGATTTTTGGCTGGTTGGGATTGTCTTTACTTAGCCAATGTTCGAGCTTTGAGCTTTGCCGAAATTCAAAAACCCTTTTTTTAATAAAAATATGCCATAAAGACCTCGCTCTGGCAAACATCCCCCATTCAATTTTAATGACCATATTAATAAAAATCAATAGAAAAAATTAACTAAAAACTGTTTAGAAAAACTTCGGAGTTCTCTAAATCATTTCCTAATTAACTCTCGTCAAAAAACCCTTTGGAGTGGTAACTATATCCTTCTGCAATATTCATGATAATCCAAGAAAATAATGGTTTAGTTCCATATCATGAGCTAAAAATCAAGAGAGCATATGTAGTTTAAGAACCAAGTAATTCATTAGTTCACAATAAACAATTGCTCGGATGATGGACTTTTCTCCACTTGATGGCCGTGAGGACATTTCTTCAAAAGTTATATAATAATACATGCTACAAGATTACACTACATATCAAAAGAAACACCTATTTAAGATGCTTTAAATAAATATTTTTCCAGAGACATGAATATAAAGTAAAACTTGGATATCAAAAAATGCACATATAATTTCAGATTGACGATAATATTTCAATACATAGTAAGGCAGTTCGAGAGGAAAGGAGAACCCCGAGGGATAGGGGCAAACAAAATAGATCCATTTAAGTTGTTAGTCGTTCTAATCCTCAGCAGCTACACAATCCTTGACTAGATTATCTTGGACCATGCTTGCTTCTCACCGATGGGCAGTAAGAAGTGGCCACTGCACTCCTACAAGGGAGCTATCTATCATGACCATTAAGTGGGACCGATTAAGTTAAGCCGAGGCCTGTCATTACACACTACAATGAAATATATGGAAGCATCAGCCGATGGCCAACACTTTGTAATGGGAATATTTCCCAAGTTCAATCAAATACAAATTTCTTATTATGTAGAAATTGAAATAGAAATTTGTTAATGTCTGCTAGAGACCAAACTGGTTCAAAGGAACTTAAAAAATACAGTCATCATGAAAATCCCACACACATAAAACAAAGTTGAACCGCAACATCTGGACAATGTCCAAAGCAATACTAAGTGCGAGTTGCAGTAAAAAAGCTCAGAATAGATCCCTCTACAAAACATAAAGAATTTAACATAAGGAAGTTAAATTCCCTGGAGCCCATTGAAGGACGTGCAAGAAACAAGAACCTAGTATAAATAGTAAAAATTGCAGCATGCATTTCTTGGTGTATTTTGTTGTAACCGGCAATAATATAAAGCACAGAAAGAGAAAATTCATAACTTTATGCGTCTGCCTCAAGGAAACAAGTAGTAATACCATGAATAAGACAAACTAGGACTGATTTAGAGAACATACTAACTACTTCAATAATCGAATATTTACAAACTTGTAGAGAACTGATATATTCTAAGCATTCATGCGCTCCTCTTCTTCACCTTAAGATGCCGAACTCTGGTATCAATTCTATCAGATTCAATGTTGTCTATTGTCAAGAAGCCCGTGCATCAATGGTTCAATTCCTTCACACCCTGCTTTTCCCCTGCGTGTGTCTTGTTTTAGTGCAGAGGAAGGACTGGGGCCAAAGGCACCTTTAAATTCACAGCTTTTGTTTACCCCTTTACATCTCAAGACCACTAACACTCTATTTCAATCATGCTTATTACTGTGAAGTTGAAGTGAAGCTACGCCTCATGGTTGTCAAGATCTGCAATAAAATCTTATAGGGTATTTAAAACTCCTCCGGCAATGGCTGCCTCATCGTGTTTTCCGTAATGTCTTCGCAATGGATGTTGAGGCATACACCTGTAAGTTTAATGCATGGTCTTTGTGGCTAAAACATTGGACAAGTCTTTCGATGCTTTTCTAAACTTCCAGTTGTACACACTACATGTCAGGTTGCAAACTTTAAGGCTATTCCTTGCTTAATTAAGGGACTATTATTATTGTAATATAACGAGAGGGATTAATGCTGATAAGAATTTACAATTTGCAAGTGGTAGTAAGCTCGACGAGTGGTAGTAACATGCATGTTGGCAGGTGGCACCTCCAGGTTGAAGGTTAATCGAACGAGTGTGTTTTGGCTTTATAGCTTGATTAGTCTCCACTTCGGTTGTTTGTATTTCCACCGTAGATGTTTTAGCCACGTATCGTTTCTATTTCCGTTGTTTTGACTTCTATTTCCACCTTGGTTGTTTCCACCACGTATTCTTTTTATCTTCTTGAAAGTCGGCCAAGTATTCTTGGGAGTTTCTTCAACATTACCAGCACTGCCACTATGTGGAGAGATTTAAACACAGCTACAGTTGCTCCATTAAAAAGGTATTTGGGCCACAAAGTCATAGAGCTAATACATTCCTTATAAAACAAAAGTGTGTTTAACCTAACGATCCAAAAGCTATATCTATAGCTGTGCAGTTGAGGATTGTGATAAGGAGTTATGATCTAGCTTGCAATTTTAAGATATGGTTCAAAACTTTGCTTTAGAGTTTTGATAAAATTTTAAGACATTTTCGCTTTTGTGTTTTGGTAGAATTTTAAGATATAATTTTCTACTATGTTTATTTTGCTCAATTTTTTTAAAGTAAAATCAATACTTCTGTTTTTTAATTTGTATATGCAGAATATAACATTAGTATTCAATTTTTTTAAAGTAAAATTAATACTTTTGTTTTTTAATTTGTATATGCAGAATATGTTTCTTTTGCCGAATATTCTTAAAGTAAAATTAATACTTTTGTTTTTTAATTTGTATATGCAGAATAATGTCGAAAGTCAAAACCCATAAAGATGCCATTGATGTTGTTTTAGAAAAATACAACCTGTATAGTTTGGACAACTTTGCATATACAGCAGGAGATTGTTTGTTTGATGATTTCCATGTTCTACTACATAATAGATACACATATATAGAACTAAGAAACGGTGCAATACAACATTTCAAATATTGCTTACAAACAAATGATAAAGAAGCACTTGTATCTTATCAGCACGAATTGAACACGTATTCTTTGATGGAAATGCATAATGTCAATGATCCAAAGGTTTATTTGGAACAAATTTCAAAATCAACCTCAACTCTTCTACCATTAGAAGATAGAGGCCTCTGGGAAGACATGTTCTACATACATTGGTTGTCAAAATGGCTCAATATACCAATAAGAGTTTGGTCAAAAACAAAAATGAAGCCATATTTATATTTCAATTCAACTTTAGTAAAGAACACATATGGCATCTTGTTTCATGACGAGAATCCTCTTGCTGGACATTTTGAACCATTATTGTGCAAAAAAAAATACATATGATCAATGATCATCTACATACTGAAGAGACTATTAGATATGAAAACATATACCAACAATGGATTCAAATACAGAATAGGATGCTATCAAATAGACTTGAATGAGCTCGTGGATTCAATAGTGCAGATGGTGAGACTTCATTTCAAACCATTTGCCACTTAACAAAAAATAAATATGATGCCCCTTGCTTACAACGCATAGAGGCACAAACGTTCTCCAATGCAATAATGTAAAATGATTCTTTTGCAATAAGATGCATAGAACATTATATCAATATTGACATATTGAAAAATGTTCCAGGAGTGGCAAGCTGGCAAGCATATATTGTCAATTTGGCATTACCATATAAAAAAGGCTGCATAGAAGGTGGTCCTTTTGTCTACAATTGGATATCCTACATTTGGAACATAGAAATATGCATATGGTCTGCTAAAACAACCAGCATCTTAGCTAAATTCCATCCAGTAAGAAATACATCAAAGGTTTTTAATGTCATTCAATATGAAATAGGCATGGAACGATTTCATTATGAACCATTGCAAAAAGTAATAGCAACAAACAATAAGACATATACAATATTGTCTAGTAACAATATACAACTACAAGTAGAAAAAAATTGTCTCTTCGCTCTATCAAAAAAATAATGAGGGGTGATGCTATATCTGATCCAAAAACAAAGATAATTGATATGGAAATAAATAGAATAGCTGAGAAAAAAAGAAATGCAAATGTTATTTGCGAACAATTTGAACCATTTAAACAAGAGAAGAAACTTATAATTTGGCATGAAGATGAACAAAAACAAGAAAACATACTTCCAACACTAGCTGAAAAAGCATTTGAAAAACAAGCCTCCGATATTCTGATTTACAATTGCGTAATTTGTGATTGCAGCTTTTTTAGAAAGGATGTTGTAACAAAAGATAAACATATAGAAAAACTTGGCATGGAAATAGAAAAAACACAATTGAAACGATACACAAGTGAAATTTTAGAAAACCAATACACATGCAAACTTTGTCAAAAAGCTTTTAAACATGATGAGATTCCTAAATTTGCATGTCCACAACGTATTAGAAGAAACAAGCGCATAGGCATAGTCAAGCAATTGAATGAATTAGAGGAAACACTAGTATCACCAAGATTTCCTTTTTTGCAAATACGAGAGCTAGGACAAAAATATAGAGGTCAACAAATGGGCCTAACTTGAGGCGTTATCAATGTTCCAACTAACATGACTCGAATTCAACATGCCCAGCCTCGTGACATAAAAGAAACCGACACTGTTGCAGTGGCAATTAAAAAAGGCTATCCTATAAAAGTGCTTATGCTTTTGGTCACATACGTGTACATCTAGTCATGAAAGCATTAAAGCGATTGTGCAAAACAATGCTCTATAAAATGGAGAAAAGTGTTATAAATGATAATTGGAAAGAAATGTTCAACCAGGAAAAGGATGCCTATGAAACTGATACTGATAATTAAAGTGAGACTACCATTGATGAAAATACTCAGGAACCAGTAACAAAGACACTACTCCACGGATTCACAGATTCACATAGTATATATGATCTTCAAAACAATCAAATAAACATTGCTCCTAGTGAAGGCTACATTCCGTTGGGAATTTTCCAAGATAGATATTCAGAGGAAATGAGTTTCCCTACACTTTTCTATGGACAAAAATGACCAGACGATGTTACAAAAAGTTTTACTTATCAAAAAATTTCTAGATGGGAGGTATTACACAAGGGCCATGACTTTGCATATCACATCACAAATTTTTTTTACAAGGCAGTTCGCATTATTCTTAATCAAGTATTAAATTGTATTTGGATTAGAATAAGAAAGGGACCGCTAAAGGGAAGGAAGTTACTAGCAAAAGTTGTTAAGTCAAAACCAAATTTGGACCGCATACTAAAATCAGACATTGGTTACATGGATCTAAAATCAATTCGCACATCACCACATTACCATCTAGGTGTACGCATAACCCTTTATGCAATGATACGACAATTAGGGCCCCTGACATTTTTTGTAACATTTAGTAGTGCGTAACATCATTGGAAACCATTAATCGATGCACTAAAAGATATAAGAGAAAAAAAAAATCTTCCCGTTGAAAATGAAATACAAAATAATGAAATTGAAACATTGGTACGAAATGACCTTGTAACTTGTGTACGATACTATAGAAATAGGATAAATGCGCTACGACAACTTCTTTCTTATGACTACAAATACTATGGTCAAATAAAACATTATTTCTTTGTAACTAATTTCCAAAATAGAGGAAGTGAACATGATCATGGATTACTATGGATAATAGACGCACCAATATATGGTAAAAATACAAATGCTGAGATAGAGGAATTTGTAGATAGATATTTGTCCTTTGATTCAAGATTACTTACAAATGATCTTAAAGCAATTCAACAACACCATCACACAAGAACTTGTAGGAAAAATAAAAATGCCCACTATAGGTTCAACTTCCCATACCCCCAATGAGAAAAACAAGAATACTTGAACCAACAGAATTTAAGAATGATATAACAAAAAGAAATGCAAGACTAATTTTTTATACTATGGAGCATACTAAATATGATGACACATATACATTTGATAATTTCTTATAGATCTTGAGTTTGACAAAAGACGATTACATAAATTCCATTAAATGTAGTCTAAAACGAACAACAATCCTACTAGAAAGAAGACTTGTAGACATATGGACAAACAATTTTTCTCGTCATATTCCAAGAGTTTGGAATGCAAACACAGACTCCCAATATGTACTTGATTCATATGCTGCAGCTACATATTGTAGCTCTTATATGAGAAAGTTCGATAGAACAATGACAGAGACATTTAAGCATATCCGAGAAGAACACCAAAAAACAAAAAATGACATTGTACAAACAATAAGTAGGCTTGGAAAAGCTTTGTTGAACTTGCAACAAATGTCTGCACAACAAGCTGTATATATTGTTATATCTTTACCTTTGAATACTAGTTCAAGGAAATGCATATTCATTAATACTTCACCCAGAGACCAACGAGCATTTATATTGAAAAAACCAAAGGATTTGCAATAGGAACAAGATGATTTAGAAGACATAGCATGTGCATCAATCATTGATTGGTATCTAGATCGTCCTGCAACCATTGAACATATATGCTTAGCAGAATTTGCATCAAGTTATACAAAAAAAGGGAATAAACGAAAAAAAAGAAAGTGATGTGTCGTATGTGATTAGATATGTGAGATATAGTGAACATAAAGATCCTGATAATTACTACAGAGAACAATTAATGTTATATGTTCATTATCGACATGATGAAATCATTTTCAAGGAACAATATTTAACTTGGCATAATGCATACATGAGCTTGAAAAGTACCATTAAGAAAATGAACAGATGTTCACATATAGAATGGATGAAGCATGGGGTGAGATCGACGATGCATCAATCACACTATAAACTAAAGATTATGAGGTGTTCAATAGAGACACAATCAAAGATAACCAAACAATTAGTATTGATTTATTCCACAATGATTACGAGAAATATGAAGAATGTAACATTGATGTTGATGTCAAATACTACAAAGACATTAAAAACATAAAAACATCAATTGACAAACCCTATCACATTGTAAAGAAACCACATATATTAGAAAATGAAACATTTTATAACATCAGGAGACAATTGAACAAAGAGCAAGCAGCGATAGTGAAAGATATATTGACTAAAAAGAAGAATGCACCAAATGAACCAATTTACTTGTTCTTGGCAGGAGGCGCGGGAACAGGCAAAACATTTCTTGCAAAAGCATTATTCCAGTCTCTTGTATGCATGCATAATAATATAATTGAGTATGACCCACAAAAAATAAAAGGACTCATAACAGCTTACACATGAAAAGCAGCATTCAATGCAGGAGGTGTCACATTACACTCCGCACTTTTCATGCCCTTCAACAGATCAGAATACCTACCCCTAAATAGTGAAAAATTGGACACATTGACAAAACACTTTCAAAAACTTTGTGTTTTGCTAATTGATTAGGCATCCCTTGTTGGCTCGACATTCTTGTACCAAATTGACAAACAGTTACGCGAAATAAAGCATATGCCAACAACATACTTCAAAAATGTCGATGTTATTTTCGTAGGTGATTTGTATCAAGCACAACCTCTCAAAGATTCATTTATCTTTGAGAACCCAATATTGAACAAAGAAAAATTATCATATACTTTTTGGCAAGAAAAGGTCAAATGCTATCAATTGCACCTAACTATGCGTCAAAAAGACGAAGACTTTATTAGAATATTAAACAAAATGAGATTGAATTATCAATCTAATGAGGACATAGAGTACATAAATCACCATTGTTATAAACCAATACCTACATATCCATTATTTCCATACTTATTTTATAGAAACAAGGATGTCCAAATCCATAATGAAAAAATGCTTTTAGAACTAGATGAAGAACTAATAAGTCTTGAAGCAATTGATGAAGCTGAGAATAGTCAACAGAACTTTCACACTTATGACAAGATAAAAAATTAACCACCCAGAATACTAGTAAAAAAAATGTCTTGGTTGAATTATATGCAGGAAACTACAACATAGAAGATGGGCTTGTCAACAGTGTGGATGGAGCATTCAAGGGTTACTCAATGCATAACAAACAATTGGATGTTGTCTGGGTAGAATTTATTGATCCAATTGTTGGAAAATTGCAACGAGAAAAGTTTTTTGAATTCTATGACGAAACAATTTCACCAACTTGGACACCAATATTTCGTATTGTGAAGCCAGTGTCTTGGTCTAAAGGAAGGAATCAAACAATTGTACGAAAACAATTCCCAATACAATTAGCATGTGCTAGAACAATACACAGAGCACAGGGATTGACTTTAGATAGAATTGCATTTGATCCAAGTAACATTAAAACACATGGATTAGTATACACAGCTTTATCGTGTGTGAAATCCATGGACTCACTATTTCTAGTTAAAAGATTAACACAAGAAAACTTCAATGTAAACAAAAAAGTATCAATAGAAATGAAACGACTAACAGAAGATAAAGCATGGAAATTAGACTATATTCAAAAATCAACTTCATGTTCCACTAGACTTTCAATTGCAACATTGAACACACGAAGTTTGCATGCACATATTGATGACATACTACAAGATGAGAATCTCATGAGCAATATGATTCTTTGTTTTCAAGAAACAAGAACAAATTTCCCACCAAGCAAAAACAATTTTTCAAGATACAATTTCAATACATCATACTTTGTTCATGGTGTGCTCTATTGGATACAAAAGAACATAGACATAATTGCAAACAAAAACTTTTGCAATGAGAAAGTCAAACTTGTTATGTTAGAGCTGTATATCCAACAACATATTTGCATAATGAACATATATGCCGCTCCATTTTCATCTGCTTCAACAATCATTGAAACATTCTCAGCTGCCAAGACTGAAATGCTTCATGGCGACAACATCATTTTGATAATTGGTGATTTCAATATCAACATCCACGCAAATAATCAAAGAAGTAAACAACTAGTAGAATACATGCACTCACAACACTTACATGAAATAACAAACAAATCTACACCAGAAACAAAAAGTCGCATTGATCACATTTGGACAAATTTGCCTTCTGAACATTGTCAAGTCGACATATTAGAAGCATATTGGAGTGACCATGAAGCTATTTATGCTTTGCTACATTTGCTTTAAATTGTGTATCAGTTGGCTTCATTGAGTTTGCCCAGTAAACAAATTAAAGGTACGTTAACAATATTTATTCATTTTTTAATTAGCTTTTACGTAATACCAAGAATGTCGACCAATATCAATGTACTTGTACTTTGCCATGTATTCCATGAAATATCTTTCTACTATGATAGTAGAAGTATCCTTAGATTTTCATTGCTTGAATTGTAAAAAATGTCTATTGTTATATAATACTGAGCAAAAATGTTTACTAATGATTGCAATTTCCATCTTTTGTCATATAAAGACTATTTCCTAATATCAAATACTAAGCAAAAATGTAAACTCATGATTGTATTTTTTACCATTTTTTTCTTATTTCCCAACCATATCAACAAACACTTGTTAGTTTAAATAATATTTTTTAATTTTCAAAAACTTAATTTAATATATATATTTTTGAAAACTATTGAAGAACTTTAGAAAATCATTTTGTCGGAAACAAAACTAATAGAATCATTCTTACTAATAAATATATTCACATTTAAATTTAAATTTATACTTTTGATTTTTAATTAATACGTTTATGACGTAGAGTGAGTCGACATGTGCAACTATATAATTCTGGGCAATTGACCAAGCTCTAAACCACAATGCATGAACCGACATTAGGCACTAGATGTGAACCCTAGCCCATGTGTTAATCGGCTTAGTCATTAACCATTTAATGCCTTACTCGCGTAATGCAATGAGCTTGGAATATGGTGTTGATGTATTTGTAACTTCGGAAGATATTCACTTGTATATTCTATGTATTACATTTGTACTTTATTGTATCCCCAATGGAGATGTATAATTCCTCCGATTGCAAGTGTCGTCATTTGTACTTGCAAGTGTCTCGAGTTATATTGTAAGTGTCGTAACTTATACTTGATGGGTTATTAGACCACCTTGGTGGGGTCAGCCCTGTATGAGTCATGTGGGTTAAAGGGTTATTAGACCACCCTAGTGGGATCGGCCCAGTCAGCATTATGTTAAGTGGTTAAGTTGGGGCTGACCTAGTTGAGTAAAGGTCAAGTGAAAGTAAAGTATAAATAGAGAGTGTGACTCTCCCATTTGTTATTCACTCACTCAACTCGCATAATTGAGAGAGAGGAGTTCGCACAAGTGGAGGAGGAGTAGTTGCTGAAGACATATATCTCTTGGGGTTTGATCTTTGTGATCTTTGTATTGGTGCTTATTATATATCTGAGGAAGTTGCGGGGTTTTTCACCTTCTTGGTTTTCCCCGATGAAATGCTTTGTGTCTCTTGTCTCTTGTGTTTGATATGTTGTACATGTTGTTCTCTCAATTAAGATCCTAGATCATATTGAATTAAATTATGAAAAAATAACATGGTATCAGAGCTAGCCTGAAGGAAGGCATGGTATGGCATTTATGACACTTGTTGCACTTGCGACAAATTGAAAGCTAGGGCTTGGTATATTAAAAACCAGTCATCGTGGCACTTTCGCTATAAATCCATTTTGGAAAAGTTTCAGGATTTGAAACCTTTACAGGTCGAAGATGAAATGTCCATGTACCTTGTGTCCAAAGGACAGCCTCAGATTCATTGTACTTTGTGAGATATGATCCGTACAAGTCAGGGTTTCTGCCTCTTCCAGAATGCAATCCTAAACAGGTGACCTAGGAAAAAGGTAATATCTCGAGCTAGGAAGCTCCAAATGGAATTCCGTAAAAAGTGACAATTAGGGCACAGACTGCAGTTTCACAATTCCGAGTTTCAGAGGCCGAAGTTGAAACAGTGACACGTGGCACTCCGTACAAGTTCAGTATATTGTTTCATCCCATAAACTCCCTCTCAGAGAATCCATTTGAGCTCAGATCCATGGGGTTGGAAAGATGACAGATCAGTCTACCACGGGATGAAGTTTTAGACCCTGAGGATCTAAAATTTCAGAGATACATCAGAAACAATATGGCATATATTTATGTCCAAACAGAATTGGATTCTGAGCACTTTCATTTTTGGATCGTCATTGCTGCAGGAATTAGGGTTTCGAAAAAAGTTGGAATTTCTTGAATTTGAGACCACGGCTGGATGCTCCTCAAAAAAATCAAAATTTAGAGGCCAAGATCGAATTTTTTGGTTGGGTAGAACCCTGGGCTCTATCAAACCCTGGTTCAAGATTTTGACCAGAAAACCAAAATTTGACAGAAGCTGCAGATCTGAAACTTTCAAAGTCAATTTTGAGGGGTCAAATTTTGGAGATTTCAAAATTGAAGTATGCCAGCTTGATCAGCTCAGTAAGGCGCATCTTTTCATCCAATCAGAAGTTTGAAATTCAAAGTTTGGATTTTTAGGGTTTCTCTGTCAAACCCTAGCCAGCTCTTGATCCAACTTCAGCAAATCAAAGTGGATTGGGTTAATCCTAGAAGAGAATGATTTAGACACCTACATAAATGAAGAGATTCCAGTTCCAGAGGGAGATGAGGCTAAGGCCTTACATAAGGAGACTACAAGCAATCCCGACAGGTATGACTTGAGGAGATTCAGGTATGAAATCTGTTCATGATTAAGTTTATGATATGTTTGTCTTCATATTATTGAGGTTAGTACAATCTTGATTAATTTTAGATTTGTCTTATCACCTTAGTAAAAGTATGAATGCATGTGAATGATAGAAGACATTCATCGATTAAGGTTATGACACTTATGATTGTACTAATGCACTGTGGTGTTGTATGAGGGTGATGTTGTCCGCTAACATGAAAGGTACATCAAGAAAGACAAATCAAGTTCTAGATCAAGAACATATGACCATGGTGACATGAAGACAAAGACTCATCCATAGCCATTGATCACACAAAATCTCTACTTACGAGGTATGTATAATTTGGTTCTACAATGCTTAACTTATGAGATATGCAGGTTACTAGCACAAATCATGGACAAGAACAAAGAAGACATTGTTTGGGTATGTTAGACATAACTAGCAAGAATGATAATCCAGGTATGTTTTCCTATATCAAGTTAGAATCCTACCTTGTGTTAAGATCTCCTATAAGTACACTTTTGTATGATTGATAATGATTATTCATGAAGTTATAAGTTTGAGTAATCATGGGCTTATGCATACTATGCTTCTTACTTTGAATAATGATATGACAAACAGAAGAGTCCTATGGTCAAATAAGAATATGCATGAGTAAAAGAAGTCCTCCCTGAAACCTTGAATACTAACACTTGTGACAAATTACCTATGTGTGAAATTATCATGACCATACATATTTAGAATCATAATGTTTTGATAGTATTGAGATTATACTAATGCATGTATGATTATGTATGAGATCTTGAGGATGACACAATGATGACACTAGTGCACACTTAAGCATGCATAGTGGTCCAGGATGGATATAAGTTCAAAGACATATAATCTAGGAAGCAAAGATCAAGAGGGAGCACACTCCAGTAGTTCCTGCAAGGAAGCAAAGATCAAGAGGGAGCACACTCCAGTAGTTCCTGCAAGGAAGCAAAGATCAAGAGGGAGCACACTCCAGTAGTTCCTGCAAGGAAGCAAAGATCAAGAGGGAGCACACTCCAGTAATTCCTGCAAGGAAGCAAAGATTGAGAGGGAGTCCACCCAACAACCAAACAAAGATAAGTATTTGAATTGTCATTTGTTATATATTTGATTACTTAAATGATGTTGTTCAGTGATGTACATACTTATGTTCCTAGATTTAGGATGTATATTATGCATTTTAGAAAAGTTGCATTAATGAACAAGATACTACTAATATGCAAGTAATGGGTAAGTGGCCTATAGTACTGTACAACATTCCATTGCTACTTATCTAGAATGAAACCTCTTTGCTGACATGTTGGGAGTTGTGCACACTCTTAACAAAGTTCTGGTAGAGATGGAAGGCATCTAGAAAGTTACAGGATATGGATAAATGTTGTATTGAAGCATTGGCTAAGATAATTGCATGACTGTATCACATTTGTCCTTATGTGTAAGATTTTGTTCTGAAAACTATCAAATGTTTCTAATCATGCAATTGAATTTGACTTGTAGGAAAGATCGTGTACAATCACCTACAAAAGAAGGACAGCGACATTTGTTCCAGCAACAAAGTTCAAGAAAACTACTTATTGAAGATATTGAAGAATCTGAAGTTTCGAAGATCCAGGATGCAGTAATGGAAGGATGCCATGATCGAGGAGTACCAATCGATCATGAAGAATGATGCCTGGGATGTGGTCCCGAGACCAGAAGGGAAGTCTGTTGTGACTTGCAAGTGGATCTACAAGATCAAGCATGCTGCAGATGGCAGCATAGAAAAATACAAGGCAAGGTTTGTGGCTCGTGGCTTCTCTCAGAAAGAGGAGATAGATTATGAAGAAACCTTTGCACCTGTAGCCAGATACACTTCCATCAGAACAGTACTTGCTCTGGTTGCAGTGATGAAGTGGAAGATACACCAGATGGATGTCAAGACAACTTTATTTAATGGTGTAGTCAAAGAGGAAGTGTATGTGGAGCAGCCACTCGGTTTCGAGACACATGAAAGGGAATCATATGTGTGCAGATTGAAGAAAGCCTTGTATGGTTTAAAGCAAGCACCTAGGAAATGGTACGGTAGGATAGACAGCTTCCTGTCCAGTTTGGGCTTTACCAAGAGTAAAGCAGATTCCAACCTTTACTACAAGGTTGAGGAAGGCAATCCAGTGATACTTCTATTATATGTCGATGACCTGTTTGTGACAAGTGAGGATAGATTGATTGCCGACACGAAGAGGAAGCTTGCTGCCGAGTTCGAGATGAAGGACTTGGGCATGATGCATTACTTTCTAGGTATGGAGGTGTGAAAGAGTGCAGATGGAATCTTCCTTGGACAAGGGAAGTATGCAATAGAGATCCTGAAGCGGTTCGAGATGATGGACTGCAAGGCCATGGCCACACCTATGGCATCGAACCTGAAGCTATTGAGTGATGCTTCATCAAAGTCAGTTGATGTCATGGTGTATCGTCAAATGATTGGGTCCTCGATGTACATGACGAACACGAGACCAGAGATTTGCTTTGTGGTGAACACCTTGAGCCAGAATCTGACATATCCTAGACATGTTCACCTGATGTTGTAAAGCATATTCTGAGGTACCTGAAGGGTACAATTGATTATGGGCCCAAGTATGATGCAAATCAAAAGTTTAACCTGGAGGATTATGTTGATTCAGATTGGGCAGGTAGTGTTGCAGATAGGAAGAGCACTTCAGGGTGCTGCTTCAGTATGGGATCAGGTGTGATCTCTTGGTTTAGCAGGAAGCAATCTTGCGTAGCACTAAGTACAGCCAAAGCAGAGTATGTCGTAGCTTGTTCGGCTAGTTGTGAGGCAGTATGGCTAAGGAAGCTACTGTCTGATTTATTTGATCTCCAGTTGGATGCTACCTATATCTATTGTGATAACCAGAGTTGTGTGAAGTTTTCAGAGAACCCGGTGTTCCATGACAGGTCGAAGCACATTGAGATCAAATATCACTATATCAGGGATATGGTGTAGAGAGGAGCAGTGAAGCTCCAGTATGTTGCGACGAATGAGCAAATTGCATATGTGTTGACCAAACCACTAGCCAGAGTGAGGTTCGAGTACTTCAGAGAGAGGCTCGGTGTTCTTCAAATAGAAGATACTTAGGGGAAGAAGTGATGGGACACATTTGCAGGATCCATTCCAAGCATGGTGGTAGGAGGATCCTTCCCATGGTTGTGGATGTAAGTGTTGTGTGATGAGCATTAGGACGATGCTTCGGTTACTGCTATGTATAATGATTAGGATGATCATGTTTGATGAGCATCAGGATGATGCTCCATATGATAAGCATCAGAACGATGCTACGATGATGATCAGGATGATCATGTGTGATGAGCATCAGGATGATGCTCTAGATGATATGCATCAGGATGATGCTGTGTACATGATCAAGGTAATCATGTGATGATGATGTGCATCAGGATGATGTACTATATGATGATGATCAGTATGATCATGAGTATCAGGATGATACTCCACGGCCGTGGACAGATTGTGCAGGTATCATAGAAAAGATCCTGGGAGATCCGATAGTCTGAGCTCAGATACTCTTTTGAGGTTTTGCTACAGGTTGGCCATGGACAGATTGTGCAGGTAACATAGAAAAGATCCTGGGAGATCCGATAGTCTAAGCTCGGATACTCTTTCGAGGTTTTTCTACAAGTTGGTCATGGACAGATTGTGCAGGTAGCATCGGAAATATCCTGGGAAATCTGTTAGTCTGAGCTCGGATACTCTTTCGAGGTTTTGCTACAGGTAGCATAGAAAATATCCTGGGAGATCCGATAGTTTGAGCTCGGATGCTCTTTTGAGGTTTTGCTACATGAGGCATGTAATCAGTCCTGGAGATCCGATAGGTTGAGCTGTGTGCTCGTAAAAGTCCTGGGATGCTCTTTAGAGATCTTGCAGTTTGCAAGACACTCTTTTAAGGTTTTGCTTGACCACATGTAAAAGATCGTGGGAGATTCGATAGTTTGAGCTCGGATGCTCTTTCGAGGTTTTGTGGTGGTCACATGTAAAAGATCCTGGGAGATCCGATAGTTTGAGCTCGGATGCTCTTTCGAGGTTTTGTTGACGCACATTCCACAGGATGGCCAGAGATGTTGAAGACCTACAGGAGGCTAGGCCTACATCCAACATGAAAAAGGGTTGGCTCTATAGAAATTCCTATGACGAGAAGAATTGAGAGATAGCACCAGTGATCAAGATGAAGAGTACAGCAGCAGTGACGATGATGCTCCGTGATTTAGTGACGATGATCCAGCTCTAGTATTGAATACTTGTGCCTATATGTATTGATGACTTGTGTCAAGAGAATACCTTCCGATAGTCTGAGCTCGGATACTCTTTCGAGGTTTTGCTACAGGTTGGCCATGGACAGATTGTGCAGGTAGCATAGAAAAGATCCTGGGAGATCCGATAGTCTAATCTTGGATACTCTTTCGAGGTTTTCCTACAAGTTGGTCGTGGACAGATTGTGCAGGTAGCATAGGAAATATCCTGGGAAATCCGTTAGTCTGAGCTCAGATACTCTTTCGAGGTTTTGCTACAGGTAGCATAGAAAATATCCTGGGAGATCCGATAGTTTGAGCTCGGATGCTCTTTCGAGGTTTTGCTACATGAGGCATGTAATCAGTCCTGGAGATCCGATAGGTTGAGCTGTGTGCTCGTAAAAGTCCTGGGATGCTCTTTAGAGATCTTGCAGTTTGCAAGACACTCTTTTAAGGTTTTTCCTTACCACATGTAAAATATCGTGGGAGATTTGATAGTTTGAGCTTGGATGCTCTTTCGAGGTTTTGTGGTGGTCACATGTAAAAGATCCTGGGAGATCCGATAGTTTGAGCTCAGATGCTCTTTCGAGGTTTTGTTGACACACATTCCACAGGATGGCCAGAGATGTTGAATACCTATAGGAGGCTAGGCCTACATCCAGCATGAAAAAGGGCTGGCTCTATAGAACTTCCTATGACGAGAAGAATTGAGAGATAGCACCAGTGATCAAGATGAAGAGTACAGCAGTAGTGACGATGATGCTCCGTGATTTAGTGACGATGATCTAGCTCTAGTATTGAAGACTTATGCCTATATGTATTGATGACTTGTGCCAAGAGAATACCTTCCTAGTTAAGAGGGAGTGTTGATGTATTTGTAAATTCGAAAGATATTCATTGTATCTTCTATGTACTACATTTGTACTTTATTGTATCCCCAACGGAGATGTATTATTCCTCCGATTGCAAGTGTCGTCATTTGTACTTGCAAGTGTCGCAAGTTATATTGTAAGTGTCGTAACTTATACTTGATGGGTTATTAGACCACCTTGGTGGGGTCGGCCCTGTATGATTCATGTGGGTTAAAGGGTTATTAGACCACCCTAGTGGGGTCGGCCCAGTCAGCATTATGTTAAGTGGTTAAGTTGGGGCCGACCTAGTTGAGTAAAGGTCAAGTGAAAGTAAAGTATAAATAGAGAGTGTGACTCTCTCATTTGTTCATTCACTCACTCACTCAACTCGCATAGATGAGAGAGAGGAGTGCGCACAAGTGGAGGAGGAGTAGCTATTGAAGACATATATCTCTTGGGGTTTGATCTTTGTGATCTTTGTGATCTTTGTGATCTTTGTATTGGTGCTCATTCTATCTCTGAGGAAGTTGCAGGGTTTTTCACCTTCTTGGTTTTCCCCGGTGAAATGCTTTGTGTCTCTTGTCTCTTGTGTTTGATATGCTGTACATGTTGTTCTCTCAATTAAGATCCTAGATCATATTGAATTAAATGATGAAAAACTAACATATGGTTTGTTTAAAATGCAACCTAGTGCATTGACACTTGGTGGCAAGTTGAAAGGTTTTAAACCTACCTTTAAAAAAATATTTTACTTATTATTGCTAATATATTATGTCATTTCAATTCACGGTATTATATGAGTTAATGTAGATCTTGGCCCTATTGATATTTGATCTCTGTCCAACATATGGAGCTGCCATCTGTCATTGGATTTAATATGCTAGTTGTTTGACACCAAAGAATTACTCCATCTCGCTTCTCCACCTTGCTACTGTCTTTTATGTCTGAGCTTGGCTGCAATAATAAACCAATGAACATATTTATTGCTTAGTTTATAGTGTATCTCTGCACATTTGTCCAATGGAGGATCTTCCTTTCCAAAATGAATAAGAGGCATAATGAAATTTACGGTCTTTTGTCCTACTTTCTCTTTATTTCAAAGTACTTAATACATATCTCTAGCCTGAGAAGCTGTGTAGAAGTCTCTGGATTGTCACCAATCTCCAGCAGTTCATAGATCTGATATAAATCAAGTTTAGGGTTGGATAAGGCAAATGAAAATGTAGAGAGCTTGCAATCGGAATTGAATTTCTTGGATAGTGACTCAACAAGAACTAGTTTCCTCATTCAAATGTATACATTACAGCTGTAGCCCTACAACCAATTGATTCCACGTCCAAGAACAATCTACTAATCTCGATTGGTTGAATAGCGTAAGCCGTAGTCTACAAGCACAGATTCAATCTTCAATAAAGGATAGATTACAAGGTATGTCCGTTAGTTACCTGGTTACCTTGCTTTCATGTGCATGATAATTTGTTACGAGAATATGATCATTTTTGTAAATGGAATTCATTAGAAGTCCACTGCAAAAACCACAAGCACGGATTCAATCTTCAAGCAAGGATAGATTACAGGTATCTCCGTTAGTTACCTGGTTACCTTGCCTTCCTCATAGCTCGTGGATGTTTAGGATACATGGCGGTTAGCTCAGGGTACGTGCATGTTCTCACAGCTAACTCAGGCAACTCAATGTGCATGATCAAGCCACGTGATAGGTAACTCAGCTACATGTTACTAGGAGTGCATGTCCAAACTTCGGTTAATCTACAACATCCTTAGGGGATCCTGTAGAATATTGTCATAGAGTCACCATGAAACTGGCCTGAAAAATTCTTGATACACCCTTAATTTAGCTTTGGATAACTTGTGTGTGGCCATGGCCACCAGGCCGACCTGTAAGAGATCATCCCTCACAGCTATTGATGCTCGTATGGTGAAGCTCCTTTCTGGGTGCTGAGTTTTTATTTTAGGGTTTCAACGCTCTTGCATTTTTTTTTTTTGTAAGTGCTGCAAATTCTATTAAGCTGAAAGAAGTAAAGGTACAGAGGAAGTTACATACGTAGGTAGTATTATCATATGCCAACCTTGAAAATCATCATTGCCATGACCATACAGACCCAAAATGATCAAAAAAAGAAAACCCAAGGCCAGGGTGAGGATTTAGAGCCGTGAAGGCTGTTGAAAAACTAACATTCTGATACTTGACATTAAACACAAAAAACTGAAAACTGAAATTGAACCACAGAATAACCTCGTTAACCAGCTGTAGAGGGAGTTTCAGCATCGGAAGGAATTTCTTCAAGGATTGGGCAACTCTAGCAGGTGGCGTCCTCCTTGTTCCATGCAGGTGGCAAGGTGCTTTTCACAGGTGGCGAGAAGTCCTTCATTGAAGTCCGGGTGTCACGAGCAGGGTTTGATGGGCAGAGAAGAAGTCTTCCTGAATGCAGAGATGCCATTGTTAGGTTCATTTCGAGTGCTCTTTGCCAAAATTGGCCCCAGAGTGGAGGGGATGGGAAAGGACATGCGAGCAGAATCCTTTCCTTTCTGCGAGCTACCTCGAGGCTTCACCAGATCATTACCAACTATTGTGTTCTGAGCGCTGTGAGGAGTGGGTGCCAGAATGCCAGGAGGAATGGCCTTTCTAGGAGAGGAGGCCATATCGCCAAGATTAGTGGCCCTAGAGCCCAGAGTGGTGGCAAGAGTACCCAAGCCAAGAGAGGTGGCTAGATTTCCAAAGCCTTAATAAGCGCCCAATGTGGTGGCTGGAGTGCCAAATCCATGCGACATAGCCAAATTGGCTTCGTTTATGGCTACAGAGGGCATGGCGGAGAGTCCAGGAGCGCTGCTACTAGGTCGGAGGTCACAGCGAAGGTGTCGAGTGGGAGCATAGGAGTCCAATCTGAATGCAATCTCCAGATTGCACAGAATATCTCCCATATTGGGCAGGGAGGCACTTAGAGACTGAGTTGCATGCCGAGCCAAGGCCCAGTTTGACAGCATATACTCCATTAAATCTCCTAGCATCTTTTTTGCAAGCCAATAGGGGTCCCATGGCTGCTCCTGGTCCTTGTTAGCGAGAGTGTCAGTGATGAGACGAGCTTCCAAATTATCTATGAGAAGACGGATAGGGATGGAGATTTTAGATTTGTAGCCTTTCCTACTCTGGTCAGTTTCCTAGGTGTTCTTCTTCTTTCCGGTCTTGGAGCCTTTCAGCCTGCCCATGGTGTGGGAATCACATAACCTTTCGAACCAGAGCTTGGGGGACGTAGGCATAGGAAGAAGAGAAGTTTGGAGCAGAGTGGTGATGAAATGAATGGGCATGGCGAGGAGCCAAGGTGAGAGGTTGTAGTGCAGACGTTGAAGCCAGATAGCTGGCTAACAGTGCTTCACATGCCCGAGAGCCATGGGGCTGGTGCTGGACAAGCAGAGTGAGGCGACGTCAAAGGTCATGAAGTTTAATGCTCACAGCAACTTGATGTCGCTTCAAAGTCGTGTCGTCCCCTCTGTCTAACATTGGCGCCTCCACTTGGGTGACGCTCAATTCTTGCTTCAGCGCTGCCACTTGGATGGCAAGCGTGGATGGGTGCTGTGACCTGCCCAGTCCTGGTGTCGTATCCAACGGTTTCACTCCCACCTGTTTGAGTCCACTTGTGTCCACCTGTGTCACCCGCATCCGGGGGGATGAGGTCCAAATTGGCCAAAGTTTGGCATTGAAGGGCGAATGTTCTGGAGGTGGAGGAAGTGAGAACGTATTCATAGTAGGCATTGTTGCAGGTTACCCCTTCATTGGTTAGGTAGTCTGCAAGAGTATTAGCTTTTCTCCTAACATGCTGGAAGGAAATTGAGCTGGAAAGAGTGATGGTGGTGGCAAGTTCTTGCAGTCTCTGCGCTGATCTCCAACTAGAGGAGAGTTTTTCAGCTCTGGCCCCATTGTGAAGTATGTTGTCCAAAGTGATAATGATCTTAGAGTCTCCTTCAATGATGAGGGGGAGTAAGCCATGCCTGTTGGCACATTTGAGACCTTCCAGAAGACTAGAGAGCTCAGTTGCATTGTTTGTGTCATGGCCAATGGTTCCCATGAAAAAATACTTGATGGTTCCAGTTTCATCACGGATTGCTCCCCCAAAACCCGCAGGACCAGGATTACCTTTGGAAGCTCCATCAAAGTTGAGTTTGAAGAAGGCGGGAGGAGGCTTTCTCCAATGCTCTGGGCTAGGGGAGGAGGCAGACTTCTTGTGAGGAGTGCAAGGAGGGGGACGAAGAAGGAGGTTCCAATTGGAAAAGATGACTTTTTCAGAAGGGAGAGTGGGGAAATCAGAGGGGCCCAAGAGCTTCAGGGAGAGGGTTTCCTGAAGGTTTAGGATGAGGGTGTCCCATATTTCTTGGGGCTGCTTTTTCTTGGAGTCAAAGATTCTTCTATTGCGTTACTTCCAAATATTCCACAAAACAAGTCCTAGGATGAGTTCCCAAAGGCGATTGAAAAAGGGGCTTTGAAAGGGATTGGTGCTCCAGCTGGAAATGGTTTGGACAATGTCATCTCTGACTCTGTTTGTGCGATTGTAGAGAAGTTCTACCTTGTCCCAGATGGCTGTGATGACTTCACAAGAACTGAGCAGGTGATCAGTGGTTTCAGGGTGGGTTTCGCACATGGGGCACCACGAAGGACCCTAAGTGCCTCTTCTTTGGGTATTGTCCCAGGTTAGGATATGTCTATGGGCTAAGAGCCATATGAAGGAAGAGACTTTCGGCTAGAGTTGGGAATCCCAATTTTTTTTCCAAATGGGATTTGGTTGATCTTCCGGAGTTCCATAGAGAATATGGTAAGCCTCTTTGGTGGAGAAGGTTCCTGCTGATAGGTGCTCCCAACGAAGAATGTCAGGATCATGATTAAGTCTAATTTGTCGAGCTTGAAGATCTTGTCAGAGCTGCTCAGCATTATCTGCAGGGACAGGTGGGTTCCAAAGGCCAAGCGGTTTCCAAATGCAGATTTTGCTGGAATCAGAGGGAATCCAATAGTCCTGAACATGCAGATGGTTATTATGAGCACTGTGAATTTGGAGATCCGGCAAGAGAGTAATTGTTTGGAGGGAAGGAAATTGTTGCCAGGAATCAATCCAAAAATTGGCCTGATGTTCATTTCTGACTTCCCAAAAGTAGTGTTGTTGAATGATGGCTCTTTGACAGTTGGCAGCTCTCCAAATTAGAGATCCTGGGGAATCTTAATCAAAGCATGCGTTGCTGCGTTGGCCAAAGAGGGGCGTATTTGTTGTTCTAGAGAAGGCTCCAGGGGGAGACTGCGTCCATGACCCATTTCCACCAAATTTTAGCTGAGACAACCTAATTGTTGATTTTCGGGTCTCTGAACCCAAGGCCTCCTTGTCACTTGGGTGTGCAAAGAGTATCCCATTTTACCAGGGCCCACTTGTGATTGTTGTGGTTTCCCCCCAAAGGAAATATTTTTGAATTTTTCTCATTGATTTGAGGACCCACTTGGGGGCAGCAAGGACAGAGAAGAGATAAAGCGGCATGGATTGAAGGACTGACTTGAGGAGCACATTTCTGCTAGGCAGGTTAAGGAAGCGGAAAGTACAAGAGGAGATTTTGTTTTCGAGCTTGTCGAGGAGTTCTCTCCAGGAGGAGTGCTTGATGGCAGAGTCGAAGAGAGGGGCACCTAGGTATTTGGAGGGGAGGGAGGCCGTGGAGTAGCCTAGGATGCGAGAGGCATTTCTTTGCGTCACAGAGTCAGTGTGGAAAAAGAAAATATGAGATTTTTTAAGGTTCACAGTGGTGCCTGAGGCTTCAAAGTAGGTTTGCAGAATGCGCTTGAGGGTCGAGGCTTCCTAGACAAAGGGGTGGCCGAAAAGGAGGTTTCCATCCACAAATTGTTGATAGGCTGTGTGAGGGTTGTCGTGAAGGGAAATGCCCCTGAGGGTACCAGCCAATATCTCAGCCTTAAGCATTCTACCCAGTCCCTCGGCCATGAGAATGAAGAGGAAGGGGGAGAGGGGGTCCCCTTAACGGATGCCTCTAGAGGGGTAAAAGGTGGAGGAGGGATATCTATTGACAAGGATGGAGAAGAAGGCAGAAGAGGTGAGAGAAAGAACCTAGTTGGTCCAGTCTTGGAAAAACCCAAAGGCCAGGAGCATTTTTTCTATGAAATTCCAGCAGAGTTTATCAAAAGCCTTAGAGAGGTCGAGCTTGACCAACATCCCAGGGGTTTTGGTGGGTTTTAAGGAATGGATCATTTCATGAGCAAGAATGATTCCATCCAAGATTTGATTCCCTTCCACATAGCCAGTTTGTTCAGGTGAAATCGGGATAGGTAAGAGAACTTTAAGACGATTGGCGATGACTTTGGTCAGAATTTTGTAGACCACATTGCAAAGGGAAATGGGCCTAAACTTGTCGGGGGTACTGGCACTGGTGTCTTTAGGGATGAGGGTGAGAAAGGTGTTGTTGAGCACAGGGAGCACCCACTATTTGGTTCTGGATTCTTCCACCAGAACAAGAACCTCCTGCTTGAGGATGTCCCAACAATAATGAAAGAAGTTGATTGTGAAGCCATCCGGTCCCGGGGATGTGCCTTCTTCCATTTGATTGACAGCCGCCTCTAGTTTAGCCATAGTGATTTCCTTCATGCGAGCGACATTATGCTCAAGTGTGAGGATGGAGGGTATGCGGCTGGTGACCCTTCTTATGGCTTGGGACCTGTCATCATTATCCTCAGTGAGCAAGGCCTTGAAGTGATGGACTAGTTCATGCTCAATATCCTCCTGGTCTGGAATATCCCAACCTGTTGAAGATTTCAAAGTGTTGATCCTACTGTGCATTCTGCGCTACATAGTGGTGCGGTGAAAGAATGTGGTATTTTTCCCCCCTCTTTGAGCCAATTAATTATGGATTTATGTCGCCACAGGATTTCTTCTTGCTCACAGTGGATGTCCAGCTGATTGAGTTTTTCTTTTTGCTGTTGTTTGAGCTCTTTGGTCTGACCCTGTTCCATGATATCCTTTTGGATGCTTTCCAGGCTTTTTTCTAATTCACTTTTGGCCGTGAAGATATTACCAAAGGTTGTTTTGTTCCAAATTCGTAGCTCCGATGGCCATTTTGGAGTGGCCTTCCATCTTCATATTAAGCCACCAATTGTGAATAGTGTCATGGAAACAGGGGTGAGTAAGCCAAAAAATTTCAAAGCGGAAGGGTCATAATTTTTTATTACCCGAGTGCAGTCATTTGAGAGAAATCGACCAATGATCAGAGCCCGCAGAGGGTAGAACCGCCATTGTGAGAAGGCCTCCAGCATTTATGGCATTTTCAGAGATTAGGAAATGATCGATATGGGACGCAATTTGATGCACACCTTCTCTGCGGTTGTTCTAGGTGATAAATCCGCCCGAGGGCCGAGGATCGATGAGATCACAATCATTGATGCAGTTTTTGAATAGGGTGTCTTCGATGGTGAGAAAGCGGTAACCCCCTTTTTTTCCCTACAGAGAGGTGATCATGTTGAAATCCCCTCCTAGAATGAGAATGGAATCAGGGTGCTACGAGGTCAACCAGGAGATCGAATCGAGGAGCTTAAGTTTGGCGGTGGGGGCTTGAAGCCCGTAAACGTTCATAAGATGGTCGGAGAGGTTGGTGCCCAGAATGTGAAAAGAGACAGAAAGGGAGTGGGTGGTGGCAGAAAAGTTATTCAGGGTTAGAAGGCTGGGGTTACAGGCAATCGCAATTCCCCCGGAAGCACCCAAGGCATCAGTGGCAATGACATGGCAACCCTTCCAAAGTTTGGACAGAAGGGAGTGGGATTTCTCATGAGTGGTTTTGGTTTCCTGTAGGAAGATAACAGAGGGAAAATCTTGCATAATTTTGCACTTTAACATTCGGTGCTTGATGGGTCTGTTTAGCCCTCTCACGTTCCAGGAGATTAGCTGCATTGGGGACCTTGTAAAGCAGTAGGGAAGAACTCTGTTAGCTGGGCATATTGCCCTGATTCAACCAGTTTGGTGCCTAACTGACTAATCCTTTGAAGATCATTTTTTCTCCCTCTCTTCTTGGAATCCCTCTGAGTTTTGAACTTCTCTTTTTGGGGGAGATTGTGAACCCCCAGTTTGAGGTGTTTGAATTTGCTCAAGCCTTCTTTCAGAAGTTGGATTTGCTTGGGTGGGATGGAATTGAAGACCTTTATGGTGCATGCATCTTCCAGGCCCAGGATATCAAGCTCACCTAGCTCCAGATCGACCATTTCTTCATCCATGAGTAAATCAGGTCCGTGCGTACTTACTAGCTGTTTTGGCTCGTCCGTGTGGATTCTGTGCTCCTTCGTGGCTTTTTCTTCAGTGGGTACATCTTTGTTGATAATGTCGTCATTCTTCCTAGAAGTTTCTATCTGGATCTGATCAATTGTCATTTGGGTGAGAATTGGATCTTCCGATTGTTGGTTCTTTGCTATGGGATCCTCTTGTTGCTCTTCCAGAATAGCAAAGCTATCGTTGGTGGATGGGTTGGTGGAGTTTTTCTCCTCTGTGGGTGCTTTGCGTTGATGTCTTCTTTTTCTCCCAAATTTTTGAAAACCCTCGTTATCTTTGTTAGTCTCCTATGGCTTGGTATTATTGAGGTGACAATCACGGTACATATGTCCATGTTCATGACATCTTCTGCATCTGAAAGGCACATGCTCATAGTCTAGAGGTTGGATCCATTCTGAATCTCCATGGTTGAGACAGATCGAATCGGGTAGAGACTTAGTTATGTGCATGTAAACACATATACGAGCATAGGAGGTGTACTTACTGTTCTTTGTTTGTTCTGCTGCTCTGACATAGGTGCCAAGGGTGTTGCCGATGTCCTAGAGCATATCTTCTACCAATACTCTTGGGGTAAAGAGTACATTCGTATCCAAACTGGTTCCCATGTGAAATCTTCTTTATCGAGGTTGAATCTTTATGTCCAGTGATGGAGGTATAATCCGACACAATTAAAGAAGCAAGGGCCGCCATCCTCAACTCGAGCTTTATCATTTAGCCAGTGGAAAATTATGGTGAAGAAGCCTTTCGACCCAAGTTGCAGATCGAAGTGTGCCTTGGGTTTCCATTTAGCCATTATCCATCCGCAAAGGGCTTGCTCAGTTGGCCAAAATCTAATGAATTTTCCAACTAGGGCGTGATCCTTGAGTTTTCGCGCTCTGGCGTTGATGCGATATGCCGGGAGTGTTAGCTGAGGTATTTCCAAGGCTTTCACAATGCATGTTTTTGTTTCAGATGCTTGATTGGGTGTTGCCGAAGTCTTCAGAGCATTCGGGGTTTCAGGGTACGTCAGGGGTACCTCAGTTGTCCCAATTTGGACAGAGGCGGCAGGGTTTGAGGATGAGGGGACCGTGCCAGAGGGGCCCTCGGCCCCTCCCAACGGATCTGCCATGAGTCGTACCAGGCGTAGAGGAACAGAGCAGAAGGAGGGCGTGAAAGGGTGAGGCTGCAGGGGTGGCTCAGAACCCTAGGGATTGCATCAACGCCCTTGTGTTGTTACATTACACACCTTCTTTTTTCAATCTGAGCTTTACTGTGTTTAGATGTAATGTAATGTGGGCCATGAAGAAGCACGACAGGGTAATCTTACATGGCTTCTACAGAGGAAAATTCTGTGTGTGCAAACAAAATGCTACACTGGTTGAGAAGGTCGACAGGTCCGCAGCATTAAGTTTTTGGATCTGGGTCTGCAAGAATCAATCCCCTCTGTGCAGAGGCACAGTTGCTCTAATACAAGGAGCCTCATTTACCTGGTATCGACTGGAAGAGCTACTAAGTATGGAAACAATGGTATATTTGGGAGTGTTCCGAGCAAGTATATGTGTGAAGAAAAAAAAATTAAATAAATATTCTTTCTTTGTGCGCGCTTCTTTGCCTTCTGACCTTTGAATCTGTAGTCATGCCTTCCACCGCTGAATCTCTATCGGGAGATATTTCCATTAGTAGCTATAAGGCTAAGAACTTACAAGTTTTACCTGCAGGTAGGGCGAGCTGGTGGCTGCAGCTTCGGCTTCCACTCATTTGCAAACCGATTTGCAACATGAAAAGAAATTCAGTACTCGGGACTTCAATAACCTTGAATAACCTAGGTGGCTTGTTCTAAACTAGGTAGCTTGTTTTAGGTATGGAAAAAAAACCTTAAACATATGAGCAAGCTTGCATACAGTGCATGCATTTTTATCTATGGATGGCATTCTAATGTAGAATTATTGCCAATGAGATTTAATATACATAGGTTTTGGATTTTTATCTATGGATGGCGTTCTAATGTAGATTATTGCCAATGAGATTTAATATACACAGGCTTTGGATTAGCCTTGGTTCCCATCAATGTTATAACCCACAACTAAAATTGTGCAGCCACTCTAGATTGGGATGTGGGATAGAAAATGGCTTTTGTGAGACAATGCGGCCTCCATTCTCTAGTGAGGTCTACTGGGGTTCTATTTCGGTTGTGGTTTGCGCATCCTTAATGGCATGGGTTTCAAAGGAATGAGGTCAGGTGCAAAACCTCGGCAATTTTTTCCTTGTAGCCACCACTTAAACCAATTTTTGCCTTGTAGCCACCGCTTAAACTTGATATCCAAGCTTGCGGAAGTCCATCCTACGCATTACATATTCCAAAATGCAGGCATGGTACTCAAACAATAACATCATGCCTGTAGAGCGTATACCATAGTTTATATGTATGCTTTCGCACTCTGTAATTGATAAATATAGCATAGACATTTATCTGCTTTATCTTACTTTTGCAAGTAGCCAGGATGCTTAAATTAAATTTAAAAAATTACACATGTAGTGAATTTTGATTTCTATTGTAAAATTTACAAGTGAAAACACTTCAGAAAGCCATAAACAATAAACAACTGACATACCTGAAGAGTCATAAACAATTGACATAATTGAAAATCCGATTCTGAAAATAGATGGTTGTTAACTTTATATTTTGTTATATTTGTCTTATATTGCAAACATTTGTCTTTACTGTTGCATCATTGGAAATAAAGTGTTCTTCCTCTTTACCCTCTACATTTATCATATAATGTACATATTTTTAGTTTTAACATGTTTTCGTTGTTCTTACGTGATAGAGGTAAATTCCATTGTAACTGGTGAGTTTTCCTAGTTTATCAATTGTATTATTTGTTGTTTTTTAGTGTAAATTCTATCATAGGACTATGAACATAAATCATTGCATTCATTTTATATGACCAAGCAAGTATGTCCTAATGCAACTATTGCTTTTCTTTCCCATCCACAACAATGAAAAGACAGATTAAAGGTGAACAGGAAAAAGAGGTATTACAACCAGAAAGTCAAAAGGTAAACATTGTTGAAGCAAATTTCAGAAGAAAAAAAATTACCTATGATTCTTCTTTAGCTAACTTCTGCTTGGTTTCTCTTTTTATGCAAAAAAATTGATTCTTCTTTAGCTAACTTATGCTTGGTTTCTCTTTATAAGCAAAAACAAAACACATGCAATGCAATAACTATTGAAGAATTGACCAGTTACAAGATAGGAGATGTCTTCGACGGTAATGTGATTGTTACATATACAACCATGCTTGACAAAACAAATAACTCAACTGAGATTATGCGATCAGACTTAACAAATTCAAAAGGAGAAATGACAGTCACCTTGAATGTACGAGGCAGTCTCATTCAACAATATGAACAAAAACTTCTTCCAGGAAAAGTTGTTCGTATAAAAAATTTCAAGATCGCACCCAAAACCAATTATGACCATGGTGAATCTGATTGTATATTGGTAGTGGACCATCATACTGCCATAGAAAATATAACATCTGTTTGCGAGGAATACTACTTCGTACCAAACACAACCATTAAAAGACTTCTACTGTCAACAAAATCGTACACACTTGGAACAATTGGTGCTATTGTGACAAGTGCCAAGAAATTAGGCATGCAACATGTCCTCGAAATCAAGGATGGAAACTCCAAAAATGACAAGGCAACCGTAAGGTTATTCCTATCCATGCATGTAGTTCACAAAATATTAGTTTTTTTCTTTTTTCTTTGTTATCCATAACAAAAATTAATAATATGTATCATGTTATAATGTAGGTACAGTTATTTTCAAAATTTGAGGAACAGTTCGTTGAGATTGAAGACCAACTTTCAAAAAACGAGTTTCCTATCTTGCTATTCACGAATCTAGTCAAACGAAAAGAATTTCAACCAAATATACTACGTACAGGACAATCAACATTCATCATGCCATTAAGGGCAGAAAAGGCATTGAATGATCTAAAAATAGTACTGAATTCCACAAGTGAGGTGAGAAACAACAACCATATAAAAATATTTAATATATAACATACTTTTTATAAATAGATTATGACTAACTAGTAATATTCAACAATGTCAAATAGGTTCAAGGAACATTGCATGTCTCAAACATATATTCCAATCCTTTTCAGCCAACATGCTCCAAATGCAATTTAGGAATAGAAAATTTTGGAACAATACAAGGGACAATGCTACATTGTGCAAAATGTAGCGGTGAAACTCCTGTCAACTATTTGCATCGGTTAAATTGTACCATAATTAACACAACAAATGCAAAAGTACCATGTACACTAAGAGGTGACATCTTAAGAAAATTATTGCTAGATTTGATAACACTATCATATGAAGATTATCTAAGGAAAAAATCTACTGTCATCTACATGCTGCGTAACTTCTTCTTTGATGGGAAGTTTATACTCAATCATGAAAATATAATTGTTGATGTGAAGACATAGCTCACATAATGATAAACTCCTTAAAAGGTATGTTTAAAGCCATTGTTTTTTCAAAAAAATTAGACTTTCAATTTCATAATTTACTCGATGCATTCCTACGCTTACTTTTATCCTGTAGTGCAGGTGGAAAAGCACGTATCTAGCGAAATTTTTGTAACATGTTTATTTATCCAACATCAGAGAGGTGCAAGAACACTAAACTTGACAGATTTTTGTAACAAATCACTTTTCACTGCAGAAAATACTTCATTGCTTCTATCAATCAACACAGTTCAAACTTTTCATGCTTCTATCAGTCAATAGAGTTCAAACTTTTGAATTTTATGAGAGACTTTTGTATTTCTAAAATTTTGTAATGGTCTAAACATTCAGGATGCAATGAACTGCTTAGTGTAAATGACATGTGAAATATGTTTTTTCGTTTGCTTTTTTGGTAAATTTCCTATAAATAATTTTTGAAATTTCTATAGTGAACTGCTTAGTGTAAATGACATGTGAAATATGTTTTTTCGTTTACTTTTTTGGTAAATTTCCTATAAATAATTTTTTTGAAATTTCTATAGATCATGTGGAATATGTCTTTTCGTTTACCAATTTCTATACAACAATTGAAATATGTCTTTTTGGTAAATTTTGTATAAATAGTTTTTGAAATTTCTATAGAACATGTGGAATATGCCTTTTGGTTTACTAATTTCTATAGAACACTTGAAATATGTCTTTTTGTTTATGACTTTGGTAAATTTAAATAAGAATATTTCTAAAAATGGTAAATTTAAATAAGAATATTTCTAAATATTTTTTAAATACTTTTTTCAAATTCCATATGAATAATTTTCAAATTTCTATCTGAATATTCAATATCATATTGACAATTAACAAATTCATTAAGTTTTTATCACTTTTAATATTAAATAAAAATTATAAACAAACTTGATATTAGTGAATAATTTCTAAATATCAAAACCATTATAAACACTTGCAACGTGTATTCAATCGTCTTCTTCAGACTTCAATACTCTTAGGATTTCAATTATTTTCTCCAAGTTCAAAAATTGATTCAACAACGTACCCACCTTTAATGCTAATAGGATCTTCATACTATTCTCCAAGTTCAAATTTATTTTGCAATATATTAACCTTCAAAGCTGCTATTTGGGATCTCATAACCATATTGTTAGTCCTGCCAATCCCAATGAAAAAACCTATAAAGAAAATGTAGAAATTAAACTACAAACAAAATGTCTAAATGCTTCCTCACAATGGCATGCTATTTTAATATATGTGGAACTTATACATGTTAGCCAAAGAATGTTTGATGATTCATAAAGTGCCAAAGACTTTTTTCTGTTATAACTACATGAGACAGAATTTTTAGGATCCAATATCAAAACTTTGGCAATCAAATTTTAGGATCAATGAGTAGTGCTCAAACTTAAAACAACAATCCAACTTAACTTTTAATGCAAAGATTTGAGTACTTTGTATTAAATGCAATAAATCGAATAATGAGAAAATTTGAATGTTCTATTTCAAATAATGGAACAATTCAAAAATGTCCTATATTAGATTTGAAGCAATTGTGAACATTTAACTAAATTTTTCTATTTTTTTTTAATTCTTGTAAACAATTAAACAAATTATAAACACTATGTTACATGCGGAGAAGTAACATTGAAGAACGATTTGATGATATTCAAGAGGAGATTCGAAACTCAAATCATTGTGAGGAGCCGTTGAATCTTCCCAGCTAACAAAAATGTGACAAGTAGTGTATATTCACAATTTCTTTTTGAAAGACAAGTAACGTTTTATTTGTTTTGGCATAAAATCAAAGTAGCTTAAACATATTTACGCTGAAGGCGTTCTTTTTGCAAAGATGATCCATGATTTTGTAGTTGGATTCCTCTCGTATGCAGCGAATGAAATGCTGCCACGTCTCCAATAGTTTAAGCGGTTTTGGTTATGCTCGTGGTTCACACGTCCTTTCCTGTCAATTTCTATTTCACGCGGGTTTTAAAGTGTTCGTGGTTTCAGCTGATATCATTCACGTCCTCCCAAGCGTTGAAATTCTTGTCACATATGCCATCAATGTCCACACCCAACTACGAATTGTCTTTCATGTCCCATGTCCTCGAAGTTACGGATTTACGGATTTTTGTGTAGTCAAGTCTGGCTATGGCATTTCGTGTCCCTGGAGTTACATCTATTCAAGTTTTCTGAGGAATGGCTATGGCGAACAAGGTTTCTAGGTATTTGATAAGGGTGACTAAGGCTGTTCTTATCATGGTCGAGCTCAGAGTTTTGGGTGCTAAAGCAAAGTTCAGACCTTTCTTAAGAGTATCGGATTCAGCTTCATTAAGTGTGTGCCTGGATAGATTAACTACCTATTTATAATCTGTTGTTTTCAGTGTAGGCGCAGCGTTGGAGTTTTGGAGCTTCTGGAGCTTGGCGATCTTCTTTTGCTGCCTCTCCCATGCATTACGTCCCTGGTTGCCTGCTTTGAGAGTCGCGTTAGCATCAGCCACCTTCCAGAGGTCCATTCGAACCATAGCCGCAAGTTTCAGGTGGAGGTTGAGCGCTTCACGAGATAGGTGATTCAGGGTAAAGCGTGTTCTTCTTATTTCTATTCTTACCAAGGTCGCACATAGTTGTTGTAATCAATATTCCTTTAAATTCTACCTACCTATTTTCGAGGAAAATTTGTGTTGTATATGGTAGAATTCTGAGATTTTATTGGGTGTAATGCGTCTTGAACCAGGGTTTCATTCCCCATGGACTTGTGGTAAACAAACTTGGATCCCAAAAGATCTGAGGTTCTTGCTTGTTATGGAGTGTTTTAATGCCGGAGGTCTGATGTTTTTGTGATGGTGCAGAGGGAAGACGCCAGATTCATCTTCGATTCTCGCACTAATCAAAGATTCATCATTAAATCAAAGGATCGTGTACAGACTGCAAGTCCAGCCGCAATCAGTTTTTTCTCATCATTCCCCAAGATCCTCAGCAGGAATTTTAGTAAGGGTTCTCTGCTTTAAAGTTCAGCAGCTCGTGGTTGTAAAGTCACTGAGCTGAGATCCTGTGGTTTGGTGCATGTAGCTTTGTGGGTGTGATTGTCCTTGCACACCCTATCAACGATTTGTGAGGTATGGCTCTTTTGGTTGCTTTCATCCAAGCCGACACTACTCTCTTTTGTGTTTTGCTTGAGAAATTGTAAAGGGAATGTTAATCTACCAGGCTCATCTTGCTCCCTTGTATGATGGCCTGAGATTTGTATAGGAAAGTTAATATGTTCTGCATCTATCCCCTATTTTCTCAAGGATATGTGATTCTTAGCAATTAGTTTTTTGTTTCAGCTGCTATGTTTAAGCTCTTGATGCATGTTTGTAGTGGCAGTTTATCTGTTGTCTGCTTTTTTTTTCCTTAATGCACATAATATACATTCTTAATTGTGGCCTTTGTTGCAGGGCTACGCACGGTGCAGCAGACGCTAACCCCGGAGGTGGCGAGCATCTTGAATCATGCCATAACAGAAGCTTGTAACCGTGGGCATGACCAAGCGATTCCTCTTCACGTTGGTCCGACGTTTTTAGCAGCCCCTAGTAGCCATCTGTGCCAGGATTGCTAAGCTGCGACTTCAAAGTTTAGGGGTTGGTGTTGAATCCACCAGAAATAGGAATGATGAGGTTAGAAGATTAATAGAAATCCTTCTAAAGGTCAAGAAGAAGAGCATAATCCTTTTTCCTCCATAGGGATTGAGAAGTTCCAGAACGTCTATATTGCCAAAATATATTGCCTGCAGATATTGATGGGCAATCGTTGCATAATACCCTGCCTTGCAATGCTTGCCCAAGCCTTTTATTCCTATGTTTTACTATGTGAGAAGAACCACTCCCACTTCCATCGAATCCCTCCAGGTTCCATTCAACATACGGACGAATAGAAGAAAAAAGAAACATATAGCCCAGTCCATCATGTTTAAAAGATCATTATCCACCTGACTTGTTCCAATGCTCTCTTCCACAATTCCCCTTTATATTCTTCAGGCACTACTTTCTCTTATGGAGCACAGTATCATGACCACCGCATTCAATCCCAAATAGTTGAGTACATGGGATATTTGAGCTCTCCCGCCCGACAATGGATTCGGGTATTGGCTTACTTGGTGATGATGTTGTGGAACCGTCCCACAGGCATAGGAATAGCACTAGGTGCAGGACACCATGGTTTCAATAAGACCATGATTGCCAAAGTTTGGGTGAAGGGAGAATTTGGTATCGGAGAGACGGAGGAGGACTTCATCTATGCAACCGTAGACTGGTGGCCATCCAACAAATGCCATTACGGGACGTGCTGATTCTTTGGCAGGACCTTAAAAATCCACTACTGGTAAATGCTGTAAAAGGTATAACTTGTGTACTGTAATTTGCTTTTTGTTTCCGTGTAATGAACAATCGAATGAAGTATTCGTTTAGCCTCTATGTTGATTATGGATTGAGTTTGGCTTAAAGGGTCTTCATCTTGAATTCTTGCACTGGTGGAGCAGGGGCTTCAAGTTTTTTACTGATCCTGAATTCCTGCACACGTACACCAATAAAATACCTTACTCATTTTTCTTAGCAAAATTCTATGTCTAATCACCAAAAGAAATTCAATGCTTACTTGTTTGAAAGAACTCCGAAAATAACAAAGATTTCAGTAGAGATGATAATGTAGTTTACTCGTAGCATTATTTAAAAAGCACATAAACAATCTAAACAGAAAATCACTTAAATATCCATGGTTTCAGTAGAGATGATAATGTAGTTTACTCGTAGCATTACTTTAAAAGCACATAAACAATCTAAACAGAAAATCACTTAAAGGTTGATAATGGCACTCTTTGTTAGGATATTCCTATACTCCATCCTAGTCCTAGCAGCATTTTCATTATTTGTATTTGCAGTCATGCATGCACTTTTAGGGTTTGCATGCATCCCAGTCATCAGTCCAGCACCTAACCCTCAGTTAGCAAGCCCCCAGGAGCTTCTCTCAGATTAGTTTTAGCCCTCCTAGTGCTTAGTGCGCCCCTTCATGCAATTGCATGCATCTCATGCGCCCTCTCTCACCTACCACTCAATTGCACTTCAGTTAATTGAGTTATCATCAGTTATTTCCTTGATTTAAGGCTATACTGACTCTCAACTGACTGTATCACTCCGATGGATCTCCAGTGAGACTAGACTGCCCATTCTGACTCCAGTTAGCTCCTCATGCGCCCTCCACTGAGCCTCCTTCACTCAGTTACACCTACCACACTCAGTTAGACTCAATTTGACTGATGGTTGACAGTTACTTGAGTATTGATGACTCCACTGATGATGAGATAGACTACTAGTTGTGCTCCGATGACACTCCAGTGATCCTTTGATCACTCCATGAAGGCTAATTCGAATTGCCACCTTAGGCATTTGAATCCTCATGCATTGTACTATTTATTTGTCCATATTGTGATTAATTAATTAGTGCGTGTGAAGTATTTTTGCTTCTATCCGAGTTCTACTCTATTATTATTCTATTGCTCATTATACTGCATTGACCACTCTTCTTCTATTTTCTTGCTTAATCAATTACTTTCTTGTGAGGTATACATCATCTCTTAGATCTGCTGTGGGGATTTTAACATGGTATCAGAGCATGTTGAGAGTATTGTTTATCTCCATTCCTGAGAGTTTTTTGCAGGTTATTATCAAGATTTTGAGTGCAGCAGTTGCAACACTTTCTGCATTTTTGCAGCAGTAGCAGTTGCAGATATTCTATATTGTTTTTGTAGGTCTTCTATAGCTTCAATGTATTCAGAAGAAATCCCTCCTCTTTCTCCATTCAACTATGATCTTCTTTCTCCACTCAACTATGGTGAATGGAAACCACTGATGATAGCACATTTGAAGAAAAATGGTCTCTTTGATCATTGTTTTGAAAGAGAGTTCAAATCCTATGATGAAGAGAGTGACTGGTTAGATAAAGGAGAAATAGCTTGTGCAACCATGATGTATGCTATGCCTCAATGGATGTTATATGACCTCCCTGATAATTCATCACCAAAAGCGCTATGGGATCACCTGGATGTAATATTTGGCAGACAGAATGAATGAATTGGTCCAAACTGTTTCGAGAACAAGCAAAGCGATGCATTCGCCCTCCTTGATGATCTCATTGATCATGAACCAGTATCAAACACATCTCATATTGAAGTTGTCCACAAAGAAGAATAACTTGCAGATTCTACACTCATGCTCCAAATTTCTTCTCTTTTAGTGCCAGCTCACACTCTAGATATTGCAGAAGGTCCTAAATCCTCTCTTGCACCAGAGTTTGTTACTTTGCGTCATGATCACATGAATATTTCGGAGGTAAAATCACCTATTGGAGGTAATGTATTCGCTCTCCTCAAGCAATCACCTCTTATTTACTACTATATGATCATTATTTCATGCTTTCAGAAGGTTATTGAAGATTATGACTATTGCCATTTGCTTGGGATAATTTCTCATGCCTATCATGGTTTTGATCTCACCCCTGTTGGTTCAAAGGAGATCTCAAGAAACCATGGCCATTCGCTTGGGATAACTTCTCATGCATTTACTGGTTTTGATCTCACCTCTCATGGTTCAAAGGAGATCTCAAGAAACCATGATTCAAGTCTTGGATCTAATTTGGATTCTAAGCAATTACTACTTGGGATAATTTCTCATGCATATGATAGTTTTGATCTCACCCCTGCTGGTTCAAAGGAGATCTCAAGAAACTATTCTTCAAGTCTTAAATCTGATTTGGATTTCAAGCAATCATATGATGGTTCTTTTTGGCATGATCTCACCCATGATGGTTCGAAGGAGAAGACAAAAGACTATCTGCACATTCGTAGATTTGATCCTACCTCAACTGATTCAAATCACAGGTTCAAGGATCATCCTCATACTTTTGGATTTGTTCTCATCACATTCGATCTGAAGAGTAGGTATAAGCACATGCCTTTTGAGCATGATCCACTTCTTCCCAAGAAGAAGATACCTCCAGACATATGACCAAGCATCACACCTACTTGAGTTTGGAGCATTTATTTTTGTGTGTGCTTTACAGTCTATTTTGAGGGGGGGTATTTTTCCCATGAGGTTTTCCCCATTTCCTCGGTTTACTGACTGTTATTATTCATTGTATTGGGTGACATTTGGTCTTGGTTACCAGGGCCCTGGATGGATTAAGGGGGGGTGTTAGGATATTCCTATACTACATCCTAGTCCTAGCAGCATTTTCATTATTTGCATTTTCAGTCATGCATGCACTTTTAGGGTTTGCATGCATCCCAGTCATCAGTCCAACACCTAGCCCTCAGTTAGCCATCCCCCGGGAGCTTCTCTTAGATCAGTTTTATCCCTCCCAGTTCTTAATGCGCCCCTTCACGCAATTGAATGCATCCCATGCTCCCTCTCTCACCTACCACTCAGTTGCACTTCAGTTAATTGAGTTATCATCAGTTCTTTCCTTGATTTAAGGCTAAACTGGCTCTCAACTGACTGTATCACTCTGATGGATCTCCAGTGAGACTAGACTGCCCATTCTGACTCCAGTTAGCTCCTCATGCACCCTCCACTGAGCCTCCTTCATTCAGTTACACTCAGTTACACCTACCACACTCAGTTAGACTCAGTTTGACTGATGGTTGACAGTTACTTGAGTATTGATGACTCCACTGATGATGAGATAGACTACTAGTTGTGCTCCGGTGACACTCCAGTGATCCTTTGATCACTCCATCAAGGCTAATTCGAATTTCCACCTTGGGCATTCGAATCCTCATGCATTATACTATTTATTTCTCCATATTGTGATTAATTAATTAGTATGTGTGAAGTATTTTTGCTTCTATCTGAGTTCTACAGTATTATTATTCTGTTGCTCATTATACTGCATTGGCCACTCTTCTTCTATTTTCTTGCGTAATCAATTACTTTATTGTGAGGTATACATCATCTCTTAGATCTGCTGTGAGGATTTTCACACTCTTGGCCCTTATCTCTTTTACTAGATATATTAATGAGTCTAATGCTACCTTGTAGGAATGTCGATCTCATTCTGATATATTTTTATAGAATAGTTAACCATTGGAGCCTCTGTTGTGCTTTACAGTTAGGATGGTGCTGCAATGGACTAGGACTGTCAGTGCCCTTGGTATTATTATGCTCTTTGCTTTTCATGTACAGGTAATCCAATGTCAAACGTTGAGCGACCTCTTCTTTTTTTGTTTTGTTTTTGGGTTTCTGATTCCAGGAAAACAGTACTGGAGTCCCACTACTGTGCACCAACATTGACATTGTTGAGTTCCAGGTTTCCCTTCCCTATTACATGAGCAGTGAAGAACATAGTCCCATAGGGCTTTTGCAATAATGGAGGTAGAAGATGAAAGCTCATCTTTTTATGATAGTTTGCATTTCCACTCTTGGTTTTGAAGTAGGAGAGAATTAAGCTGAAATCATAAAGTAGGAGAGAATTTGTTGTTATCATTGCCCAGGATGTCTGTAGGAAAGTGCCACAAAGCATGTTGTTTGGGGACCACCAACTTGTTTTGAGAACCAACATCACTAACTGTCATCTCTTTTTGAGATAGGTTCTGTTTATGCATCATAGAGGAACCTATAAGTAAACTACCCAACTATTGCAGATTACATCCACCTTGTTCTGTCGATCTATGGAAATTGAGAAGGTGCTTCATATGTTGTAGTTTTTCATCATAGGAATTATCCTTGATCATTTGAACAACTTCTTCATCTATGTAGAGATCATGAAAATATGACTCTGTTTCAAAAATCGGTTCATTGGGAGAGTTTCGGTGGCCATCTTTGCCTCTTAACTTGATGGAATCTCTATCATAGGTGTGTGCAACTTCTCTTTTTGATTTGAAGTTTCCCAACCATATTCTCTCTTGGTTTGCATATATTTTTGCTCCCCGTTTTCCATTTGTGTGAGAAAGAACACCTTTGAACTGTCTTGTGGAGTTGCACTATGGGACTTGCCTCATCTGCAGGACTTGCCCAACCACCTTCAAGATTTTTCCTTCTTTAAACCATAAAGTTCTTCACTTTTAACTATTTCTTAGTTGGTTAAGCAACCTGGCTTCCATTGTATGTTTAATTTCAATCGTATTTACACAGAAATATCATTTAAGCAAGAGTTAAGGCTGCACAAAGGCACTATTTATGTTGCAAATATGGATCTTCATTAACCAAGGATGAAGCAAACTTCAAATCAAACATAATCAACAATGGATACCAACCCACAACTACATAATTATAGAGTTATAAAGTGCAGGTAATTCACTTACTGCACTGAATTGATGAGGTTTTAAAAGACAAAAAATTGTTTAATTGTCCAAGGCAACAAATAACTAATACGTTGAACTAAGTGTTTTTTTCCAAGGCAACCACCATGTCCATAGTCGATATCATAACTAATCACTACAAAATAACTGCAGATGCCAATGTGTCCAACAATAGATGATAAAAAGGCAGAAGATAGATAACAGAAGCAACCCAACATAAAGAGTTGGACACTCCGATCTACATATAATTTTTATTAGAATGGTATTTCCAATGTTAAAAAAAATTGCGATCTATCCCAATCAGGTAAAAGTTACATTGCTTTTGATCTTGTTTAGTAATGACACGGCCTGCTACACCAATGCAAGTTGGACCATAAAATGCATATTGGCATAAGTGGAAAACATATAGATTCGCTCTTGATTATTCAATTGATTTATGATCCCTTAGACTTTGATTCAATTAATTCTATTGTAATGTCTCCAATTAATTTGAGTGCATGAATAATTTCAATTTTAAAAATATAAATAAAGTTGGTATTTTATATCTTATGATCCGTCATTTATAACAAAAAGGTATTTTATTACTATATTAGAATATAAATATGAAGTCTGTTGGAGAAAATAAAACTTAAATAATTAAATATGAATTTTTTTTATTTAAAGTTTATATTAAAATTTTGAAATCTAAGATAAAAAAAATATCACATATCACATGTCGAAATGGTAATTCATGTTTTACAATTATTAAATTCTCAAGAATTATAATCTTATTTCCCTTGTGCAAATTCAAAGATGATCGGTTGTCACACAAATTGGAAAAGGTTTTCATGGGTTTTTTAACCAACATAATGGTACAATGTCCAATTAAATAATCTAGAAATATGACATGCGAATCACTAATTCTAATCAATTATGTGGATGGTGTAATTCTAATCGGTTATGCTCATGGTGATGTAGACAGCCAAAAGATAGTACAGGCTATTGCGTCTATGTGTTGACTAGATTTGGGAACCAAAACCTTTACTTAAAGGTAATCTCGTGTAACCTTTTGTGTTAGGTAAGGAAAAAATGTAGCTCAATATTTCTGTATAACATGCCTATCATGGTTGGGTTTGTTTTATCATGTTGGGTTTGTTTTATTGTATATAGTAGTTGTATAACTTAAAAATTAAGTGGAATGATAAACAAAGAATAATTATGAGTTGGGTTTGTTTTATTGTATATGTTCGTTGTATAATTTATAAAATAAATAAAAGGTAAAATAAGAATGGAAAAAAACTATTAATTAATATAGATTTATTTTTAATTTAGATGTAAATTAATTTTTTAAATATATATATTTTTTAAAATTTATATATTAAGAAATAATTTGAAAAAATGTGAAGAATATTAATAGTGACCTTGGACCATTTAACATATTTCACATCTTTGATTAAATGGTTGTTTTAGTTTATTGTAAGGTAGTTGCATAACATATAACTTATAACAACTATTAATGAAAGGTGGTTGATAAAAGCTTATCAAAATCATTAGTGATATATATTAATTATCTGGATGTTAATAATAAAAAATGGTGTAGAATATTAATGGCATTCATTAATATATATTAGTTGTGTTAGTACATTTATAAATTAAAATATCAAAATCAATAATATTAATCTATATGTATATATATGATATTTATAGTATAGTTTACTATGGTGAAACATGTTGATAATGGATAGTTTAAATTGTGCCATTATAATATGGTGAAACATGTTGATAATGAATAGTTTAAATTTTGCATTATGATTGTCATTAATTGACCAAAGTAACTATAGTTAATCACAATCGATCATGTTTGACTATGGTTGACTATATAGACAACATTGATCATACCTAATGATAATAGATGTTGGTTGACCATGGTTAGCTAATAACCATATTTTATTACAATTGATCATAGTTAATTATAATAGACTATGGTTGGCTATGCTAACTATACAATTGATCATAGCTATGTTGACTATGGGTGGCTATGGTCTACTATAGTTGAGTATGGTTTGACCATGTTGACTATCATTTAGTTTGGATAACTATGGTTCTATGGTTGACTTTGGTTCTACATAAATGATTATGGTTGATCATAGTTGACTATGGATGCGATGGTCGATGGATATGGTAGACCAAGGTAGACCTCATTGTCTATGTTTAACTAATTAGTATGGTTGACTATGGTTAACTAAGTTGATTATGGCTGACCATGATTGAGCTTGTCAATCATGTCAACTAGTGTTTATCATGTTTGACTATGGTTTGTTTTAGTCATTAATGGTTGTTTATCACTAATTACAATGGACCATGTTGATAGTTGCAAGATAGAATTTAGTGTGTTTATGATGGTTGACTATTGATGAATATGGTTAACCATGATTGATTATGGTAGACTGTATTTGAAGTAAGTTTTACCATGGTCAGTGTTTATGGTCAACAAATTTAAGTTAAGTTTTACTAAGGTACACCATGGTTGGCTATGTTTCTCTATGACTCAAAATGGATTTGAAAATAAATGGAAGGTTATAAGACTTATAAAAACAAGCAATTTGAAAATTAAAGAGGGATAAATAAAAAGAAAAAGAAAATGCAAGTTTAAAAAATTAAATGAAAGAAATTTAGAAAATGAGAAAAAAAGGAAATAGGAGAAACAACAAAAAAAAACTGAGAAATTAAAAATGAAAGGGCAAGGATGCTTGGCCTTCCCATTACCCCCAACTCTCTTATATCTTCTTGTAAAGGTATTTTAGTTGAGAGGTGAAGATATAAAAAGGAGTCTATCTACCCAAAATTATTTTATAATTTGAGATTATTTGAAGACTAAGTAATCATTTGAAGTTGGTTTTTCCATTTGGGTTTCTAGGGTAAATAATGTGTTATTGTGTTATTATTGATTGGATGTGTAATTTTTTTGTGAAATTAATGTTTTTCTTATTTTCTTTTGATGGGCTACTCTTAGTTTTTTTAGTGGGTTACAATTATGAATTTCATATCGTATTTAATAATTTATACTCAAAAAATGTTTTTCCCTAGGCCCCTATTTCATTAAATTTGGACTAATTACAATCCAAGCCCCTTTGAATATAGGTCAAAACAAATTTTATAAAGTCTAGAATTGACGTTTATAAATTGACAAAACTTGTTTTAAAGGCGCCAATACTGAGTTCCAAAACTACACTTATTTTATTTAGTAGTAGTACTTTTGAAACTCAAGTTTTCTCTTTCTTATCCATAGTCAGTAATATTTTTTTTTTCCTTGGAAAATGTCCGTAATTTTATTTCAAAAAGTTGATTAAAATTACATACTGCACATGTAGTAGAATCAACAAGGATCCCTACATTTTCACATATTTCTGTCCCATATAAGCAGAAACAACAGCTTATAATGAGCTGAACCAAAAAAAGAAAGAACCCAGAGAATGTTGCCACAAGATGAAGAACAGATATATCTTAAACAGTAGGTGAAATTTGGGCCACCGGTTTTAGATCAGGACCTGAAACCGCCGCTGCCGCCACTGGATCGTGCTCAGATCCAATGGGTCGTCGCGCAAAGGCACCTCCCTCTCTCCATATTCAGAAAAATCCAACACGCTCCATCAATCCCTGAAAAGGGGCCTTGACCAGGATGCGCAAACTCTCAGTCCAATCGAGGCTCCATCCTCTCATACAACTTCTCAAGAAATACGCGTCCACGGCAGGCAAAGCCTCTTCGTCTTCATATGGACGGAAGATACATCTGCAGAGCCATCCTATGCAAGGAGAACCCACAATACGCCCATCTTCTTGTAAAAAAGACGAGCCATCCCCATTAATCTGAACAGTTTCATACCTCGCCACCGCCGCCACAGGATGCCCGCTAGATCCCTCTCTGCAAGATGGCCGCATTCCTGCTCCACAGGTGCACAAGAATCTTGAAAGGTCCACCGGTTTAGTTCTGGAAAGGGCCACCGCCGTCGAGGAAATGCAACTCAAAACGATGCCGTCTTGAAACAGCAGGTATAGAGGGCCACCGGATAAAATCTGGAAAGATCGCCGCCGCCGCGAGGAATAGCAGAATTGATACAGCAGGTGTAGACACCGAGCAGGTGCTCGATCGCGCCATCGTTTCAAGATACCCTCGCCGGCCAACAGACGAGCCGTCTGTATGATCTTCAATATCTTCCCTCCAACACACGCGCCCTGGAGCATCCATCCGCCCTCCATCGCGCCGTGCAGCCAAGCCCTACCGACCATCTCCGTCGTTGTGGGTCTCCCGGAAACCGCCGTCATATCAGCCTACCCGGCCAAGAACTTCACCTCCTGCGCAATGTGGACGCCCCAGCCAGCATCAAGATCCGGCGCAGATCGCCAAATCCGTCGGGTCTCGGATGCCGGGCACCACCCCTCAAGAAACCCACCGGCCTCCAATCTCAAAAGCCCGTAGCCACAGCAAAACTGCTCCGCCTGTGACCAGCAACAGCACAGAGCCCTTGCAGCAAACCCGCAACAGATTGAATCCTGGAGCCGACCTCCAATGCCGTGAGTCCCTGAAAACAGGAACCCCGAGAAGCCTCCACCGAGAGAAAGGTCGCCGCCCTTCAAAAAGCCTGCAAGAAGAAATAAAACACAGCTATGCACAGAGGAGGAGGGGCGGCTGGGTCAAACCCTGGCCGCCCAAGCTTAAACAAGAAATCGACTCTCAAAATTGCAGAGCTCCCTGGTTTCATATAACTCCTTTATAATTCTAATATATTCCCATAGTCAGTAATATTATTTGGTAATGTTAAATTCTTAATTCTTAATTCTTAAAAGTGACATTCTCCTTATCTTTCATTTTCTATCCTTTTACTTAAAATTTTAACATTACCATTAATTGTTTCAGGATGTTGAGAGTGGTTCCAACCTCATCGGACTTCATATGCAAAAAGTAGAATTTTAGATCCCATTTAGAATTCGACTCAACAATTTTTAGGATTTCACGATTGTAATGTTTCCACTGGATTCTATCATGTATGAGGGTAAGGGATTGGAATTTAATCAAGCACATCAACCTCTCTATGTACCTTGATGTTAGTGGTGTTGATTGTTGAAATTGATTGAACTCCTCTGTGATGACCTTAATAAAAATGTACCCTTCAATCAAGCAAAATCACTTATTAAGCATGGGTTTATTTAGACATCTTTCTCTTATTGTAATAGGTTGACTGTAGTAGTACAATCAATTAAATTCATTCAAATTCATGGAACTGGGGATAGTGATAAATGGATTGTAGTCTTTAGTTTGTAAAGTCTCGTATTGTTCATATTAGTGTTCTATAAACTTTTTTTTAATGAATCTTTAAGTTGACCTTTTGAGTTTGTATGCAATCATACTAAATTTGCAATTGTTAGTATGTATGTGCTTATTTGTGTTAGGTGCATTTTAGGATTATGAGAGGTCCCGAATTCTTTGGAGGACAAGGAAAAAGTTATGCTCATTGGTTATCAATGACATGTTTATTGCTATAGATGTCGGATGGAAGGGCTCAATTTATCATCTCTCAAAAGAAGTTAAATCATTGACTTGTGAGATGGGTGGAGTTCTTGTAGAGATACACATTCGTGGTGAAGTATAAGGTGGAAAAATAGCAATTATGTTGATGTTCTAAGTAGAAGAGTGCTACTATTAGAAGTGAAAAATAAAAATAAAAATCAAATATTTGGATTTGAGTGGATCAAGGCTTTGACATGGAGTTTGGATAGGTCACATGGAAAAATAACAATTATGTTGATGTTCTAGGTAGAAGAATGATACTATTAGAAGTGAAAAATGAAGGATTTGGCATGGAACTTGGATACATCACATGGGTGTGTAGGTACTCGACATTGTACGAAGTGAAAACACAATTAGATAATTGTACTATCTAGGATGGGTATATATTCAAAGGTTGGGGATTGTGTATGGACCCAAAGGATCAATGGAGCAAATTTGATTTGAGAATTGGATAGCAACATTTTAGGAAGAAATTTTAGGTGCAACAATACATGGGTTTTACTTAGGATATCATTGGTCCAATATGAATAAGAAGGTCAATAGGTTTGTGAAGCGATGTAAAATTTACTAAATGGAAACATACGCGAGTCATAATATATGATTGTACATATCATTATCCATACCAAAGATGTATGGGAATATACTATCATGATATTTTTTCTTTGCTTTGATTGCTAAGAACAAAAACTCATAAATGATTCAATATTTATTAAGGTTGATAGGTTTCTAAAGATGACACACTTTTTGCCTTGTATGAAGATTGGTGATGTGAGCTATTACATGAATTTACTCTTCAAGGATAACATGAGAATTTATGGATTGTTAAAGAGGATCACTTTAGACATGGATACCAAATTTTTAAGTCATTTTTTTATATAAGCTGTAGAAGTAGAGAGGCATGTAGGAAATCTTTTGAAATGAGTCTAGTCTGTACTCCAAAGGCCTTGCCATTTTTGTTATTACTTCTTTACTTATTTATAATTTCATATTTCATCATGTTGTAAATCATTTTCCTTCCTTAAGCTATTTTCCACTCGGCGTTCCTTTTGCCCCTCATGGGGCAATTGCTAGTTTATTATTTTTGGTGTGAAAGTGTTTTTCAAAGTTAAACACTTTAAGACATTAATGAAAAAGTGGGAGATTTAAGGGAGGACGAAAGGGAGTATGAAGATCAAGGCGAAATTAAATTTGATTTTCATATATAAATCTTTATGGCAAACCAAGAGAGTCACAAGGATGGATATATTTTAATTGGAATCATGGTATAGAAAGGTGTTGTTTCATTTGGTTTATGTGAGTTATAACATTATCATTTGCCTGTTGAGGGGCAAAAATGAACGTCGGTAGGAACTAGGAAAAGAGGAAAGTTAGAAGGAACAAAAACACAGGCACAAGCAGTGAAGGATACCGGTAGGAAAAGAGCAAAGTTTGTAACAATCTCAGATTACAAAGATATAGGCACTCAGCCCATAACAAAAAATAATGTTAAGTTCATCAACACAGTGAGCCAACTACAATTGTTTTTTTCGCAATCTTTGTAGTAGTAATCTCAACACTATAGATTACTACTATATCTGGAATATATAAGCAATTTGAAAAAATAATTCTGCAATAATATCAATGAAAACAATGATTATAATAGCTCCTAAAGTGCACAAACTACTTGTGAACAAAAGTTTGCTTTCATGCCATGTGTTGTAGCAATAAATTTAGGAATCTCCATATACAAGTATAGGTATAGAACTCTTTTATGGACCAGCTCTTGATAGTGCCACAACCTAAGTTGTAAATGAATCTTCGTTATGCTTGCTTCAAGAATGGAAGATACAGTGGGAAATCCAAATATGTTTCTTTCTTCTCATTGAGGATTTCAAGTCCACAATAAAAAATTTACATGCTTCTCAACAATGTAAAGGCAAACAGACCTGTCACTATATGAATTAATCTTCTGAAAATCACTAATAAACCAAGGAAAGTAACTGGTTATCAATGACTCTCACCGCATCAAGGATTCACACGTCTTCTGACAATATAGATAGTTCACAACAAAGCACAATAAAATGCAGACTTACAACACAATAGGAGTGGTCGTAGCTCTCCATGTAAAGGTTGTATTTATTCAACGTGGAGGTAGATGAGGAGAGGTCACTTTGCTTGGCTGCTTTGTTTTTATGAATGTAAAAGAGAGTACACAGTTTACAAATCAGCTGAGATTAATATTTATATCACTACTGCTTGGGATAATCCATTATGAGCTTAGCTTGAAAAGCCATTGCCAACAAGGAAACTGAAGAGCATTGCTATGTTTTGTTAATATTAAGAAAAACTATCAATATTTTTGGAACATTGGACAAAAAGTCTTTTATTGAAATATCTGTGAACCTTGGAATATACTGTAGAATTAGAATTATAGATATAATTTGGATATGTTAGGTGGTCTTGTACATACTATGAAATGCAGTGTACATACTATGAAGCCATGAAATCCAAAAAATCATACATACAATATGCTCGGTGGCGGATTAAATAAAGTATACAAATATTTTAAATGAGGTGGGATCCAAAAATCTTACATACAATGTGCTAGGTGACAAATACCTGCAACCTAATATTAAATAAAATATATAAATATTTTAAATGAAGAGTTCAATCCAACATTGATTTGAAAAATTCATATGCCATGTTGAAACTCAATAAGTAACTCTAAAAACAATAGTTAAGACCTTGTAATTTTATATAGAAAAATTTTGAAGTAAGCTTTTTATTTTGATGAAATAAAAATTTTGAATTTATAAAACCGAAGATGAAACTACACAATTTTGATTTAATTAAAAAAATAACATAACAATGGAAAGAACCATCCACTAAAACCATACTGAGATCCGATATGTTGTCACTCTCACAACCAATGACAAGCTGTGTTGATGGTCCACCAAGTTTCGATTGAGTATATTTTTTTAAAAATTCAAATAGCAATTCTCTTGGAAATTAATTAGAGGTTGTAGCAAAAGGGTTTCCAATGCAAATGTGATCTTTAGACCATTAAATTATTATTGCATTTTGGTCCAACAGACCAAAAATTGAATGCGATCCTCTTCTTAACTCGGGATATGAGACTGTAGTGGAAGCATCGCGTGCTCCATCCATAACTGAAAAGGGTCCAAAGTTTGAATCGATGGAGTGAAAGTGTCTTTGTTTTGCTTCTTACTTGGTTCCAAATCTCAGTGTCCCAGACTACTCGCGGATCAGATGTCACTATTTTGCAGCTTACGTGTCATCATCTCTTTGATTCGAAGCCCATGTTGTTCTATTGCGATATGTTCACATGGTTCCCAACTTCCCTCTTCTGAATTATAATTTGTGTTTAGTGGTCGTCCAATTTCAATACGTCAGTAGAAACCAACCACATTGAGGTAAGTTCCCAAAGTATTGTGAAACGTTCTAAGTAGCTAAACGTGGTAAGCAACATGTAAGTGACATTTTGCAACGTGGAGGACATCATGCATGTAGGTCACAATTTCCAACGTGGACAACAACATGTGAGACAATTTTCATCGCTTGTCGTGACTACAAATGCACCACAAATCAGTCGACAGATCCAAATTACCAAATTAATCAAAGTGCACCTTAAATAAAATATTTGCAGAGGCTGCAAGAAGAAGAGAAGCATGTCATCTTCAATCAAAAAATTCATTGAATCCGAGAGGCAAGGCGTCTTCATCTTCAACAGGAATCTCGTTGGATCCATTGTGTGATTCGATGCAGTTGTGTTCATCCTTCAGCTCCACGTTAAGATCGACGACCACCAGGCTACAAATTGAGGGACCTGCATAGGTTTCCCTTATGCTTTAGATATACTCTTGTCACTGAATTGGACATTTGTTCACTGAGCCGAATACCAAAATCAATAATCTGTGAATCAAACGAGAATAGTGTGCCATAAGTGAAGTCATCTCTGCACTTTCTTTCGTTCATTTTGACAGTTGTTTCTTGAATATATTAGGTTTTAATTTCATAATATGATCCATCTTCTGAACTAATTATTCATAAAATTGAATTGTAATCTTACAGTAATTATCTAGTGTCTTTTCAGTCTTCTTAATCCTAAAAACTAAATGTTACGTGGAAGCGCTGGGCCTCAACGTGCTGCAAGATCGCCTCTCCTGCAAAGATTACTTCCTGTGTGACGCATTGAGCAGAGAGGTGCACAATAATATAAATCTAAATCTAATCTGCATTGCTTTGAAAGTTAAGGAGAATTGAACTTCGTATCTCTGAATAACTGCTTTTCAGGACAATCCGTTATGATTTTTTGTTTATTGTGTTGCAAGTGAATGAAAAAAAAGGAGACACAATGCAACAATTTCTGGCCATGACTACGGAATGATTCAAATGTTATTCACTGCACATTATCTGTAAACAATCCTAAAGCCAACCTCATGAGATCTATGTGGTACCGGGGGCTCACCAGAAAAAGTGAATTTTGTTGCTGGATAGACATCATGAACATTATGTCCATACAATCACGTTAATTGAGAATTGGCTGGAGTTGTGTATCTTTTAAACATATTAATTGAGGATTGGTTGTGAGTTCTTGATACAAAAGATTCTTTACTCATAATTCTAAATCAAAAGAGCATATTCAATGTGATTCCTCCTTGATCATAAATCAATATGTTTTGCATGACAAGATTTAATCAACAAAGTTAATTATAAATTGATGTATTGTACCATACGTGATATTTGTGTTTCGAAGTTCTTCAAATTATTGATATTATCTTCCATCTAGTCCTAATAGCCTCTTGTTTCCGAGTTCTTCAAATGGTTGACATTATCTCCCAATCATGATCCCACAGTTGTCACTAGTTGTCTCCTCTTCCATTTTCATATGACAGTTTCATAACTACCGTAGGGATTAACTTTAAGATTAGGACTGTTGAGCTTGACATAAAGAGCATCAAATTGCAAATTTGGGACACTGTTGGCCAAGAGCATTTCTAAACTATTACCATAACATACTATCGTGGTGCTATGGGCATTTTTCTAGTTTATGATGTGACTGATGAATCATCTTTCAATAACATTAGAAACATTGAGCAACATGCAACAAACAATGTAAATAAAATTTTAGTAGGCAACAAAGTTGACATGGACGAAAGCAAGAGGGTTGTCCCAACTGCATAGGGTAGAAGCTTTGCTAGATGAGTTTGAAATTAAGTTTTTTCGAAACTAGTACCAAAACAGAATTAGAATTAAGTTTTTTCGAAACTAGTACCAAAACAAAATTAAATGTAGAACATGTTTTCTTTACTATTTCTACTAAGGAAATAAAACAAAGGCTTACAGAAAGTAAAGAAATAACGGAATCTCCACCATTTTTTTTCTTCTGGTCATTGGAATATTTATAGTAATATTTATCATATGTTATTTATATTATACTATGCTATAAACACAATGTATACAAATTAATAAAAAAATAACCTTGTCGTTTATCTCCACTATTGATAATCGAAACACTTGTCTATAACTGTTGTAAACACACTAACAGTTGTCTATAACTGTTGTAAACATGATAACAATTGTCTAGACATTTGTACACCCCCTATAAAGCATGTAGAATACTCCAATTTGAATTTGGTTCTTTGTATAGCAACGGTAGGCTTGCTTACTTTATTGAGTCATTTGTAGGTTATCCTGACTTTTATTTGACAGTGTCGCAGCTAGAAGATTGTAATGCTCGGCAGTCAGGACTTTCGCAAGACAGATCCATCAAAAATATCTCGTCTCACCTTAGCATAGCATGACTCGCTTTTTATCTACAATATTATTTGATAGGTATGTTGAAAGAAGCTACTTAGTTTCAGCGGGCGACTTTGAAAGGCGTACAGTTCTAGCAAGGCCATCAACAATGCTAAGGATCCTCAACAGCCGAAGAGATTCTTGTGGGTTGTGATAGGAATTTCTCCTTCAGATGTAATACAAGTGCAAGTCTCCTTCCTTCTAATGCTAATGTAGGTGCAAGTCAAATCATTGCTCAATATTACCAGCTTATTCCGTTTATGTGAATCGCTACTTCAATGATAATTTAAATGTTTGCTTCTAGTTGACAGATTTTTTCACAGACTGCCCCCTATATTTTAGATTCATTGCTTCACCCATTGCCCTTATTTCCGTAGGTCTCTATCCCGGGTTCATGTTTAGGAGAGCAATGCATAAAAAATATCTCTACCTCATGAGGTTACTTCGTTTGCAAGTTTTTTAATCCCAACCTAACAGAGTAACACCGCCATCTGAGAGGCCCTCTCAACACACAAGCTAACATCAGGCATAACGAGCGAGTAATCCGAGGACCTTAACATTAATTGACAGGTGGAGACTTTGGCATAGCCATGGTGCAGGGGAGTTTGATGCTTCATGGCCTTAGATTATCTATGGGAGAGAAGAAACTGTGGACACATGATGGAGCTACAAGAAAATAGTGACTGTGTGATATTTCCTCTTTATTTAACATGCAAACAGCCAAGTGGAGCTGGAAACCCACACACTCGTAGTTCACAATTAGAATTAAGCGTCATATTTTCGGCTATCTACACATAATAAGCTAAGCTTTTTTCCCCCTATTCTAACACATCCTTTCAAAGTTTTGAGAGTAAACACTTCTTTGGCTTCGCTTCTTGTTAGCCTTTTTTCACAAAAGAGATGGCGTCTACAACTTGTGTTGCAGAATGCATTGGAGTCCCCAAGTTTGGCACTGCATTGGTTGTCGGTTGCCCTGCGCCTTCGCTATTCTTTCATGGAGTCAAGCTCGGCTCTGCTATGCGTGTTGATTTAGCCAGATTGCACAAGGTTTCCATGACCGCAATGCTGCCTCCCAAGGCCAAGTAAGTACTTCAATTTTTTAAACCCTAAGCTCGCAATATTCAATTTGGGGGATTGTATTTTTTCATACTTCGATCATGGATTACGGATTGTTTAGTCAGCTTCATTGAACGTTTTGCTTGCTTTTTTCTTTTCGGAGGAATGCTTCGATTGTGTTTTGGAGATTAGGGGAGATATTGCTATGTTGCTCACTGCCGAAATGCTTGTTGAGCGCTAATCAGTTTAATATTTTGTCTCGTCATGGCTCTGTACCAGCCCGATTAGGATCGACCTCGAGGTTTCTGCGACGTTGTTGGAAGCCCCTCGTAGCATCTGCGCCAGGCAAAACGAAGAGATATATGGGAAACGATGGAAACCATATCGGGAGGGTCAAAGACAAGACCAGTTAAATTTAATTACACAGGAAGCTTATGGGGAATGTTACGAGTAGGGCTAAGCACAGTGCAACAGAGGCTAACCCCGGAGGCCACGAGCATCTTGAATCATGCCATAGAAGAAGCTGCGGGAACGGCCAAACGATTCCTCTACATGTTGCTGCCACGTTGTTGGGTAGCCCTGGTAGCCATCTGTGCCAGGCTTGGTAAGCTGTGACTTCAAAAACAAAACAGAGTCTAGTAAATGTCAACGACGAGAAGCATAACCATCCACGTTGCAGCATTCCATTCGCTCTATGAGCGAGGAATCTAGCCAACGTGGATAGTTATACTTCTCCTTAGTGAAACACCTACGACGTAAATATGTATATTGTTGTATGGAAGCATAACTTTTTTTTATGTTATGAAAGAAAGTGGGATTTATAATGGTTTATGTTATTAAATATAAAGTGGGAGTTAAAAGGAATAATGTATTTTGAAGTTTTGGTGAAAGTATTTTTTTAATTAGTAGGGAGTTAAATTTTCATTTTATATTGTAATTAGAGTAAAGAACATTTTGTTTATTTTAAAAAGGGCACATTTATTGTAATCATTGTGTATTTTTTTAAAATTTGAGAAAGTCAAAGTAAAATTGTAACTTGTAATCAAAGCATTGATAAGAGTCAAGTGAAATACTCTATCAATGACTTTTTCATGAGACTATAAGAGGGTCAAGGCCAAGCCCTTATAGTACTCTTTTGTAGTATGTGTCGTGTTTATTGTGCTTGAGATTCTTCATTTTTTTTATTATGTGCAAGTGATAAAGCAAGCTATCATGTTTAAATTGGAAAATTTATTCACTGATTTTGATAAATTAGATGAACACAAGAGCTATTAGTCTTGGAGTCAACATATGCAAAACAATCTAATTTATAATGAGCTATGGACATATATTTGTAGTGGTCATAAAGACTTTACTAAGCCAAATGATGTTAGGGAACTAGTGAAATGGGAATCGAAAGATGAAATGACACTTGCACTTTTAAGATCTCCTGTAACATATGAAATGTTTATCCACATAGAAAATGCAACTGATGCTTGGCATGCATGGAAAATCTTCAAAATCATGTTTGATAATTAACTTGACTAAAAAAAGGTTGATGTTCATACAAAGCTTCTTAAACAAAGTCTAATTGAAGGGGGAAACGTTTAAAATGCATCCGACTTGAAATTATCAAATGTGAGTTTAAGGAGGTTGAAGAAAGTTTTATGACATCTATATTGATTAATGGTTTGCCGCCATCTTATACAAATTTCTCATAAACTTTGCAAATCACAAACAAACTGGACAATAAAACTTTTGACTCTATGAGTGATCTATTAATCCAGCATGACAAAATATTTAGTAAAATGAAGATTCTCGGAGAAGATCTTATTTCTACCAATACAAGAAAAGGTGAAGGTTTTGATACCATGACACTTTCACCAGGTGTCCACAACACACACAATTTTATTAATATCAAAATAAAAGATTACATAAGAGGTGAGAGACATAGTGTTTATATAACCTCTTCAACCTTATCTCATCATGCCACGTGTCTTGGAAGGATAATCACTATATGACAAGGATGAATTATCTCATAAATATCTAAATAACTAAATTATTATTCTAGGAAAACATATTAGATAAAATAAACTTTAGGATTATTAGGTTAACATTGGGGAGGGAAGAGGAGAGAGAGGGAGCTTGATGGGGAACGCTGTTTTTAATATTTGTTTTTTTTAATAATTTTTTTTTTATAAATATTTGTGTATTTTTTTAATTTCAAATTTATTTTAAATAATTTGAGCATTTTAATTTTATAAGATGCTTTTATCTTAATATATTTTTTAAAAATTTTAAAGAGAAAAAATTATTTTTTTAATTAAAATTAGTCTCTTTCTTTTTAAGTTATTTAAAACAAGAACAAAAAATAAATATTTTTATTATGTCATGCATGATTTCGAAATAAATATAATTGAACACTACTTTTGATTCAGGGGTTGATTTTAGGTTTTGATTGCACCGACATCGACCAAGATTTCCAAAAAGTCATAATTTTAGCTCCCTCGAAAAAGGGTGTTACCAGTAGCAACACTTTTTGATTCAGGGGTTGATTGAAGGTTTTGATTGCATCGACACTAGTCAGAGTTTCGAAAAAAATAGTAATTTTAGCCTTGGAAAAAAATGGTGCTACCAATAGCACCACTTTTCTATTCAGGGTAAAAATAGCCACTAAATACAACCTATAAAAGAATGAGAACCCTTGAGAGTTCTCGTTAAGATGTATAATATGTTAAAGATGCTCTGATACCTTGTGAATTTTCCAAACCCTAGGTGACTACTGTCCTTAGGTTCTCAACTAATACAAGTTATTATTTAATTGCATACATTAAATTCTTCACACAGTAGAATCACACATATAGCTTGAAAATAAACAACGAAAGCATAAAAACAATACAAAGATAATTACTCTTCCAAATAAACTTTTCATTAACAATTCAAAGCTTATAAGAAAACCTCCACAATTGTCAAACTAGTAGCTGTATAGTACTCCCAAAACAAAACATATATGCACACTCACTGACAAAACATTTTCCTACCAAAACCGAAAAAAATTGCTTACTGGTTGTTCCATGTTGTACAACATGTTCATACAACTATACAGACTTGTTTTGTACAAATGTATAGATTTGTCCAATACATACATGCATGTTGTTCTCTGCTTGATTGCTAACTTTGGCTCCTCTTTGGTGCTCTAACTTTCTCCACAAATGAATAAAATCACCTCCGGAAAAACTTGTCTTTGAGTGAAATGAATATGTCTTAACCTTCTACCTTCACTTGCCTTTATACTTAGTTGAAACCCTAATTTACCCAAATCCTAATCTCGTAGTGAGATGTACCATTGAGATTAGTCTAAATCACCAATGCATAAAAGTACACTTTATTAGATTCAATAGCTAAATATAAGACTTTCGCTTTATTACTAAAGTGAATTACAGAATAGATTTTACTCGAACTACTTTTGACACGTTTAACCCTAAATTTGTGCAGAAGTTCCTCTTAAAGCTGCAATCTTCAACACTTGTCGCTAAAGCGGGTAACAACCAACAATATGAAACGATGTATACATGTATGACCAAATATATGTGATGAAGAGGGGTGGCTCTAACACCTGATAGGTTCGTCTTAAATATGAGTTTGTCTAGTACATAAAGTTCACCATACATACCCTACCTCTATGGATTCAAACTTATAACCTTTAAAGAGGAAATACATATAGCTTGAGTGGGCCTAACAATTAAGAACATATGTTTTTCCTAAAAGGCTATAAGTCAAATCTAGAGGGAATAAGTATGTACACCTCTATAAACTTTACCAATCAAATCATAGAGAGTCTCTTATTCTACAAACAAAGAAGTTTCATACAACAATTTTTTTATTTTTTTTTTTCAGAGAAAAAAAACGTACTTTTGTTATTTCATGGAAATCAAAAAGTACAAATCAAAACTGTTCATAATCTGAACATATCTTTCAGCTTCCTCACAAAAGCTAAAACGTGACTATCCAACAAAACATATACCCAGTCAAAACATATACATATACCTCCAAAACCATTCATGCTTAACTAAAAGCATTTTCAAGAGATTGTACAAAAAACAGGATCTAAAAGATCAATCAACAGGAAACTAGTAAATTTCAGAAAGAAAATAAGTATAAGAGCTAGATGAAGTGAGTACATCCTCTCCCATTCTTCCCAGAAAAGTATTCCTGGATCACTATCAATGGCTGCCTTTGAAAGAGTATCTACGATTCATACAACAATTTAATATCTAGCTTGATCATAACCTTAAAATTAAATTATTATTATTAAAATTTATAATTTTTTTTAATAATGTTGTAAATGAACCCGACTATACTACAACAACACTCAAACCCCATACACCATACACCCAAAGCCCACACCATGTAACCTCATGAAACATTTCAAGGATGTTTAGCGTTACAAAACATTAGTCCTTGCACTTCCTCGCCAACTAACTAAACGTAGGCCTAATTAGGGTTTGCACATTCACATTCATGCGCAATTGGGCGCTTGTCGAACTATCCAACTGTAACCCTAATTAGGGTTTGCCCTTTCACAATAAAAAAACCCTAACTAGGGTTTGTATTTGCACATTTATACCCACGCGATGAGGCGGCTTCTCACTTAGATTTGCTCTTCCAATCTCTGGAGGCACTGGTTCGGGTTCGGGTGGGTGAAGAGGAAGCGAAGGTGCCCTTAACGTCTGGGCCACGATGGTTTGTTTACCAATAAACCATCTGCCCCAGACGAGAAGAGCACCTTGGTTTTCGTTTACATGGATTGCCCATCTATTTGTGGAACACTTGAGTCCTCTGGGGAGGAGAGGCCTCTCTGTCCATTTGGGTGTGAGAAGCGAGGGTGTTATTGTCGTCTGGGCCCCGATGGTTAATGATCGTTTAGGATGTTCAGAACCACCGTGGCCAAGACGAGAAGAATACCCTCGCCTTTGGTTAAGTTACATGGATTCTGATCTGGAGGAAGCGAGCGTGTTATTGTCGTCTGGACCACGATGGTTTATGATCGTTTAGGACGTTCAGAACCACCGTGGTCAAGATGAGAAGAATACCCTCGCCTTTGGTTACATGGATTCTGATCTGGAGGAAGAACACTCTTGCCTTTGGTTACATGGATACTGAGCTGGAGGAGGAAGCGAACGTGTTATTATCGTCTGGGCCACGATGGTTAATGATCATGTAGGATGCTCAGAACCATCGTTGGTTTGGGATTGTTTATTATGTTCAGAACCATCGTGGCCAAGATGGGAATAATACCATCGCCTTTGGTTATATGTATTCACCGTGGGTTGAATCGATATGGGTATCACAGATTTATCCGAGTTGTTCAGAAGAGCTCGAGGTATACACGATATTTCAGAGTGCAAGCCTCGATATTATTAATTATTTATGGTCTTTGCTCTTTGCCTTCGAACCTTTTTATTTCATTCTGATTGTACTTAATGACCTTATAACATGGTTAGCTGGAGAGCGGATAGAGGTAAGGTTAGGATAAAAATCTATGATTAGTTGGACGTCTGCAAAATTGTGGTGGTTTACATTGGTTTTGTTCTATTCGTCTTATGATTATTAGATCCAGATGCTTAATCGGTTCAGTATTAACTTCACGGTTTCAATATTAAGATGGACTTGTGCTATTTTATCAAATCTTAACGAGGAGATTCAATTAGCTACGATATCTTTGACGAGGAGAAGAGGGTGAAATTGATAATATTTATTATCAATACTTGTAAATGGATTGGTTAAAGTTGTAGTAACTTTTTTTTGAAGAAGATAAATGTTCAAATCTATAGAGGACTGGTTAGATGACGAGTTTGAGAAAAATTAATTTATTGTGCATTAAACCTTAAAACTTACAAATACGTAAAAATAAAATAAGAGGAGAAATATATGTTCTTTTCATTACTGCTCTGGAAGTTTAGGGGTTTGCTGATGTTCTGGAAGTCTAGGGGCGACGAGTTTGCTATCTAGCGAGAAAAAGGGCTATAATGATGAGGCCTTTACATGCCTATCCAATCCACGTGATAAGATGTCTTTTTGGTTTTTCATTTTACCGTTTCACTTTTAAAGTTTAGGGGCTTGTTGCTGCTCTGGGAGTTTAGGGGTAAGAAGTCTGTTATCATTTGAGAAGGGCTACATGGGAATGCCCTACCTGTAAAGCCCTAGGATAATAATTTCAGGATGGGTTTATGCGATTGTTTATTTAATTCTGTTACTTTGACAGTATGCCACGGCTTCATCTTTGGAGAGATGTCTGTAGTCAAAGCCTTCATTTTGTTTCATCTGTTTTGAATTTTTAAATGTTTTTTAATATGGGTGTTTTCACTGAAATGAATAGAAGAAATATATTAAGAATGGCGTCTTCGCTATGTCCTTAAACAACCGGGTTACAATTTCCAAACTGTTCTAATTGAGCTCTACTCTTTTTGTATGAAATCTGTTCTTTATAATTTTGCCCAAATTTGTTTTCTTATTTTGTCCAATTGTTCCACCCAATTGATATCTGAATTCGGTTATATCTACCTTCCGTAACATGTCTCCACTTCCTCTGCTTCTCAGTAGAATTCCTTTTCTGTCTTCCGCTGTCTGCCTTCTGAAGTAACGACGGTGAGCAACTTCTCTTTTCTCGGCGGTGGAAGCTCGTTTCTGCTTCTGCTTTGGGCGTTTTTCTGTTGTATTTTCTAATTTTGTTCCTCTCAAGTGGTTGCTGTCATCTCCCAACATCGATCTTCTGAGCCTTTCCACAGCTCGATCTGCTAATTCTACCTTCTTGCTATGTTTCTATCTGGTTCTATCATCTGGATTGCCCCTTGCTATCCTTTGCTTCTGACCTATGGAATTGTATGATGCGTTATGGGCTCGCTATTGTTTTTTATTCTGTCTGCTCCAGTCTAGAACCTACGTTTGCCAATCTGTCAGCTACATTGTTAGAATTTTGGAGGATATGAAATATTTGGAATTTGGAGAATATGCTAAGTATTGTGGAGATTTTCAATGGTTGTATTTAATTTGACATTTCCAGAATGTTTCCTATTAATAAGATTGTTGATTAAGATTTGTGAATCTCCAAATATCTGCATTACAGTGTAATCTCCTTCTATTCCCCAATTGAGGCTGACTTCATGTTTTCTTTCTGAAGTGTAAAACACCCAACCAGCTTCTGCAATTCCAGGATTATCTTTGGATTTTTTGTCAAAATATTCTGGCTTTGCCTTGTGCTTTCCACAATTTCTGGAGTTTCTTTTCCAGTAGTCTGAGTATCCAGGCAGGATTAATGCTCGGTCTTGTGAATATACTATCCTTTTTGATGATGTGTATGTGTCCAATCCAATTTTTTCCCAAGTTATTTAAGTGATGATTCTATCTTGTTGGTAGTTTGAGTATCCCTCACTTGAATTCTTATTGCTTCTATGAGATGTACTTTTACTGCCACATGTTCCAGTGTTTGCATTGTATCAATGAATATTCTATTGTTCCGGGTAAGCCATATTTTCCAACAAATGAATTTGGGCAGGGTGAGTTAAATATTTTTCCATAATAGATTGTTTGAGAGGGAGTATGGGTACTTCTAATTACTGTAGATAGAGTTTCCATATTAAGTTTGCAAATCGCTATTCCAAAAAGAGGTGTTTGATGTTTTCTGGGCCTGTTGCAGCAGAGCGGGCATCTATGTAGCCCAATGAATCCTCTTTTAGCGATTCTATCTTGTTGGTAGTCTGAGTATCCTTCACTTGGATTCTTATTGCTTCCATGAGATATATCTTGGCTTTCACTACCACATGTTTCAATGTTTGCATTGTATCAATGAAAATCCTATTGTTCTGGGTAAGCCATGTTTCTCAACAAATGAATTTGGGCAGGGTGAGACAAATATTCTTTCATATTGGCTTGTTTGAGAGGGAGTATGGGTACTTTCAATTCTTGTAGATAGAGTTTCCACATTGAGTTTGCAAATCGACATTCCACGAAAAGGTGTTTGAAGTTTTCTGGGCTGTTATAGTAGAGTGGGCATCTATGTGGCCCAATGAATCCTCTTTTAGCTAAAATTTCTCCGGTCAGTATTTCTTTGTGCATTAGGAGCCAAAAGAAGAAATTGATTTTAGGAATGCCATATTTATTCCATACCATCTTCAAAAGGTTAGAAGAAGGAATATGCTTCTTCTTGTTTCTCCCCATCTCCACTTGTCTTTTGTGTGCTTATGAATTGCAGCCGTCCTAGTTAAATTTTGTAGAAGCTCAATCTTTTGCATTGTTAAGCTTTTTGGAACTATAGGCAAAGACCAATCTGCCCAGTTCCCTTTGTTGTCCCATTGGGAGATATTGGCCAGAGTGACTTCCTTTTTGTGAGAACCATTCCCAAATGTCTTTGAGGGATTCCTCTATATGGAATTTATGTAGTGCTGGAATTAGTATAGAACCAGTGTTGCGTTGCAAAGGAGCTTTCCAATTTGAATTTCCTTTCGGACCATAGTGTAGTGAGCCCTCTCGATGACCCTCTTGTGCTTATTGCCTTTTTTGCGTTCATCTTCCATTTGGATCTGCTCATAGAGAGGATAGTCTCCTTTTCTATTTTGGTCTATTGGAGCATGAGGATATCTGGTGTGTCAATTTTGAGGAGATCTTTAACTGCTTCAAATCAAATCTTGATGGATTCTCCAATCCTTTGCAATTCCAAGAGACTAGATTCATTACTTGCTCGATGAGAAGGTAGGACATCTTTTAGGAGTTCTGTGTCTTGTATTTCTGCCATAGGCCATGTCCATGGTTTCGTGGCTTTCTTGCATCTTATGTCTTTTGACCTCTTCTTCTCTAATTTCTTTTTTGTCATTTTTGTGTATGAGGGTGCAGAGGTTACCTCTTTGTGGGATGACTGTTTTTCCTCACCTTCCTCTTACAACTCTCCTTCTTCCTTCTCTTTAGGGTCTACTTGTTCTTTTGGAGTGCTTAAAATTTTGAATTGGTTTTGTTAATCTTTCCCTTGGAGTGGGCATTTTCTGTTTGTCCCTTTTGTGTTGAGAGGTTCATTGTCCCTATAGGGTTTCCTTTCCCTTTTGATTTGGGAGTTGGGTCTTGTTGTTCTCTGTTTCTGCACTTGTCACCACTGTTTTCCTTTGTGCTTTTCTGTTTTTTCTTCCGTCTTTTGTTTGCAATGACGGGCGAAGTGGCCATATTTGCGGTAGTGTTTGCATTTAAAAGGGATCTATTCGTAGTCGAGCTCTTGAACATGGGACTAGTCGATTACTGTTAGTTTTATAGCTTTTGGTAGTCCTACTTTTAGATCCACTTCCACACATATTTGTGTGTAGGAATACTGATATTTTTTTTTGTCTTGTCTATATATTGCGTGAGGACATTCCCTATGGCCTCGAGTGATTTTGGATTCCAACAATGAAGTGGGAGGTGTGGTAACCTTTTGGTAGTCCTACTTCTAGATCGAATTCCACATATATCTGTGTGCAGGAATACTGATCTTTTTTTTTGCCTTGTCTATGTATCGCATGAGGACATTCCCTATGGCCTCGAGTGATTTTGGATTCCAACAATGACGTGGGAGGTGTGGTAACCTTACCCAAACAGGTACTGTCGAAGGTAAATTTCGGGTAGGGTCAAAATGCGAAGTCCATTTATTCAAGTACAGATCTTGGGGCCCCATGAAGTATGGCCCATTTAGGAAATTAAGATCTTGATCTGCTATGCTCTTGAAGACGAACATGAAATATCCCTTGCCTACTAGATAGCTTTTTATGTCTTCAGCTGTGAGAGGTTTCCAATTTTGTTGAACCCATGCTTCTATGGCTTTTTGGGAAGGCCATAAACCGATGAACTGACCAATAAGTCCTCTCTGTGACAAATTCATTGTTGTTTTGTAGGGTTGCTCAGATGGGAGAACCACGGTGGGAATTTTTGCGAGCTTTTTAACAAATTTTTGTTGGATTGATGGAAAAGGTCTCTTCCCTTGTGCTGTGATTAGTCTTTTAAATGCTGCAATCTCACGAGGAGTTTAGGATGGAGGAGGATTTGATCCTCCTTCGAGAACCATGATGGGCCCAAAGCTCCAGAAGTCAACAGATCAATCTTTTAAATGCTGCAATCTCAGGAGGAGTCTAGGATGGAGGAGGATCTGATCCTCCTCCGAGAACTATGGTGGGCCCAAAGGTCTGGAAGTCAACAGATCTATGCTGCCTTCGATGAGTAGAGCATCAAAATTTGGACGCTTAGAGATTTATGAGGCGATTGGTATCTGATCCTCAGTGCAATCCCTCCCGTTCTCCCTAGATCCTCCGAGAACTATGGTGGGCCCAAAGCTCTGGAAGTCAACAGATCTATGCTGCCTTCGATGAGCAGAGCATCAAAATTTGGACGTTCAGAGATCTATGAGGCGACTGGTATCTGATCCTCAGTGCAATCCCTCCTGTTCTCCCTGCGCAGAGGCTCTCGATGAAGCTTTCTTGCCTGCTGTTGATCCGGGCCTCCGCAACCCTAAGCAAGCCCTACTGGAGGTGGCATAGGCTCGTCCCTTAGTGAATTTTAGATGTTCATTGCACAAACAATTGTGTATCTTTTTTTTTAATATATGGTTTGAGTCGATATGTTTAATAGTTTTTTTTATTGTTAAAAACAGTTTTGGCCAGATTGTACAGTGAAGTTAGGCACTTGTAATATAGCTTGAAAATCTATCATGAAAATAGTATATAGCAAATATGTTGAGATGTATTACTCAAATATAATAAATGCCCTTTTCTATTACTTGATGGTCATATGGATATGGATAAGAAATCAATTATGGTTATTATGTCAGTACATATAACAAATCTGAGTATGTATGTTTCCACGGATAACATAATTTAAGAGTCATTTGTCCATTCTTCTATTCTAATTCAAAATTTTGCCTTATTTGAGGGTTCCATCTCGAATGGTTTTAATTAGCATTCATGCCACTGTATTACACGATGCATAAAAAGAGTTACATAAGCTCTTGTTTAATAAAGTTTGTTTGTTCTATCGAGTTTATTGATGATATCTGTGCGCGTGTAGGAAACAATCAATGTTGCAAGGGGTGGAAATTAAGAAAAGGAAAGATGAATCATTAAACTTGTTATCGATAGGAAGAATTGAAGAAGAATTTAAAATAAAGTTTGAAACAACAATGGAGGAAGAAATAGTAGTTTGTCTAGCGCAAGTCCAAGAAGATGAAGAAGATGACAAGGTTAAAGAGAAGGAATGTGCACCCTAGATTCATAATTTGGCATCACAGGAGGAAGAAAAACAAGGGACATCGATTCGTTTTCTTGTACAATAGTGATTGTGCATTGTGGCTGCAACCCATGATTGTGAGAGTTTTAGTTGTATTTTTCTGAACATAAGGACATGCTTTTTCTTTGTGGTTTACCTTGAAAGTTTGATGGAAGATTCTGAGGGCAATAGAGCTGCCAGCCGGGGGTCTGCAAGAAGTGATGGATATAAAGTAAAGGTCGTTGGCAAATAAAATAGTTGTGGGTTGCAGAGGAGGGAAATGATGAAAGGTTGAGGTTGCTGTCAGCAGCAGATGATGGCTATAGCTAGCTAGCCAGTTGCTAGTAGACCAGTCGTTAGTAGGGTTTGTTGTCATAGCCAGCATGTGAAAAGGTAGTAGTGTAACCAGGCAGGCAGGGCTAGGGGTAGTTGTAGGTAGGTTGTGGGCAATCCAAAACAGACAGGGACGAGGGGTGTTTTCCTTAGTGTTTGAGAGACAGATTCAAATTACTATGTGGCTTGTGGAGTTGACACCATACATGTAGTCACACAAGAGTAAGGAGGATCTTTGGAGGTAAGAGATGTGTTGTATGCATTGAGACCTAGGATGAACTTGGCCTTAGTAGTTGCATTGAAGGACAGTGGATACACTATCTCTTTTGAGAGGAGACATGTTCTCAGTCAACTGATGGGATTTGAAATAGACTCAACATGGGTTCTGGGCGTCAGAGAGGGCAAAGTTTTATAGGTTACAGGGCAAGCTTGCAATTGGATCCAAAGGGATCTTTGATTATGGATTGTTGTTAGTGATAGATGCCAATGAGTAGAAGACTTCAAAGGGTGAGTAGAGTTCACAGATTTCCATTGTGGGGTGTAAACCTTTAGAGGGGAAGAGCGAGTTGGTCTTTTCTAGTTTTGTCAGGAGACCTAGTTGGTATGAGATGATATTGATGGATTCTAGGAGCACATTGAAGTAGAGCAGGCCTTTGACCAAGTTTTCCAACTTTTTGGCATTGATGGGTAGAATGTGTAGTCATTGATTTCTCGTCTTCCAGTGAACAAAGAGCAGCTAACCAACAGGGTTGGAGGAATGCCAATGTGTAAGATGATGTTTGTGACAGTGGGCGATGGTCAAAAGGGAGAACTAATTATAGGTGGCTCTTAGAGAAGTACCTTCTTCCCTAAGAGGGAGTGTTGATTTTTTTAGCATCAAATATGTACTTCCATTTAGACAATGTCTAACAAGTGGAAGGCATCATTATTGACTCTCAGACTTGGGAAATTCACTTTAGTAAAGTGATTGTACTTTTGTAATTACTTGTATGTAAAGTGATCTAGAGGGCCCATGGTATTAGGTAGTCCAATGTTATTAACCCAAGGTATTTGCATATTGTAATGTTTTAAAAGACAGTCTAGGTCAGAGGATGTGATACACGACATTCACACAAAATGAGTGACTGGGATCTCATTTAGTGGGTGGATGATTTCCATCGAAGTGTGTGGATGTCAAGGCAAGTTCAAAGGAAAAGGAGTAAGGGGCAGTCGAGGGTTAACAACCAACAAGATAGAAGGACTGATATTAAGGTGTGAAGGTTAGCATTTTGTCATTGTATTATTCCTCAGTGGGCCATTATCTCAGGACGAGAGCCCAAGATTTTTATCTTAATAAAAATCATTTGTTTGCTGATTTTTCCCTGTTGGGTTTTTCTAAGGTGTAATTTAAGTGTCAAACGTGAATGATTTCTTGTGTTTTTCTGTTGCATAATTAGTTAGGATCTGTGTATTTTCAGTTAATAATTGTTAATTATTTGGGGCTGTAAATCGGATTTGGGCTCAAAAAACCAACAGAGTTTATAGTGGAATCTGACCACATTGATGAGATCCATGTGTGAAGAGTAGGAGGAAGGGTGCATATCAAAGTGGAGATAAGGTTTGGCCAAGGTAAAAAGAGGCCGCATAGGAAAAAGGTGGAGAAGAGGGTGTTGAGAAGGAAGAGAAACCTCTAGGTGAAGAAACAAAGGAGGAAATGAAGAGATCACGGGTATTGGGTTTGAGAATTTTCTGAGTCAATGTAATGCCTGACTGACACTTAGACCACAGGGCTGTTGTAAGTTTCTGTGATAGCTGAAGCCCTTTAAGGCCTGATAAATATAAATTTAAATTTCTGAATATTAATATAGTTTGAAGCAGAAAATTTCAATGGCCCTGTGTGAATCTGAATGTGTTTAGTTCAGTGAAATTCTGTGTGCATGCTTGTGGTTGGTGCTATGTGCTCTGAGTTTAATTCTCCAATTTCCGCCCTGTTGTGTTTCACTTTTTTAATTCATAACAGGGTTGCTTCACACGTGGGTCAAGATAGCCAGACGAATTCTTTCATCTCTACTCTTTGAAACTCTCAAGCCTCCAAACGAAAATCATGTCATTGCCAGATTTTCTTTGGAAACATAACAAACCTCCAGCATGTAACTGATCTAAGTCATTGAATTTGAGAATTGTGAAGTCTGCTACCTTTGGGAGTTTAACAATCCTTCCAACACATTAACTTGAAAGAGCAACACATTAACTTGAATGGGTGTTCTAACTTGAATAAGTGTTCTAGACTATAAATGCTGTGACTCTAAAAATTTAATTCCTCTTGCAGGTTGTGAAAAAATGGAGTATTACCTCCCAGATCACAGATAAATGGTACTTGAAAGAAATAAAATCGATGAAGACAATAGTTGATGATGCTGATAATAAATTAGTTAATAATACGTATTTACCTTAGGTGTTATGGAGTTTAAGCAATTTTTGAATTGAGCCTAAGATATTGTTTGCTAGATAAGGTGCCATTTGCTAGTGTGGAAAAGGTTGAAGGAAGAAAATAGGTAGTAACAGATCTGAGAGGGTGCAGATTGTTGAATTATTCCTCCTTGTTTGGATTCAAACGCTTAGAAGAGGACAGGAATTAAAAAATTATCGTTTCCTCAAGGTGTTTGTACCAAGGTTCAACATCTCAACGTCAGTGATCATAAAGCACCGGTGGAGGTGTTGGAGCATTGCCAACAATGTGAATAAAACAAAATTGGTAAAAGACATCTCCATATAAATGGATTTAACTTTGGGGATTTGCTTCTTGGGTGTGCATTTTCTGATAAATGGAGGGTGACTTGAAAAGAAAAATATCATAATACTTGCTTCATTTAAGGATCTGTTTTCCAGCATTGCATATCAATTTGATGCTTCAAGGAAAGGTACTAGCGTAGCTTTTGTTTGCATTCCAAATTTCATGAAGTGCAAAGCAAGGTTCTTTGATGTTACAAGAGGAATGAAGCCATAAGAGGTCTCATCAAAGTTGAGTACAAGTTTGGATGGGTACTGTACAGGTTTGAAGAACCGAAGTCTGTACCAATACCATTCAGATTCATTTATTAAGGTTATGCTTTTTTATTTGCCTCAAGCCTTAAATATGCATCCCATTAGCTTGGAGTTGGGGCCACTTAATCTTTGCATTCAAACTGATGTGTTATCTTTACATATCTTTCACCATTTGGAATTGTTAACTGTTCTTTTTCAATCATTGAATGGTATGGCAATGGTGACTGCATTAGCTCTAGCACAGTTAATTTGCAGAAGATAAGCGTAAAGTTTTGCACTGTCTTGCATATGCATTGGTTGGTTTCAACCAACCTTGAAATTGTTGCAGGAGATTTTGCATTGAACACAAGATATGCAGACCAAATTTCCTTGCATGGCACTGGTTGATTGGGATACTTTCATACTGATGTGTTATTGTTTCATATCTTTCACCATTTGGAATTGTTAACTATTCTTCTTCAATCATTGAATGGTTTGGCAATGGTGACTGTGTGCATTAGCTCTAACATAGTTAATTTGAAGAAGACAAGCGTAAATTTTTGCACTGTGTCTTGCATGCATCGACTGGTTCCAACCTTTCTTGAAATTGTTGCAGGAGATTTTGCATCGAGCACAAGATATGCAGACCAAATTTCCTTGCATGGCACTGGTTGATTGGGATACCTTTGGAGCTTAGATTAAATATACAAGATTGTTTCCTGAAATTGTTATAGTATGAATATGGGTAGCTCAAATTCTAAGTCTCTTCCCTTCACGAATCACAACTTTAGAGTTTCTCGCAGTTGAGATGCCTTGCGCAATGGTGCTAGTTTGATCCTTTATCCTGCAATGCAGTATGCTCAACATGAAGGCATACTGCTGCATTTCAATGATGCAAGATTTCAATTATCTTAATTGGATTTTCCTACTTGTCTCTAACTCGTATGTGATCTACTAGTCTATAAACATTCCGGAAGAGATCGAATTCATCCCCTTCGAAGAAAGGGATCTGCAATTTCTCAAGATTGGGGGTTGTTTCTCAATCTCTGCAGGTCATTAACCCCTATTAACATCCATAACCCTGTTACTTTTTTTCCCCTTGCTCAGAATCTATAACCCCATCACATTGCTGGACCTTGTGGTGATCATGTTCTGACAATACTCCTGTTAGCTGTCATTGTTGGCAGTTTTTACATTTTATTCCACTCTGGGGTGTAACTGCTCCCTGATTCTGGTCAGGGGAAAGGGACTTTATTGTGAATTACAACCTCAGCTTTCGGTGCTTTTTATGTCTCTCCCTTTGCACAACCTTGTGGAAATATCCATTCCCCGCCCCTTCAGTGAATAGACCAGTCCACTATGGAAAAAGACAAAACCTTGTTTTAGAACCCCATTGGTCTCTATCTAATGTATAGGACATGCACCTCATTCTTCTTTTCCTCTTCTTACACCATCTCCACAGGTAAAGGTTCTGCATAAAGTGCAAAAAATGCCAGGAAACAACCATTGGATCCATGCATAAATCCAACTGGTTTGGATGAAAAGCTATGAAATTAAAAAAAAAAAACAGTATTATTGCAGCAGCAGCAACTCAACACAGCAGGGAGGCCAAAGTTGTGGGCATTGTGGTTTTTGTTGGAGAGAGGAACACAACCCTGCAGAAACAAATTTTCAACTGTAGGAGATCAGGATGCGATCAGTCATGCTTTTTCTTTTGCATAAGCGAAGCTGCAACTAACAGCTCTTTAATATCATTACAAAGGAAACTTTATAGGAAGCTTTATAAGGATTTCACTGGAGTGGTTCAATTAATGTATAGCGTTAGAGTAGGTATAGTGATGTTCAGACGCCATTGCTCATGTTTACAAGCTCTCATAATTTTAGATGAAGTGGATGATGGTGAGCAGCTGCATACATTATGTTCACCAGTGGAGGACATCTTTCCTTCACTCCCCTTCATTCTGTAGCCTAATTTTAGCTTATGCCCTGCAATAATGATGATTTTATAGTCTCAAGAATCAGAGAGTCGTCCATTTACAATTTGACAAGCCTTAACGGACAACATTCTCAAAAGCTATTTTGCCTGCATGCCTTCCACCAGCCACATCCTGTAGTGGGATTTGAAGTAATTGGACAGTTTCTGGATGCCTGTGCTGGGTTCCCCTTATCTCTGAAAGTCATTGGGGTGCTATTTCATGAAAAAAGTTAAAAACATGATTTGGATTTCAAAAGCTCGATTGCACAAAATATCTACATCAAAATTACTTCCTTCAGACATAGTAAGCAGGCTTAGAATGACCCATGGCAGTCTTGATGAAGAGGAGAAAGATATGTTCCCTTGCTGCCCTAAATTTAGGGGTAATGATCTTGTTATCTAGCTAGGACAAGGGGTGTAACAACCTACTGTAGATAAGACCCCTACCCACAAATGCTTGTGATCAGAATTTCGGTATGGGGTTATGTGACAGGATATTTTTGCTTTGTCATTTTGGTAGTATGCTTTAGCTCTAGCATTGGATAAGATATCCCTTGTTCACGAGTTCATTTTGTTTCATAGTTTGGATAGATTGTACAGTGCAGTTATGCACCTGGAATGTAGCTCAGAAAATCTACTATGAAGACAGTCTATGCCAAACATGTAGATATAGATGGCAAAGGACCCCCTCTTTTGTATTCAGGAATTGTAGATATTCCTTGTTCACAAGTTCATTTTGTTTCATAGTTTGGATAGATTGTACACTGCAGTTAGGCACATGGAATGTACCTGGAATGTAGCTCAAAAAATCTACTATGAAGACAGTCTATGTCAAACATGTAGATATAGATAGAAAAGGACATCCCCAATGGTCATAGATAGGGACATGATAAAATCTCTTTAAATCTTCCTTTTGGTCTCATGGGATGAATATGGTAGATAGGGGTCACTCAATGGCAATTTGGGATCCTTGTCCACTGTTGAAACCTGGAACCTGTATCTCAGTTATAGTATTTTTCATCAGTACATATAATATATCTCAATTAGCCCTTTACTCAAGAAAAAAGAGGATTACCAAAAGAAAGAGAATAAATATATATTCTTAGACATTCTTTGTTTCTTTGTAGGAGAGGAAGAGGACAAGGCCATAAGTAAAAGGGACAGATCTGGTTGGGAAGGATTGCCGAGTTTCCATAACTTGGAAAACAAGTGCCTTGTAGAGGTCAACAGTGAACACTGTATAAGGATGCACAATCATCTCATGAATTGGGCAGAGCCTTGGAGGAGAAAGAGTGTTGTCTGCAACGAGTTTAACAACTGTTCCGTCGATATGAGGTGGTTGCAGCTGCTGAGGTCTGAAGGTGATTGTTTGGGAATCATATCTAGCCTAATGAGATGGCAGACTTCATGGCTCTACTGGGATAGCTGTCCATACTCCTCCACGCCTTCCTGGATTCCAATAAAGAATTTAAGAGTTCGAGAAGTGGTAGGCTGGAGGAGCTGCTAGGAAGCATTGTGGGGTAGAGAGTGAAGTAAAGTTTTTTATTTTTAAAGAAAGCATGTGCTTATTTTTTGACCTTGCTATAGGGGTTTGCAAATAATCATTTTTAATATTTAAGAGTGCATTGGAGGCACCCTTTTCAGTTGAGGGAGTTGAGTTGTCTTGCCTCTTTAAGATTACCAGTCTATATGGCAGCTGAAGCACTAGAGACGATTGCGCTGAAAGGCTGCACAATCAGGTTGAAGGGTCATGTGAGGCAAGCTTACATCCTAACATTGCCAGAAAAATTCTTTAATATCTACTCCTTGAAACACTTGAGACTCCAAACGAGCATGATGTTGTTATTAAGATCCAAATGAGCATGATGTTGTTCTTAAGATTCCTTTGGGAACTTAACAAACCTCCAGCATATTAACGTTTCAAGAAAAGGTGCTAGTGTTGCTTCTTTTTTCTTTCCGTATCTCATGAATTGCAGAGCAAAGCTCTTTGATGTTAAAGAGGAATGAAGTGCCTATAGGTCCCAGAGAACTTGAGTACAAGTTTGGACTTGGGTACTGTACAGGTTTGGAGGAAAATCTTGTGTCAATCTCGATCAGATTCCTCAACCTATATGTCAATTGTTGCAGCAGGAATGCGTGCCTTGCCATTGGTCATAACCAAAACTATCGAGATGATTGGTTTGCAGTCTCTCTTTACGTCTTGCATGTAACACAGACACTCCAACCTTGTATAAGATAATTAATCAATGACATTAGTATAAGTATGAATAGCATATGGTATTAGTGAAAAGGTCAATTAATATAGATAAATAAGAAGGGAATATGTGCATTATAATTAAATCTAGGTTAGTTATAAAGTGAGTCTAATTAACCTTAGATTGGTATTAGGTGCATGGATGACAAGTGGTGTCATCCATGCAAAATTAAGAAGTTGATGAAAATTAGAAAATTAAGTAGAAGGGGGTAAGACTAAGGGAAACGGGTCTCTTTGGTTTTGCTGGTTGATTTTGGGGTTGTTTTCTTGTTTTATGTTGGTTTTTTAGTTTTTTGTGATTACACTTGTTTGAGAGGGAGGCTAAGGAGGAGGAGATTATCATCCATGCAAAATTAAGAAATTGATTAAAATTAGAAAATTAAGTAATAAAAGGGGGAAAGACTAAGGGAAAAGGGTCTCTCTGGTCTTGCTAGTTGATTTTGGGGTTGTTTACTTGTTTTATGTTGGTTTTCTAGTTGTTTGTGAGTTCACTTATTTGAGAGGGTGGCTAAGGAGGAGGAGATTGTTGTACTAAGGTTGATAGGGAAGAGAGTAAGGTCTTGCCTGGTATGGCATAGAGTTAATTGTTGAGGGCTTGGTGGCCCCAAACTTCTGTTGGGGTTTGGTTGGGTGGAGAGTTGTGCCCCCAACTGTTGTTGCTGATAGTGGAGTTGGTGACTGATAGAGGCCAAGGTTTGCTTGCATAATTGGTTAAGTTGGTCATCAATTAGGTAAGTAGAGGTTCTTCTCCTTAGGTTATAGTATTTAAATTTTGCTAGATGTATGAGCTGTATAGAATTGTTAATTGATTGTTTATGAGGTTAATGAATTTGATTATCAATAGACACTTGATAAATTCATTCTTTTTCCATAAAATTTTCAAGGAATATGCTATTTAATTAGGTTTAAAACCTGTTTAGCAAAATGAGCCCTTACATTTGGTATTAGAGCCTTAGGTTCAAATACTTAGGAGCCCTTACATTTGGTATTAGAGCCTTAGGTTCAAATACTTAGGAGCCCTTACATTTGGTATTAAGATGGCCGGCTCCTAGGAACGTTGAGGAGGTTCAGTAGTATCCATCAATAATGATCTCAGGGATAGAATAAAGAGCCATTTGGTCAAGGACCCATGGTACCTTTAGATTTAGGTTGCCTGGTCTAAAGGGAAGTTACCATCAACCAGGTTTGAAGGGTAGTCATTGGATGACTATGGATTGCTTAGATTTAGAGGAAGGATGTATGTGCCGAATTTGATAAAATTTGAAGGTTGGTAAAGGACAAAGCCCATCGAGCATCGTATTCATCCCACCCAGGAGTGAGAAAGATGCATGGAAGCTTGAAAAAGGCATTCTTCTGGCCTAGAATGAAAGGGGACATAGTACAATATGTAGGTCATTGTTTGGAGTGTCAACAAGTCAAGGTCGAAGTTTGGAACACCATCACCCAACATGACTCCTTTAGTTGCATGAGATACTTTAGACTAAATGGGAAGTGATTTCCATGGACTTCGTGGGGTGCCCTACCCACCCCCCAGAGACATGATTGTATTATGGTTGTTGTTGACAAACTCACTAAGAGTGTGCATTTCATTACGGTAAAAAGTACCTTTAATGCACTTGTTATGGCTCAAGCCTTCCTCCGGGAAATAATCTGATTGCATGGAGTCCCCCGCAAAATTATTTCAGATAGAGATTCACAATCCACCCCTTGGGCACCCAATTGAATTTCAACACGACATATCATCCGGAGACCGATGGTTAGGCGGAAGAGTTAACTAGGTAATGGAGGATATGTTACGGATGTATGTCATGGACCAGTAGAATCAATGAGAGATATATCTCCCTTTGTTAGAGTTTGCGTAAAATAACAATTGCCATAGCTCCCTTGGTGCCACCCGGTATGAAGTATTGTATGGTAGACCCTGTAGGATCATGTGCGCCCCGATTTTCTCCTAGAGCTGGAGGAGCAAATGGCCATGATTAAACAAAGGCTTAAGGAAGCCTGTGACCTTTCAAAAAGTTACATCACTTCCCAGTGTTTGTCTGCGTGAGGCCAATGAAGAGCCCCTTTAAATTTGATAGCAGGGCCAAACTAGCTCCGAGATTTGTCAGTCCATTCATGATTCTTGAATGGATTGGGCCAGTTGCTTACCGGCTTGAGCTGCCATCCCACTTAGGAAGGATGCATATACATTACATTTTGTGCTTATACATCACATTCCAGATCCCTCTCATATTTTAAAATTGGAAGGATTGCAACATTTCGAGCAAGGGGTTGTCCAGGTTGAACCATATTGCATACTGGACCACAGAACTCGATGGTTGTGTAGACACATCTTGGATCAGGTTATTGTCCAATGGGAACAGTATAGTCCAGAGTCAGCTACCTGGGAGCAGACATTGTGTTGCGAGTTTCCTTATTTCTTTGAGTAGATTTGTTGACTTGGGCATGTGATACCTCACTATGGGTTTTCAGTATGATGCAGTTAGAAGTGTTTCATATTCCTCTGGCCAAAGATATCCCCACTTTGAATGAAGCTCTTCCATGTTCTAAGAGCTCCCTAAGGATAGTTATGATAGGTGATTCACGTATTTGCAATTTCTGCATATGTTTATTATGTTCTATACTTCTCTATTTTGCCTCTTAAAGTAGCTTGGAGTTGGGGTCACTTGATTTTGGCATTTAAATTGATGCATTGTGTTTTTATATCTTTCAGCTTTTGGAATTGTTAACTAGTTATTTCTAAGCACTGAATGGTCTGCCAATGGTGGCTGTGTGCATTAGCTCCAGCACAGTTAATTGGCAGAATGCATGGGTAAAGGTTTGCGGTGTCTCTTGCATTCAGCACAAGGTATGCTGACCAAATTTCATTGCATGGGACTGGTCAATTGGGATACCTTGGGAGCCCAAATTAAATATCCAAGCTCGTCTTTTGAAATTGTTATCAGTATCAGTATGGGTAACTTAAATTCCAACTTTGTTCACTTCGACTTTAGAGTTTCTTGCTGTAGGGATTTTCTGTGCAGTGGTGATTGTTTGATATTTTATCCAGTAATGCAGCATGTTCAACGTGTAGGCATACTGTTCACTTATGCGATTTTTTGAATTGGGGTTTTCTCCTTGGCTCTAACTGGTATATATGATCTACCAGTCAATAAACATTCCAGCAGAGACTATCCTATTCAAAGAAAGGGATCATCAATTTGTGAAGATTGGGGTTAGTTTCTCAGTCTCTGCAGGCAATAACCCCTATTAACATCCACAGCCCTGTTCTTGTCATTGTCCCCTAGATCAAAATCTGAAACTCCTTTAAATTGGTGGTCCTCATGGTATTCATGTTCTGACACTACTTCCGTTAGCTATTCTCGTCTCCAGTCCTTACAATTATTTTCTATTCTTTGGTACATAGTTGTCCCTAACTATGATCAGGAGAAAGGGATTTTGTTGGGAATTACAACCACAGCTCTCAGTCCTTGTAATATATCTCTCTTTACACAACCATATGGAAACCCCTGTACCTCACCCCCTTGGTGACATGGACCACTTCACTAAGGAAGGAGGCCAAAATTTGTTTTTTGAAGAACCTCTGGGGACTTTACCTAATGTAGGCCATACACCTCTTCATCTTCTCCTCTTCTCACACCTTTTCCAAACCAGGTGTAAGGTTCATATGAGCCTTTCTCCAACTATCAACAAACAAATACCAGTCCTGGCTTTGGTCTACAACATTTAGACCATGCCCTCTTTTCTATACCTAATGTAGGCCCTCTTCTCACACATTTTTCAAACCAGGTATCAGGTCCATCTGAGCATTTGTCCAACTATCAACAACCAAATACCAGTCTTGGTCTACTACATTTATACCATGACCTCTTATCTATCACTCAACTGTTCACACAACTTCACTTAGATATGTCCTGGTTGAGACTTAAATAGCTATAGACAATATTTACAAAAACAATTTCTTTGTCATCAATGTACTGAACAGTGATGGACTTCTTTTGCAAAACCATCTGAACTCCTCCTTAGGTATAGGAGTTTCTGTACACCCTGCACGAGAATCAGGGAATCCCCTCAGAACAACATTTTACAATCTCCTTTAACAGATCTTGCTGATTTTGACCAGCAAGATGCAGGCAATGGATAATAGGTTACAAGCCTTGGCTCAACAGATGTTTTTGCCAACCCTTCCACCTCCTTTGATAGACAACCTAGATGGTCTGCTAAATATGACAGTGGAAGAGGATGAGCACATGGGAGAGGATGACATGGATGCCTACTTCAATCTCCCTCATGACTAGACAGTTATAGGGTTTCTAAGGCCTTGAAAAGGGCCATTTGTGAGTTATAGAAAGAACATTTTATTATCTCAACAGTGGCTTGCTAAAGTGATAGTGGATGAGGATGAGCACATGGCAGAGGATGAGATGGATGTTTACTTCAATCTGCCCCATGAATAGGCAGTCATAGGGTTTCGAAGGCCTTGGAAAGGGTCATTCATGAGTATGTAACTGAAAGAACTTTTTATTATGTCAACAGTGGCCTGCTGGGTTGGGGAAAACACGACGTTGTAAAAGTTGTCACCATGATGTAAGTCCAACCTAGGATACATCTGTGATTGTGTTCAAAATGTTTGTTGCATACCAGGGCTTCTGATAGTTGTTTGGGCCAGCTATACCCCCAATGGCCACAGCTTAGAAAAAAGCTTGCCTTCACAAGTCTCTATATCTAAGCTTCTGTTAATTAGAAACATCCCTAAAAAAACCTTATTACTATATTACGGAGCAGTATACTTGGCATGCAGGTCGCTCCATTCTGACCTCCCTGGAATCTGGTGAACCAGAAATTGCTGAAATTGCAGACATTCGTCGCTCAAATCACAATTTCATCAACCTGGGTTGATATGGAGACAACTTAATACCCTTGGACTGCAATTTACAGTTCATGGGATGACAGATCTCGGCGGTTGACATTTTTGTGGCCAGATTTAGGGCAAATTTCTACCAGAAAAGGCATAGGAAGAAGGGCAATTTGGGTTGCCCCTTATCCCATGCCATCAACATTTTTGCTCAACGACAGTCATGGAAGGTAAAAAACATGCACATCATCAACTATATCTCCTTTCAGTGCTCTTGTTTTTGTTATTCATGGCGGTGGATAGTTGGCTTTATATTACTATCCCAAGTATGGCACACTGATGAGCCTATTGCAGCAAACTCTTACAAGCAAGTCTAGACTTTAGTGGCTTGTAAATATCAAGCTTTTCCTTATCGGTGGGTACTTTACTGAATGTCTGGATCTGACATTTTCGTTAAAGATCCATATCCACAAGTAGTTGGTCTCAAGTCCTGCTGTGTTTGTTGGATTGAGATATACATGCTCAGGGGCAGTGTTGTAATATTATGGTTCCATACCTTTTCTTTGTGACTTACTCTTTGATAATCATGGTATTTTACAACAGGTATGAGTACATGACAGCCAATGCAGATTCCCTTCTAAACATGCCCATAATGTTCAGAAAAGAGTTCACCCTAAAAGGGAGAAGGGAAGCAGAGTCATTTATCTATGGATCAACCTAGCCTGCCTGACAAAATTCTTTTTATGTAATTTTCGTTTCTCAAATGCATTTCTCATCGGTGTATTATGATGAGACCCAAGATTGAAAATCAGTCCATGTACCTCGTAATTTTGTACTATTAAAAAAGTTGGAAGGAGAAACAACCAGTCATTTGGTTAATATCGTATAATGCTTCACGTTTATGCTGAATACAAATAGTTTGCTTCACTAATTTTGTTCTCTTAAAAAAAATTATTATATGCAGAATAAAATCCATAACATTTTAAATGCAAAACACATTTCAATGCAAGATTAAATGAATTGAAGCTTTAACTTATCATACAACAATTAGCATATCTTTTCCTTTCAATGGAGAGCTCTGTATCAATCAGGTTTTTAAAAAAATCCACTTATTTTATGTTGATTTAACAAATATCAAATTATTTAAGATTTCACTAAACATTTATTTAAGATTTCATCCTTTGAGTTCGGGGAAAGACCAAATTTGTTAGAAATCTCCTTCAATCATCTATTTTACAAAATTCTATTCCTAATTAATTTACTTATTTCTATTCAATAAACATTTACTTTTAACTATATTGGGAAGGTTTCATTTTAAGGGAAAAACAAAATACATCAATCAATTATAGGATTCTATTTTTTCTTAATAAGGGTTTTTAAATGAAAAAAACCCCTCATTTTATAATAAATTTTAATATTTTTTAATTCAAAAATAAAACTCAAATGAGTGATCAATCTAAGTTAAAAAAATATTATTTTTTAGTTCAAAAATAAAAGTAAAATAAAATTAGTTATCGAGATATTGATTATTAATATAATGAATTACATGTTTATTTAGTATTTTTAATTCTTTTTATAAATATAAAGTATAGCCCTCGGTCTCTTCTATTTCATCAATAAACTATTTTTTTTTTTAACAGAAACGGCTAGCCAGCATTGATTATTTAAAAAGAGGGAAAATACATAACAGAGATTGATCAGATTGCTCCCATGAAAGGAAGACATCCATCACCCCAAGTTCATCATGTTCTAACTGATAACTATCATTGTATCTTCTTGTCCTATGATAACTGTAACATCTTATGAACTGCCCTAGGAGAAGTATGCAGAAATAAAACATTGCAATGGTTCTGCCTTATACAAAACTAGAGTTTCAAACTTTCCAGGTTACCAAAATTGCAGCTGGTGCCTATTCTAAGAGTTCCATAAACCTTAAACATACTAATAAAAAGCATTAAAAACATAACAGAGTTAGAGAAGGCCCAACCCGAGACCAGAACCGACTATTCCATTACTGCAAACCAATATCCATGGCAGCACCGACGGAGATTGCTGCCCCGTTCTTCTCTATGCTGAGGTCCACGAAATTTCCTTCGTTTGCCATGAACTTCTACAATTTTTCCATCTTCCTGTTGATGTCTTCCAGATCTTTGCCAGGAACTTTGTGCTTGCGAGCCTTATGAGGGTAAGCTAGACCCAGGGTCTCTTCCAGGTGTTCAACTTTCTCAGCAATGCTCTGGTACTGAGCTTTCGCCTTGGAGTGAGTAGCATACGCCAGATTGTAAAGGCGAGATTTTCTTATGCTCCAAGTTCTCACTTCGAATCATCCTGGCTTGCAGCTCCTGCTCCTGCAAGCGGTCCAAGAATTCCACTTCAAACTTTTAAATGCTGCGGTTCCTAGTCTACCATGCACATTCCCAACCCCGACGTACCTGCAACAAGGACCGAGCCCAGGGTTTCTCTCAGCCTCTGTCGAGTCTCCCCTCATTTCCTCCATCTGCCAACCTCGGCTGCAACCTCCATTAGGGCCTCTCCCCACCTTGAAGCACCTTCCACATTTTTGAGTCACTTCATCCCTTCCCTGAGTACACCCAACACCATGAAAAAACATCACCCCGCCCCTGAGGACGCCCAGTGCCATGTTGATCCATACTCTTGCCAACACAGAAATTCAAAGCAACGAGCAACACCTGCAGAGCTCTGAAGCCAACACAGAAATTTGAAGCAACGAGTAGCACCTGCAGAGCTCTGAAGCCGACCGGTTGAAGACTAGGAAGCATCCAAAAACATAGATATACTCCAGCACCCAGCTCGCATGCTGGCCAATTGGCGAGCTGGCTTAATGCCTTAAATTTGAGTGTGCAAGGGCAGTTAACGAGGAATGGGAGAGCCGTCGAAATTCCAAGGGAGAGTTCCCAAAATTTTAAAAAAATTTGTCCCTTTATAGTATTGAGCCCGATGAGACATATAGTGCCAATAGATGTGGGCATGATCCCAAATCTTTAAGACTAACCTTAGTCTAGGGGATCCAAGAGTTTTCCAAGGCATCATTGTTGCAACTTAGAATGCCATAGGAGAGCTTGACTCCGATATTTGCCATTTCGTCAGCTTGACCGTTTAGTCCTTGCAAAATATGCAGAAATGTAAGTTCATGAAACTCTTTGCTAATGCAGAGTAGGAGATGATGCATTTTTGAGGTGGGTTCCTTTCATTTTTGAGGTGGGTTCCTTTCTCTTGCTGACTATACATCTAGCTTCTCTGATAATGATAAGGGAGTCTCCTAAGACCGTAAGCTTCGTTATGCCTAGCTTGATAGCAATCTCCAACCCTTTGATGAGACCAAGCCACCCTGCTCCATTATTGGTTTTTCTTCCTATGCTCCAGGCAAACTCCTTCTGCTTGTTCCCCTTGGAGTCAAAAATTACTCCCCCCGCACCTGCCAACCCCAGAATCAATAAACTATATTTATTCCAAGGCGTTTTCTGAATAAAAAAAGGTTTTTTTTGGCATTGTTCCAAGATTCCTTGTTTATTGAACAAATAAAATTTTGCCCACATTTGTCTGTTTGTCATCTTGCTTTCATGTTGTTCACGGCCACGTTCATCTTTGTCCTTCACCGAGTGCTTTCCCTATTCTTTCCTCCCTCGGAAGTCGTTGTCCATCCGTCTCATCAAATCATCTTTCTGCAGCAGTTGCATGTCTCGTCAAATCTTCGGCAATATTTTGTGAGACCCAAATCAGGAAGCAATTGAACTTGGCTGGTTGTTGCATGATATCCTTGAGGATACCCCAACGTTATCCACAGCTAGCCGATTCCAGTTGTGCAACTATGATCACGAAATCTTGTGGAGAAATCGATCGTCATGCACAGGTTCTACATCTGTCCTTTTTCCATCCACTAGGCTTGAAGGCAAGGCCGAATGAAGTAATGACTGCAACTAATTATTACGAATCCACCTTCAAGGAGTTGGCCACGAGTTCTGATCGCGGTGTTGTAGGATACAAAACAATTATTTTCAATTTCTACAAAGAGATGGTGCAGCAATGCATTTCCGAGGTTCAAGATGGAGATCACAAGTATGAGCCTGTGACTTCATTTCATGCTCTTTCTTCCTTGTTCTGGATCGCTGCATCTTTCCTAGGGCGTTCTTTGGGCGCTCCTTGAAAACCCACATGTACATGCTCTCCATGTCGTTTTGGATAAGGCACAGGTCCAGGCACATGTTCGACTTGTTGAAGACGACCACCGGTCCGACAGATGAAGGACCGGCGCTAAGGTTGTTGTTGGCCTTGTCGGTCAGGGCGGGCTTGAAGTAGAAGTTGAAGAAGAACCAGGCGCCCCAAATCGAATCCTCCCGCTGTGCACACTTGTAGCTCCCTCCTCGATAGTTGTCGCCGACCTTGGCGAGGTTCAGCAAGCCCTTTTTTTGTATTTTGGAAATTATATAGATTTGGTTTCATCATGAATAGGGCGAAAGAGCCAAATCTTAGGTTTGGTAAAAGGCTTGTGTATAGCCAAAGGCGATGCCTGGTCCTCCTATATTTCAGTGGTATAATTGTATAGTCCATGGAGAAGTTCTGGTCGTGCCAATTCCCGATAACATAATATATAATGGGCACAGTGACAAAATTTCTTACACAACGTTATTTTGTCGTTGTTGTCTGATTTTTGGAGGGCGAATGGAAGCACTTTGACAATATCCAGGTCTCTGAGCTGAGGGCGTGGCTTATGGGCATGATGTAGTACCCATTTACATTCAACTGCCAATTCAGTTGAAGAAACAACTCATTTGGATTTGTCTAAATCCAGCTACTCTTACACATTCTTTATTCTTTATCCGATCTTTGATTTCATTTAGTTGCAGTTCTTTTGCTGCTAACTTGTCTCTGTACATGCCTAGAGGATGGATTATGATGTTATGGATCATTTCTGATGCGGAGCATCCACGCTCACCTCCACTCCACCGCATTGTCTTCGAGCTGTGACAGCCAGCGCATAATCTTCAAGAGCTATTGACAGGCGTTGAAACGTGGCAACCTTGCATACTATTGAAGGGCCACATTTCATTATTGTGATCTATAAGAAGACAACTGATGCGATCATGAGGGATGAAGAAGGCTTGTTGTCTTAGGGAGGCCTGCGAGTCAAATGAGTTGGGGTTGAAGGAAGAAGGCTTGCTGTCTTAGGGAGGCCTGCGAGTCAAATGAGTTGGGGTTGAAGGAAGAAGGCATTGGTGCCCTTCAATATCGTCTGACGTAGATTTCCTGTGTTTTTTTTTTTATGTTGTAGCATAGTTTGGGGGGACTCGTTCGTTTTGTAATTGTGGGATAGCTTGTGATTTAGTTTGTTTTAGTATTAGGGCCCTCTGAGCTTGGATCTAAATCGTAGATAAATAAGGGGCCTACATGTCTCACCTGTCTGTCGTTTCAGTTTAAGAATGTATTCCAGATCTGAACTATGAATATTAATTTATGTCCGACGGATTATTAGCCTTTCGTTGTATTAATTTCTTTGTGTTAAACTTGTTCTCTATTTTCAATTGTCTGAAGTCTTTGGCTGCAGAGTGACTGCATCATTTTGGTATCAGAGCAACCCACAATGGCCCAGAGGGGAAACCATTGTTGTAGATTGATCGCTGGAGGCCTAGCTGCTGAAACTGAAGAGTTAGTTCCAGACTAAGAAACCAGATTCGTGAAAACCCCTCTGCGTGTCCCGTGGGGATCGAATTGAACACGATTCGAAGTCAAATCGTGTCTGATTCGACTTTCGGTCGTGTCCGAAATCGGGACACGTCCGAAAGTCGAATCGGACACGATTTGACATCATGTTCCCCATTGTCGGACACGAGCCCCAAAAACAGGACACACAAATGGCGGAAAAGTGAAGCCGGGTTGGCTTTAAAACAAAAATTTGGGCTTCTTTTTGTCATTTGCAAGGAAGAAATATGGTTCCGACATGCATCTAGGTGTCTCATTGTGATTTGTGAATCACAAATGTGTTGTGAATCGTGATTTGTGAATGACAAATGTGTAATCATTAATGTGTTTTGATTCTAATTTCTATTGAATATTTGTAAATGTTCTAGTCTCTAAAGATTTTTGGATCTATATGTCTATATTTTTAAATTTTAATATATTTTTAAAAAATATATATATGTATATAAAACGTCTCCTTCGTGTCCTGATTCCGGGGGTCACCATGTCTGTGTCGAACTCTCGTATTTTTATGTCCTTCGTGTCCCGTGCCTCTGTGTCAGGTGACTTAGGTTCCAGAGGAGAACTAAGTGAGCTCGGAGGAGCCGAAGAGTTGGTTCGAGAGGAGAACCAAGTGTGCTCGGAGGAGCACTAAGTTGCAAGTAGGTGCATTATTGTTACCAATGGGTTTGGCTATGGAAAGCCATACTGTGAACAACTTTAAGAAAGCAAGTTATTGAGAAGCCAAAGAGAGATTGGCAAGAGAAAATTAAAAATGGCAAAGGAGAAGCTGGTGAGCCAAGAAGAGAAAGAATGGATCAGGGCAGAGATACAAGCCATTAGACAACTAATCAAAGAGCATGATGAAAGACTGTAGAGAAAAGCAGAGATCCGAGCCATACAGAAGGTGATAAGGGCCTTGGAGGAGAAAGAAAGACATCAAATTGAAAAGAGAGAGTTTTCAAAGGGGGACTCAGTTGTGGAAGTGCTTTGCTACCCGGAAGAAGGTGAAGCACTTGTGGAAGTGCTTTGCTACCCGGAAGAAGGTGAAGCACTTGAAGAAGAAGAATATAGTGCTGCTGAGCACATGGGAGCAAAGGAGGAGGAACAAATTCTTCCATTGTTAGAAGAACAAATGGTTGGGCAATGCATAAAAAGTGTGGCTAAAGATGTAGACAGGCCATCATATTGGGATGCTGGGAAGGAAAATGGTTCCTTTAGTGAAAATGAAGTTGACAAGGTTGCAGCAGAAGAGAAAATTGCGTATTTGCAGCTCATGCATGTAGGAATTGAGATGCCAAGGAAGGACATTGAACAAGGTGTAACAGAGAAAATTGGCGGTGTTCCAATGGTTAATGCAGTTGAAGGCCAAAAGGCTGTGAAAGAATCGCTGAATGTTTCTGAGCAGAGAACTAATGACAATCTGAAAAATGAATTTATGGAGAAAGACAGTTTATACCAAGGCTTTTTGGTGTGGTTGTTGCTAATTAGATTGCTGTTGTGTGAAGTTCTATGGTTATATTTTGGTCGATGGAGAGAGTTGAAGAAAATAGAACTTAAGGCTATGAACCAGGAGGTTCATAATTCTTTAAACGAGGGGAGTATGATGCGGAGCATCCATGCTCACCTCCACTCCACCGCATTGTCTTCTAGCTATGACAACCATCGCATAATCTTCAAGAGCTATTGACAGGTGTTGAAATGTGGTAGCCTTTCATACTATTCAAGGGCCACGTTTCATTACTGTGATCTATAAGAAGACAGTTGATGCGATCATGAGGGAGGAAGAAGGCTTGCTGTCTTAGGGAGGCCTGTGAGTCAAATGAGTTGGGGTTGAAGGAAGAAGGCTTTCTATCTTAGGGAGGCCTGCGAGTCAAATGAGTTGGGGTTGAAGGAAGAAGGCTTGCTGTCTTAGGGAGGCCTGCGAGTCAAATGAGTTGGGGTTGAAGGAAGAAGGCGTTGGTGCCCTTCAATATCGTCTGACGGAGATTTCCTGTGTTTTTTTATGCTGTAGCATAGTTTTGGGGGGACTCGTTCGTTTTGTAATTGTGGGATAGCTTGGGATTTAGTTTGTTTTAGTATCAGGGGCCTCCGAGCCTGGATCTAAATCGTAGATAAATAAGGGGCTTGCGTGTCTCACTTGTCTGTCATTTCAGTTTAAGAATGTATTCCAGATCTGAACTATGAATATTAATTTATGTCTCGCGGATTATTAGCCTTTCGTTGTATTAATTTCTCTGTGTTAGACCTGTTCTCTATTTTCAGTTGTCTGAAGTCTTTGGCTGCAGAGTGACTGCATCAATTTCAGATAACTTGGGTGTGGATATTCGAGGTAAGAAGACAAGAGAATCTAAAGGATTTATAGTCACATAGAAGCCCTTTTTTCCTTTGTATGTACAGGTTGCATGGGGTTCTATAGCTTCTAGAAAAGGGGTTCCTAGTATGCAAGTATTATACATCTTCATGAGATAGAAGTTGGCGTCTAATCTATATTGATTTATACACATGGTAGCATGCGGATCCTCAAATTTCACAAAGTTAGATCCTACAGAATGGATTAGCTTTGAGGTGACTTGCAATATTTTGCAGGAACTTTATCTATGTCTAACATATTTACATCAGAACTGGAGTCAATCAAAACAGGGAAACAAAAATATTCATCTTTGATTTTGATATCCATAACAACTGTATATCTCTGATGCATGATAGAGTTAACATAGAAAGGATTGAAATCAAAGGGATTAGGATGTACAGAGGTAACCTTTTGGAACTGTGGGAGTTCTTTGGTTGTATTGGCTTCTTCTTCATTGTTTTCTTCTTCCGAAGAAGAACTAGCAATCACAGAGGAACTGGATTCATCAACCTTGGCTAATTCTAGCTTGTCAATCCTGATTCTAAGTTCCTTTACTTCTTTCTTTAAGAGATTTTGCTCTTTTTCCATTTCTTGCAGGGTAACTGGTCTTTTTATTTGTCTCTAAGAGCGGAGCTGTGTTTCTTTCATAAGAAGGAAGAGCTGAAGCAAATAGATTCCATCCAAGGGAAACTTGTGGAAGGTATTCATGCCTGGATTGTATAGAACTCCTGCTACCTTAATTTTCTTTGTTGGGGATTTAAGATCAACTTTCTCTTTTTCTTTTAGCAAGAATGCATTTGCGAAAGCCTCCTTCATGATTTATTTTGCACTGCCTTCTTCCATTTCTTCAATCTGTTTCATCATGATAGAAGCTCGAGGTCCATATCTTATCATGTTACAGTGATTGGCTTCTCTTTTAGACTCAGTCCATGCCAAATATGTTGCTAATCTTTCATCATCGGACTCATCTGGGGAAGATGTCAGAGATTCATCTTCCAAAGAACAACTACAATTTCTTGGGTCATTGCACTCACAGGTGTGACCTCTCCTTGTCATCTGAACTTGATTGAAATCAGTGCTGCTATCTGACTCTTCTGCAACAAAAAAATCATCATCACTGTTAGAACTTAAGCAACATGCTTCTTCTAATGATGATTCTATGGCATAAGCATCACCATAAGCTCTAGACTCTGGAAATCTATTTTCTTTGTGTCCTTTATTTCCACAAAGTGCACACCTATAATTTTTTATGTAATCTTCTGGTGTTGGTTTTTGCTCAGTCTTTAATCCAGAATTTTGTTGCACATATGGATTAGGACATTTATTTGCATAATGCCCTGGTTTTCTACACTTAAAACAAGAGATTTTAGGAGGGTATTTCCATCTTGATTTTCCTCCAAATTCATCTTTTATCTTTTGGTATCTATAATTGTTTTTCCCATCTTTGCTTTATACCATTTTTCATATCTTTGGTTTTTCTCAGAATTCTTTCTCATTTTGTCTCTCTTATATTCCTTATACCTGCTAGGGTGTCTATACTTCAGAAACTCCAGCTTTGCCTTTTTCCTTCACTTTCTTTCATCATAAATCTGGGATTCTTTCTTGTATTTCTTTTCCCTGGGATACCCTGGCTCAGGCATTCCAAATTGTGTGCATATTTCACTTGTTCCTAGCAGAAAATCTCTGGTTGCTTTTGCATCAATTCTTCTAGTGCAAATGTCAGCTATACAACTATTTACAAGGTCATGGAATTCTCCCCAAGAATAGTCTTCAAGTATTTCTATATTTAATGCACTGGTAAAGAATTTCTGGAAGTTTCTTGGCAATGCAGAAATATACTTTTCTTTCAATACTTCCTTATCACTGTCCTGAACATCCTAACATCTTATTACCCAATCTTTATGAAATTGTTCATAGTCTCTAAGGCTTCTGCATTTCATATTTAAGAGAATCTGGGTGTTTTTAGCTTTGTGAAGTGCCTCCTCAATACCTCAGGATTTCTGCAGTCATATCACCTATAAGGTTGGGTTCTTCATTTCCATCAATTTGTAGCTTGGATGTTGCCCAGGCATTCCATTTCTCATTTGTTATTGTTCTTGTCCACCACTTTTGAAGCGCACCAGTGAAACCTGATACAATCATTTTGCACGCATTTGTAGAATCTTTGCCATTAGCCACATATGCTCTATAAGCAATATACATTCTATGTATCATTTGCTCAATCTGTTGTGTATTGGATCCATTTACATTCCACTCATACAATAAATCTGCAGACCATGACATCTCAGGTTTACATACATTCCATCATCCAAATCTGGTGCAGGGGGTCTAACCATATGATTTGGAATCCTTTTGTAGGTTGTATTAACTACTAAAGATTCATGTTTCGACAAACCAAGTGATGATGAGTGGGTCATTTGAATTTCCATAATCCTAGGCCTGTATGGGACATTTTCCTCAAGGCCTATGGATATTTGGGTCTTTGAATTTTTCTTTTGAGGTTGTTTTGGTGGCAAGAGAAGGGGAAAAGCTCCCTGACTTTTGATGGTAGAGGGTATTTTGTTTGGATCTATTTTTCCTTCATTTTTCTTCTTCCATATTTTCTCAATCCTTTTGTGAGATTTCTCTGTCAGAGTATGGACTTGTTGTACTTCAACCAGAACATGTGTTAGTGCCTTCTCAATGTCACTATCATGGATTTTAATCTGCTCTCTGAGAGAGTATTCAGGATGATCATATCCATTAATAGAAATCCTTACAAAATTTAAAACTTCAAAAGAGAGTTCTTGCTCATGACTGATCTTGATTGTGCTCTCTTTGCTCTCTTGGTGATAGAGTTTCATTAAACTCTTGAGATATTCTATCTAAGAGTCATTCATCTGTCTCCCAGCATCCATCTGCAGTGCCAGTTCCTTCAAAGCTGCACTATTCCAATTTAGTTGTTGATGGACCTCTTTTCTTTCTCCTTTGGTTTCAATAAAATGAGCAACAACTACTGGGTCTTCCTTTTCTTCTTCTCTTCTAAGTAAGATGGGCTTCAAAGGTGGGAAGGATGTAACTGTATATGTTTCTCAACCTTTTACCAATTCCCACTTGTGACCATCTGGGGATTTGTGAGAGGATTCAGGCTGGTCTTCTATGGCATTGACCTGAAGGTTGCTTATGGAAGACTCAAGACTCTCTAGTATATACCATTCATAGAATGAGATCCATTGATCTTCTTATTCCATATGCCGTTTCCATTGTTCTACTAAGGGATTTTTCTGCTTTAAAGAATGGGATTCTCTGAAAGTTTTAGAATCTTCATGTGTGAAGAAGTCCCAATTTATCATTCTCTTCATAAAATCATCTTTTAGGTTATAAGGAGAATATCCTTGATATCTCTCTAGAAACACTTCATTCTTTTTCAATGTAGGCTTTATGAATGTCATCAGGAAAAACTATAGTAAGCCTTGAAGAAGGGAGTGAGGTTTTTTGTTTTAACCTTTGGAATCTTCGACTCTGTCTAGCTTCATGCCTTAGAAACTTCTGGGTTTCTACTTCTTGCTGTGAAGGTGGATAATATCCTAGGACAGACTTATCTTTAGGATGTCTCTGAGAGGATAACATGTTGTCTATTTTATGAGTTTGTCTCTTCCAATCTTCAGGAAACTCAATGCACCTGATCATATTGCATTGGTGAGGGAACTTAACTTCAACAGGGGCTTTGCAGATAGTATTTGCCGAGTCTTTAGAACAATCTGGATGTTGGCAGAGTTTCATTTTGCCCGGAAGATTAGAAGAAGGGTTCAAGGGTTTGACTATATTAAAAGAAGTTGGAAGAAATGGATTTAGAGAATTAGATGAGGATGAGGTAGAAGGGGGAAATTCACCACATTGGCTGGGAAAACTCTGAGGAGGAGGAATTAGGATATGACAAGAGGGGCATTGTAAGGCGGAGGTGACACCTCTATCAAACCATTGGTGAAAATTTGAATGTGGACATACAGGAGTGGAGAAGTCCCAATGGGCTACAAGAGGGATCAATCTGACCTGATTATCATGTGTGATTATTCTTTATAGGGTTTTGGATTTCTAGCCTTCAACATTTAAAGAGCCGTATTGAAAATACCAGTCATCAGGTAACCCTGCTTCTTCACAGGATACTCCGATACTTTCAGCATTTGAGATGCCAATGGTAATACAATCCTTAAGGACCAATTGTTTTAGCTTAGGATGTGCAGTGTTGGACAACATAAATGTTGTCTGAATAATGACTGAGAGGAACTCATAGTCATCTACCATCTGAAGACCTTGGACTCCAACCAACATTTTCCAAGCATCTTTAAGATGGGGATTTTCCAATCCCAAAGCATAATCAGGGATAAGAGTGCCATACTAGGTTCCGGCCCGCAAATTCCTAGTGATAGTTCCAATTTGGGCATGATCATATGCGAGGTGCTGAGTGTCAAACAATTCAACTAGACAAGGAGTATTGATTCCTCGATGAAACAAAGGGGCTAAACCAATTCTGATTCCACCAAAGTGAATATAGCTATATCTGAGATCTTGTACATATTCAACAAAATTTTTAAGTTTATCTCCACAGAACATATTGATAGCTATGATTTGAGTAGTGGATCCAGAATATATTTTTTTTATTTCAACTTCTTTCGACAAAACCTTTTTTTCTAAATAAAGACAGTAAAGGTTTATCATATACTTCTGAGCTATTTAGCCTTGAAGGATTCCACGATTGAGGATCATCTATTTCAGAACATTTAGCCTCAGAACTTCTAGAACTAACTTCAGATAAACGCCTTTTATCAACAGAAGAGAAAGATCTATTGATCCAATTAAATGCCATTCCTAAAGGCTTTTGAATGAAACAAAACTAGTTAATCCTTTGCACAAAGTACGGGGACCTTTATATTTCGATAATCAATGAAGCTGAAGATCTACTTTAAGGCTTCCTGGGTACACCCACATATGCAAATTAGATAAACCAAGCTCTGATACCATTTGTTAGCAATGGCATAACCAGCTTGCTATAAATACAATTCATTCTTTATTCAGTAAAATGTCTTCATTTCCAAGAGATCAATTGCTACTAATACCTCTTATGTTTAACATAGCGTATTGTTAATTTTTCATCATTTAATTCAATATGATTCAGGATCTTAACTGAGAGAACAACATGTACATCATATCAAACACAAGAGACAAGAGACACAAAGCATTTCACCGGGGAAAACCAAGAAGGTGAAAAACCCCGCAACTTCCTCAGAGAGAGAATGAGCACCAATACAAAGATCAAACCCCAAAAGATATATGTCTGCTGCAGCTACTCCTCCTTCACTTGTGCGTACTCCTCCTCTCTCTCACTAATGCGAAGTGAGTGAGTGAATGAATAGAATGAGAGAGTCACACTCTCTATTTATACAATGACTTGACTTGCCTTTTACTCTAACTGGGCCAACCTCCCTTAGGAGAGTCTAATAACCCATTACCACTTGTCACTGGGCCGACCCCACTAGGGTGGTCTAATAACCCTTTAACCCACACTGGTTCGACCCCTTTAAGGTGGTCTAATAACCCATCAAGTATAAGTTACGACACTTACAATATAACTTGCGACACTTGCAAATACAAATGAGGACACTTCCAACCAGAGGAATAATACATCTCCGTTGGGGATACAATAAAGTACAAATGTAATGCATACAATATACAAGTGAATATCTTATGAAGTTACAAATACATCAACACTCCCTCTTAACTAGGAAGGTATTCTCTTGACACGGGTCATCAATACATATAGGCACGAGTCTTCAATACTGGAGCTGGATCATCGTCACTGGATCACGGAGCATCATCGTCACCACTGTTGTACTCTTCATCTCGATCACTAGTGCTATCTCTCAATTCTTCTCCTCATAGGAAGTTCTACAAAGCCAACCCTTTTTCATGTTGGATGTAGGCCTAACCTCCTGTAGGTCTTCATCATCTCTGCGAGCGTCCTGATAGAGGTGGAATCTCAGGACTGATTATGTGCCTCTGCAAAACCTGACAAGAGCATCCCAGGATCCTTTATGTGCCTAAGCACGACCGACAAGATCTCCCAGGATTGATTACATGCAGCCTCTGCAAAACCTGACAAGAGCATCCCAGGATCCTTTATGTGCCTTAACACGACTGGCAAGATCTCCCAGGACTGATTACATGCAGCCTTCACAAAACCTTTAAAGAGCATCCCAGGAACGTTTATGTGCCTAGCACGACCGACAAGATCTCTAAAGAGCATCCCAGGACTTTTACGTGCCTAGCACAGCCTATCGAATCTCTAGGACTGATTACATGTGAACAGGAAAAACCTTAAAAGAGCATCCCAGGAACGTTTATGTGCCTAGCACGATCGATAAGATCTCTAAAGAGCATCCTAGGACTTTTACGTGCCTAGCAAAACCTGTTGGATCTCCAGGACTGATTACATGCCTCCCTCTCAAAACTTCGAAAGAGCATCCCAGGTCTGATTATGAGCTTACTGTTCAACCTATCGGATCTCCCAGGGAGCTATTACATGCTACTGCACAACCTACCACATATCCACAGCCTCGAAGTATCACCCTGATACTCATGATCAACCTGATTATCCTCACACGAAGCATCATCCTGATGCTCATGATCATACTGATCATCATACAGTGCATCATCCTGATGCACATCATCATCACATGATCATCCTGATCATCATCATAGCATCGTCCTGATGCATATCATCATCACATGATCATCCTGATCATCATCATAGCATCATCCTGATCATCATCATAGCATCATCCTGATGCATATCATCATCACATGATCATCTTGATCATCATCATAGCATCATCCTGATGCATATCATCTGGAGCATCGTCCTGATGCTCATCACACAACACTTACATGCACATCCATGGGAAGGATCCTCCTACCACCATGCTTGGAATGGCTCCTGCAAATGTGTCCCATCACTTCCTCCTTGAAGTATCTTCTATCTGAAGAACACCAAGCCTCTCTCTGAAGTACTCGAACTTCACTCTGGCTAGTGGTTTGGTCAACACATCTGCAATCTGCTCATCCGTCACAACATACAGGAGCTTCACTACTCCTCTCTGCACCATATCCTTGATAAAGTGATATTTGATCTCGATGTGCTTCGACTTGTCATGGAACACTGGGTTCTCTGACAACTTCACACAACTCTGGTTGTCACAATAGATACAAGTAGCATCCAACTGGAGATCTAATAAATCAGATAGTAGCTTTCTTAGCCATACTGCCTCACAACTGGCCGAACAAGTTGTAGCATACTCTGCTTCGGCTGTACTCAGTGCTACGTAGGATTGCTTCCTGCTAAACCAAGAGATCACACCTGATCCCATACTGAAGCAGAACCCCGAAGTGCTCTTCCTATCTGCAGCACTGCCTGCCCAATCTGAATCAACATAACCTTCTAGGTTAAACTTTTGATTCGCATCATACTTGAGCCCATAATCAATCGTACCCTTCATGTACCTCAGAATATGCTTTACCGCAATCAGGGAACTGGCTTAATGTGTTCACCGCAAAAGCAAATATCTGGTCTTGTGTTTGTCAGGTACATCAAGGGCCCAATCATCTGACGATACATCGTGGCATCAACCGACTCTGATGAAGCATCACTCAATAGCTTCAGGTTCGATGCCATAGGTGTGGCCATGGCCTTGCAGTCCATCATCCCGAACCGCTTCAGGATCTCTACTGCATACTTCCCTTGTCCAAGGAAGATTCCATCTACACTCTACCACACCTCCATGCCTAGAAAATAATGCATCATACCCAAGTCCTTCATCTCGAACTTGGCAGCAAGCTTCCTCTTCGTATCAACAATCAATCTATCCTCACCTGTCACAAGCAGGTCATCCACATACAGTAGGAGTATCACTGGATTGCCTTCCTCAACCTTGTAGTAAAGGTTGGAATCCGCTTTACTCTTGGTAAAGCCCAAACTAGTCAGGAAGCAGTCAATCATGCCGTACCATGTCCTGGGTGCTTGTTTCAAACTGTACAAGGCTTTCTTTAATTTGCACACATGTGACTCCCTGTCACGTGTCTCAAATCCAAGTGGTTGCTCCACATACACTTCCTCTTCGACTACACCATTCAAGAAAGTTGTCTTGACATCCATCTGGTGTATCTTCCACTTCATCACTGCAGCCAGAGCAAGTACTGTTCTGATCGAAGTGTATCTGGCTACAGGTGCAAAAGTTTCTTCATAATCTATCCCTTCTTTCTGGGAGAAGCCACGAGCCACAAACCTTGCCTTGTATTTCTCTATGCTACCATCTGCAACATGCTTGATCTTATAGATCCACTTGGAAGTCACAACAGACTTCCCTACTGGTCTCGAGACCACATCCCATACATCATTCTTCATAATCGGCTGATACTCCTCGATCATGGCATCCTTTCATTACTGCATCCCGGATCCTGGGAACTTCAGATTCTTCAATATCTTCAATAGGTAGTTTTCTTGAACTTCGTTGCTGGAACAAATGTCGTTGTCCTTCTTTTGTAGGTGATTGTACACAATCTTTCCTACAAGTCAAATTCAATTGCATGATTAGAAACATCTCATAGTTTTCAGAACACAATATTACACATAAGGACATATGTCATACAGTCATGCAATTATCTTAGCCAATGCTTCAATACAACATTCATCCATATCCCGTATTCATACGGTAACTTTCTAGATGCCTTCCATCTCTACCAAAACATTGTTAAGAGCGTGCACTACTCCAACATGTCAGCAAAGAGGTTTCATTCTAGATAAGTAGCAATGAAATGTTGTACAATACCATAGGCCACTTACCCATTACTTGCATATTAGTAGTATCTTGTTCATTAATGCAACTTTTCTAAAATGCATAATATACATCATAAATCTAGGAACATAAGTATGTACATGACTAAACGACATCATTTAAATAATCATATATACAGGAAATAACAATTCAAATACTTATATTTGTTTGGTTGTTGGGTGGACTCCCTCTCAATCTTTGCTTCCCTGCAGGAACTACTGGAGTGTGCTCCCTCTTGATCTTTGCTTCCTTGCAGGATCTACTGGAGTGTGATCCCTCTTGATCTTTGCTTTCTGGATTATATGTCTTTGAACTTATAGCCATCCAAGACCACTATGCATTCTTAAGTGTGCACTAGTGTCATCATTGTGTCATCCTCAAGATCTCATACATAATCATACATTCATTTGTATAATCTTAATACTATTAAAACATTATGATTTTAAATATGTATGGTCATGATCATTTCATACACAGGTAATTTATCACAAGCGTTAGTATTCAAGGTTTCAGGGAGTACTTCTTTTACTCATGCATATTCTTATTTGACTATAGGACTCTTATGGTTTGTTATATCATTAATCAAAGTAAGAAGCATAATATGCATAAACCCATGATTATTCAAACCTATAACTTCATGAATAAACATTATCAATCATATGAAAGTATACTTATATGAGACCCTAACACAAGGTAGGATTCTAACTTGATATAAGGAAAAAATACCTAGATTAGGGAAGACTTGGTGTTAGCAGATCTCTAAGCTATACCTGTTGTTCATGGAGCACTTGATGGTATGGATATTTTTGCTAAAAACTGTAATGCTCTCTCTATAGAACAAAATCCTTAGATAAGGACTATTAATTAGAAAATTGCACCGCAAGAATACAGGGCAAGGGTGCCCCAATACAAATAGTTTTATACGTGCTCCGAGAACATCGCAACTTTTAATTAGGTAGATAAGAAGACGCATCATTAATACAAGACGAGAATCTTTTTCTTATTCTCGAAAATGCGCTAGAACAGGGTTGTCCTTCGATAGTTTTGAGACAATTGTTAGCCACGGGAGAGCCAGCCGTGCTGTAACTCTCCATGCGTCAAAATGAAATAGCTGGTATAGAAAGTCAGAGTATCTGGATGTCGAGACCATAACGTAACACAAACACAATACTTAAGAGCGTCCATGTTGATAATAAGTGTGGGCCTCAAGTGTTATAATGGGCAGGTTGAGAATGACAACACAGATATGTATTCATTCATTCATTCTAATCATAGTCGTAGGAGGGTACCACCCATTATGTATCCAAACAAATAAAACCATGCTTTCCCCATGTTCTGCGTTCTTTGCATGACACAGATGGTCAGTGCATTGTATGTGTGGTCGTGGGTATCAAAAACAAATAAAAAAGTCCATTTCGGTTGATCCATTACTCAGGTTTTAGTAATTGTTTCGGATGATTTAGTTAATTGGTGCTACTCCTTAATGTTTGAACAACACCATCTTTTGAAACTCTTTCCATTTACCACTCCACCCAATGCAACCATAGAGCTCTCATCCTCTTATTAAAACATATTTAAACGCCATACATATATCATAAGCATATGTTGAGTGGCATGGACTCCATTAAGATGCGAGGAACTACACTAACAACAACCACATTATTAATGTGTATAATAATGAATTTACAAATATTGGCCCACGCTTTGGGGCTCTTTTTAATTGATTAGTAAACCAACAATGTGCTCCAAGTATGTTATATATTGATTTGCAATTCTGAGAAGGTTTGTTATGGATTACCTGTGGATGGGTATGTTCTAGTAGGTAAGACTATTGAAAGTGTAGGCAGGAAAGGCAAGGAATAGAATAATGTGGCGAGAACGAGAAACTTGGCTTGCCATCTTGATACAAGGCTACTTAGGTAGTTCTTTTTATTCCTTTCAATAGAAGTTGCATGCAAAGGCCACATCGAGCCCAAGTGAAGCCAAATAAATCCATTCCGCTAAAACTATCTGATAACCTGCAATCCTTGACGAGCTATCCTCATCGTCATTAAAACGTGGATGCACCCTCTGTGATGGACCTGCAATAATTAATTAATGCAAATACACGAGATATCATAAATAATAGAACTCAGAATCACTTTTATATTGATCATAGACCACTTCGAGGGGGCAACCTCCTTTGAGAAAGCTCAATAAAATTAACTTCACGGTGCCTTCAATGACCTCAACACACACTTATATACTAATTCTATGCCCAATACTATGAGTCAAAACCATGGGACATATAATACTACAGGACGACTTACAAAGCATATGCGTCCAATACTATGGGCTAATATAAACTATGGATCAACAAATACTACGGGACGACTTACAAATCATATGCGTCCAACAACAATATACTAACATAGTAAAGAGAAGGGTTGACACGGGTTCCTAACATCCCCTCTCCCTTAGAAAAAGCTTTGTCCTCAAAACTTTGGTTGGAAAAATTGCTGCAGAATCTGAAGGAGTGGTACCTCGATAGCATCCTCGGGTTGCATTTCGGGCCACTGACGCCTTTGGAGTGTCAGGGAGGATTGCTTGGAAGGCTGTAGATGAAGAAGAACCCTATCAGCTGCATGGGAAATGCGCTCAGAATGGTGTTGATCGGCTTGTTGTTTCAGGCGAATTCTGGCCATGTGAAGATTGTCATGCAGAATGAGAAGAATCTGATCGCGGTTTCAAAGAACCGAGTCAATTTCCTGAACTGGGGAGATGCTAAGGGTGTATGGAAGAAGAACTGGCGGTGTCTGTCCATAGACTACTTCATATGGTGTCCTTTGAGATGTGGTATTGTACCACCAGAGCGCTGCTAAGAAATCCATAGAAATAGTTGGCCAAAGCTGTGTAGGGATGGGCAAGGGTTTGAGCAATCCCGAAAGGAGTTTCGTTTCACCCTTGTTGACCTGGAAAGTATCACAGTCAGCCACCATCTGTTGAATTGTCATTTTCAGTCCCTGCCAAAAGAAGTTACATTGTTCCCAGTCATATATTTTGAAGAACCCAGAGTGCCCTGCTGATAAAGAAGCATGGAGTTCATAGAAGAGATAGCCCTGTTGAACATATTGCAACCAATTTGGAACAAGTAGAGAAAGAGTTGTAAGAGAAACTGGGTCATCAATTGTGCGAGAAGGAGCATCTGCCACCATATTGTCCTTACCCTTCTTGTAAGTGATCGCATAGGGATAACCCATTTTAGGTGTGTTGGGGAGGAGACCCATTGTTCCAGAAAATTTTCCAGACTTTGGAGATCAGTCTTGATGCAGAAATAATTCCCTAATAGGTATGGCTACCACTTCTGTACTGCATGCAAAATAGCCATCATTTCCTGCTGAGAGGTAGATGCGACTAAATTCTTACCGAAAAGGTCTCTTGAAGGCGACAAGTTCATTGGTTCAGCAAATACACCTGCATATCTATCCAAGGAAGTAGTGGAGACCGTTGATGGGTGCATTTGAATGGAATGGAGCTGAGCGATGACACCATGTGAATTCTTCTTAAGGATTTTTTTCAGGCGATGTGAACTGATGATGCAGAGAGACCCTGGTTGTAAGCCCATTAATTTGTGTTGTGCCCCATTGACTGAAAAATGCATCCAAAGTTCAGCAAAATGCCATAAGATGGGGCCAAGTGTGCGTAACCATTGAACGCCCAAAACCACATCACATCCGCCTAAGGACAAGGAAAACATGTCAGAGCACAGGTTATAATCTTCCATAGAGATACGCACATTGTGACACTTCCCCTTGCAAGGTAAGGTTCCCCCATTGGCAACCATGACTTCAAAGTTGGAGCAAGGATCGACAAAACAATTAGCCTGTTTGGCAATCCGAGAGTCAATGAAGTTATGAGTGCTACCAGAATCAATGAGTATGGTAAGAGGGAACTTTTTGAAGTATCCCCTGACCTGCATTATTTGTGGGGTTGTGACACCGGTTACAACATTGAGAGACATCACGGGTGGGTCGTCCTGAGATGGGGTGTCAACAGGCGGGTGCTGAATGTCGACCTGATCATCGACTGTATCTGGAGCTTCTTCACCAAGTTCAGAGGCAGGCAGAGAATCCACATCCAAGAGATAGAGCTTTTGTTGAACACATCTATGTCCCCGAGTGAATTTCTCATCACAATTATAACAAAGCCCTTTTTCTCGGCGTGCCTACATCTCGATTTCAGACAAATGCTTGATAGGAGCTGGCGGGATGGGAGGTCGTTGAGAACCCATATTTCGGAAGGGAACAAAAGTGGGTTTGGAGCGTTGTTGGGCTGCAAGCTTGTGTTCTGCCAACTTAGCCAACCCTAGGACTTCCATCATTGTGTTGGGACAGAAAATTTTGACTTCTGAGCGGATTTCATCGTTGAGACCACTGATAAAACAACTCCTGTAGAATTCATCAGACAATCCTTCTGTGTGATTGGCCAGTTTCTCAAATTTTGTCTGATACTCTCTCACTGTGCCAATTTGGTGAAGTTTAGTGAGTGCTCCTGTGAAGTCATCAAAAGCACTAGGACCAAATCGTGGCAAAAGGAGTTGGCAAAAATCTGTCTAGTTTGGCTCGGGATGAGCTTTGATGTACCAACGGTACCATTGAAGGGCTTCCTGTTCCAAATGAAAGGATGCAAGTGGAACTTTCTGGACATCAAAAGTATTATGCAGACTGAAATATTTTTCTGCTTGGTATATCCATCCAGTCGGATCAGTACCATTGAAGCGAGGAAAATCAAGCTTCGGCCCACGAAAATCGCTGGAAGAAGAGAACCCAGTGGCTGTAGAAGATTCTGGTTGTCGGTTATTCTTCATGGCTGAATGCTGAAGATGGAGGCTGAGAAATTTTTCATCCAGATCTTGGAGTTTGGTTTGGATGGCTGCAAGTGCTTCCTCCATGGTTTTTGCTCCTGTGCGAGTGACAACGATAACCAGGAATTTTTTTTTTTGTGGGGGGGGAGAATGGATAGAAAAACACAAACACAAGCTTATTTAGTAAGGGGAAATTTGGATTTGGGAAAAACTCGGAGGGGTAATTGGGGTTTGACTAGGTTTTCGACACTTTCTGAGGGACAGGGAAGCAAAAAATGGGGATTTCAGAAGCGGGAACTCTATGGTAAAATTTGAAGGCAATCGGGTGAAAATTGAAGAAGTTATGGCAAACCCTAAAAATAGACAAATGTGGGATTTATGGTCTTGGGAAGTGGAATTTGGGATAGGGTCTTCAGGAATGAAATATGCAGAATGGGATCGCAGGGATGTCAGTGAAGTTTCAGGGAAAACAGAGTTGAAACAAGGGAGATATGGCCGAAAAACAAGGTGGTTGTTTTTTTTTTTTTTTTTTTTTTTTTTTAATCCAGAAATGGATCGGCAACAGCGGCGCAGAAGGGATCCGCAACAGATGGATCTGCAACGGCGCCGAAGGGATAAAAAACGGCTGGATCTGAAACGAAGACTGGATCTAGAACGACTTTCAGAATAGATCTGAAACGGCTGGATCTGGAGTGGAAGTGATTGGAAACAGTTCAGTTCAAAATAGATATGGACCCTAGGTATGTACAACTTCCTAACAGTTCAGGTGTTTCACTCGGCCACCAATGATGTCTGACGGCTTGTGTATTGGGGCAGTACCCCTCACTCCACGGCTCAGGTAAAACTGATAACCGCTTTGCCACAGACGACAACTCTTGGTTTACCTCACGGGTGGGAACTAGTCAATCAGGTAGGGGTCGTTGCCCTTTTCGCTGGCAGGTCCTCTCAATGGGCCAACTACTTTGGGGTTCCTGTGGTACTCCTCACAATGAGTTTTAGGGCTTATTCCCAAGTACTTCCCACAGTTAAGCGGATATGGGTTATCCCCAGATTCGAACTTGCAACAACGTGAAAACAAAATTTGGCAGAAATTCCACCCAACGAGCCCAAGAAAGTGCTCTGATACCAGATGTGATGGACCTGCAATAATTAATTAATGCAAATACACGAGATATCAGAAATAATAGAACTCAAAATCACTTTTATATTGATCACGGGCCACTTCGAGGGGGCAACCTCCTTTGAGAAAGATCAATACAATTAACTTCACGGTGCCTTCAATGACCTCAACACACACTTATATACTAAGTCTATGCCCAATACTATGAGTCAAAACCATGGGACATATAATACTACGGGACGACTTACAAAGCATTTGCATCCAACAACAATATACTAACATATTAAAGAGAAGGGTTAACACGGGTTCCTAACACCCTCGTCGTTGTCAAACATAAAAATATATTGGAAGGAAGAAACGTCGGCATATGACAAAGGGCGGCTCCTCATAGGCCTTCGACAGACAACAAATCCACCTGAGGAACTACTACAATACCGAGTTAACCAAGCCTGTGATCCAACTGAACGCCTTCATAGCGTAAAGCAGCGCAGTCCTCCAATGCAACTCATAATTTATACATTCATATTTAGCATCATAGTTTCTTTAATATCGTTGTGAACAAACAAGGTTTTGTGCTGAGGAATCGATCCCCATTTATGAGATCTCTTTGCAATTTATATACTTTTTGTTATCTTTTTTTTGGAGAAGAGCGTTCATCATAACGATATTGCTAATAGTTTTATGCTTATGTTATCATCAACGACTTTTTGTTTTTTGGGATTTAGATTCCCTTTTTGTTGCAATATGTTCAACAGGGCTATCTCTTCTATGAACTCTAAACTGGACAGATTTTTGCCAACTCCTTTTACCACGATTTGGTCCTAGTGCTTTTGATGACTTCATAGGAGCACTCACTAAACTTCACCAAATTGGCACAGTGAGAGAGTATCAGACAGAATTTGAGAAACTGGCCAATCACACAGAAGGATTGTCTGATGAATTCTACAGGAGTTGTTTTATCAGTGGTCTCAACGTTGAAATCCGCTCAGAAGTCAAAATGTTCTGTCCCAACACAATGATGGAAGTCCTAGGGTTGGCTAAGTTGGCAGAACACAAGCTTGCAGCCCAACAACGCTCCAAACCCACTTTTGTTCCCTTCCGAAATATGGGTTCTCAACGACCTCCCATCCCGCCAGCTCCTATCAAGCATTTGTCTGAAACCGAGATGTAGGCACGCCGAGAAAAAGGGCTTTGTTATAATTGTGATAAGAAATTCACTCGGGGACATAGATGTGTTCAACAAAAGCTCTATCTCTTGGATGTGGATTCTTTGCCTGCCTCTAAAGTTAGTGAAGAAGCTCCAGATATAGTCGATGATCAGGTCGACATTCAGCACCCGCCTGTTGACACCCCATCTCAGGACGACCCACCCGCGATCTCTCTCCATGCTGTAATCGGTGTCACAACCCCACACACAATGCAGGTCAGGGGATACTTCAAAAAGTTCCCTCTTACCATACTCATTGATTCTGGTAGCACTCATAACTTCATTGACTCTCGGATTGCTAAACAGGCTGATTGTTTTGTCCATCCTTGCTCCAACTTTGAAGTCGTGGTTGCCAATGGGGGAACCTTACCTTGCAAGGGTAAGTGTCACAATGTGCGTATCTCTATGGAAGATTATAACCTGCGCTCTGACATGTTTTCCTTGTCCTTAGGCGGATGTGATGTGGTTTTGGGCGTTCAATGGTTATGCACACTTGGCCCCATCTTATGGCATTTTGCTGAACTTTGGATGCATTTTTCAGTCAATGGGGCACAACACAAATTAATGGGATTACAACCAGGGTCTCTATGCATCATCAGTTCACATCGCCTGAAAAAAATCCTTAAGAAGAATTCACATGGTGTCATCGCTCAGCTCCATTCCATTCAGATGCACCCATCAACGGTCTCCACTACTTCCTTGGATAGATATGCAGGTGTATTTGTTGAACCAATGAGCTTGTCGCCTTCAAGAGACCTTTTCGGTAAGAATTTAGTCGCATCTACCTCTCAGCAGGAAATGATGGCTATTTTGCATGCAGTACAAAAGTGGTAGCCATACCTATTAGGGAATTATTTCTGCATCAAGACTGATCTCCAAAGTCTGGAAAATTTTCTGGAACAATGGGTCTCCTCCCCAACACACCTAAAATGGGTTATCCAACTCATGGGTTATCCCTATGCGATCACTTACAAGAAGGGTAAGGACAATATGGTGGCAGATGCTCCTTCTCACACAATTGATGACCCAGTTTCTCTTACAACTCTTTCTCTACTTGTTCCAAATTGGTTGCAATATGTTCAACAGGGCTATCTCTTCTATGAACTCCATGCTTCTTTATCAGCAGGGCACTCTGGGTTCTTCAAAATATATGACTGGGAACAATGTAACTTCTTTTGGCAGGGACTGAAAATGACAATTCAATAGATGGTGGCTGACTGTGATACTTTCCAGGTCAACAAGGGTGAAACGAAACTCCTTTCGGGATTGCTCAAACCCTTGCCCATCCCTACACAGCTTTGACCAACTATTTCTATGGATTTCCTAACAGCGCTCTGGTGGTACAATACCACATCTCAAAGGACACCATATGAAGTAGTCTATGGACAGACACCGCCAGTTCTTCTTCCATACACCCTTAGCAGCTCCCCAGTTCAGGAAATTGACTCGGTTCTTTGAAACCGCGATCAGATTCTTCTCATTCTGCAGGACAATCTTCACATGGCCAGAATTCGCCTGAAACAACAAGCCGATCAACACCGTTCTGAGCGCATTTCCCATGCAGCTGATAGGGTTCTTCTTCATCTACAGCCTTCCAAGCAATCCTCCCTGACACTCCAAAGGCGTCAGTGGCCCGAAATGCAACCCGAGAATGCTACCGGGGAACCACTCCTTCAGATTCTGCAGCAATTTCTCCAACCAAAGCTTTGAGGACAAAGCTTTTTCTAAGGGAGAGGGGATGTTAGGAACCAGTGTCAACCCTTCTCTTTACTATGTTAGTATATTGTTGTTGGACGCATATGCTTTGTAAGTCGTCCCGTAGTATTTGTTGATCCATAGTTTATATTAGCCCATAGTATTGGACGCATATGCTTTGTAAGTCGTCCCGTAGTATTATATGTCCCATGGTTTTGACTCATAGTATTGGGCATAGACTTAGTATATAAGTGTGTGTTGAGGTCATTGAAGGCACCGTGAAGTTAATTGTATTGAGCTTGCTCAAAGGAGGTTGCCCCCTCGAAGTGGTCTGTGAGCAATATAAAAGTGATTCTGAGTTCTATTATTTATGATATCTCGTGTATTTGCATTAATTAATTATTGCAGGTCCATCACAGAGGGTGCATCCACGTTTTAATGATGATGAGGATAGCTCGTCAAGGATTGCAGGTTATCAGATAGTTTTAGCGGAATGGATTTATTTGGCTTCACTTGGGCTCGATGTGGCCTTTGCATGCAACTTCTATTGAAAGGAATAAAAAGAACTACCTAAGTAGCCTTGTATCAAGATGGCAAGCCAAGTTTCTCGTTCTCGCCACATTATTCTATTCCTTGCCTTTCCTGCCTACACTTTCAATAGTCTTACCTACTAGAACATACCCATCCACAGGTAATCCATAACAAACCTTCTCAGAATTGCAAATCAATATATAACATACCTGGAGCACATTGTTGGTTTACTAATCAATTAAAAAGAGCCCCAAAGCGTGGGCCAATATTTGTAAATTCATTATTATACACATTAATAATGTGGTTGTTGTTAGTGTAGTTCCTCGCATCTTAATGGAGTCCATGCCACTCAACATATGCTTATGATATATGTATGGCGTTTAAATATGTTTTAATAACAGGACGAGAGCTCTGTGGTTGCATTGGGTGGAGTGGTAAATGGAAAGAGTTTCAAAAGATGGTGTTGTTCAAACATTAAGGAGTAGCACCAGTTAACTTAATCATCCGAAACAATTACTAAAACCTGAGTAATGGATCAACCGAAATGGACTTTTTTATTTGTTTTTGATACCCACGACCACACATACAATGCACTGACCATCTGTGTCACGCAAAGAACGCAGAACATGGGGAAAGCATGGTTTTATTTGTTTGGATACAGAATGGGTGGTACCCTCCTACGACTATGATTAGAATGAATGAATGAATACATCTCTGTGTTGTCATTCTCAACCTGCCCATTATAACACCTGAGGCCCACACTTATTATCGACATGGACGTTCTTAAGTATTGTGTTTGTGTTACGTTATGGTCTCGACATCCAGATACTCTGACTTTCTATACCAGCTATTTCATTTTGACGCGTGGAGATTTACAGCATTGCTGGCTCTCCCGTGGCTAATAATTGTCTCAAAACTATCGAAGGACAACCCTGTTCTAGCGCCTTTTCGAGAATAAGAAAAATATTCTCGTCTTGTATTAATGATGCGTCTTCTTATCTACCTAATTAAAAGTTGCGATGTTCTCGGATCACGTATAAAACTATTTGTATTGGGGGACCCTTGCCCTGTATTCTTGCGGTGCAATTTTCTAATTAATAGTCCTTATCTAAGGATTTTGTTCTATAGAGAGAGCATTACAATTTTTAGCAAAAATATCCATACCATCAAGTGCTCCATGAACAACAGGTATAGCTTAGAGATCTGCTAACACCAAGTCTTCCCTAACCTCGTTTGAAACCTTGACGGCTTTACACCACCGACACCGATCTGCTCAAAAAAATTTGTTGTGTTTATTTGTTTCCGTGATGATCCATTGTTGTGGATTGCTAAGCATTTTGAGTTTCTAAGCAGCGTGGCCTCTGGAAAAGAGGGAGTGTCTATCCCACATAATAAATTGAGACATTTGAGTCTCTAATTATGGGTGTGGCCAATGTGCAATAAGTGCCAATTGGAAAGAGAATTCCTTGGAGCAGATCTGCGTGCAACAAGCTTGGCAATGCAGATGTTGATTGTTGTTCGTGGGGATGGGTTGCAACTTGAAATCGGGAATAATGAAGAAGAGCGGTGGCATCTTTTCTCGAGGGAGATAGCCCATTAGAGCTGGTAGCCCACATGAAAGAGAGGCATAAGCCATTTGAAAACAATGCCCACAATAATGCCGATACGCTACAATGTTGAAAAAAATGGTTTAATGAAACATGTGCAGCGTGAAAGGGAGCAACCACCTCGTGCGAGAGGAGGATATTTGTTGTCTCGAACTTCAAATTTGAGGAGCATCACTGCCAAGGTAGGCAGTAGAGAAGCAGCCAACGAAGCAGAGTCACCGCAGTTACCAGTTTGACGGTACCGGAAATGAAAATAGCAGAGACATCATTCGCAAAAGGGATGCCACTGTGTAAAGAGATAGTGTTAAGAGGCTGTGTTGGTTGTTGTTTCAATTAAAGGGAGTTTCCAACATTCATGGCTTAATCCGTACAGTCACAGGGGGCAGCTCCTCATTTGCCATCGACAAACGATGAAAGGGCGAGAGGAACCGCTCCCTTAAAATACGCCTTCGGCTTAATTAATCCTTTGCTCTCTGATTCTAGGAAATGTTTGGATTTGAAGCTATGCCTTGTAAATGGAGCTAAGAAATATCAAAGTTTGCATTTATGCACTGGAGATATTTATTTTCAATTTTTCATGAAATTCTTTTTTGCATAAAATTTCCCAATATACCTAGTTTATTCAAATTTGAGAATGCTTGTATGAATTTTGTATAAATTCAATGACAAATATATTTGAGATTGCTTGTTAATGTTTAGTTGTGATCATTATGATATATCTATCTATGGATATGATATCTGCCTTCATATAGCGAGGCTAAAACATGCCTCATTTTTTGCGATATAGCGAGGCTAATATGCCAAGTTCCAACGATAGAGCGAGGCCTCATGGTTTGGGTGAATATCATATCTGCAGTCATATTGCGAGGCTAAAACACGCGTTTGTATACTAAATGAAATTGACACATATAGCATGCAAGATTACCTTAATTATTGTTTTCATTTTTATGAATGGATGTAGTTGGCATACCTACTGATCCGTTGTGTTTTGTTACTCCAAATATAATGTTTTAGCATATTTGTTTGGATAGAATGCACTAAAACATGTCGGTTTTCTTTATTAGTATTAATAGTGCCAGTGCTTTTGTATGGAAAAATTCTAATTTTGATCTCCGACTTTTGTGCATTTGTCTTTTTGCAAGCATATCTTTGGATACCTTCTAGGTCAAGCTTCATTATACCGAGATGGTTGAAGCTTCCACAACTGCAATCTCAGAGAAGGTATTATGGTGGGATAATGATTCTCAAATATGATTCACATATTTTTGTCAATACTAATTGCTTAGCTACAACTTTCTTCGGCTCTTTGAAATCTTCCCAATTCTAAACAGATCACTACACAATAGGTATTTCTCAAGGGCCATAGGGAGGTGACAAAGGATTTAGCATTGAATGTGGAAATGCAATTTGTCCCATTGGTGAACATATATCACATCTCCAATAATCACTTCAAACACTAGAAGTCTAGGATCTGGTTTCAACTGTGTTGGTTTACCGGTCTTACATTATTGACCTAGTTATTATTCTTACATGCTTTTAACATAAATGAAGGTTCTAGATTGAAATTTATTTAAAATGTTGATTTTGTTTCTTGATGTAACATGTTTATTTTCTTGGATGAGGGATTAATTCGTAAGCCTTGTTTTTACAATTTTTGAATCATTGATGTCATATCTCTAGGGGTTTTTTGAATCGTACTTCTCAAAGCCACTGCTCAGTTCTGGATAGTGGCAATGACTTAATCTTCAAGGTGATTAATTTATTAACTATTTGGCAATGATTAACGCATGAGAGAAAGAATTGATAGAAATTTTAAAGGGGACAAAACCTGCATCTCTCATCTGAATAAGTTTGAGGCTAATTTGATCCCCACACTATGAATTTGTGGATTCTTTTTGGTGCCTTGAAAAAAATGTTCATTAGATTCTCAGAAAAATAATGGGTCATGGTAAACATTTTTTTGATTAAGATTAGTTTGGTTGAATTTATTGGGTCTGGGTCTTTATAGGATTTATGAACAAATTTTAGTACGAACCACCAAATTTAACTTCATAGGTCAAATTTGGTCCATTTCTCACTGCTATTTCATTTAAGATATATCATGTATTTTTTTCATTCCTAATTCAACATAGGATTTTTCCAAACATTTGAGTTGATAAGTGCAAACTAAATTTAAGTTAAATAGAAAAATACGTAACTAAGATATCATTAAGAGCTTGTTTGGTTATGTAGTCATGCAAAGTGGTGCTAAAGTATATTACATTCATAGAAACCCCCTTGCTTCAAATATACAATTTTTAAGAAATAAATGTTGTTTTGAACTTTCAAATTATTTTTAATAGCAATCATTGTTGTAATGCCAATCACTAAAATTTTGCATCTTATGCATTATGTATTATTCAATTAGAAGACTATTAGTAAAATTTAAAGATTTCTAATTTGCTATGGAAAATGGCAATATTTTATGGTCATTTCTATTGATTTTATTCAATTCAATATTTTGACGCTATTTTTGTTATTTAAATAGGTTTTGTGTAGTGAAAACATTGTGTACCCGATCTCCACCTAATCCTAATGACTACTAATGTGGCAGATAAATTGTCTTAGGGGCATTGGATTTTGTGGTGTTGACAAGTGTTGATAGAGGCACCTTTCTTGACCAAGTGTTCATTTTGCCGAGTCGATATTGAAATTGAAGCAATTGAACCCAAAATGATCATAGAGGCTCTTGGTAAGCTTTGTCTTTGATTGCATGCATGTGTACTTACTTCTCCTAAGATGTTTTTTAAGTTAATTAGTCATGCCCAAGCCACTTGAAGTTGTCGTTTATAGTTACAGAATCTTTTGAAAAACAAGACATGATTTTGTATATGGCTTCAAAGAAAATCGTGTGATGCCAATTGTATTCTATCCAAATTATCATTACATGTTTGTTGGAGCTCATTTTCTTATGAGTATGAGATGTAGCAGAATATGTTTCTATCTTGCTAATTTCTAGTTAATCTAATGTGTAGTGTGTGACTTTGAAGAGAGTTTAAAATATGTGCAGAGAGTTGCAACTTCAAGTTTGGATGTTTTTACCTAAAACCTTCATTCACACTGTAGAAGAGCTTCACTATGTAGTTCAAGAGCATTGTAGCAAGTTTAATCAATCGCTTGGAGCTAAAGTAATTAAGAAATGAAGGTCAAAGAAGTGTGTGTTGATGTAATAAACTTTGGTTTATACATGTTCTCCACAACTGACATATGGTAATCTTGGAGTATGCAATGGTAGAGGCCTTTTAAAAGTAATAAAAGTTGGGCATTAAAATTGTAAGCCTTTAATTTATTGTTGGTTTTATCTTAGAACTTATGTTTGTAATTGAACATTTTCTTAAAAGTTAAGATTGTTGTAATACCCCTAATTCTACCCCTGTGATTATTGGCTTGATGTGAATATTGTATACATGTTATGTATGTGTTTTTCCCTAGTGTGGTGCTCAAAGCCAAGGCCCCACTAGTGGATGTTCTGGTTTTATTGCACATGCAAGTAATTAATAGTTAATTAACCATGGGCTGTTAAGCCATGGAGCATTGTAAATGATGTAATTATTATTATTGCAATAAAATACTTAAGGGACTGGCTATGGAGGCAACATAAGAGAAGGGGTTGTGTGTATCCACTAGGGAGTGGTGAGGGGGTTGTGGGATGGGAACCCATGTTTCCACTTGTCCATTCATGAACCCATCTGACCTCCCATACCGCCATTAATGCAACTGTAAGAGAGTGGTTGAGAAAATCGTCTCATGAAGTTAATGGAGTATGGAATAGACCTGCGGACCCGTATGGCAGGGAACGACCTATGTTTGCATGCCCCGTAAAGCACTATATTCCCGGGGAATCTGCACAACCTGTTTTCTATCGCGTGGTTAGGGAAGAGGGGATGTATTATTCATCGAGGAGGCAATATTCATGCAAACCATGATTCACGGATCCACTATCATTCACCAGTGTTCGGAAGCCAGTCGTGAAGCCGAGAAGAAAAGGAACGCGATTCCCTGTGTAAGTGGGAAATATAGAGTGGTATGTTGTAGGACAAAGCTTAGTCCACAACCGGGTTAGTAACCTGTTGGTTTTAGCAGAAGTAGAAGGGCAAGTTTTGGGGTTGGATCTACTTGATAAACCTAGTTAACGCTGTAGTCTCATAGAACTGGAAAATGGACCTTTCTATGCACATCCTGAATAGCACTAGAGGGAAGGGGTCTCGAGGGACTGAGCAACGGAGAAGAGGACCTTCCTTGTGTTGGGTGCGGTAGGTAATGTGGGTGACATGCTGTCGAGTGTTGAGATGTCTCCAACTCTGTGAATGAGCTCACTGCCTTAGCACCATCCTCCCTATTGCTTGAATGCTTGATAAACCTAGTGAAGGCTGTAAAATCATGAGAACAGTGGCTGGACCTTTCTATGCCCACCCTGAATAGCACTAGAGGGAAGGGGTATCGAGGGACTAAGCGATAGAGAAGAGGACCTTCCTTGTGTTGGGTGAGGTAGGTATTGTGGGTGCCATGCTAGCTGATTAGTCTGAGATGCCTACAGTTCTGTAGTGAACTCACTAGCTTAGCATTGTCCCATTGTTCCCTGGATTGCTTGATAAACCCAATCGTGCATTGTCTTAGCAGTGGGATGTGTCCTTGACTGTGAAAGTATTGTGATTGTTCCCTGGATTGCTTGACAAACCCAATAGAGTATTGGCTTAGCATTGGGATGAGACCTTTACTGTGAGAGACATCCATCAACCTCCTTAGTGGATACACGACCCATCTCGGGGGTGATCTCTTAGCTGAAAGAGTACAGGCTGGACAGAGACCTATGGTTGGGTGGAACGTTGTCCTCGCGTAGCCAGTTGCCCGGGGCAGCTTCAGTCTCAAGATAAGTGTTTTATGGTGTTAATGTTGTTGATGCATGTACTATATCTGTTTGATATGTGACGTTGATTGAATGATTGTACGAATGGAATCAATAGATAGCTATGCGTGAGCTTGTATACATAATTGATTGTCTATTGAATACTCCATTGTTACATGAATGTTATGCATGACTAACCTTGCAGGTTGTGATATGTTAACTAGTTCAATTTATACCCATGTTGTATGTGTTGAGTTCATCTTCAAGATGATGGGATTTAGCCTCGTCTGGACCTAAGAGTAGAGGGATAACCTCTTCATGACTGTTAGAATTCCTCTGTGAGAGAGAGAGGGATGTGAAAAAATCATGGGAGAAGATAGATAGAGTTTTATGAAGTTCTAAGGCATGGCAAAGTGAGGTTATGATGTAATATTTAGCTGAGGTAATGACAAGGTTATAATCCTCAGATGGATGAGAGAGTTAAAGCAGTGGAAAGAGCTCTCCAAGATCTTTCCAATGGTACCAGACTTGCCTAATTTGGCTCAAGGAAAAGGGAGAAACAAGTCTGAGAAGTTTGCAGATGTAGAGAAGGAGGTTCCGCATTTCCGCATCCGCAACGGGGATTGCGGAAAGGAAATTGTTTCGGAAATTCAAGTTTAGACTTCCACAAGGCAGATTGCAGATTGCAAACATGAGAGTTTTTTGGGAAGTCATATTTGGACTTCCGCAATTCCAACTTCCGCAATGTGAATTTTGGATTGTGGAAAGAGTAGTCTTCCAGTAAATCGAAGTTGGACTGCCGCAACTCCGACTTCCGCAACTGTGGATTGCGGAAAGGAAGTTGACGAAATAATTATACTTCCGCTATCCGAGTTCAGCAATGCAGATTGCGGATTGCGGATCTGAGGCAACTTGCGGATTGCGGATCCAAGAGAGTTGCGGATTGCGGATACGAGGCAACTTGCGGATTGCGGATCCGAGGCAACTTGCGGATTGCAGATCCAAGAGAGTTGCGGATTGTGGATTGCGGATCAGAGGCAACTTGCTGATTGCGGATCCAAGAGAGTTGCGGATTGCAGATTTGGTGATGCAATTGCAGAAAGGCGTGAATGGAAGTATTTCAAAGAAAAAAAAGTATCAGAATCCTCCATCACCGCTAAAGGACTCGTAGAGGTTTGGAGTACATGACAGATTGGTACCATATCCTAGGGATGGGATCGGGGTGTGCTACAGAGTGGTATCAGAGCTTCGGTTACAACACTGGAGCTATTGGGCCGAGCCATGAAGGTATTTAAATGCAAGGAATGCGTCCATGACGTGGGTTTTGGATGAATGTGTATTATTTGATTGATTGTCCAATGAATTCCAGATTTGAATGGATGTATAAGATTTATTGTATGCTTGTAATGTCTAATGGATGTTTCTGTTATGCATAGTGATAGCAGCAGCAACGGTAAATTGAGTTGTCCAGAAAGGCCGCGTGTAGATAAGTAAAGATGGTGACTTTTGATGATGCCCGGGACCCTTATGAACATCCTTACGAACAGGAGGAAGATGTTCTAGGCAAAAATGTGCAGGAAGCACATACAAACATAGAATCCGATGGAAGGAGGGCACAAGTAACGCCCCCAAACTTGGATGAGACCATGGTAAGCTTCAATGAATGGTTGATGAAGGCGCAAGAAGAGAAACATCAACTTAATGCAGCTATCTTGCAGAGTCTCACAGACCTGTAGCAGAAAGTAAATGGTGGGTCTAATCCGAGCAACGAAGGCCGAGAAGAAATGAATGCAGAAAGCCAGTCTAGGGGTCATTCTAGGAGAAGGACTCTAAGCCCTAGAAGGAATTCTGTGGGAAGAAAACACAGAACACCCTCTCCTAGGTTTTCCTCTAGCAGGTCAGATGATTATGAGGGCTCTCAAGGGATCCCAAGGCACACTTCTAGTAAGAGTAGGAGCAGAAAGAAGTATAGAGGTATTCCGCAAGGCGAGTTCAGGAATGAAATACCTCCCACTTTTGATGGTGAAGGTAAAGAAGGTCAAGAAGCATAGGCGTGGCTTCTTGGAATGAAGAAGTACTTCAGAATACATGAGTATTCAGAGAATGAAAAGGCTAAGGTTGCTATTTATAACCTTAGTGGAAGAGCTTCTATTTGGTGGGAGCACCTCATGCAAGTGTAAGGAATCGGTGAAAGAAGGATTAGTTGGGATAGATTCCAGAGGTACTTTCAGGAGAAATACCTGTCAGCTAGGTACTACAATAATAAAAGGAAAGAGTTCAATGAACTCAAACTCGGGCAAAACACTATGGATGTGCATATCCATAAGTTTCTTTAGTTGCTGAGGTATGTGGACTACATCAAGGCTGAAAGAGTCAAGATCCAATGTTTCCTTGGTAGTATACCATATAGTTACAGAGATAGGATTGAGTTTGTCAGTCCACCAAGATTGGAAGAAGCCATTAGAATGGTAGAGCATTGCTATGAGGAGGGTAAAGGTAAATCAGAAATGCAGCCAGCATGGAAAGGTAAGCCCAAGGGCAGGTTCGAACCAAGAAGAAGTGGATTTAAACCACCTCTTAGAAATCGACCCAAAACCTTTCCATAGGGACAACAAGCTAGGAGTGGATTTAAGCCGGCAGTAGCAGCAGACAAAGCACAGAAAGGACCACTTCAGTGTTGGGGATGTGGAGGAAACCACATGCTTAGAGATTATCCAACTAAAAGGGAGTACCCGAGGTGTTTGCACAACATTGAAGGAGCAACTACAGTGGGAGACATGGCAAGAGCAGTACCTAGGATCTATGAAACACTGGATGACCGTCAAGCAAACCACCAATCAGCAGTGGTGGAGATTGAAGGTAAGATTGCTAAGCAATCTATTTTTGTTTTGATTAACCCAGGATCTACCCATAGTTATGTATCTCCTGGGGTAGTTGAAAGTTGTTCTCTTGGTAAAGTAAAGCATAGTAAGGCTTGGCTAGTTTAGTTAGCCACATGCACCAAGAGGAAGGTAAGTGGAGTAGTGGGGAGGTGTCCCATAGAATTGAATGGACTCCTCACTCATGCAGAGTTGAATGTCTTACCATTAAGATCATATGATGCCTTAATTGGCATGGATTGGTTGGAAAAGCATAGAGCCAAAGTAGACTGTTATGAGAAAGCACTTGAATGCCCTGATGATGAAGGCAAGCCAAGGCTGGTAAAAGGAATTCCAAAGCGAGTTTCAGCGAGGCAGATTTCAGCCCTACAACTGAGAAAGTTCTACAGGAAGGGTTGTCAATTATATGCTGTGCATACATCAGATTCCGTAGAAGATAAAGGACCAATGATAGAAGACTTCCGGATATTGCAAGAGTTCAAAGATGTGTTTCTGGATGAAGTGTCGGGACTGCCGCCCAAGAGAGATATTGACTTTTCCATTAACCTTGTTCGAGGAGCAACACCAATTTCCAAAGCTCCTTATAGAATGAGCACACCTGAGTTGATAGAATTGAAGATGCAGCTACAAGAATTAATGGGCAAGGAATATATCAGACCTAGTGTGCAAGGAATATATCAGACCTAGTGTACCCCCTTGGTGTGCACATGTGTTATTTGTGAAGAAGAAGGATGGAACATTGAGGTTGTGTATTGATTACAGACAGCTCAATAAAGTGACAGTTAAGAACAAGTATCCTTTTCCAAGGATTAATGACTTGTTTTATCAGATGAAGGAATCTAGAGTGTTCTCCAAGATTGACTTGAGGTTTGGGTACCACCAAGTGAGGATTAAGGAGGAGGACATTCATGAGACAACTTTCAGGACTATGTATGGTCATTACGAATTCACAGTGGTACCATTTGGTCTCACCAATGCACCTGCCACATTCATGTTCCTCGTGAATAGTGTCTTCAATAAATACCTGGATAAGTTTGTGATTGTGTTCCTAGATGACATCTTGGTCTATTCACGGAATGAAGAAGAGCATAATGAGCATCTAAGGGTGGTATTGCAAGTCCTTAGAGAACATCAGTTGTATGCCAAGTTGAGTAAGTGTGAATTCTATCAAAAGGAAGTGCAATATTTAGGTCATGTAATCTCAGAGGAAGGTATTGCAGTGGATCCTGAGAAGATAGATGCCATAATGGATTGGTCTACTCCGATGAATGTTGCATATGTAAGATATTTTATGGGTCTTGTTGGTTACTACAGAAGATTCATTGGAGGATTCTCCAAGATAGCTCACCCGATCACCTCATTGCAGAGAAAGAGTATCAGATTTGTATGGTTTGAGAAATGTGAGAAGAGCTTCCAGCAGTTGAAGAAATTTCTCACTAGTGCCCCTGTTCTGAAGATTGCATATCCTAGTAAGGATTTTGTAGTATGCACTGATGCTTGCATTGAAGGACTCGGTGGAGTACTAATACAGGAAGGGTCTGTAATTTTTTATGAGTCAAGGAAGCTGATAGATCATGAAAGGAACTACGCCACCCATGACTTAGAGCTAGAAGCCATAGTTCATGCTCTCAAGAGATGGAGGCACTACCTCTTGGGAAGAAGACTTGAACTCAGGACCGATCACATGAGTTTAAAATACTTGTTTGACCAGCCAAATTTGAATGCTAGGCAAACTAGATGGATGGAATTTCTTTGCGAATTTGATTTGGAAATTAGGCATGTCAAGGGGAAAGATAATAAAGTCGCTGCTGCACTCAGCAGAAAATTCCATATGGCAGTGGTAAGTAGGTGTGAATCAAACTTGAAGGCAAGGATTTTAGAGGCTCAAAATAATGATGAAGTCTACCTTCAGATCAAGGAGAAATTGCAATAGGGTGTTATGGGTGAAAAGTATACAAGATATCAGTTGGGTGAGGGTAATGTTCTCATTTATCAAAACACCAGACTGTACATTCCAAACAATGTGGATTTGAAGAAGTTGTTGATGGATGAGATACATCAAAGACCATACTCAGGACATCCATGATATCAGAATACTATATCAGGAGCAAGGAAGCAATACTTTTGTCATGGTATGAAGAAGGACATAGCTGAGTACATTGTTAGGTGTCAGAAGTGTCAATAGGTCAAGGCAGAGCATCAACATCTAGCGGGATTATTGTAGCCATTGCCCATCCCAAAATGGAAGTGGGAAGTGATCTCTATGGATTTCATAACAGGGTTGCCAATGACAATGAAGAAACATGATGCAATCATGGTGGTGGTGGACAAGCTATCAAAGGTAGTTCATTTCATTCCAGTTAAGTCCACTCACAAGGCCAATGACATTGCAGATATCTTCATGAGAGAGATATTCAGGTTGCATGGATTGCCCAAGGCAATAATTTCAGACTGTGACACAAAGTTCACATCTAATTTTTGGAAGGGATTGTTCCAAGAGTTAGGAACTCAGTTGAAGTTTAGCACAGCCTATCATCCTCAAACAGATGGTCATACTGAGAGAGAAAACCATATTCTTGAAGACATGTTAAGAATGTATGTGATGGATAAGCCATCCAAGTGGGAGGATTACCTACACTTGGTATAATTTGCTTACAACAATGGGTATCGGGCATCATCGAAGATGAGCCCTTTTGAATTTTTGTATGGAAGAGGATGCATAACTCTAGTTAGATGGGACAACCCAGTGAACAGGGTAGTGCTTGGACCATAAATGATTGAGGAGATGGAGCAAAAGATTGTGAATATCAGGCAGCACAGGACAGGCATAAAAGTTATGCAGACCTGAAAAGAATGCATAAGGAATTTTAGATTGGGGATCCTTTCTACTTGAGAGAGAAACCAAGAAAGAGTTCCATGAAGTTGGGAAGTTGTGCCAAGTTGGCACCAAGATATTGTGGGTCGTTTGAAGTTCTTGATAGGATAGGGCCTGCTACATATAGAATTGCATTTCCTGCTAACATGAAAGCTCATAATGTTTTCCATGTTTCCGTGCTTAAGAAATATATACATGATCCTAATCACATAATTGATTGGAATGTGATACAGGTGGAACTAGAAGGAGAGTTACAAGTGGATCCTACGTGCATCCTCGACGGGAAGGTTACCTTGCTCCGGAACAGGGCCATAGGGCAGGTAAAGGTGCAGTGGAGACACCTTAGCCCCGAGGAGTCCACGTGGGAGCTGGAGGATGCCATGCGAGAGGCATTCTCGTTTTTGTTCAGTTTTGGGAACACCAAGGATGGTGTTGTTCTAAGGGGGAGGGAGTTGTAATAGCCCTATTTCGACCCCTGTGATTATTGGCTTGATGTGAATATTGTATACATGTTATTTATGTGTTTTTCTCTAGTGTGGAGCTCAAGGCAAAGGCCCCACTTGTGGATGTTCTGGTTTTATTGCACATGCAATTAATTAATAGTTAATCAACCACAGGTTTTTAAGCCATGGAGCATTGTAAATGATGCAATTATTTTTATTGCAATAAAATACCTAAGGGAATGGCTATGGAGGCAACGTAAGAGAAGGGGTTGTGTGTATCCACTAGGGAGTGGTGAGGGGTTGTGGGATGGGAACCCATGTTGCCACTTGTCCATTCATGAACCCATCTGACCTCCCATACCGCCATTAATGCAACTGTAAGAGACTGGTTGAGAAAATCGGCTTATGAAGTCGATGGAGTATGGAACAGACCTGCGGACCCGTATGGCAGGGAACGACCTGGAATTGAGCAAGATTTCAATGTTTAAGATCATTTCAATTCCTTGGTAATTGGATAATAATGAATAAAATGTGTAGATTTAAATGAGATTACATACTATGATAGTTAGAACATGCATTATTCTATAAAAGGTCAACCAAAATTGTATATACCTTACCAACAAACTTATCTTTTAGGACACTGATTTTTTTTAGAGCTCATCAAACTAATGAATAGTAGTATAATGGAATTAATGAGTTTTTTCTTTTTAATTGGAAATTTAAACAATAGATTAAAGTTTTAAAAATATTTCATCTTTAGTCCTTGCATTTTCTATTACCCCATTATCTTGATATGATAATGATTTTATGATAAGACATTTTCTATGTTTTTAATATATCAAGATATTGGCAAATTTTGTATGTGTGAGATTTAAATTTGTGGAAATTTCTTGCACAAATGGAAAAAGTCTTTGACATATTTGGAATTTCAGTACATATTTAAACAAGGTTCAATGGTTTTTGTGAGACTTTCCCTTTAATGAGTCATATTTGATTTTAACAATTTCATGTTGCATTCATGTGTGTATTTGATCTCACATCAACCTGTATGATTTCTACATTGACTAAAGCATACAACTCCTAGAGCCAAAGTTGAAGATTCATTTCTAACAAAATATTGTATAAGAGTTGGGATTGTTATTGTGTGCCAGTAACCTTATGCCGCAAATCAATGCTTTATTTTGTTATATGAGTAATACAAATCATAAAAGGATATTATCTTGTAGATGATGGTTGTATCTTTAACTATGGAAAATTAGGTGGAGAATTGATCATTGTTATTCTAATGAACACTTGAAAAAATCACAATACAAATGTCACTGATAGTGCAATCTATCTTATTAATTTATTCTTTGTTCAAATGTCTATGATATGTGAAAATTAAGTGGTATGCCTTACCTATTAATGGGAAAGAGAAGTATGCAGGAAAGCATATCTACCTATTTAACATATCTATTTCATAAAATTTGGGCCTTTGATAAATGGGAAAACAAAAGATTGAATTTGAGATTATTTTGCAAAACAAAATTATCAAGATCTGCCATAATGATCTTGATCTTGTTTTCATCCCATTTCTCTAATCCCTTTTTTCCATCTACTGGAGGAAAATACATTCATATAGTAATACATAGACATATATCTCTCTTTTAGAAATGTCATGCTCAATAGACAACTTGATATGAGGTCCCTATTGTCCCTGTTGTCCATCTTCGTGATGATAGAGATGAGGTCCCTATTGTTAATTGCATATTTTCTAAGCATGTGTCTACAAGCAATATGATTACATAGGGATCAAATTTATGACATTCAAAACACAAGTAATGCTTAACCACAAGACCAACAATGAATTTGGCCTAGTATCCATGTTGTTAGTTTATGGGAAGTAACATGACAAGCTTCTTCTGGGAGTTCATCTCTCAATATGACCATTGTGTTAAGGATGATTTATGCAAGTATCTTTCTGATTTATCCTTTGGCACGTTATTTGTGAAAATTAACTTACTTTAGTCAGTAGAATGTAACCTTAATGGAAATCTTGTTAGCAAATTTTGTGCAATATCCAACAGATTGGGTTGCACACCCCTATAGTAGAACTCCACCAGTAGCACCAAACTTTGGGAGAGATTCAATTTGGTGCCTAGGTTGCTTTTATAGCAGCAACATTGAAACCTCCACCCTTATCCTTGAAATCATGTAGTTTCTACAACTATGACAATATGACGGCCAACAGGGTTTCATCCCATGAGCCAAAGGAGATAGTCTAACAAACCAAATAACTAAACAAAAAACAAGGTTTTCAGTGAGGATTGAGTAAATTCTTCTACTTATTTAAATTGAGAGAAATCAAACTCTTTTTTTTGGTAATTTGCAATGATCCAAGTGTTCTTCTCTTTATTTCTTCCAGGCATGAGCACAAGTCTCTCCCATCAAATTCTAGACCAACACCTCATAGTTCCACCTCCAAGTCACTGAGGAAATATCATATGCTACAACAAAAATAAGAAGGTGGAACCCATAGCGAGAGTCTTAACCAATCACATGCAGAATCCCACCCAACATTGGTTGTTGGATTTGGATGAGCCCACATTATAAATAGGACTATAAAAATGGATAAAGATTAAAATTAGAGAGAAGAGAGACAAATAGTTGGGGACTTGGGTCAATCCCATAGAATCCATACATATGTAATTAACATCGAGGTTGAGCACCAGTTCTTGGATGTCAAGGCCACATATGGTGGACAAGGAGAATTTCAAAGCTTAGCTAATGAAAATATTTGATAAGCAAGTGCATCGGCTCATTACTATATTTGGATCAAGAAAAAATGATTTTAGTATTGAAAATCAATTAAATTTCATAACAATGAAGTCGAGTGCTTTGCATGATGGGGATAAAGAAGGATAATAGATACTATTTGAGAGATTCAATTCCTTAGGAAATAATAATGGTGAGATAGTTCCTAAGTTTGCAAGTAAATTCTGCAAACTACATCATTGCATTCCTAAAATTGTTAAGCCATTTGAGCAAGCTACCATGGTGGCATATGCAACTACTTTCATATATTCATTTTCTTTAGTCTCATACGAAGCATGTATCCTTATATCTGTTATGATTAACTAGAGCAAAAATCTATCCTTATATCCAAGGATGACACTTGCTAAAATATATCATACTAAAACCCACTTATAATTATATCTTCATGAACCTCCTTGCCATGTTCTAGAGTTACAAAATTGGCACAATTAGACATCACACAATCGTAACTGAATTAGACATCACGCTTGTCAACTGCATCAGTTTAAAGATCTTTAAAGCCTCATCAAAATGGTCATTTTGTGTGTACCCAACAATCATTGACTCTACAAAACCACATCTCGTTCAGACATTTTGTCAAACACGACGTGCATCCTGTAAATTCCACATTTGACATACATATCCACAAGGACATTCCTCACAAAGATATCTGAAAGAAACCCTTATCTTATTACATCTCCATGCATGCATTTTCCTTTTTCCAGAGCTGCCAATGTTGCAAAGGCATGGAGAACACTAGAAAAGGTAAAGTGATATTATCATTATTAATCACTTAATTGGAAGAATTACAAGAGATGAACTATTTGCATGCCATATTGTCAAAATCTATGCAACTATACCCATCATTTCTAGTATAGCTCTTAGAGGTTGTGGATGACATTGTCCTCTCAAACATAACAATAGTGAAGAAAGGGTCAATGATGCCCTAGCTCTTCTACTCCATGGATCACATGGAGACCATCTATGGTAAGGATTGCCACAAGTTCAAATCAAAGTGATGGCTTGAAAACAATAAATTTCAAACCAAATCGTAGTTGGTATACCTGGTCTTCAGTGCAGGGCCAAGTTAGTGCCTAGGAAAGGAGCTTCCCAATGTGAGGGCATTTATATGGGATCTATAAAGAAAAATAAACTAATAAGCTATTGGTTTTGTTTTTGACTATTTGGACAAACTTTGACAAAAGGAGAACAAATAACATTTTGAGCGTGGCTTATTTAGTTGTTTTTTTTTTACTATTTTGACGAACTGCAACAAAAAGACAAAAATTGACATCATGAACATGGTCCAGGGTTAGTTGGGCTCTTGACTATTTGGACAAACTCCAACAAAAGGGGAAAAATTAACATTATGAGCATAGCCCATTTAGTTGGGTTTTTGACTAAGTTGGACAAACTCATGAGCAAGGTCCATTTAATACAATGTTGGCGAGTAGGTACTCCTAAACACATTTACATATTTGATATCTAATTACCTATGTTTAAAATCATTGATTGCATTTTATTGTTGTTAAATATAATAGTAAATTGAATTTTAAGCAACGAGGTGTACTTAAATAGAAAATAAAGCACTCAAACATATTCATGGGCTCACTTTTTAAACTCTATGGTCCATAAGACTATACTATAATAGTTGTGTTTAAACCTTTCGTTGTAAGGTGGGTGCTAGTATTTTCTTAAAACAAATCTCAAAGTACAAAAAAATAACATCATGACTATCTTGGTACATATGTACTAATCCTCGACACATTTAGGTTTTCATATCTAATTATCATATGCTTAAAGTCATTCATCAAATTTGATTTTTATTAAATATAATATTAAATGGAGTTTTAAGCAATGAGGTGTATAGACAAAATAATGCACTAGAAAATATTTCACGGTCTCACTTTATAAACTATATGGTCCATAAGATTATATTATAATAATTATGCAGACATTTCATTATAAGGTACATGGATGTTTATTATTTATTTACTTAAAAAGCATAAACAAGATTAATGTATCTCCATATACTTATTGCAAGTATAGGTTCAATGTACAAATACATTCTCAACTAAGTATGTCAATATCCATACATTTAAATTGGGTGTTAGAGGTTATGCAACTCACATGCCTATGACTTCATCGTTGATTTTTAATAGACATACTGCTCATACTTGTCTAAAATGTTAATTTAAAGGAGAATGGTCATGCTTACTTACCACTCTCCATCTATTGGTCCTATCAGTGCTCCTTTGCACCTCTTGGGGCAATTGCTAGTTTATTCTTTTTTTCATTGTACTTTGTTGCTTTACTCTTTTTATTGTATTTTGCTTTATTTCGTTTTTTCCATCTTCCCTTTATATATTGTGATATATTATTATTATAATATTAATATTGTCTTTATTGGTCTACTAGTGTTTTAATTGTAATTATAACCTATCTTCTATATATAGAGAGACCAAATAGACCTAGTTTTATGATCATCTCACATTATCTTGTGCATTTGATACATTGAAAATGAAGTTGTTCTTTCAAAAGGATTTTTATTCATATCTTTATTTCATTTTTAAGGCGTCAGGTTATGTTATTTGGGGAATATGGTGATTAACATTTGATGTGAGGGTCATTTTCGCTATAACTTTTTAGTAGGACGTTTCAGATAGCGAAATTTTTATGAGCATCATAAGACATAGCAAAGTACTTGTTGAAGATAGGGTTTTTTTATTAATAAAAAACTAGTCTCAAACACATGTTATAGGTAAAAATATTGTATCTAAAGATTGTAAGATCCAATTTGTTTGCCATAAGTTGAATCAGAAAGAATACATATCATAGTGTTTTTGGTAAAAATTTCAAAAGCATATCATAAAAATTGGACATGTGGCAGGTTGTACAAGTTCACTCTCCTTAAAATGACACAAACAAGAAGTTTTGGGAAAGATACCATAAATTTCTCTCGAGACATCAAAAATTGGTCAAACCTGCGGCATTGTAGAGAAGACATACAAAGCTACTACAATTCAAAATTTCAAAGTTGGGGGTCGGAATTTCAAAGATGATCCAAGAGACAGGTTGGCTAGAAAGATAGCCTACAAATTAGGGTTTTGATTTTTAAAGGTATGTTAGCTTGAAACTTGCATAAATTTTGATTGTAATGTTCATTTTGGGTGATTCATAAGGGGTGATAAAGAGAGAAAATAAGCTAATTATAGTTAAATATTATTTTGAGTTTACATGGCAAATGGTTCTGCAAAACTTCTACACCAATTAAACTTCTAGAGATTGTAGCTATGACTCAAGAAGAAAGTGAAGATATATAACTAGCTATCCAATTTATGGAACAAATGTGATGCATTGAATGATCTAACAACAAAAAATATGGATTTGACACATGTAAAAAATGATATAGAAGGTAAAATAGAAAATATGGATCAAAAGATGGAAAGTATGGCTAGTAAAGATGATCTCGAAGATATGAAGGTAATGTTGACTGAGATAAGACGTCTCTTTACTCCTAATTCACATCCTCAAGAAGAGGATAAGGAGAGAAAGAGGGCTTCATCCTAGTGACATATTGAGAAAATTGAAAAACAATTGGAGAACAAGAGGTTTGAGTCCTTGACACTTGATTATTTATCACTCCATAATCTACATCATCACGGGTTCAACTCAAGACCAAGGAAATAATTCATTCCCAATATTAATATGAGAAAGTTTGATGGCAATGATCCAATAACATGGATATTCTAGATGGGGCAATTATTTAATCTACACCAAGTGTCAACTTTACAAAAGATAACTATTGCATCTTTGTATTTAAAACTCGATCAATTTGTGTGGTACCAATGGTTTTGTGATTTGTGTGGTACCAATGGTAATTGATAGCACATTACGGGGACATTAAGAGCAACACTTTTTTTAGCAAATTGATAAATCTCACAAAGAGGTCCAGTTATAAGGACATTAAACAATTTCAAAAGTTGAGTCTTAAAATGAAGAACATTCCAGAGAATAATTATTTGGATTCTTTTATAGGCACTTTAAAGGAGAACATTCAACATGAGGTATGTCTAATAGTGTTATATCCATCGATGATTCACCCATCATTGGGAGTGATCTGGAGTCGGACATCCAATTACTCAGTGACAAGCAAGCCATACTTCAGTCACTTGGTAATACTACTATGGTTGATTCTGCACAAATAGGTCAAGGTTTGGGGGATTCTACTCCTCCGTCTACCTCAATCGGGTCAATGGGTATCCCTATCCCTGTATATACTGCGGAGGCAGTGGAACCGATACTCTTTGGGAGCTACAACCCCAATGTTACTATCCGAAAGAAGCATGGGGTCAGACGAAGAAAGGAATTGGCTCGTTCTTCCGGTGGTTTTGTCGAAGAGAAATTTGATGAGGATGGACATCCTACCTTACTAGTGGATAGCAGTGGTACACATTCTCAGGTTTCTAACACCTTTCGGCCCCTTAGAGCAATGCTAGCCTCCACTTCAGGTTCTCAATGATCATTTTATCCATCAACATCCATGGGGTAGGAGGCACCCCAAAACTAACTGCCTTCCGTCATTTGGTTACTTTTGTTAGACCTGAGATTATTTTGTTACAAGAGATGATAGTGGACTCACAAAAAGCTAGAGATTTCTTTTGGAAAGTTTTTCCATCCTGGGAGTGTTGTTTTACTGCAATAGATGGTAGGTTCGGAGGCCTGTTATCCGCATGGGATCCTTCTCTTTTCAAGTTTAAGCCTTCTCGCGTGGGTGGAGGTATTTTGATGGTTGGTCACAACAGGGAGATATATACTCCTTTACACCTATTTAATTGTTATGGGCCTTTAGTGGACAAGCGTAGTTACTAGTTAGATCTAGCAATTAGATGACTTCTTGATACTAGCTCTTTGATTATAGCCAGCAACCTGAATTTCACCATATCGGTTAGAGAATCCTGGGGAGAAAAGACTCATATTGGAAACAATATTGACTGGTTCAAGGAATTGGTGGAGTCACACCTGCTTATTGACATAGAACCATCCCCATTGGATCCAACTTGGCGAAATGGACAGACTAGTTCAGAGGCAGTGGCCAAACGCCTAGATAGATTTCTAGTTCACGAGGACCTCTTCTTGGGTATGGATAGGTGCACTTCTTGGATTGACAATACCAGTATTTCAAACCATCATCCAATCATTCTTAAGATGGACAAGGGTCTCAGACTCTCTAAATTCCCTTTTAAATATTGTCCCCTTTGGTCAAAGGATTCAGATTTTATTCAGCTGGTCTGACATCATTAGCTCTCCTTTGCTGATAAAACAACGAGCTCGACTATGTATATAATTCCTTTGTTCCTAAGGAGTCTAAAAGCACTGGTATCGCCTTGGATTAGGGAGAAAAAAATTCACTTCCAGGCATATTTGAGATACATTGAGGATGAATTGAAATCTCTATTCTCTTATCCTTTTGAGGATACTATGTCTCCTCCCATATCCGATCGTATCAAAACCCTGGAAGAGCAGAAAAGGATGTTACTTCACAGGGAGGAGGAGTTATGGTGTTTAAAAAGTTGGTCCCTGTGGCTCACTAGCGGTGATAAGAATACCCAGTTCTTCCATTCTTATGCGAATTAAAGGAGGAAACATAAGGCCATTTGGGAAATCGAAGGCTCCCATGGAAACATCGTCACCAATCAGGCTAGCATTGAGGCAGAGGAAAATAATTTTTTCTCAAAGTTGTTCATAAGCCCTCGCAACATCAACCTGGAATCACAACTCCAAATTATACAGGTAATGCCCTACATTTTTTCAGAGGAGGACTGCATTTCGATTGGCAGGCTTGTGACATTATTGGAGATAGAGGATATTTTGAAACACATGGACAAAGAAAAGAGCCCGGGTCCAAATGGCTAGACCAATGAATTTTTCTTACAGTTCTTTGACATTCTAGGACTAGATCTAGTGAATTTGGTGGAATATGCTCAACTAACTGGGAAGGTGACGGGGGGAGTAAATGCAACCTTTATGGCCTTAATACCAAAATCCACTAGTCCTTCCCCCTTTCAAGATTATTGGCCGATCTCCCTATGCAATCTAATCTACAAACTCATCTCAAAGATCATTTCCAACTGGAATTAAGTGGGTTTATCACAGGGTATCTCGAAGGAACAATTCATTTTTTTGAACCAAAGGATGATATTTGATGCTATTGGGATTTCTCAGGAAACCCTCCATTCTACGAAGAAAAAGCACATTGGATCTTTGATATTCAAACTCGACCTGGTAAAAGCTTATGACACGGTAGATTGGTCATTCCTCCGATTACTTCTACTAAATGCATGACTGGATTACTATATCACTCAATGGATAATGGCATGTGTTACAACGACCAATTTCACTATCCTCATTAATGGTAGTCCTACTACATTCTTCAAAGCATCGAGGGGGCTTCGCCATGGATGTCCACTTTTGCCCCTGCTATTCCTCCTCATAATCAAAGTGCTCAACAGATTAATCCTATAGGCCAAAGCAGAGGGTAAGATCAAAGGCATTAAGGTTTATCCAAGACATTATATCACCCACTTATTATTCGTGGATGATGTACTTATCTTCGGTATGGGGGATGTTCGAGAATGGGTTCAATACAAATACTTATTGGAACTATTATGTTGTGCATCAGGTATGATTATAAGCTAGCCAAAATCAAGCTTATATTCCTAGAATCTTGAAGAGGAGTCTCTAATAGTACTTCGTGATATATTTCCACTGGATATTATAGACATCAATTCCAGAATGAATTATTTGGGCTTCCTCCTGAAACCAAATGATTATAGGACATCATAATGGAATTGGCTCATCAAGAAAGTTGAAAAAGAATTGCTACTTGGATGTTCCAAAAACTCTCATTAGGAGGTCGGCTGACTTTACTGCAATCGGTCCTCTCAAACTTGTCAATCTACTGGCTATATTTAGCAAAGGTTTCGCTCTCTATTCTCCATAGGATCAGGTGGATGTTCTTTAATTTCCTCTAGAAGGCCTCTTCGATAAAGAATGGAATCCATCTTGTGGCATGGGAAAGGATATCTATCCCGAAAGACAGAGGTGGATGGGGTATCTAGAACATTTTCTGGGTATATTGGTCACTGCATTTGATGAGTTTATGGCAAGGCCTTACGGGTTTGTGGGGATAGATCATCCGGGAGAAATACCTTCATCAGAGACCGATGATAGACTGGATCAGATTAGAGAATAAGAAAGCTAATAATACCTCGACCATTTGGACTGGTTTGGTAGAGGTGTTATGGAAAAAATTGCACAAGTGCACTCTTCCACTTGGTGAGGGGCTAAACCTCGTAGGTTGCTGCAAGGCCTCAGTCCTTGGAGCCCCTTTGATGGTGGTTGGTATTCCTCCAAGTGTTCCTGCATGATATTGTTAGTGTAGTTCACATCCAAAATTGAAAATATTTATGAAAATAAAATGAAAGAGATGGGGGAAAGATGCAAACTTCAACACCAACCAAAGATATGCTAAACCACTCTTGTATTGCCCAATGGAATAGTTGTACAACACCTAGGAGGTGAAGGCTCCAAGGGAAGCCAACAATTTCCCTTAGGGAGGCCTTTCTTGTCCAAACTAAATGCTAAGTAGATGGAAGAACAATGGAGAGAGATAATTTCCCCTTGATGGTAGGTGGAAAGCAAGCTTGGGAATGCATCCATGGCGAAGCACAAAAGGTATGAGAGACATGTGGGCTACACATAAATGAGAACACGAAATAGTTGGATTCCCTTTTAACCGAAGTCAAAGATACCGAGGACGTATGAGGCGTAACCCTAAATTCACTATTGGATAAAGTGTTGTTCTCTTACAATGAATGATCTCACAATTTTCAAGAAAGGTTGATTTGCAGCTGGTTGGGCGCAACAACGAAACGATGTTTATGTGGCTACCAGGGTTCAATTCTCTGACCATTTCTTGATTTTAATGTAAATATCAAGACTTCTCATATTTCAAGTCAAATTTTTTTCAACAAAAGCTAATAATGGTTGACGGTGATGCAAGTTTTATAGATAGTTATTTTCCACAAGCCGCCATAATTGCACATACGCTTAGGGCTCTAAGTGCTTATTCACACCAGTATTTTCAACATGGATTGGGAATCCTTACGGCTGCGTAGGAGCTTATAACAATTAACCGAGATACTACATGCTGTAATTTTCCATTATTTGATTTCATCTAATCACTCAGGTTAGGATAATATGAGTATTTGAGCATAGTTTTCAATTATCACAAGTTTGTTGGTCTTGTACTTACTTCTCACACATTGTTTTTATACCTCAGAACTGCAGAATCACTTTATTTCCAAGCTGCCAAGGTGGATGGGTACTTTAATGAATTTTGACACAACCTTTATGTCAAGGATTATACACTTTTAATTGCACTCATAAATCTTTTCACCACTTATATCTTGGGAAAAAGGCCTTCTTCCTATCATATGATCACGCCATTTCAATTACTTGGATATACTTCCATATGAAGTGAGACATTCACTCTATTCCATCACTTGTGAATGTTTTCCTATGTGGTATGTGCATGTTTTTATAAATTTTACCTAAACTTGGCATATATGTGTATCCATAACATATTATATTACATATTCAAATTTCATTCTATAGATTCCACAACAAGTTAACATCCATCCAAAACCAATCATCCAAAATTGAACACCTCACTTCCATTATTGTATTAGAGGTAGACGACTTCATTATTCCAACATATCATCAATATTAATTGTGGATGTTAAAGCCTCTTTCACCTCCAAAAACCAATAAAACAAAATGTAGTAATTTAGCCAACTCCATGGGCAAACTTGTGATAAACAACTTGCCAATGGTAGTTACATATAAAACCCTATTTTTTAATCTTCGACACCATCTAACAAGGTCTTGACATGCATGTTTCCATTCATAAATGCCTCATGCTCTGCTTCTAATATGTAAACAATGCAACTACATGTTTCTTATTTGTCTATGATAGAGCACCTAATTTTTTTTATGCTTTGATGTTGACTACTTATGATATTACAAGATTTTTGTGCTACACACCATTACTGTTAATATAGACATGGTTAAAATTGTGCAAACCCCTTTTTAGACATGTTGAGGAAGTGTGTAGTTTTATATATATGCCATTCTAAATATTTTAAATCTAATTTAAGCCGATATGTTATTTTTATAATATTTTATTATTATTTTTAATAAATGACACATGTAATCTATAGGATGAGCACAAAAGAAGTTACACATCTCCCCCTTTATTAAATTGGTCTACTTTCCCTACTTTTTTTTTTTTCCACACGAAAATATAACTTACTATTAATATGCGAAATAGTAAAATATGTCCAATTGTCAACCACAAATTCGCATTATACAATATGATCAATATAACCCCGGGACAAACCGGTTTTTAAAAGCCAGAGTGCAAGTGTCTAAAAATATCAAATCCATGCTATATCCCATAATCTATCCAGATAGTGAGGTATCCAAAAGATCAATCATGATCTCATATCACAGCCACAGAAAGCATATCTACTTTATTTTAAAGTAAGTTCAAATGAATTAATCACATCCTCGATGACCTCGTAGATAAGTCACGGAAGAGATAGGTTCCTGCTTATAGACGGGGTAGATGACCTCGTAGATAACTCACTGAAGAGATAGGTTCCTGCTTATAGATCGGGTAGAGGGGGCGGTCGGCTATGCCCGTCCCCACTCCCCACCCCGGATCAAACCCCACGCCTCGGTTTCTACGGCGTCCCCGCTTATCGGGCGCTAGATACATTGTAAAAAAAAAAAGAAAAAAACTCACGGAATGGATAAAAACCCTACCCGACACACGTTCGCCCCTACCGCACAACCCTAATATGATCTGCAAACAAGAGGATCATATTTATATATGGCCGTCCTATCGCACAACCCTAATATGATCTGCAAACAAGAGGATCTTATTTATATATGGCCGTCCTATCGCTTGACGCAGTGGCTGTTATGGAGGAGGAAGAGAAAGCGAATGTGTCCATGACGTCTGGTCCACGATGGTTTATTTACATGCATCAATAAACCATCGCGGACAGACGACATGAGCACCTTCTCCTTCGTGTATATGGATTGATTGCCAGTCTCATTGGACAACCCGGAATTGCAGGGCAAACTTGGCTTCTCCATGAGGAGTTAATGCAACATCCTTTGTACTTGCCGGTCATTTTTAACTCCCGTTTCTCTATGACTTTAGATTTGATATGGTATACTAGCATAGATCTCTACTCAACCCAGATTTATAGTAGATTTTTTTTTTCTACCGTATCATAGATCCTTACTAACTTATTTAAATTTTGTATAGTATCCTTATTGTTTTCCATGATTTGGGGGTCTATCCTCCGTATGGTAAAAAAAATTATCATAAATCCTTGTTAACTCAGATTTGCTAAATATCCATAGATCTAGAGTTGGAAATCTATCCTCGCAGAGACTCACATCATCCCAGATTTATTGGGTTTTTTCATTTGTAATATTTGCACTTTCCCTTTTATACGATTTGTTTTATCGTGCTCATGAATTCAAAGTTAATAAGAGTAAATCTAATCTTAAAATGAAGTTATCTAAGTGTAATGGATCCATAGATTCGGGTTAAAACAATTTTTTATTTATTTATTTATAGATCCAAGTTTTACATGAATAGTTGCAAAAGTGAAGATGAACTATTCTACTTATGCGAATCTTAACTACCCAGTACCGGTTATACTGGGGGTATAGTATACATCGGGATCTTCTTCACCCCATGCTGTAGCCGTAGCTGTAGAGCACTTCTTCACTACATACAGTTTGTTTTTTTGGGTTAAGGCTTTATATCTATAAAGATTATCTAGCTTGCATATTCAGGGTAAAAGGCTGTGGCTGTAGCTGTAGAGGACATCTTCTCTCCATACAGTTATGTAAAAGGCATGTTTGTTTTTTTGGTAAGGGTTTATATCTACAAATAAAGATTCTTTAGCCTGCTTCTCTTGCTTCTCTAGCCTGTGTAGATAAAAGTTAGAAAACCACCATTGAACACAGATCTGTAAAAAGCATGTTAGGTTTTTGGTAAGGATTTATATCTATAAATAAAGATTCTCTAACATGTGTGGGAAAAAGTTAGCAAATCACCATTGAACACAGATTTAAGTATTTTGGGTTTTGAAAAAGCAGTATTATTGCTGCAACAATACGGCTGGGAGGCCAAGGTTTTGGCCATTGTGGGTTTTTGGTGGAGATAGGTAGACAAGCTAAGAGAAGCTACAGCTAAGAGTTTTTTCACATCATTACAAAGTAAACTTTATGGATTTAGCTAGAGTGGATCGACGAAGGAATAGCTATGTTAAGATGTCATCTCTTATGTTTTCAAACTCTTATTATTGTTAATGATATGGCTAATGGTGAGCAGCTGTATGCATTATTTTCACTGGGGAATGAGCAGCTAAGCGTTTTTGCTTCCACACCTTCCACCAACCTCATCCTGTAGTGGTATTTGAAGTAGTTCGTTCTTGGATGCCTGTGATGGGCTTCCCTCACCTCTCAAAGTGCTCGGGGAATGCTATTTCATGGAAAAAATGATTTGGATTTATTGGAAAGCCCCAACTGGGCAAAATATCCAAAGTACTTGCAAGTTCCCACAGATATACAAAACAGACTTGACATTAGCTGTGACAATCTTGATGAAGACGAGAGATATACTTTTCCGTCTGGCTCTTCGCCCTCTTCCTTGCCGTTCTGAAAGTTAGGTGTAATGCTCTTGTTATCTAGTCAGAAGAAGGTTTAAAACAATCGACTGAAGAGGACACGCCCTTGCCTCCTAATCCATGCGATCAGAACTTCAGAATGGTATTATGTGATACAAAGTGTCTCTTTGGGGGCCTTATGTTATTTTCTCTATATGCTTATGCTTAAGCTTTAACATTGGTTATCTTTATATGCTTATGTTTAAAGCTTTGCTGTATTATTGGATAGATATCCTATGTAGCATGCTGTATTATTGGGTAGATATCCTATGTAGCATGAGAACCGCTCCGGGCTTTTAGGAAATTTGTTCCCAAAGTTTTGACTTTCCAGGCAACTTGGGAACTTGTAGGAAACTCTCCAGAAACTTGTGCAACATATTATATATCTCTGGTTCATGAATTCATTTGGCTTTACTCAATAGTTGGAATAGATTGCAGTTTGCACAACGTAGTTACACACTTGGAATGTAGCTCAGAAAAATCTATTATGAAGAGTGTCCAAAATGTAGATACATATAGCAAAGGACATCCTTTCTGTATTAAGGGATGTCCATAGATAGGAAAATAATTAAATCTACTTTTCGGACTTATGGGATGAAGCTGATAGATAATGGAAACTTCATTGGAATTTGGAATCCTTCATGGTAAGTATCTAAGTCATTGTGTTTATTAACAGATAAAATAATCTTTTTCTTTTTACTTGCCAAAAGAAAAGTAAGATGTATTCTTAGACGTTTCCTGTTTCTGGATCATGCTGGGAATGATCGCTGGGTCCTGTTATCACGCAAACCTGCACAAGCAAATTCATACAATAATTATGGGCAAACCAACCCTTCTCATGGTTGGTGAGCCTCTCCTTTTAGACTGGTGCTCTTCTAGTTATAGGGAGAGTCCTTAGAAGGCGTATACTGTAATCTGATCTGAAAATATGTTGTCATTATGAAGAAAGACAGCATACAAAGCTTTTTCTTTGGCTGTCCAAGAAGAGTTTAATAGCGAGGGTTTATTCCAAAGCACTGAATTTAAACGGTTGAGAACAGGTTTTAGAAATGACTGTAACAGGAAACTAAATGAAATGAAGTGAAAGAATTGCATCTTGAGTGAAGAAAGAATCAAAATAAGAACAAGTAAATACCAATCATTTACCAACAACTTAATCTTTAACAACCAATGTTCAGAGAACTAGAATAAGCATAATTGATTTAATCACATTACCAAGAGACTGTCTGCGTCATAATAGATGATAGATGACAGATCGTCCAAGATCTCCCCACTACCTAATGGTGGTAGTGGTCAAGGGTGGATGGAAGTGAAGAGTTTTTCCGCTGTTGCAAATATTGCTTTCAAACCAACCGTCTTAACACCACTCTGTATAATGAATGCCAGTATATAGAACCCTCTCTTCTTCCTAAAATGATCGACATGCATGCTGCTTTTAGGAAAAGGTAATAAAACACTAAAACACAGTGATCTGCTTTCTGCTGTTATATACAAAGCTTTTCCCTAGTTTTCTTGCCTTCATTAAACCATATTTTTCTATCTTTTATCAAGTCGACTGCCCATGCAGAAGTTTCCTTTGAATAACCTTTTGATGTGAACAAATATGGTATTTCAAGAATGCTTTCTTTCTTCTCTTTCTTAGCCTCTATGACAGTTGTGTTTTTGCTGTTTTAAACCATTAAAAGGGCTTTCTTTCCCTGCCATTCGCCTCCTCTAAGGCTGGACCTCATACTCTGTTCTAATTGGATATTAATTTAGCCTATTACTGTACAGGAACATGATTTCCAGCGCCCTGTTTTCAGTGGCATATCTACATTTAGGCGAAAGGAATAACACATAGCTTTGACCTCCAGGAAAATATCATTATCAGCCATCAAGTAAAAAACTTTCAAACCGGCGCCTTCGTGGGCGCCTTTGTGGTCCCAGCATGCCATGACTTGCCAAAACTCTGTGGAATATTGCACTGGGCAAAGTCTGATCCTTATTCCTGAGATGCAGGGCGAATAACACCAGCATGAAGACCCTTCATCATAGGATCGAACCTTCACATTGACCTTGACGTTCTGTGTGTTTACTGAGCAGCAAATACGCCCCAGTCCTAGAGAGCAAGATAACTCTTTCTAGCCTTCAAATCAGGTGTAACAATTTAATTTCAAAGTCATCACATATGGTAATCCTGGTCACGAGAGTATATTGTGTTTTAGGAAGTCTAAAGGAGCCACCCTTTATGCACAGGAAACCTAACCAGTCCACAAAGTTCCATTATGGGCAGAGTTTTACAAGGAGTATCCTCTGGAGGCCGTATTTACTACAGCAGAAAACTTTCTCATATGTGTTTGCTCTCTAAACTGTTGCTGGTCTTTTAAATCATCACTTGAGATCTCATCCACTCTCCCTTTCAAATTCCTTTTGATAAGGTGTATCAAGGTTTATTGTTTGCAACTTATCAGCGCGGGAAACTAATCAGAGCAGGCACAAAATTGGCTAGGGCAAACGATGCACATGGGTCACTGTAAATCAGCATCATAATTTTATCCCCTCTAGTCTAGAACTGTGCCACTCGAAGTTCATGTTGTACTGTCCCTTTAATTTGCAGATCAATGGCCTGTTCAATCCCCTTTTGAGACAACTGTGACTTCAAACAGCTTCCCTTTAATTTGCAGATCAATGGCCTGTTCAATCCCCTTTTGAGACAACCGTGACTTCAAACAGCTTCCCACATGTTCTCCATCTTAAATGAGTTACCTGGGGTCGGTATCTTCTTTAGCCAATATTAACATGCTTTCGAATGTGTTTTAAATGGCGAAGTCAGCTTTAAGGCATTTACCATGGTCAAACTCCGGTCTTTTGGGAAGTCAAACAACCCACCTTCTCAAGTGGACTATGTAATGCGAGTTGGCAAGCTAGCATAGAAGTTCGACCTCCCTTCTTTCTGGACTTGACAAGCCAAGGCAGGCATACCATATTTTGGAACATTTCCACTAGGAATGCTTTAGCCAATGACCAAATGGAATCTTATATACACATTCACTTCCCCAAATTGCCATGCGTCGCTCTAGAAGGTAATAAATCACCTGCTTCAAACATCGCTCTTAATTCAACAACCTTCCATCCACTATGACCTTGACCACCATCTTCATTGCATTGCTTGGAATCTTGACATTGAACCTGTATATGTCACACTTAGAAACTGCTAATTATAGACATCCTCAAATAGCAGTATCTTCTGAATAAACAAAAATCCAAAAGTAGGAAAGACTGATTCTTGAAAAAAATAGCATGTCTAGCTTTCTTGCAAACAGGCAAAAAAAAAACAAAAAACAAACAACAAACAGCAGTCTCACTGTACTTGCTTATTTACAATAAGCCTGAATGCACAAGTATCAATGTCATGTGGGTACCCTGATCTAGGGTTCCCCAAAAATAAACTACTACCAAGAACTTTGATCAATGTGTATGCCTAAATCGATGAACAATGTAACCTGCCTGATGGAATCTCGCTGGACCTTAAACCTCCAGTAGTGCAAGCACAACTGGGGGTTAACAGGTTCCCCAGAACCAAAAATACCAGTGTCTTGTAGAGGTGAACAGTAAAAACTGTATAATAATGTACATTCACATCAGATACTTGGACAGAGCTTTGGAGGGGAAAGAACCTCGGCAATTTATGTGGCTCCCAACTGACAACCTTTTCGATAATGTGTTCTGCCAGTCATCTGCATTTGTTTGAACTTCGAAGTTCTAGCCATTATGTTGTGTTCACAAATTTATTTTAAGAGAATTGTGCCTTTTTAGTTGGACCGATAGGAGCTAGGTGCTTTATAGTCCAGTATGGGGGATATGTTGTCACGTAATGTAGCGTTGTGTTATCAAAAATAAAATTAATTAAAAATACTTAATTTTTTTTGGATGTGTAAAAAATTTAAGTTAAAAAAAAATTTACACCTCACGAAATTGGACCCCTCTTGATGCTTGATAGATCCGGGTTTAAGATGGATCTATTCTGGTTGTAAAATTTTAAAGTTTGGACGGATGTCCATCTTGTTTCTCACACTTTTCAGATGATAATTTAGATGCATATGTTTTTGGCCAATTGTTCCAACCTGTAGAGTTCAGCAATTGTTTGGCTGATATGAGTAGGTTGCAGCGGCTAGGGGCTGAAGGTGATTGATTATCTGGGAAGCATAACTAACCTGTTCTATTGGGATAGTTGTCCAGACTCCTCTCTGCCTTCCTGTATTGCATTAGGGAACTTAGGAGTTTTAGAAGTGGTAGGCTGGAGGGACCAATTGGAAACATTGTGGGAGAGTTAATTTTTTTATCTTTAATTCGGAATTGCAGTAGTACTTGAAATCAATGAACAATCATAAACATAAGCATTCACATACGACACATAAATTTACCCGGGGAAACCCTCTATAACTTGAGGGAGAAAACCCCAGCAAAATCTTCTTTAGTATATTGATAGATAGCAGAGAATGTTTTTTACGTCAAGCACCCTCGGTGCATAAATTGGAGCAAGAGAGAAGATGGAAGAATAGAACTTGGAATAATATCCTACATAGAGAAAAGCATATCCTACATAGAGAAAAGAGCATTGGAGAGAAGAGAATTTGCTTCACATTGAATTTCATCAATCCTGTATAACATATATATATATTCTTCTCATGCTTTGGCTTCTATTTTTATCTTCTGAATTCAGGATGAACTTGCCCTCCATCTGGTCCATCTGGATGCTTGACCACTTAGTTAGATGGCTAACTTTAGTGTCGTCATGCAAGCATCGCAACTCAAGTGTCGTCATGCAATCACTTAGTTAACTAGATCTTTTTTGTTATCACTTAATTAACTCTTAACTGAAGTCTTTCTTGTTAGCATCACTGAAGTGATCAATTCTAGTTCTCCTTTAATTGTCTGAAGTCTTCTTTGTTAAACATCATTGAAGTTATCAATTCGAGTTCTCCTTATTTAACTGAAGTCTTTATCATCACTGAAGTTTAACAAATCGATTTCTTTCTTATCTTTACCATCACTGAAGTATGCAAATCAAATTCTCTTATCTTATCACATCTTATCTTTATCTCTTGTCTTATCTGCATGGTCCACATGTGCCAGCTTAATTAATTTATCATATCAAATATACTGAGGAGATTTTTCCAATGATGTGATCATCTTGTTTTACTATCGTTCCAAGTGGTCATATACTAAAGTAATTCACTCTAGAGGTGGCTAGTCTCTAGAGGAGACACACACCGTTTATGCTTCGACATGCAAATCATCACCTAAACACATGAGGCACTACCTCAACATATGAGGATTTGCCTTGACACACAAGACCTAACATATGAGGATTTGCCTTGACACACAAGACCTCAGCCTTGGCTAGCAAGACATCATCACTTTGGCATACAAAGCACTTGCCTCAACACATGAAGCTTATCCATTCTTGAGTCCAACTCAAGATTCTTCTCCAAATTTCTTGAGTCCAACTCTGGCTCTTATAAGGCATTACTTCGACACACGAGGCTCAATCTTGACACACACGATTGACCCGGAGAATGACTCATGATGCTGTAACTTTAACAAGAGTGACTTTAAAGAATATGTGCCTTGCTAGAAGTTAGGGTTTTAAAATAATCATATCTAACATTGAAAAGATCATGGCAGGCGTCTTTGCAGTTGAGGGAGTTGATGACTGTTGCTTTTTAGGATTACCAAAGCCTATAGGGCAGCAGCTGAAGCGTTTTGAAAAAAATGAACTGAAAAGGCTATTCTGTCAGACTGGTTCACATGGAGCGAGTTTACATCCTTACAGCTTTAAACACTCGAGACTCTAAACAAGCATGACATCGTTGCTAGATTCCTTTGAGCACTTAACAAATTTACAGAATATGGATTTATCTGAGTTCTAGAATTTGAGAAGGCTCCTACCTCCCTTTCCTCCTTTTTGGAATTTAACAACCTTCCAACATATTAACGTACATGAGTGTTCAGGTTAGATATGTTGCTAGACTCCTTCGGGAATTTAACAACCTTCCAACATATTAACGTATATGAGTGTTCAGGTTAGATATGTTGCTAGACTCCTTCCGGAATTTAATTCGACATAAACATCTCTGTTTGGCAGGCTGCTCCCAGTTGACCTCTCATGAAATAATTGCACCCTTGAAAACATTTCTGGCTTTGAAGAAAAAGGAAGTCATGCATGAGCATTACTTTGAAGAAATAAAAAAATAAAATTGGTGAAGATAATTTAAAATAATTGCCAAGTGTTATGGAGATCTCAGCAATTTTGTTATAATCCAAGGGGCATATATGGGGTTAAATGTATATCTAATGAAGTAAATGTATATGTAATATTGATTAGTCTAATGAAAGGCCCAGGTGTGCCCACTTGGTTCAAAGTAATAATAAAGGTTCAAAGTAAGAATAATGAAATGCCTTTATTATTACTTTGAACCAAGCGGACATTAGGCTTAGGCTCTCGGCTGTATATGTAATATTGATTAGTCTAATGAAAGGCCCAGGTGTGCCCACTTGGTTCAAAGTAATAATAAAGGTTCAAAGTAAGAATAATGAAATGCCTTTATTATTACTTTGAACCAAGCGGACATTAGGCTTAGGCTCTCGGCAAAGGAGGACATTTTAGTATAGGATAGGAAAGGAACAAATGGTATTCTGTCTGCTAATATAGCATATTTGGCACTTTCTGAAGATGCTGGGATGACTGAGCCTAAATGGTGGCATAGGCCATTATGGAGATGGTGTATCCCTTTAAACCTTGGATGCTTTTTATGGCCGTGTCTTCAGAACAAAATACTAACATGGGATAATCTGCTCAGAAGAGGTTTTTGTGTGGGCCTGGTCGCTGTCCTTTGTGCAAAGCTGCTGAGGAATCGATTTCTCATTTGTTTGTTCATTGTTCCTTTTTCCAGAAGGTATGGTTTACAGTTTGTAGAGTGCTGAATTTAAATGATGTCTGGAAAGGTACAGATTTAATAGCAGTATGAGTGACTGGTTCAGAAAATGGGGGAAGTATAAAGAGTTCCCCCTTTTTGTTATCTGGTCAACCTGGAAAGCCAGAAATAGGCTCATTTTTTAGGATACAATGTCCTCTGTGTATTCTGTCCGTAGTTCTTCTATTGGGTTCTTTTTGAATATGTGCAAAAAAGTTTGCATAATCCAGAAAGAAATCTGATCAGACCTACTTTCAATGAATCTATTCCTATTGGATTCTTTGATGGTGCAGAAACGGGTGGTCGGTGTTGAAAGTGAACTCAAACCATTTATTTCATCTCTGGATGGGGTTGGCAGAGGTACAAATACAAAGGCTGAATTGTTGGCCTTATGGGGATTATTATGTTTTCAATGCAAAAATGATTTGATCAGTTACAGCCTACCGGTGTTGGGGGATTCTAGTGCAATTATAAATTGGGCTGCTGGCAAGTCTCATCTTCATGTTCTTCATCTTGATCAATGGTACAACAGAGTGATGGAATTGAAAAAATATTTTTCTTTTCTTTCTTTCATTCACAGCTACAATGAATTCAATCAAGAGACGGATAGCCTCTCAAAAATCGCTGTTGGCGACATGGATGGATTTATTTTCTATGAAGTGTCAGTGAATGGTTTGGTTGCTGACCACGGCTCCGGTTCTATTTACTAGTTACCTTTGTCGATCAGCTTTTTGATGAATTTTTGACTGTTGGATGAAGATAGTTTTTGCATTATCTCTCAGAACTTATGTTTTAGGTCATGGTTGGCATCAACAGTTAATGTAGTAAGAAGAAAAGACTGGTATGGTGGCTGAGGCAGTATAGATAGCATCTCAGAATATCTGGCAAAGTAAAATGTAAACTTTGATTCTTTTTTTTGATGATTAACAAGTTTATAGTGTTTTTTTCTTCTGAAAAAATGGTATATATATAGATCATGTATCCATTGTTGAGAGGTACATGTGAAGTGAATATATGAATGTACTGGAGTATTTGGAGAATGTTCTCCTATTATTTAAGGAGTTTGAATAACTCACATCTCTTAACTATCTTGGAGTTGTGCTCCATGCTTACATTGCTGTACATGATGTGTACTCCTGATGATAAATTCAGCTAAGGATTTGAAAAGTCGACTAAAAAATGGCAACCGTGGATACTCCGGAAACCTACTCTTCAAACATTATTATTCTATGTTAAGCATTTGGTTCAGAACAAATTTGGAAAGTTTGAAATTAAATTGTTATTTGTTGGAATTTTCTGAGGTCTCTATAATTAGATGGTTATTTGTTGGAATTGCTGCCCTCTTTTCGCTTGGTAACCTGATAAGCCTAAAAGAATTGACAGTGAGTGACTGTCAATTTAAAATGTTTATGCAACTCGGTTGGACACTGATAATACATTATTCAAGAAAAGAGTATTTACTAGTAGGTGCCATATCGTTGAACAATCTTGAGATTTCGAGTGTAAGATATGGAGGGTATCCTCGCAGCAGTTCATATGAGAAGAAAAATTAGCGCAAGACTTGTTGCATTTAATGATCTCTTTTCGTGCATTGTATTTCAATTATCAAATTTTGATTATAAAATTGTGGATTTCAAATTTGACGCTTCAAGAAAAGGTATGAGTGTTGCTTCTGTAATCATTCCATATCTCATAAATTGCAGAGCAAGGCTCTTCGATGTTAAGTGAGGACTGAAGCCCCTAGAGACCTCATCAAAGCTGAGTACAGTTTGGACTGGGTACGATTGTTGCTTCTGTAATCATTCCATATCTCATAAATTGCAGAGTAAGCCTCTTCGATGTTACGTGAGGACTGAAGCCCCTAGAGACCTCATCAAAGCTGAGTACAGTTTGGACTGGGGTACCCTACAGGTTTTTAGGAAAGAAGCTTGTAACAATCCTGATCAGATTCCCGAACTTATATGTCAATTGCTGCAGCAGGAAATAGTACCTTCTCATTGACAACGACTAAAGCTATCATGTTGGTTGGTTTGCAGTAGTCTCTTTCTTCATCTAGTTTCTGTCTTTCCATCTGGTTGACTGGATCAGAATCTGAAACTCCATCATATTGCGGGTTTGAAAGGTATTCATGTTCCTCTCTAAAGAGGCCCTCAGTTGGCTCCCGGTCGATTGCATTTAGATGTTTTTGAGGGACGGTTGGCTCTTCTTTTACAACAGACCTGATATAATATTTAGCCCTATTGAGTTCCCCAGTCAAGGAAAATTGTAAAGTGTCAGTTTGTCCACATTATTGGTTTTTTTCCTCTGCCTGGGAGTTGATGGTGGCTAATTTGGAAGCTTCTTTTTAATATAAAAGGTATGTTTTTTTTCTTTAAAAAAATATTAATTTAACATTTTTTATTAAACTGTGATTTAAAAACAATATTTTTATTAATTAATTTTATATTTAAAAAATCTTGAAAAATATTAATACAACATATAATATTTCATATTCATCAATTTATAATTTTATTTTAGTCAATACAATTTTAAATTAATTCTTTAAAACATATATTCAAAACTGAACTCATTTTTTTTGTATGATATTAAAGCTACAATCTATCACATTTATCAATTTTATAAAATAAATTTTTATTAAAAATAATAGATTTCAATATTATATAACATTTATTAATTGAGTTGAGAGGTGTTTTTTACAATTCAATATAAGTAAGAATTGTAATTCTTTCATTTACATGTTGTATTTTAATAAAATAATACAATTTTGACAAGTGTAAAAATGGATCAAATCTCTTGAAGTGTAAGCTTTTTTTTTAAATTTTACATTTAAAAAAAAGTTTGCACCTCAAAAGAATTTGATTCTTGCAGGGTGGATTCTGAATAACTCGAATGAAATTAATAAAATAAAACCCAAATAAAATTAATAATCAAGTTAAGCCAAGAAATAATAAGTTTTTTTGAGTAGTTTATAATTTCTTACCTTTATATGTGTAGACATAGAATAGTTTATAATTTCTTACCTTCATGTGTAGACATAGAATATATGTTTAGCTGTTTGTTATTGCTTTAACCTTTAAATATTGTTTTGTTATTGCTTTAACCTTTAAATATTGGCAAACCACATATATATATATATTTATTTATTTTAAATTTTGATTGGTTTTAAATAATTTTGTATCTTTATAGTTAGATATGGGTGGCAACAAAAAAAATGGATAAAGTTAGTTTACAACACATGTAGTTTATTTCTCTCGTACCTTTCAAACATTACTTGCAAAGCCATGTTATGTCGCGAGTTTGTGTCCAGGGATATACATTATTACGAAAATATTTCCATAGCATCCAAGCTAGCTTAATTGTTACATGGCGTTCATTTTGCTTAATTTTATGAATAAACACTTTGCATTACTCTTGCATGTAAGAATTGTTTTCTTGAGACACGTAATGCTCTCTTCCAAGTTTGGTGTTGAATTCGAATCACGTTACATGTTTAGGGTTGCTAAGAAATTCGAGGAGCCGCAAGGTTAGACAAATGTGGTTTGTATTACTATTAAATGAGAGTTAACATAAAGGCCTGAAATTCCACATTAATTGCATTCTACAGGACTGTGTGTTCAGACTTATATAAATTAAACCAAGGTCTGCTAGGTAGCATTAGTATTCTGCTCTAAATCATTGTTTTGGGATATCACAAATTTGGTGTTATTTACTGTACTACCTACTGCTGCAATTATTGTCATAACTAGACTGCTTAATGTTATAGATTGTGATAACAAAAGTGTTGGTTGCTATTGAAGTAATAATACTCATATTTCTTAATTTTTTATTAATGGTAAATGACTCCATAAATAAATGAATGATCTTTAGATTGCTCACTGTCTACCATACAGCAGTATACATACTTGGTTTAAATGGTTACTTGTCCACAATACGTGTGGTATGCATGATTTCTTAATATTGACATTGATACATTAGCATTCACTGCTCTTATAATTGAATGGTTACAAGACTTTGTTAAAGAGATTGATATACTTACTTGCATCTATAACATTCATAATTTAAGTAGTATGTCTTCTTCATTCTAAAGTTGGTTTATTAAAGGCATTGGTCTCTAACAACATTGTATAGAAGACATAGTTTTTTTGCCTAGGTATCTAGCAGAGCATCTAAAGGGATATCCCCTTGGAGGTTACGACACTCCTAAGAAGTTGGAGGTGTGACCGAGGTGACAGTGGTCACATTCTCTCTACATTTATCTATTGGACAATAGCCCTGCCAGTTTGTCTAGTAACACTATCAATGCCTTTAGGAGGGTTCTAGCTCCATGTGCATGTTTGATCTAAACAACACACTCAATAGTTTGTGTTTATGGGAACCTTATAATATATTAAGTCTTAATTTTTATTTTTGGATTTTAGAGGGAAGAAAATTAATCTTTGAGTTTGCAATTTTTCTTTTCAACTATTTAAGTCTATATATAATTAATTAGTAGATTTAATGCGATAACGAAAGCTTAAAAATGTTTTTTTTTTAAATTGTTTTTATAAAAAATCATTAACAAACAAACAACGTTTCAAGAGGCTTTAAGGTATAGAAATTAGGGATGTGTAGTTGTTGGGCTTATATGCATTTTTTTGGAGTCTGGAAGCTTTTCATTTAGTAGATTTTTTAGTTTTTTAAATTTTTAATGAGATTTACGAATTTTAATAGCTTGTTTCTCTATTTCATGGATATTTTTTCTATGTATCGTCATGTTAATTTATTGTACCAAGCCTGAGCGATGTGCTACAATTCAGTATGGGTGAGATGTTGTCACATAGAGAAACACAACGTAATGTAACGTTACATTTCAAAAAATAAAAAGTAAATTAAAAAAATCATGTTGGCTTATAAAATAAAAAATTATGAAAAGTAATTAAAAAATCTATGTCAACCTATAAAATTAAAAATTATCATCCAAATGATAGGACCTATTCATCCAATTGATAACAAGAAGGGAGTCACATATTATTATGCGCGAGCCTTCCCTATGCTCGTGACTGCATGAGCCTGCTGCAAGCAAGTCCCCCTCTGCGGCTAGGGCTCATCCCTTGAGCTCCACGATCTTGCATGATGCATTCGATCCATTCGATTCCGGCTGCCCCCTCTTGCGGTCAGGGTTCGGCCCTCGAGCTCCACCCTTAATGGCCTCGGGAGGAATATCAGCCGCCCCCCCCTCTTCTGACCTGCTCGAATTTTTGAAGCTAATTGCAGCTTAAGGGAAAAAGACTATCACTGCTTCTCAACAGAAGTTCGCGAAAAAAACTCGACGAGATACCCACCGTTGCGCTGTCGGTAGAGCAACCCTGCATGACAACTCTTAATTTGTCGGAACGAGGACTGATTGGCCAGCTCACAAGTCTATGGCCTTCTCCGAAAACCATTGAAATATGGGTGCAGAAAAATTGGAGACCTCTGATCTCGGAAGAAGTAAAATCTTACTTTCTGGGAAAGGGCTTCTTTGCATTCGTCTTTGAAAGCAAACAAGATCGTGAGTTAATCTTCTGGAACGAGCCATAGTTCATGGGGCCACAAGGGATTTATATGAACAAATGGAATCTTGATTTTGAACCATCCCAAGATATCCCATTTGCAGTCCCAGTTTGGGTGAGATTTCCGCATATAACCCTCCATTGTTGGAACCAAGAATCACTAGAAGCCATCGGAAATACCCTTGAAAAATACATAGATAAAGCATATCGAAAAGACCAATTTTCATGTGCAAGAATTTGCGTTGAAGTAGATCTGGAACATGGACTCCCATAAGCGATAAATCTCACAGTGGCAGATTGGTCTCACATCCGGGAATTCAATTACAAACAAATTCCATTTAAATGTAGGTATTGCCATGAATATGGGCATTTCGTTCGATCATGCAAGAAGAAGCCCGCAGATCCGAAGGCAGGAGGGAAAAAAAGAACAATGGATAGCTATTAAAAAAAACACCAAATCGGGATAAAAAACCCAATCAAAAGGTCAAATCTCAAGGAAAGTAGACTACCAGCATCAAAATCCTCTGGTTACTAACAATAGGAATAGATTCAAAGCTCTTGAAATACCATAAACCCAGGAAATCTCCGAAGCCCCAGAAGAAGGAGAAATCCCTAAACAACAAGAATCTCAGGAAGCACCCCAAATCCAAGAAGATCTGAAAGACCTCCAGCCCCAGAACACCCCAAGCCCCAAAAGACCTAATTCAAATAAAGGCACACCTTTACCTTCCTATGCATAAATTACAAAATCCAAACCAACGATCTCCCCTGCATCTTCGGAAGAACTTACTGATATATCATCCAATAATCTAGGACGAAAAACAAGCAAAGACCTAAGGGAAGAAGAAGCTAAATGCGAGAAAATACAAGGATCTCAAGCAACAATAGACATGGCCTTTCGCAGGAATACCAGAACCAGAATAACAAGGAAGAAAATGGGAGACTCGGTAGGGGGAGGGGCCTCCTCTACCCACAATAGTAGATAATGAAGCTGGTCTCTTGAAATTGCAGAGGATTGGGAAGTCCCAACAAACTAGAAGCAGTTAAAGATCTCCAAAAAATTGACATGCCAGACATCCTCATGCTCCAAGAGACCAAACTCGATGAAAATGTCGTCCTAGCCATTGGAAAGGAAAAATGGAAGAAAAATGCAGGTATAGCTATCAGCGCCAGAGGGGCCTCCGGCGGCCTAGAAACCCTATGGTCTTCAGACAAATTCCAACTGCATAGCTCCTTCACCACTTAACATTGGATCTACACAAGAGCTCACTCATGCCCAAAGCAATAATCAAATCACACTCTTCAATCTGTATGTTCCTAACCTATACTCCGAAAAAAAAGATTGTTGTAAACTCCTGGAAGATTTTCTAGATGCATATACTCCACAAATTCTTATTCTGGCTGGCGACATGAACATAACTCTCTCCACAAATGAAAAAAGGGAGGTCTCATTGGAAAGGATATTTTTAGATCTTAGGTAGAAGCCCTTATTCAGAGATGGGATCTGCTTGACATCAAACCCAAGAAAGGAAAATGTACTTGGTCCAACAAGCGACTAGGCAAAGGAAATATAATGGCCCAGTTAGACAGATTTCTCGTATAGAGCAGCCTATTGACCGATGGACAGACAATTATCTCAAAAGTTATGGCAAATTTGGCCTTAGATCACAAGCCGATCCTACTCCAAATTCAAGAAAATGAAGATCTCGGCCCAATCCCCTTCAGATTTAGTCCCTAATGGCTAGATCACACAAGTTTTTGGGACACACTAGACAAATCTTGGAAAAACCCCATTTCAGGTTCCCCAAGATTTGTTTGGGAGCATAAGCTCATTATAACCAAAAAGGGATTAAAGGAATGGGCCAAAATTAACTGCCCCCCCCCCCTCTAACTTCAAAAAGAAAGCTGTAGATGAATTGGAATCCATCCAAAATTCACTGGACGAACATCCAATCGATAACACCACGCTCCAGGAAGAGGTCAAGCATTAGATTAAGGCCTATCAAGCATTTAGTAAAGAAAATGAATTTTGGAGATTAAAATCTCGAAGCACATGGCTCAAAGCCAGCAACAGGAATACCTCCTACTTCCAAAAACAAACCAAATCCAGGCACTCTATTAACTATATCCCAAAAATCAAAACTAACAATGGTTCAACTATCAAAGGACAAGGAAACATCAAAATCATAGCACACAAATACTTCTCAAATCTCTACACGGAGGATGACAATGCTGGAGAGGAAGGAGAGCAAATTCTCCTTGAGCACATCCCAAAGGGCAATACGCCTGAAGACAACGTCGATCTTCTCAATCCATTCTCTGAGCAGGAATTCATCAATTCTATATGGTCTTTTGATCCTGACAAAGCTCCAGGACCAGGCGGATACTCAATACACTTCTACAAATCCTGCTGGCAGTATATTAAAAAATATTATATGAGAATGGTCAGGAAATTCCATTCAAAAGCAAAGATCGGATGTTGCACCAAATCCACATTCCTAGCTCTTATTCCAAAAGAGAAAAACCCCAATTCCTTTGGCATATTTCGACCAATTTCATTATGTAACTCATCAAACAAGATAATATCCAAGATGCTGGCAAACAGAATGAAGTCTCTTCTCAATAAAATAATCTCTGACAATCAAGGAGGCTTCTTGTAAGGGAGAAAAATCATCGACAACGTCATTCTCGTTTAGGAAGTTATTCATTCCAGCAAGATTCACAAAGAAAAATGTATGTTGATCAAACTCAATATGGCCAATGCATTCAATCGTGTCAAGCATTCATTACTCTTTAAAGTCATGGAAAACTTTGGATTTGGGGAAACTTCATAAGCTGTATCTCAGCCTGCATAAGAGGTCCCTAGATCGCCCCTCTAGTAAATGGTCGCCCCACTAAATTTTTTCAAGCCACGCGTGGAATCCGACAAGGATTCCCCTTGTCCTCATTTTTGTACATCCTTTTGGCAGACTCCCTTAGTTGAAAGCTGAACTCGGACCTAAACACAGGCTCCCTACCGGGTCTCAATTTAGCCTCTGACTCCATGCCTCTGAACCACACACTCTTCGTCGATGACTCCCTCTTATTGGGAGGAGGTTCCTCCATTATTGCTCGAACATTTAAACAAAACTTGACCTGGTATTGCAATGCCTCAGGAGGCAAGATCAACCTCCACAAGAGCACAGTCTACAGATGGAATCTGAACAATGCTTTTGTAGCCAACATTGGCCAAATCCTTGGAATCAAAGTTCACAAACATTGGGACAAATTCAAATATTTGGGCCTTCCAATTACACAAGGACATTCAAAATCCGGAATTTGGGAAAAAACGATAAGCAAAATCAAATCCAAAATAAGAACATGGGGAGGACATTGGCTCAACAAAGTTGGAAAGATGATCTTAGTAAAAGTTGTCTTATCAGCTCTACCAATATATCCGATCTTCTCTCCTTCTGGCGCCTAAAGGAGTGTCAGATCACATTAGTAAAATTCTGAGAGAATTCCTCTGGACGGGAGGGAAAAACAATGAGAAAAAAATTCATTTAGTGAATTGGAGCATTACAAAACAACCAAATCTTTTGGGTGGCCTCCAAATTCGTGATCCTCTCCAGGAAAACATGGCAATGGGAGGTAAAATACTTTGGAAAATTCTGCACAACAGACACCACTGTGCCAGTCAATTGTTAAGAAAGAAATATCTAATTGGTACTAATCTAAGATGTCTTGACAACAAGCTCACCTCCAAAGGCTCCTCGATTTGGTCCTTATGCAGAGCTGCATGGGAATTCTTCTCTCAAGAAATCTACTGGGTTCCCGGAAATGGAAGAAAAATAAACATTTTTATTGATAAAATAATGGGAAACAAACCGCTACAGAATATTCAAGAGCTCCACGATATAGCTCAATGGCTTGCTCATCAAGTAATCAGAACATTGAACGATTTCAGCACCTCCGACACATGGCAAAGTTGGAAAAATTGATCAATCCCAGCCAATCTTGAATCTGCCAGAATCCTCCTCATAGAAAAATTGAATGGCTATGCTCCTACTCATCTCCAAGATAAAGATGAACGTGATTGGGATCCAAAAGGAAATTACACTACAGTCCTATGCTTCAACGCTCTCCAAAACCATGAAGTTTTGAGAAAAAACTTATAGAAATTGGTTTGGAATCCATTTGGATTCCCCAAGGTAAATTTCTTCATTTGGACTCTTGCCAACCGGAAGGTGCTTACCGGAGACAACCTAATCAAAAGAGGAATCATTGGGCCACATTGGTGCCCTCTATGCCGTAGGAATTCTAAAACTTTAGATCATTTATTCCTGGATTGCCATTTTTCAAAAAATGTTTGGGACCACATGCTCCATGAACTTAATATAATCATGTCGACGTTCAACACCACCACCTGCCTATTCAAGGACTGGAAATCCATTTATCCCTTCCCCCTCTCCAAAAAAAAAACTGTGGTTCCAAATCTGGATAACTCTTCTGAAATTTACTTGCTGGAAAATATGTATTGCCAAAAACAAAGCCATTTTCCATGAAACCTACTACACCCCCTTGCAAGTCGTTGGACAAGCCAAAGGATTGCTTATAGAATGCTTGAACTCCTCTAAGTTCAGGATGGACACAAATCTCAACACAAATGAATTAAATTGGATTGGAACCATTTCCCCAAGCCCCCAAAAAGAAATAAATCCTCGACTTTGATACTTACCGCCATGGAAAATCAGACTTTCCAATTCCGACTTTCAAGATTGGAGAAATAAGCATCCTATGGACAATCTACATTTTGATGGTGCATCCAAAAGAAACCCCAGAGTGGCAGGAGAAGGGGGGGTTTGTTATATACTGGAGGAACACTGAGAATAAGATACAGATGGGGATTTGGAATTTGCTCAAACAACTTAGCAGAATCCTTAGCTCTGCTAAAAGGTTTCCAGATCGCCAAAGAACAAAGAATTGAAAAGCTACAGGTGTTTGGAGACTCTCTTGTAATTATCACAGCCTTCAATTCGAAAACAAAATTCAACAACTTGGCACTAAAACGGATTGTTCATCAAATTCAGCAAATTGCAAACTCATTCAACCAATTCAGAGCATTCCATATCGTGAGAAATTTAAACTACGAAGCAGACTCGAAAGCAAAAGCTGGAACTAGCCTTGAACTTGGGAAAATCGAATTCTCCAATAAAGAAACGAGTTATCATCATATCCCCTAAGCAATTCACATACATAGACTATGAGTAATTTAAGAAGTGAAGGATTGGTGAACAATAGGCACCGAGCAAGAGTTATTGTCATCACACAAAGAGATACCGATCAAGACAAATGTCTAAAGAGAAATGCCATTACACATCCACTCCATGGACTTCAACCGATTTCAACGTTTAAAGAGAAAACGCAACCAATGGTTAAAACGAAACTGCAACTGTACAACGACTTCAATGGTTAAAGAGAAAACGCATCCAATTTAAAAATCAAATCGCAGAACTCTTATGCTATATGGTCATCAAAATCGATGGAAGCTCGTGCTCAGCAACCTGGTTTACAACAATCAAATTCAAATAAAGAAATAATTTCAGTTCATAGAGCAAAACGCTACTGAATTTTATGAACATTGTACTTAGCCGGATTTGGCTTCAGCCACGGCTCAACCATTTTTTATTTTTTTATTAATATAATTATTCATTTCAGTTCAAAAAATGAAAAATGAAAAATTAAAACTTAAACCCAGATCTATAAAGCAACAGAGGGATCGAATTTCTTGAGTTTAAAATTAAAAAAAAATACACCTTAAGAAATTGGATCCCTCTCGGTGCTTGATAGATCTGAGTTTAATATGGATCTATGTTGGTGTTAAAAGTAATGAAATGAATGTAAGTTTTTATTAATGAATAAAAAGTGTATACAATTTAAATTAAAAATACTAAAATTATCCATGTTATCAACGAGTCACTCTATTGATAATAGGTGCATTAGTAATCCATTTATACATTTCTACAAATAAGGGTTTTAAAAAAACATTAAAATTCAATAAGGATTTAAAAGAAATACTTCATATAATCCTCCCAGATAATATTAGTAGAGGTTTTATTTTTCATTTACATGTTTTAACTATTTTCTTTTTAAGGAATGAGTATAAATTTATATTAAAAAGGTTGTGGAAGACCAAACAACCATAAGATACATGCACTTTAAATTAAATCAAAATTTCTTCTTTGAGCTGAGAATACAGACAAAAATCTTCCGCAACATATTTAGACAAAAATATTTCACAACATATTTAAACAATTTTAGATATACTATTCCCCTATAAGGCCTAAAACTATAATACCTTATATATTGGCCAAACAACAAAACACAAGTGAAATACATATAAAAAGGTCGAATTTAATTGAAACAATGCCCACTATGGGATTCCTCCATGAACTGGTCATCACGATTAGGTCCTTAAACACCTTGGAGATGGGGTTGTTCTATCATGTCCATGGAAGTTTGTTGAATTGTTTCTTTCTCGATGTGCCCGTAACTAGTAAAACCCAAAGGTTGGCTTGTAGTAGATTGAGAGCCATCGGAAAATCCCATGATTATATTTAATGCATTTAAGTATCATTGTTAATTTGTCAATTTTCATGCCCCATTGCTTCAGATTGTTCTCTGTTTCCTCCTACTTGACTTCCTATTTCTCTAGATGAATACTAAGGTATTGGATTACATGACACATACCTTCTAATTGATAATCACATGTTGTTGAGGGGAAAATGTCACAAGAGTGGGAAATCCTCCTTGCTATCCTTGCAGGCTGCAACCAAGGAAAAAATTGTAAGTGTGGGTTTGTAGACCATACGCCAATAGGGAAAAACAAAACTAAAAAATCAACAAAGAAATAAAAGTTTGACAAGTGCTCATAACATAAAAAAGACAAAGAGAGTGAGTTAGCTTCAAGCATATAGTATTTTCCCAATGGAAAAGCTTGTTACAAACGGTGTCACCCAGGAGAAGGAAGTTTCAATGGTAGCCAACAATCTCGCTTAGGGAAGGGTCCTTTTGAACTCTCAATTGCTTGATAATCAACTTGGAATGATGAGGAGAAACAATGGCTTCTTGAGGAAGAAGGAAATGAAGCTTTGAATGCCAAATGGTGACAAGAAAGGGGATGAAATATGACCTCTCAAACCAATCCTTGCAGCATAACCTTGTTGTAGATTTCTCCTTGTTGAATGCATGCTCATGGATTCCTTTTATAGGCCAAATAGAGGTCTTGAAACATCTTGTTGGGCCTAGCCCAAGTAAGCCAATTTTGATAAGTCAGTTTTGGGAGCTGCGAGGATACAGCGCAGCACAACATCGACAGTGTAAGAGAGCCAGCACCGCGAAGTTATTGCACTGCGAAGACACAGCGCTGCAAAGTGCCAGCTTCACGAAGATCTGGCATGACAGAGTTTTGGAAGGAAAACGGTATAAATTCCGGCGAGATCGGTCGACGATCTATTTTGGTTAAGATAGTCTAAGATTCCCAGCAGGCGGGTAAGGAGTGGCGAGGAAGAAAAGCGACTGGTCGCACGAGCAAAGACAACACTACGTGAACCAGCCGCATGAAGTCGTTAGAGAAGGAACGACAGGATGAAAGCGACCCGTTGACATGCTCTCGACAGAGGGGATGAAAGCGACGTGACCACGCGTAGAAGGATGGCCACGACAGTGAAGTCGCTATCAAAGCCTAATAGTCCTGGTTAGCGGGGTAACTGCACCAGTTTTGGGTAACAACCTTAGGGTTTTTGAGCCCATCATGAATGTAAAGACGTGACCAAAAGGGAACGGTCTATAAAAGGGCATATTTTGTAAGGGAAAGGGTTGAATCTCTAATCTTCATATTGTTTATTGTTGAGTTTTGTTGATCTCTGTTGAGAGACTTATTGTAAAAAGGCTCTGCAGCTGTGTGCACAGAGACCTACTTAAGAGAGAAGAGAGTCTGCAGCTGAGTGCATAGACTGGAACTGTTGTATCCTTCCCATTGATAATATAACAACAGTTCCTGTGGACGTAGCTCCCATCCTAGGGGTGAACCACGTTAAATCATTTTGTTATGTGATTGAATGTGCATTTGCTTTTGTTGAATGGTTAAACTCATGTTTATGAGTAAATGTATCTTTGCTTTCATGTATATTCTCCAGAAGAATGAATGATAGGAATAATATGATAAGTGCTGAACATGTATGCATAATATGTTGAATGTGCAAGTATTTCTAAGTAAGATGAATGCATAAGTTGATTGGGTAAACACTTAAGCCAGCGAAGTCTGTATAGTGCGATTCCCTGAGAGCAGCACCGGAAGTGCACAGAGTCAATGCGATTCATCGTGTTGTAGAAGTTGCAAGGTTACAGTTTAAGATGCTTGTTGAATGCATAAACTTACACTAAGTAAAGTATATTGGAGTTGGTTAATTTTCGAAGAGGAAGTGCAGTCTCAGTTGCGTTGTCCTGTGGTTAAGCGACCGTTCCGGCCCGCGTAGTCCTTTGATGTATGATAACGTATTGCGAGCCATGAAGGAGGAGCTTCGCGCAGTCCCCCAGTCAGCAGCACGAGTCTTGTAGCGTGCTGCTAACTTGTTGAAGCGTGCATCACCCGGTTGTGGAAACCTGATTCTGCAACCTCCCCATAACTTCACCTCGGGTGAGACCTTAGTCTGATCGCAGACTATTTCCGAAAGGGCCGGTGAAAAGGGATTTTGTTGGTTCCCTGAACCGTGCAAAACCTGGGTCTATCTTGGAAACTTAAAGCACATATATAGAGCCAACAAATGGTTCCGTTTCCACGTGAACTGGTGATGAGCACTGAAAATTGGAATCCAGAGAAGACAAAAATATGGAACTGGGTGGACAAGACAGAAAGAGATTTTTCCAGAAAGGAGAATAGACATCTACGTCTCTCTCACGTAGAGTGGTTGCAGAGATACCTGTGGGCGGACATTCATGAAATTTTCTTGGCAAACTTTGGAAACGAGTTGCACGAGTGGTTGTCAAGACTCGCGGAGCGAAAGGACTGTTTCCAAGAAGGAGCACCTACCGAGTGGAACCCAGAGCTCATTCAGAGGCTTAAAGAAGTATATAGTCCACTCTCGCGAGCAATCGACTTTTGGGTTGACGATATTCTAGAGGGCTTCGTGACAGAGTTTGTTGTGGACACCCTGAAGTCCTACAGCGCAGCAGAAGCTGAGTTCTTCAAAGGATTCAAAGGTAAGTACCTCAAAAATCTAAGTTTATATATCAAAATGCTTTTAGCTGAGAAAGGAGTTTTAAGAGTGCAGTAAGATTCATAGATGTTTTGAGTCTGTAATGGTCGATAATACTTGCAGTGATACAGAAGAAGATATCCATATATTAAGAAGTGGTAAAATATATAAGGTTAGTACAGAAAATAACCTTAATGAACATGAACTCCGCATAGAAACTGAGTTCCAAGTTGAGGCTGATAGCCAGACAACACCCCCATCGGCTACCTATCAGCTCATTACTCCACAGAATCCGCCAGTTCAGAACACTGTGCCTCACAATCCTCAGAGCGTCAATACTAACAACACCGCAGGAGTGAGTACTCAAAACATTCCGCGCAGTAACATCCCTAACACCACTCAGAACACTGCGCCGAACACTGTACCACCTAGAAGGAGAATGACTAATGATATAAAACTGTCGATATTTAAAGGAACGGGTCTAGAAGAGCCTGAGCAACATTGGTTTCTTTGTGAAGCCGTGTGGAACGTCAAGCAAGTCCAGGATGATGTTGTTAAGCACGCACAACTCATCACTACATTTAGGGACAGAGCATTAACTTGGTTCATGAAATATTCTCTCGGACATAATAGGACCCTACCAGATATTAAGACTGCTCTCTTAAGAGAGTTCAAGAAACCAAAGTTTGAATCACAATGTATAACAGAGCTAAAAGAGATTAAGCAGAAAGCAACTAAGTCAGTATGGGAATTCGACCAGAAATTTAAAGCATTGCTAGACCAAGTAAACTTTGACATCGCACCGCAACAACACCAAGAGTGGTTCATAGCAGCGTTGTGGCCACATATCAGACTGTCGTTGATGCAATAGAAGGTTACGTCGCAGAAAAAAGCATTAGAGATTTCCATGAAGCTAGAAGCCTCACCCATAGGAGAAATGAGCCAAGGAATGATCCAGATCCAGAACCAGTTAGCAACTCTAACGTTACAACTCCAAGACATTAAGAAAGGTAAAGAAGTTAGAGAAGAAATATGGTGTACAAAATTTAAAGTAGAGGGACACTCGAAAGAACACTGTCCAGTTTTCAAAGATTACATTGATAGTGGAGCACCAAATCCACTAAATCGGCAGCAAGGACCATGGTGTGAAATATGTCGATGCAGAGGACACCGACCAAAAGATTGTTATTTGATCTAGAAATATGTGAGAACACCCAAGAATTTGTATTGCAATTTCTGTAAGTCAGTTGGACATGATGATTCCAGCTGTAGAGCATACGAACTAATGATAGAAAGGAAACATGATGTTTATAGAGTTCAAGAAGAAACACCGCAACACCATGATAATGCGTAGTATGATCAAGGCGCATATAGAGGTCGTCGTGGATTCCAAGGAAGAGGAAGAAATAATGGCCCAGGAAGAGGAAGAGGTCAGATGATTTGTTATAACTGCGCTCATCCTGGTCATCTATCTAGAGATTGTACCAATCCTTGTACTACATGTAGATACTGTAAATCTTTTGACCATGTTATTGAAGCATGCTTGATATTGTAAGTGAAGATGCAAGAAAAAAGAACATAAGCACCGAACCAGAACGTTCAGATGATCGCAATAGAGAAAAGAGATCCAAACATCAATGCTGTGACATGAAGTGGCACTGTGACAGGAAGCGATAAAGAACTAGAAGCTTCGAATTCTGGAGAGCACCACGCTAAGCAGACACCTACTGATGGGGTCTGGATAAGAAAAGATACTGGGAAAGCACCTGCTTTCGATCTGGAAAGAAACAAAGAAGTCTTCGCAGAAGCAAGGGAAACCTTCAAAGAACCAACACCCGTGACACCAAGAATCCCATTGCAAAGTGAAACAACGCATATGAAGGATATGCCAGCAGCATATGATCAAACGAGTATCGCAACAAAAACATGGACTTCTGTTGTGCAATTCCTACGGAGCTGTATGAAGCTTCTCAAGAGCGAAGATGCTTTGGTGGAAATACAAAATTTACTGAGCCACTATGAACAACACAGTAGCACAAATACTGTTCATAGCGTAGTTCACCACATAAAAATCCATAAGAGAATAGGCCGAGAAATGAGGTTAAGTGCACAAATTGGAGATTATGAGATGGATGAGATCATCCTTGATTTGGGATCAGAAGTAAATGTCTTGACCAATCAGACATGGGTATAGATGGGGAAACCAAAGTTGTCATGGTCACCCATACAATTAAGACTAGCGAATCAACAAAAGGTCATACCCTTTGGAATGCTAGCGAATGTTCTTGTGGACATCGATGGAGTAAGCAGTTCAGCAGACTTCAAGGTTATTGAGATCATCAACGACAGTAACCCATATCCAGCACTATTGGGGATAGATTAGGCGATGGATAACCTCGCGATCATCGACTTAAATAAGAAACAGATGATATTTGAAGGAGCAGATATCAAGGTCACTGCGCCCTTGGACCCTTTACAAGGACCGAGATACACTAAGCCGATCAGAGAAGAATGTAGAGCTCATGATCTAGATCGCATCTATAAGATGACAGCAAACTACACTGACTACATCAATCCTACGGCTGATGGAACACTTAGTTGGCACTACGACAGTTCTTGCGTATCAAAATCTGACGCAGGATTGGAGAATTGGCAAGGCCGAATGCATGAAGTACCTCCGAGAAGATGCACGCAGATCACCAAATCACTGCACTGGATTGGAACTAAGGTAAGTCCAGTCCCCACTTATGATGGTTCAACTAACGTCTATACATTTTTGCAATAGTATACTGTATCAATTTCAGTTGAACATCGGATACCAGCGTTGGATATAACACTGCGCGCTACACCTTCCAGATGGTTGGCCGCGCATAAGCACATTTTGACCATATGGGAACAATGCAAACACATGATGCAAATCAGATTCGTAGAGAAAGCTGCGTTAACCATGGTAAAGTATAATGGACAAACAGATCCAAGGGATCACATAGAGAATTGTTCACAAGCATGGATACACAGACCATAGACAAAATGGGTTCATCTGTTTGTGCACACACTAGAGCAGATTCCAAATAATTGGTACACAGACGCAGAACTTCACAGAGGTACCACATATTGGTCTATTTTAACTGCAAACTTCGAGAGAACTTTCAGTTTTGAAGATGACTGTATAAGCATAAATGAGGCTCTGCATGTTATCAAAGAAAGGATATTCAGAGAAGAATGCCCAAGTACAAATGAGGCATTAGAGATTATCAAAGAAAATATATTTGAAGACGTAAAGGTACCTGTGAACCTACAGCCGGAATGGGAAAGAACGATAGAACATGCCCTTGAATGCTATAACCTCTCCGTAGATGAAGAAGATGTAGAGGAGAGTGATGAGGAGGATCCACGCAATGTTAATATACCTGAATCAGAGGGAGCATGCGATGTAGAGGGACCTCCATTAGAGATTACAGATATGAGCGACCCTGTCAAGACACGAAAAGTTAATATTGGCACAAGTGAAGAGCCAAAGTTCCCATCTATTGGAGATTACTAGGATGATGAAACGGTCACGCAGATCGCATACCTTCTACACGAGTATCCAGATCTGTTTCCAACGAAGTTTGCTGAAATGAAAGGCATTTTGGGCGACTTGGGAGTGATGAAGATACCTCTCAAGCTAGGCGCGAAGCCCATTAGACAGAGGAATTATAGACTGAATCCCAGATATAAAGAACGAGTCAAGGCAGAACTCGACAAGATGCTTGATGCAGGGATCATTGAGCCAATGGAAGAATCGGAATGGATAAGCCTTATGGTTATCCAGGACAAAAAGACAAAAGGAGAAATAAGAATCTGCGTAGATCTGAGGAAGCTGAATGATACTTCACTACACGACCCATTTCCTACCCCATTTATAGATGAAGTATTGGACAATGTTGGAGGAAATGAGGCCTACTCATTCACTGATGGATTCTATGGCTACCATCATATTAGAATAGACTCAGCAGATAGGCATAAAACCACATTTGCTACTGAATGGGGATCATATCAGTATACAGTCATGCCATTTGGTTTGAAGAATGCACCTGCTATATTTTCTAGAGTTGTTGTGGCTGCATTCAAGGACTTTATCCATAAGTTCTTAGAAGTCTATTTTGATGATTGGACTGTCTTTGGTTTACTGAAGAATTATTATGAAAACCTAAGAATGATGTTAGCTAAGTGCAGGCAACATCAAATCTCCTTGAATTTGAAGAAATGTATTTTCTGTGTACCCTATGGTATACTACTGGGACACATTGTGTGTAAGCAAGCTCTGATGGTTGATCCTGCGAAGATCGCAGTTATTGTGAATTTACCGGCACCAAAATCAGTAAAGAAACTTCGCACGGCACTGGGACATACAGGATATTACAAAAATTTTATCAAGGGTTATGCGCAGATAACCGCGCCAATGGAGAAACTTTTGAAGAAAGAAGCGCAGTTCATCTGGAATGCAGAATGCGAGAAGGGGTTAGATACACTAAAAGAGAAAATGGTAATTGCACCGATCTTTGTTTTTCCGGATTGGAACAAACCATTCCACGTACATGTTGATGCTTCATCTATAGCATTGGGCATTGTGCTCGCTCAACCAGGTGAAGGGGGCATTGATCACCCCATTGCATTTTCAAGCAGAAAGCTATCTTCAGCCGAAAAGAACTACACAACCATAGAGAGAGAAGGTCTAGCTATGGTTTACACACTCCAGAAATTCAGGCTCTATTTGCTTGGTGCACACTTCTCCATGTACACTGACCATTCAGCTCTGAAGTACTTGGTCAATAAGCCAGTGTTAGGGGGGGGAATATGCAGATGGATTCTACTTTTTCAAGAGTATGAATTTGAAATCATTGTTAAACCAGGAAGACTGAATCTAGGACCTGACCATCTCTCAAGGATTGAGTCAGGCGAAGAACCCACTAATCTTGAAGAAAATATTTCTCACGCGCAGTTATTTTCCATACAGATAGCAGAAAATTATTACAAAGACATTGTAGAATTTTTGACTATAGGATTGGCACCCATAGAGTTCACTACACAACAGAAGAAGTAGCTAGTAGTTAAAGCAACAAACTTCACTGTCATCGCAGGACAGTTATACAAGTTGGGACTGGATGAAGTGCTGCGCAAATGCATGTTAAAGCATGAGAAGCCATTTATATTGGCTGAGGCACATTCAGGTGTCTCTAGAGGTCACTACGCAGGTAGAGCCAATGCACAGAAGATATTAAGAACAGGGCTATGGTGGCCAACACTACACAAAGATTCAAAGGAACATTACCGAAGTTGCAATGTTTTCCAGAGAAAAGGAAAGCCATCGCGAAGAGATGAAATGCCATTAAGACCGCAACTGACTTTACAGGAATTTGATAAATGGGCTATTTATTTCGTGGGACCAATTAACCCACCAGGGAAGAGGACTGGTGCGAGATACATTATCACCGCGATTGATTATCTCATCAGATGGGAAGAAGCTAAACCAGTGAAGGACTGTAGCGCACTTACTGCCGTGCAGTTCATCTTTGAGAACATCCTTACCAGATTTGGATGCCCAAAAATTTTAATGAGTGATCAAGGAACTCACTTTTTGAACAGAACCATTGAAGCGCTAACTGAAGAATTTCATATTTATCATCAGAGGAGTACACCATACTATCCACAAACCAATGGAACTGTCAAGGCATTTAAGAAAGTGTTGGAGAATGCGCTCACAAAAGTATGCAACACAAACAGAGATGATTGAGATCTGCGCATTCCAGCTGTATTATGGGCATACATAACAACGTGTAAGAAACTGACAGGCCATACACCTTTCAGACTGGCCTATGGACAGGGAGCTGTGATGCCTATGGAGTACATTGTACCAAGCTTAAGAATTGATGCATTTACGGACATGGCGTATAGAGAGACATTGCAAGAAAGGATTCTACACTTGGTTGGACTGGAAGAGGATCGCTTCATTGCAGGATTTCACCAGCAAGTGCAGAAGGACAGAGAAAAAGCATGGCATGATCTCCATATCAAGCACAAATTTTTCTAGGTAGGAGACCTTGTCCTCCTGTATGATAGTAAGTTCATGAATTTTTTAGGAAAATTTAAAATGCATTGGCTTGGGCCATATACTGTTACGCATGTTATTAACGGTGGCGCAGCGCAGTTAGCCACATTAGTCGGTGACAACTTACCAGGTTTGGTTAATGGAAGTGGACTAAAACCCTACTGGGATAGTCCTACTTCGCAGAACCCTCAGTGATCAAAAGAGCAAGAAAATTCTAATTGCCAAGTACAGTTGAAATTGGGCACTAGAAATGGAACAGAGTTTGTACACAGTTTTGGTCCGATACGCGAAGTCCAATGGAACCACGCAGCACTAGTAGAGAAGTCAAGCTGCGCAAAAAAAAAAGAAAGTAGAAGCTCATAGTTGCGAAGTTCAAAAGGGAGTCGCACAGATCAAAAGAAACAGGATGGATGCGAAGACCAGTATGAATAAAAGTAGCACCGCACAGTGAACCACACCGGGAGTGATGACGACCCGTCCGCGCAGTTCGACGCAACACCTCGAAATAGCCGTTAGAGCTGAAAACTAGTCATTATACAGTGATTTTGCCAATGACCGTTTGAGCATTTAATGCAAAATTAGCCGTTCTGAAGCAGTTAATGAAAGAAAGGACCAAAATCCTCAACGGATTTGGCCAACTGGCATGACAATTAATGCTTATCTAGCCTTTTATGGGCGCGGCTAAGCCTAACTGTGCCTATAAATATCGTCAACACTGGAATCGCAGGTGTTACCGAAACTTTCAAATTTTTCTGCAAGCCATAACTTCAGTCTGTTTACAGTGAGTGCTAAGTAATTTCGTGAGTCTACAGAGCAAGTTCAAGTGAATGTTTGACGATTCCACAATTGAGCAGGATTCCACAGTAGAGCAGGCTGTGAGGGATTTTAAACAAACCAGGATTGCAGGGTTGATGAGAACACCTGCTAAGAAGGTCGTTACAGAAAAAGGCTAGGGTTCACGCCGCTCACCACGACATCTTGCACCAATGCAAAGCAAGGGTAAGGAACCTGTAGCTGAGAAAGTAAAGCCGAAGGAATGGGCTCCAAGCTACCAGAAGCCCCACCAGAGGAGAAAGAGTTTCCATTATCCTTAACCCCAGAGTATACTTCTCCGCGTGCACCAGATGCACCAGCCGTAAAGCTTGCCAGAAACGCCAAGTATGAAATACCACTTCCGCCAATGTCCCGTCATGTCAAGCCACAAGAAAACTTGCTGGGCAAGCTCGCAGATTGTAAGTTCGAGGACTATGATTTGCTGCAACAACTCAAGGATCCAGACGAGCTGAAATACCCACAGTTTCAACCAGACAGATATATGTGTCGGAAAATGGACGTAAAAAAAAACCCGCTGCTGGTAGCGCAGAGTTGGCTATCCGAAGTCGTGGAATCAGGGCTTCTAAACCTGCTGCGGATTCCACACTTCGACCGGAGTCTGGAACTGAATGCAGTGGTGCACACACTGATATCGCGCACACACCAAGGTTACCTTTGGATGGACAGAAATGTCCACCTCAACATAGACCTGATCCATAGGGTCACGGGGCTAAGCAAGCGAGGTGATGACCCTAAAAAGTTCTTTGCCAGAAGAACCAGAGATAAAGAGATCGTCGCGTAGATGAAGGAGGAATACCAAATTACCAAAGGAAAAAGAGGGTTTGTCACAGATGACTTAAAAGATGATGCTACGAGATTTGTAGTACAACTTCTTGCAGGAAAAGTCTTGCGGAAGGCAAGACCAACAGAAGTACCAGCAGGAGCAATTCACCTCGCTGCAAAGACAACGAAGGGAGTAAGATTTAACTGGTGTCAATATTTACTGAACGAGTTTCTAGACGATGTCCGCGACACTCAGGTCAATGGAACTGCGTTTCATTACAATTGGTTAATGGTGTTGATTTCCTTTGTAGGATGGAAGGACCCCAGACATTATGTTGGTCTCACTTCTCTCGTCAATGACTGCCGAGGACCCATATATGCAAATCTCTGGGCAAATTTGCAACCAGAGCGACAACGCACCTCAAATGAAGTATTCCTCACATACTACGAGTAGCCATGTGATGTCATCGTTTGCACATCGTGCATCTACAAAGAGGTAACATTCAAGTATATTCGCACTTTAAATTTTAAAGCTGACATGCATTCCATTTATATTTCACCAAAGGTGCAGAAGAAGAATCCAGAATGGTTCGCAGGGAACTATCACCTGGACGAAGCAGGTATTGACCTCATCATGAAGGAATGGCCATATGAATGGAAGGTCGAAGGACCGATGGTCATCGACAGTGACTCGGACGAAAGTAATCCATCCACGACAAAGATCATTGAAGAGTCACCGACATGAAAAAGGAAGGAGCCTGGAAGCTCTGTGCAGGACAAAGGAACGAAAAAGAAGCAGAAAGCAACAAAGGAGCCATCATAAGCGAAGATCCACGATGATGATTATGACTTCATCGCGAGTAGAGTAAGCCAATATCTAGACGAAGCGCTTGCTCTCAAAGCCAACAAAAATGAGAATATCCAAGCGAGTCTAATAGAAAACCTCACCACTTTGCAAGGCATCGCGGCGAAGATGGAGCAAGTCCAACACGAATTGGCTCAAGAATCTGAGTTAGAAGGAAGGTCAGGGGACACCTCTCAGCCAAAGAAAACACCCTTAGCTCTAACCATGGCACCAAGACCGCGCATCGTCCGCATTGACCCACTAACTGCAATTTTACCACTTAATGAATTAGCTGCGAGCGTGTAGAGAATAGAGCATGTGGATATTGATATAGCGATGCTGCCCCTGGAGGGTCTACATAATCTGCACCTGCAGGTTGTGGAGGAAATCCATGATAGATATATGGTCACTCTGAGCCAACACCAGGACTTACAAGCAAATTATAGACAGTTGTAGGAAGCAAGTACAAAGAAGGATAAGGCACTTGAAAGCGCACAGGAGCAGCGAAGAAGAATAGAGCAGACTATCACTTTGGTCTATGCAAAGATACCAGAGTGCGACAAGTAGCCAGAGATCGCAGACACCATTCTTAAGATCGGCTCGGTAGTTAGCGATCTTAAGGCTGAAATGAAAGACATGGAGATTGATTACAAAACAAATCTTGCCACTTTGGAAGAACAAAATCTCCCGAAGACACCACCAAATCAAACAGAACTTAGAGCAGCATAAATAAAAGCTGTCGCAGAAAACATATCCGGTGAAATAGCTAAGTGTCAGAGATTGCTGGATGAAGCAACTAGAGACTGGACTATGCTGCAAGAGGACCCTCAGGTGCTGCAGGTTCAAACTAGCTTACAGGAAAAACAAGTAGCGTTAAACGCTCTAAACGCAAAGATGAAGAACTTGCTGCCAAGGGAGAGACTCTACCGATTTGCGGAAGTCAAAGAACCAAAGAGGGAACTTCAAGTGTTAAGAGAAAAGGAGGCAAAAACTGGGGAAAAGTCATAGCCCCTACAGGAAGAATCTCATGCGATCTTGCAAGAGATTGAAGAGAAACTGATAGAACTCCGAGAGTCAGAGAAAAAAGTAAAGGAATAGACTCAGGAAGACCTAACACCAGATGTGTTGCAAATTTTTAAGGTAGTTGAACAAGACGTTAAGGACACAGTTGTGAAGCTAGTCATAACTTATCAAGAATTAGTTGCGAAGATAGATCAACCAGGAGAAGTGCAACGTAGTGAACCTATGGCAAGTGGCTCGGGGACGAGCCACATGTAAGTGTTAGGGGCTTGTTGGGCCTGGCCCAAGTAAGCCAATTTTGATAAGTCATTTTTGGGAGCTGGGAGGATACAACGCAGCACAACATCGGTAGTGTAAGAGAGTTAGCGCCGCGAAGTTCCAGCTCCGCGAAGATCTGACATGGCAGAGTTTTGTAAGGAAAATGGTATAAATTCTGGCGAGATTGGTCGGCGATCTGTTTTGGTTAAGATACTCTGAGATTACCAGGAGGCGGGTAAGGAGTGGCGAGAAAGGAAAGAAACCGGTCGCCTGAGCAAAGGCAGCACTACGTGAACCGATCGCATGAAGCCATTAGAGAAGGAACGATGGGATGAAAGCGACCCGTTGGCATGCGCTCGACAGAGAGGCTGAAAGCAACGTGACCACGTGCATAAGGATGGCCATGACAGTGAAGTCGCTATCAGATCCTAACAGTCCTGGTTAGAAGGGTAACCACACCAGTTTTGGGTAACAACCTTAGGTTTTTTGAGCCCATCATGAATGTAAAGACGTGACCTAAAGGGCACGGTCTATAAAATGGCATATTGTTTAAGGGAAAGGGTTGAATCTCTAATCTTCATATTGTTTATTGTTGAGTTTTGTTGATCTCTGTTGAGAGACTTATTGTAAAAAGGCTCTGCAGCTGTGTGCGCAGAGACCTACCGAAGAGAGAAGAGAGTATGCAGCTAAGTGCGCAGACTGGAACTATTGTACCCTTTCCATTGATAATATAACAACAGTTCTTGTGGACGTAGCTCCCATCCTGGGGGTGAACCATATTAAATCATTGTGTTATGTGATTGAATGTGCATTTGCTTTTGTTGAATGGTTAAATTCATGTTTATGAGTAAATGTATCTTTGCTTTCATGTATATTCTCCAGAAGAATGAATGATAGAAATAATATGATAAGTGTTCAACATGTATGCATAATATGTTGAATGTGCAAGTATTTCTAAGTAAGATGAATGCATAAGTTGATTGGGTAAACACTTAATCCAGCGAAGTCTGTATAGTGCGATTCCTTGAGCGCAGCACCGGAAGTGCACAGAGTCAGTGCGATTCATCGTGTTGTAGAAGTTGCAAGGTTACAGTTTAAGATGCTTGTTGAATGCATAAACTTACACTAAGTAAAGTCTATTGGAGTTGGTTAATTTCCGAAGAGGAAGCGTAGTCTCAGTTGCGTTATCCTGTAGTTAAGCGGCCCTTCCGGACCGCGTAGTCCTTGGATGCGCGATAACGTAGTGCGAGCCACGAAGAAGGATGAGCTTCGCGTAGTCCCCCAGTCAACAGCGCGAGTCTTGTAGCGCACTGCTAACCTGTTGAAGCGTGCATCACACGATTGTGGAAACCTGATTCCATAACCTCCCCATAACTTCACCTCAAGTGAGACCTTAGTCTGCTCGCAGACTGTTTCCAAAAGGGCTGGTGAAAAGGGGTTTTGTTGGTTCCCTGAACTGCGCAGAACCTGGGTCTATCTTGGAAACTTAAAGCACATAAATAGAACCAACACATCTAGTTCCCAATGTGAATGGTCCATCTCATGAAGTGGTCTTCCAAGTACAAGAAGGGGTCTATTGAATGCTCCCAAGCATGTGAAGATGCCAATTCAAAATTTTGGAGCCAAGAAATGTTGTTGTGAGCCTTAAATGCGTTGCGGAGAGATGGTGGTCCCACCGCTGGTACAATCGCATGGGTTTCGAAGCATAAGTCACGTAAAACCACATAGGTTTCGAAACAAAATCCCCATGGTTGTACAAAATAGTTGAATTTAATCATTCTAAGGTTCAATTCTCATTGTGAATTTGATGAGGATGGTGTTAATGAGTTGCATGTTGTATGTTTATGATGTATTTATACAATAATGGTCGAAATGTCACATGCACTTGAGATTTAGGTGATAACACAAGCCTTAGAATTTTCTTAATTTCCCCTGTACCCTCTCCTCCAACTAGATTTTGATTTTGGGAAATTGGCCATTTCAAGAAAAATACTAAGAGAGAAAGACCTTATATGCAACCCCTTTCCAAAGAAAGTCTCCAACAAATGATAGGGTGCGACTACAAGAGTACTTGAGAGAGGAGTTCGAGTCCCCGAAGAATGAATTCCTTAACTACCGTTGACAAATATATTATCTACATTCTTCCAAGCTGAGCTTGGAAAAGGAATATTGAGTTAATAACATTGCAAAACCACACAACCAAACAACACAAAGTGTGGATTCTTACCTCTATTAATTGAAAAATGGCACAAGGGATCCCTCTCCAATGACCACAAACAACCAAATTGGACTAAAACCATATCCACTCCGGTGGAATTAACCTCATAAATTGCCAATTGCCCTTGAAATATCCTACCTCTATAACTTAAACCGCATACAAATTCCATAAAGGAGAAAACACTCGGAGCTTCTCGCATGAATGGGAGGGAACTTGAGACATAAGGGAGTGTAAAGGCTCCCTCACATGACTTAAATACAACTAGATCTGCATGCCTTGCTCTATTTCAATTGTGACAAGTGGAGCATCTTTCCTCGATTCCATGAGGGGGGTAGATTGGATTATTTAAGTCGTTAATGTTGATTACCATCATATAACATAGGGGAGCCACAACCTTTCAAGGGGTATCCATTTTTTAACCAAGACCCCCTTATCTAAATGCAAAACTTCATTTTCTTGGCAATCAATAGAGGAGTTGTTGGTTCGCCGAATATGGAATAGATTGGCATTGTCAAGGCTACAGAGGTTCCAAAAAATTCTTTCAAAGGTTTTTCTATGTATGGTTCCTTCCTTGAGAATGATTTTCCTCACATGCTTGATCACTAAAAGGGAGTCTCCAAAAATCATCACATTCTTGATGCAATGTGTCTTGAGAAACTTTGTTCCCAAGAATAAGGCATAAATTTCCACTTGATTATTCATAGCAACTCCTATATACCCTATAAGTAAGATATTTCTATATTTCCATAAGGGTCTAAGATAACCCCTCTTCTCTCCTACTACCCTTGGATCCCCTTTAGATGCTCCATCAAAAAACAACTTGTGGCACCTTTGGGATCATAAACATTCTTGAAACTCCTCATCTTTGAAATCCAAATGCCAATCAATTAGAGCTTATGGCTTGTGACAGGGAATTTTGGACTATTGAGCAGGTCACAGACTCATAATTGTTCTTGAACAATGAGATTCTCTTGTGTAATATCAAGGATCCTGTGAGTGCTTAGATATTCTAGCATGAGGGATTTGGCTTCAATTGTTGTCCATTGCATACCGAAGGTTTATTAGTTAAAAATAAAATTGTTTCTAAGAAATCACATCTTCTAGCTAATATACTTGGGAAGTGCCATCAATATCTTACTCAGATTTGGCTTATGGTGAAGAGATCCAAGGAAGAAGGCATTCCAATTTAAGAAGAGATCACTCCAAAGGGAGGGGGGATTTATGGTTCCCCCTAGTTTAAACAATGCTTCTACCCAACCATTCCCAACAAAGTCACATCCTAGGAATACGTGCTTGGTAGTCTCTTCCTCTTTTAAGCACAACACACAATGAGAGGGCCCCTAAATATTGCACTTCCAAATATTTTATAATGTGAGGATTCTCCCATGAGCTAATAACCAAAAAAAGGCATTGATTTTAGGAATCCTATTTGGATGCCAAGTCCTTTTCAACATATTGGATTGAAGGGGCATAGTGAAATTGCTAAGGAGCCTATGATAACATTCTTGGGAAGAATACATGCCATCTTTTCCACAATCTTGATAGCCTTTAGAAGGTAAGTTAATGAATGACACCTTGAAGCATGGTTAAGAGGATATCAAAGAGGAATTCCATGTGTTCAAGGGTATTCAATTGTTTCCAATTTCTCCATCGCCCTGAAGAATCCCAATTAGAGAGATCAAATAATGTGTTATAACCTCTATCCGTTAATCGTTTCCTAAGTTCTTCAAGGCTTGGTTTTGAAACAAGAGAGGCTCGCCACACAATTTTGTCTTTCCATAAGTTTACTTGCTTGCCATTTCCTAGGATCCAAAATAAAGCTTCATGTATTAGCTTGTCAGCAACCTTGCACAATCTACATATACCCGACCCTTTTCCTCCCCACTTACAATGATCTACACAACTAACTCTTGAGCCCCTTGGATAATTTGTACTTATGAATTCCTTACACCATTCAACTTCCCCAGTGATCGACCTCCATAAAAAATTTCTCCCATAGCCAAATTCGTTATTTTCGGATCCCTAATGACAAGTCCTACATTGACTAAAGGGTATCTAACAATTTCCCATTTAATCAAGTGAAACTTCTTTTGGTTAGATTACCCCCCTACCAAAGAAAGTGCCTAATCTCCTTACTAATGTTGACCATTATATGGGATGGGGATAAAAGAGATGAGCACTAAAAAATGGGAAGAGATGAGAGGACCAACTTGATTAAGGTGATCTTACCTATTGTATTTAACCACCATGCCCCCAATGCATGCACTTTGGATTAAATTTTTTGAATAACATGGGACCAATCAGTCTCCTTTGGATATTTGAAGGAAATTGGAGTGCCCAAATATTTAAAATAAGTCCATCGATGATGCCCTACAAAGCAAAAAATAAGAGAAATACGTCACAAAATTCTGGGGGGGGATACTCCAACTTAACACCTGACTCTTGCCAACATTCACCTGTCCTCTTGTGGCTTCAATAAAGGAATCCAAAACCATATTGAATATGAGTGCATTCACTAACGAGACTCCACCCAAGAAAATGGTGTCATATGCAAACTAAGCATGATTCAATGCTTTCACCCCATGGGAGATAAGGATGCTTGCTAGATTCCCTTTTTTCCCTTTCCTTGTCCAATCTACTACTTAAAGCCTCTACCATAATTATATGAAGAAAGGGAGATGAATGGAAGCCTTATCTTATACATATGAAAGCTTGAAAGAAGGAGGAAGGTCTTATGTTGACCAAGGGCACAATTTAATGACACCCAACACACGATTTGATCCACTTAATAAACTTTTAGGATTAAACCAAAAATTTCAAAATATGTAAAAAAAAAAAAAACTATGCCTAACTATATCAAGGCATTAGCTAGATCAAATTTAATAACCATGCCTTGGTTTCCTCGATTGTAGCTTGAGTGGATGGCTTCTTGAGCTAACACAATGTTGTGAGAAATCTATCTCTTTGCTAGAAAAATCGCCTTGATTGTTAGGGATAAGCTTGGGAAGAAGATTCTTAACTCTGGCTACAAATATTTTTGTCGTGATATTGTATGTTATGTTGCATAGTGAGATGGGCTTAAAATGAGACAAAGAGGTGGGATTTGTCAACTTGTGAATTAGGACAATGAAGGAAGGGTTCATTTCCCCTCTGATCTTGTCCTTTCCCCTTATCCAGTTTAACATTTTACATAGACATGATTTCATAATGTGCCAACATACCCAATAGAAATGGATTGTAAATCTATTTGATCCATGTGCTTTTCCTAGATCTAAGCTCCAGTTTGCTTCCATTATTTCGTTTTTTGAGATCTCTTTTTCCTATATTCGATTCTCTTCATGGCTTACTAGAATGGGGATATTATGGAGCATTGATTCCTTAGCAATTTAACTGGAGACACCTATTTATGTGTAGAGTTCTTTGAAGTTTTTGCATGCTTCTTCCTTTGCAACATTAAAATATGAGATCTTCCTACCATTGGCATCATTGATTTCTTTGATGGCACTTTTATTCACTCTTCCTTTGGCTTGTTTATGGAAGAAAGCAATTTTTTTGTCCCTTTCTTTTAACCATAGACTTTTGCATTTAAGAAACCATATCTCTTCCTCTTGCCTATGTATTTTATGAATAGATCGACTTAATTCCTACCATTTCCTCAAAAGGTCTTGAGATACCTCACATTGCCCCATTTCATGTTGAAAAGTTTCCAAATCAACTGAATCTCAATTTGTTTGTTGGCCAGAGACTTATAATTCATTTTGGCCCATTGTTTTAGGGATCCTTTTACCATCCTCAACTTAGATTCCCAAATATAGGCATGTGATCCTTGGATAGTGGAGCTCCACTTCTTTTGGATTATCAAGATGCTTTCATCATCTTGAAGCTAGAGTTGGTTAAAACAAAAGGGGATTGACCCTAGATCCATAGTTTCCTCAATGGATAAGAGGATAGGCCTATGATTTGAGACCACCAAAGGTAATATTCTTGAGAGGAATTTGTAACCATCTAAGAGGAATGAATTTTGGATAAGAAATATGTCTAGCCTAGCCGCAATATCATGTAATACCCCTAGTTTTGACTTGGAATGTATTGAATCAAAATTATGTAAATGATGTAAATATGGCAGTATGGAATCCTAGTGCGGAGCTCAAGGCCAATGCCCGACTAGTGAATGGATATGCATGTGTGATGTGATTATTTTTGTATATGCACCATATGGTTGGATCGTCATGTTAACTCAAAAGCTATGTAAATATTATGTTGGAAAAAATAATAAAATGGTCCAATATGTTTGTGTAAAGAGCACTAGAGGAGCTATGATTCCACTAGAGGGGAAGAGGAAAGGGGGCCTATGGTAGATTAAATCCTTCATTGCCAAGTGTCATCCTTAGAACTCATCCATTTGCTACCATGTGCCTTAAATGAGCTAGTTAGTTTCTTTTTACTATTAAATCCAATCATTGAATGCATGTGTGAGGTTGGTGGGGAAAGTTCTCTCATGTAGTTATGGAAGCATGGGATGAACATACTTCTATGATAGCTGTAAGGATCCTTTTCCTCTATCATCAGAAGTTATGTTAGTTGTCTTGTCACCATTCCCTCCTATCCTTTGGATTCAATCACTCATTCTCTACTACTCTTGTGGACTTACACTATGGAGAGCTTCTTCTTCATGTTGTTCATACCATTACCATTTACTAGACTGTGTATTACCTAGAAATTTGAATTTGGGACTGTTAGTTTTTCAACATTTAATTCAATCTGGTCTAGGATCTTAACTGAAAGAACAACATGTATAGCATATCAAGCATAAGAGACAAGAGACAAGAGACACAAAACATTTCACCGGGGAAAACCAAGAAGGTGAAAAACCCCGCAACTTCCTCAGAGATAGAATAAGCACCAATACAAAGATCAAACCCCAAGAGATAGATGACTGCAGCAGCTACTCCTCCTCCACTTGTGCGCACTCCTCCTCTCTCTCACTAATGCGAAGTGAGTGAATGAGAGAATGTGTCAAATGAGAGAGTCACACTCTCTATTTATACTTTTACTTTCACTTGACCTTTACTCAACTACGTCGGCCCCAAATTAACCACTTAACATAATGTTGACTGGGCCGACCCCACTAGGGTGGTCTAATAACCCTTTAACCCACATGACTCATACAGGGCCGACCCCATCAAGGTGGTCTAATAACCCATCAAGTATAAGTTGCGACACTTACAAATACAAATGACGACACTTCCAATTGGAGGAATAATACATCTCCATTGGGGATACAATAAAGTACAAATGTAATACATACAATATATAAGTGAATATCTTCCGAAGTTACAAATACATCAACACTCCCTCTTAACTAGGAAGGTATTCTCTTGACACAGGCCATCAATACATATAGACACAAGTCTTCAATACTGGAGTTAGATCATCGTCATTGGATCACTGGAGCATCATCATCACTGCTACTATACTCGTCATCTCGATCATTGGGCTATCTCTCAATTCTTCTCGTCATAGGAAGTTCTACAGAGCCAACCCTTTTTCATGTTGGTTGTAGGCCTAGCCTCCTGTAGGTCTTCATCATCTCTGTGAGCTGGCCATACTGTGGATCCCAGAACTAATTACGTGCGTCAACAAAACCTTGAAAGAGCATCCCAGGACTTTACGAGAACATAGCTCAACCTATCGGATCTCCCAGGGAGCTATTCCATGTGACCACCACAAAACCTTAAAAGAGTGTCCTAGGAACGTTTATGTGCATAGCATGACCGACAATAACTCTAAAGAGCATCCGAAGCCTTTTACGTGACTAGCACAACCTGTCTGGATCTCCAGGATTGATTACATGTGATCTCCACAAAACCTTAAAAGAGTGTCTTTCCCAACAAGATATATAAAGAGCATCTGAGGCCTTTTACGTGACTAGCACAACCTATCCGGATCTCCAGGACGTATTACATGTGGTCCCCACAAAACCTTAAAAGAGTGTCTTGCCCAGCAAGATCTCTAAAGAGCATCTAAGGCCTTTTGCGTGACTAGCACAACCTGTCCGGATCTCCAAGACGTATTACATGTGGTCTAGAAAAACCTTAAAAGAGTGTCTTGCCCAGCAAGATCTCTAAAGAGCATCTGAGGCCTTTTACGTGACTAGCACAACCTGTCTGGATATCCAGGACGTATTACATGCAACCCTTGCACAACCTTTCCACGGCCACAGAGTACCATCCTGGTACTCAAGATCAACCTGATCATCCTCGCACAAAGAATCAGCCTGATGCTCATGATCATATTGATCATCATCATACAGTACATCATCCTGATGCACATCATCATCGCATGATCATCCTGATCATCGTCACAACATCGTCCTGATGCATATCATCATCGCATGATCATCTTGATCATCGTCACAACATCGTCCCGATGCATATCATCATTGCATGATCATCCTGATCATCGTCACAACATCGTCTTGATGCATGTCATCATCGCATGATCATCCTGATCATCGTCACAGCATCGTCCTGATGCTTATCATCTGGAGCATCATCTTGATGCTCATCACACATGATTTTCCTCTTCAGATCATCTCATTGTCCATGGAGCACAGCCTAGATGCACATCATACAACACTTACACCACCGACATGGGAAAACACATCTACCACCATTTTAGGAAGGCTCCAACCCTTACTTTTTCACCATGGGAGAACACATCTACCACCATGTGAAAAATGGCTTTAGCCCTTACATCTACACCATGGGAGAACACATCTGCCACCATGTGAGAATGGCTCCAGCCCTTACATCTGCACCATGGGAGAACACATCTATCACCATGTGATAATGGCTCAGCAATTACATCACGACCATGGAAGAACACATCTACAACCATGTCAGAAAAGCCTATGTGCATCTGCGTCTTCCGGACTCATCACTTCCCCTTGGAAGGAACCTCGATCTAAAGTACACCAAGCCTCTTTCTGAAGTACTTGAACTTCATTCTGGCTAGTGGTTTGGTCAACTCATCTGCAATCTGCTCATCCGTCGCAACATACATGAGCTTCACTGCTCCTCTCTGTACCATATCCCTGATATAGTGATATTTGATCTCGTTATGCTTCGACTTGTTATGGAACACCGGGTTCTCTAACAACTTCACGCAACTCTGGTTGTCACAATAGATACAAGTAGCATCCAACTGGAGATCAAATAAATCAGACAGTAGCTTCCTTAGCCATACTGCCTCACAACTAGTCGAACAAGCTGCGACATACTCTGCTTCGACTGTACTCAGTGCTACGTAGGACTGCTTCCTGCAAAACCAAGAGATCACACCTGATCCCATATTGAAGCAGCACCCCGAAGTGCTCTTCCTGTCTGCAGCACTGCCTGCCCAATCTCAATCAACATAACCCTCCAGGTTAACCTTTTGATTCGCATCATACTTGAGCCCATAATCAACGGTACACTTCAGGTACCTCAGAATATGCTTTACAGCAATCAGGTGAAGATGTCTAGGATCCGTCAGGAACTGGCTCAAGGTGTTCACCGCAAAGCAGATATCTGGTCTCGTGTTCGTCAGGTACATCAAGGACCCAATCATCTGACGATACATCGTGGCATCAACCGACTTTGATGAAGCATCACTCAATAGCTTCAGGTTTGATGCCATAGGTGTGGTCATGGCCTTGCATTCCATCATCCCGAACCGCTTCAGGATCTCTACTGCATACTTCCCTTGTCCAAGGAAGATTCCATATGTACTCTGCCACACCTCCATACCTAGAAAGTAATGCATCATAACCAAGTCCTTCATCTCGAACTCAGCAACAATCTTCCTCTTCGTGTCGGCCATCAACCTATCCTCACCTTGCTGGGAGAAGCCACGAGCCACAAACCTTGCCTTGTATTTCTCTATGCTTCCATCTGCAGCATGCTTGATCTTGTAGATCTACTTGGAATCACAACAGACTTCCCTTCTGGTCTGGGGACGACATCCCAGACATCATTCTTCATGATCGACTGGTATTCCTCGATCATGGCATTCTTCCATTACTGCATCCCAGATCCTGGGAACTTCAGATTCTTCAATATCTTCAATAGATAGTTTTCTTTGAACTTTGTTGCTTGATCAAATGTTGTAGTCCTTATTTTGTAGGTGATTGTACATGATCTTTCCTACAAGTCAAATTCAATTGCATGATTAGAAACTTCTCATAGATTTCAGAACAAATTCTTACACATAAATATATATGTCATACAGTCATGCAATTATCTTAGCCAATGCTTCAATACAACATTTATCTATATCCCGTAACTTTCTAGATGCCTTCCATCTCTACCAGAACATTTATTAAGAGTGTGCACAACTCCCAACATGTCAGCAAAGAGGTTTCATTCTAGATAAGTAGCAATGGAATGTTGTATAGTACCATAGGCCACTTACCCATTACTTGCATTTTAGTAGTATCTTGTTCATTAATGCAACTTTTCTAATAGACATAATATACATCCTAAATCTAGGAACATAAGCATGTACATGACTGAACAAAATCATATATACAAGAAATGACAATTTAAATACTTATCTTTGTTTTCTTGTAGGGTGGACTCCCTCTCAATCTTTGCTTCCTTGCAGGAACTACTAGAGTGAGCTCCCTCTCGGTCTTTGCTTCCTTGCAGGAACTACTAGAGTGAGCTCCCTCTTGATCTTTGCTTCCTGGATAATCTGTGTTTGGACTTATATCCATCCTGGACCACTATGCATGCTTAAGTGTGCACTAGTGTCATCCTCAAGATCTCATACATAATCATACATGCATTAGTATAATCTGAATACTATCAAAACATTACGATTCTAAATAATATTAAACATGTATGGTCATGATCATTTCATACACAGGTAATTTATCACAAGCGTTAGTATTCAAGGTTTCAGGGATTACTTATTTTACTCATGCATATTCTTATCTGACCATAGGACTCTTCTAGTTTTCCATATCATCAATCAAAGTAAGAAGTATAATATGCATAAACCCATGTTTACTCAAACCTATAACTTCATGAATGATCATAATTAATCATACAAAAGTATACTTATATGAGATCCTAACACAAAGTAGGATTCTAACTCGATATAGGAAAACATACCTGGATTATCATGCTTGTCTAACATACCCAAACAATGTCTTCTTTGTTCTCTTAGAGACCTTGTGTTAGCAACCTGCATATCTCATAAGATAATAATTGTAGAACCAAGTTATACATACCTCGTAAGTACCCTTCATGCTAGTGGACAAAATCATCCTCATACAACAACACAATGTATCAGTATAATCATAAGTGTCATACCCCTAATCAATGAATGTATTCACATGCATTCATACTTTTACTAGGGTGATAAGACAAGTCTAAAATAAATCAAGATTGTACTAACCTCAAATGAAGACAAACATATCATAAACCTAATCATGAACAAATTTCAAAACATACCTGTATCTCTTCAAGTCATACCTGTTGGGATTGTTTGTAGACTTCTTATGTAAGGCCTTAGCCTCATCTCCCTCTAGAACTGGAACTTCTTCACTTATGCAGGTGTCCAATTCATTCTCTTCTAGGATTAACCCAATCCACTTTGATTTGTTGAAACTGGATCTGGAGCTGGATTAGGGTTTGTCAGAGAAACCCTAAAAATTCAAACTTTGAATTTCAAACATCTGATTGGATGAAAAGATGCACCTTGCTGAGTTGATCAAGCTGGTATACTTCAATTTTGAAATCTCCAAAATTTGACCCCTCAAAATTGCCTTTGAAACTTTTGGATCTTTTGGTCAAATTCCCGAACTAGGGTTTGATAATGCACGGGGTTCTGCCCAGCCAAAAGGTTTGATCTTGTGCTCTAAACTTCAATTTTTCTAAGTAACATCCAGCCATGGTCACAGATTCCAAAAATTTCAACTTTTTTAGAAACCCTAATTTTCCACCTTTCCGATCAAGATCGGGAACTAGGGTTTGATAATGCCCGGGGTTCTACCCAACCAAAAAATTTGAACTTGGTCTCTAAATTTTGATTTTGCTGAGGAGAGTAATCCTATTCTAAGATCACTCCAAAATTCCACTTCTGTCAAAATCCCTAATTTCCCGCAGCAGTGACAAACCAAAAATGAGAATGCTCAGAATCCAATTCTATTTCACAGAAATATGTGCCTTATGGTTTCTAGTGCATCTGTGAAATTTCAGATCCAAAGGGTCTGAAACTTTGGCTTGTGGTAGCCTGACCTGTCGTCTTTCCAAACCCAAAGTTCTAACCTCAAATGGATTCTCTGAGAGAGATATATGCCAAATGTCGCAATGTGACCTGTTTATGGGATGAAACAGTATAGTGAACTTGTACGGAGTGCCACGTGTCACTGTTTCAACTTCGGCCTCTGAAACCCGGAACTGTGAAACTACAGTCCATTCCCTAACTATCACTTTTTACGGAATTTCATTTGGATATTCCTAGCTAGATATATGACCTTTTTTCCTAGGTCACCTGTTTAGGACTGCATTCTGGAAGAGGCAGAAACCCTAACTTGTACGGATCATATCTCACAAAGTACAATGAATCTGAGGCTTTCCTTCGAACACAAGGTACATGGAAATTTCATATTCGACTTGTAGAAGTTTCAGATCCTGAACCTTCACCAAAACAGAGTTATAGTGAAGGTTCCACGATGACTGGTTTTTACTATACCAAGCCCTAGCTTCCAATTTGTCGCAAGTACAACAAGTGTCATAAATGCCATACCATGCCTTCCTTCAGGCTAGCTCTGATACCATGTTATTTTTTCAAGATTTAATTCAATATGATATAGGATATTAACTGAAAGAACAACATGTACAACATATCAAGCATAAGAGACAAGAGACAAGAGACACAAAACATTTCACTGGGGAAAACCAAGAAGTTGAAAAACCCCGCAACTTCCTTAGAGATAGAATAAGCACCAATACAAATATCACAAAGATCAAACCCCAAGAGATAGATGACTGAAGTAGCTACTCCTCCTCCACTTGTGCGCACTCCTCCTCTCTCTCACTAATGCTAAGTGAGTGAATGAGAGAATGTGTCAAATGAGAGAGTCATGCTCTCTATTTATACTTTTGCTTTCACTTGACCTTTACTCAACTAGGTCGGCCCCAACTTAACCACTTAACATAATGTTGACTGGGACGACCCCACTAGGGTGGTCTAATAACCCTTTAACCCACGTGACTCATATAGGGTCGACCCCATCAAGGTGGTCTAATAACCCATCAAGTATAAGTTGCGACACTTACAAATACAAATGACGACACTTCCAATCGGAGGAATAATACATCTCCATTGGGGATACAATAAAGTACAAAAGTAATACATACAATATACAAGTGAATATCTTCCGAAGTTACAAATACATCAACAGGGACTAGACCTATAGATTGGAAGGGAAGGAGACGATTGTAGGTGAGCAATGGGGTTGGGAAGGCTAAGAACCTTTACCCATTGAGTTCTACTACGTTTGCATGCTTGAGAAGCCATGAATTAAGGCTACAGGTGGTTCTCCAACAACATATAGTAGGTTGGACTCCTTCTATGCAAACAATGATAACCACCTAGAAAGATGGATCACCCGAGGCAACAGTAGAATGGTTAAGGGGATGCCTGAACCTAGAAGAGTATTGTGTGGGGCAGGTATTGTTGGAGCCAAGGCTGTGAGGGCTGAGTGATATTCCTGTAGAGATTTGGATGAGCATTTGGCTAAGCATTGAGATTAGTAGGGGTTGTGGGTTGAGAGATAGAATCTTGTAGGTGTTTCCTTTGCCCTGGTAGCCTCATAGCCTAGCTTGGGGGTGGCCTTTTAGAAAAAATGGTATATGCTGGACAGAGTGCCTAAGGTTGGGTGGAAAATTGCTCTTACACAACCAACTACTTGGATATTATTTGTTTAAAGATAAGTATTCTCTTTGTATTTGATGTGCAATGAATTTATTATTACGCCTATGATAATTATGATTGTATATGCATGAGGTGTGTGTGTGTGTGTGGATAGATGTAGTTCCGGTTTTTTTTTTATGCATCTTCACACGCATTTTAAATGTTTATAAATTCGTAATATGGCTATTGGGTGATATTCAAGAGCCCATAATTCGTTGATGTCCCCCTCTGTTGGCCTGAATGATGGATGGGGACGCCACGTATGACCTACCCCAATCTTTTGATTCATTAATGTATAGAGACCCTTTTTTTGGGGGGGGTGTCTACTAAGTCCCAATCTACCATTATATCATCTAGCTACTCATTGAATTGATCTCTAACTAAGCTTCCTCTTCTTCTTTCTTTTTGCGAGATGGTGACGCCGAAGTCACCTACCACCACAATAGGTTGTGTTAAACCTCTTTCATGGAGAAGTGACATCGATATTTTGAATCCCACTTTTTTTCCATATCAGACTAGGCCATAAACATTACAAATGTTTATCATTTCCTTTGACTTGGTATTTTCTAACTCAACCATGATCAATGTTGGGTTTCTATTTGATCTAGCTTCCTAAAAATTTAAGCACCCCAAAGTGTGGTGATACCTCTAGAGGCACCTCGAGCATTTATTGCATGCCCATCACTTTGTTTCCAAACCTTCGATGAAGTGCTTAAAACTTATATAGCTTCCATTTTGGTCTCCTCGATGAGCAGGGGAGAGGTCATTTCTCCTTTGATTAAATCCTTTGTTACTTCTATCTTGTGCTTACTTCCCATACCTTTGTAGTGCTAGGAGACCAGATTCATTATTGACCATTTTATGGGATGCTTTTTACTCTTTCTTCATTTTCTAGTTTCCTCTTGTTTGGACCCTTTGAGGAATCATTCTTAAAAGATATTTTTATCGAGGCTTGTCTACTTAATCCATCTTCTTTTGATACCATTTTTTCTCGTTTCTTTTTAGAATATTTTCTATTGAATTTCTTGGGTAGAGACCTATCTTCCTTTAATTCTTTGACCACTTCAACTTGATGTTGTTTAGCCTTCATCCTTGTCACTATGTTGTTGGATGTGGCTGAGGATTTGGCCTAGGAGCATTGAACTTCTTGGATTGACTCTGAGGGAAACAAGGAGATGGATTTTTCCATGGATCTGATCTCTTCTAATGCTAGTTGGGCTAGAGGTGCCTTTACCTTTGCAAAGGGGTTTGTCTGATCCTTGGGAGGCTACTCATCGGCTTACTGCTCAGGATATAGGTGTGAAAGGGATAGCAATTTATTGGAGTAAGGGGTTGCAAATGGGGAGATTCTAACACTAGATGGACCAATGATTTCAAAAGTTTTGGCCCCTTTTTTAACATGCTTCCATCCACTTTCTTTCTCATTATTTGCTTGAGGAGGGGGAGCTTTTGCACAATTCTTTGCAAAAGGTGCATATTCATGACAAATATTGCATTTGAAGGGGAGCTACTCATAAAATAACTTATGGGTATGAGCCCATTTTTCCACAGTAAGATTGATATCTTCAGGAAGAACTTTCTCTAAGTCAACTTCAACACAAATGTGAGCACAAGCAAACATGGGTGCTTTCGATCAAGACCTACAATATATCAACCAAGAGAGTTGTTGATAACTGCCAAATCTTCATCATTCCAATAGTGAAAAGGAAAATTAGGGAGGCACACCTACACAAGGACTACTGAGGGAATGCCTTTCTTAGAATTAAAGACTTAGTAAGGACCATTGATTCCAACACATGCTTCTCGACCCCATGAAGTAAGGACAATTCCAAAAAATAGGATCTTGATTTTCCTTTTTTTCAAAGAGAAAAACAATGCCACAAAAGGTTTGTTGCAAATTTCTAGGGATGAGGGGCATCCAGTTCTCATTGATCCAAATCTCCATAGCTATAGGAGACAGCGAAATCTCGATGAAATGTCCCACGGTTCCATACTTTGAGAGTGCAACAGCTTTATGTTGAGAAACAAAGGAAGAGTGTCTAACCTTTGGCACGAAGGATACCTTAATAAAATGAGAAGGCAAGGGGGAGGGGTTAGGGGAAGGATGCCAGGGTACAAAAACCTCCCTTTCAACTTCAGAGATCCCTCGTGGACCAGAGTTCGGGAGAGTCTCCATAGGAGCGGATGCAAAATGCAAGGAACGATGTCATGACTAGGGATAAACAACTAGGGTTTCACAAAGCAAGATTTATAAAGTTGATATTTGTCAATATTTTCATATTCTAACCATTACCTTAAAACAAATTTAAAATATTTTTTAGGAGAATACTTTGGAGCTAAACATTTTTCAAATAAGATATCACCGAGAGAGGTAATTTTTGAAAATGAAAATGTGATGAAACTCAAGAGAGGAAGCATATAGTTCACTAAAAGGAAAAATAACAAATATATAAATACATCCTCTATTTCCTTAATAAAATTTTATTTCATTTATTTATTTTTTTCCTAAAATTTTAATAGTTAGAAAAAACATGCGTTGAATTCTTCTAATCTCTCAATGCTTTTGTTTCTCTCTGTTGTAATATTTTTTAATTTCCAATATGATTCAGATTGGTGTTTTTCCTTCGATATGGCAGGTTTTGTATTCAAAATATTTTGGAGATGCAAATGATCTGATGATAAGTAGTACGAGAAACTATAAATATGTGTTATTTTTTAATTTAAAACTCTAGCATTATCATGTTTTTTTTTCGAATATTTTTGTATTTTACGATGCTTATCGAACAACTTTTGCACACTAATGTATCAAAATGGATTTGGTGCATCATATTGCCCAACTTTAAAAAAACTCAATTAATTATTTCAATGCATTAGTATTCAACTATGTTGCACGGGCTTTGGGGATGGGGAATGGTGGGGACGGGGATGAGTCCTTTTTTTCATAAGAAAATTAACAATACCATTATATTAAAACAATATGAAGAGAGTGTACAAAATGATCACTAAACATGCCATATCCAAAGCCCATGCACGAGCCATAAGCAAAAGGACATAATATCTCTAAAAACCGGTCGAAGCCTACGAAATTTCACAGGAGGGATCACAAAGTTGAACAAACCTCACTAATTTCACAAAGATTTTACAGAAAGAATTTAGAAGAAACAACTATAAAATTCACTCATGAATTGAAACTCAGATACAAAATTGTTGTTGCTCTATCATAGAGCAAATAACTGGTAAACAAAAGATGTTACAATATATAGAATTCAATAGCCTTAGAGGTCATTCGAATTCATCTCAAGTGGCAGGCTTAGTTTGCATTGGAATCATCACCCGATAAGGTCTAGTGGCCACTAATGATGAATGGATAGTCAATTGAAGTTGCACATGACTGAGTCATTAGGGCTAGAAAATATGGGAGGAGACCCCAAAGAGGCACATAACTGACTTGTAGTGGTCAAAAGAGGCGCTCCTACACTCAGTCTTAGTGAAACTAGGTGTAACAGTCAGTTAACAATGTAATCAAGGGGACACAACACCTTAATTCATGGAACTGACTATACTAACTCCTAAAATCATGCATGAGGGCGCATTTACACTTCAGTGATGTGGATAAGGAGGCTAATGATGACCAAAATGAAGCACTAGGGGGGCAAAAACAAGGACTAAGTGCTAGGAGACTCAATTACCAATGCATGGAATGCATGCATGCATGCAAAACCAAGGTTGAGATGGTTAGAATGTTCCAACGAAGACAATGCCCCCATACAGGCCAGAAAACACGGAGAACCAAAAATCCACACAAGCAACATAAAACCAAGAAATCCCAAACAATGGCCCGAACCAAACCAAATAAGTCTGCATCAAAGAAGAACATGAATCACGCATGCCATCAATAACTGCCCAGCTCCTCAACAAAGAGACAACATAGGCCAACAACCAAGAAACCAAAATATATCGTCGTTGACAATACCACCAAAGAAACGAGTCCAAAATGATGATACCAAAACAAGATAAAAAAAGATAATCTTGGAGCAACCGAATAGGACCGAAATAAACTCCAACAAGTTATTGGAGTTGATAAAAAATACTAAAGACCTGCAATACATAACAATACAGGCCCATATGTGCTATAAAAATTATACTACAAAAACAAAAATTAAGAGGGACATACTACTAATGACCCCTCCTTAACTAGTTGATCTTGATCCCATTCTTCCGAATAAATGATGCTCTCATGAGCTGATAGAGCCTTCTTTGATAAACTATCCACTAGCTGGTTGTGTTCCCTATAAGTGTGCAAAAAATTAATCTACCCAAAATCATGTTTAAGCTTATTGATCTCCTCCAACCATGAGGAAAGTATCAAGACTCGGAGAGAGCACTTCCCCAAGGCACAGTCGATAATCACTTTTGAGTCCCCCACCACTTGCAAAGAAGCAATGCCAATAAATCTGGAAAAGTATAATAGCATCCACAAAGCTAACATCTCACTTCTGGTATTTGTACCAGGGACACAATTCATCCATAGTTTGAAGAAATGTTTTTCACTTATCCACAGAAAAACACCCGCTCCACTAATACTAGCCCTTCTCTGAGAGGCCCCGTCAAAGAATACTCTAGGAATATTTGTATCCAGAACAGGGCTCGGATGTATCTGATATGTAGCCTGCACAGATCTAATATGAATTGTATTGTGATCCTGAAAGGCTGCCACAACACGACTACAAATGAGAGCTACATGCAGTTTCTTGCCATCAAATATGAGCCTATTCCTTGCCTTCCATATCTCCCAAGTGACAAAGCAAGGGAGGGAAACCCAATAATCAGCATGACTGAACCAATTTCTCATGCAATTTTGAAAAGACAAACACTGCCACCCAATATCAAGGCTGATAGTTGTTTTGATATTTTTCCACACCAAGGATGTAAAATGACACATAACAAAGAGATGGTCCACTGATTCCACCTCCACACAAAAAAAAGAACATCTATTAGGGACAATGCCCCCCTACATACGTAGTTATCCCAAGTTAATATATACTATTTTCCAATGCTAACCAAATAAAGAGGATAATTTTCTGAGGGACCTTCTAACGCCAAGCGACAGTGTACCACCAATTGTTCTAGCTTGATACCTCAAAGAATAAGGAGTCATATGTCATTTTTGCATTAATAGATCCCGAAACTTTATTCCAAGACCATATTAGAGCATCCTTGCTTTCAGATAACTGAAGATGATTTCGCTTTAAGCCTGAAATGTAATTGAGCCATTCCCTACTCATGGATCCATAAAGACCTAATTGGTGAGGCCCTATCCAGTCATGAACAACAGGCCCAATAGTACAATGTGTAGCAATATGGTTCATAGTGTAGTAACCATTTGCTATGAGGAAGGAAATTAATTCTGATGATAGTTTGTACAACACGCCCCCCCCCCCCCCCCGCCCCAACATGGGGGATGAGTCCCTGGGATTGTTAGACTGCATCCCCAATTTTTCATGGGACGGCAGGTTGGGGATATATATATATATATAAGTTAAAATTTACCATAAATATTTGTAGTTGCTTGTAAACTCAATAGCCTATACTATATAGTATTATGCACATCTCTTATACTTATTAATTTTGAAAAAGCTCAGGCAATTAAGAAAAGGGCCGAGTAATCATTATTATCACTTGAACATGAACAAAATGCAGATTAGCTTTATGAAACTTACTAGTTTAACTATTTTCAATCTACATTACGGTCCATGAAGGGTCTATGAGAAGAATGCTTGTCTCTATAACAAGTTTTCTTCCTTATTTTTCATGTTTATAATGATTGGGTTAAAAAGCATTCACTTTTCAATAGGTTCTATAGATTTTTACATTTGTATTGAAAAGCACTACAAAACACTTTGGGATATACATGCTTGCATTTTGTAAAGAGATTAGATTCATATTTTAGCTTAAGAAGGATATTGAATAGGAGTTTATTCAAATGTTTAGTACCCAATCTAAGTCTTTACTATCCAATTGTTTTCACATTGCTTGAGGCTGAGATGGTTGAAGAGTTGGACTTGAATAACTTCTAGACACCTATGTACAATATGTAAAAGCTAAAATGACCCTAAAAATGAGAAAAATAAGAGCAATACCTAGAGTGATCAAACCTTTGAGTTGTTTCATTTCTTACTTTGTTGGCATGGAGGCTTTCTTGCTTGTAATGATGTTGTTGAAAAGACAATAGTTAAATCACTAGAAACCCAAATCCATCATATACAACCCATATTTTGAGTTTCAACTTGTATAGATTTAGATTTAGATTTGGAATAATACAAAAAATATGAATGGGATAAATGATCATACTGTCCAATAATTAATGTCCATTGTCAAAACTGAAGATACATGTTCGGAACATATCCAAAATCTACCTAGAACATCTATGAAATCTACTTGGAATGTCTCCAAAATTTGCCTGGAAGTCCTCGAAATCTGTTGGGGACATTTTGGGTACGATCCACAAATATCCAAGTCCTTGATAAAGTCCCCAACAAATTGGGGATATTTCCTAGGGGTCCCTACGTCCCCAAGTCCCCAGAATGCGGGCACGATGGGTGTAACGTCCCCATCCCTCAATCTGGCCAACAGGAGGGGACATTACACTAAATTGGGCCTCAAAATTTTGCCCCATAGCCATCATTATGAATTCTCAACAACTAAAATGCATGTGCAGACATGAAAATAAAACACACAACGGAATAAACTAAATCCACACACACAACATGCAATTCCAAGCATAATTGTCACATGCATATAAATAAAAATCCTTGCACATCAGATACATAAGAATACTTATCTTTAAACAAAGAATATCTAAGCATCTGGTTGTGTAAGAGTGATTTTCCACCCAGCCATAGGAACTCTGTCCAACATATACTCTTTCTGCTGAGAGGCCACCCCCAAGCTGGGCTATGAGGCCACCAGGGCGAAGGGAACACCTACAGGCTTCTATATCTCATCCCACAACCCATTCTGCTCACTATGCTTAGCCAAACACTCAACTAGAGCTCTACAGGGGTCTTACCAAGCCATCACAGCCATGGCACTCCTTCTAACTTCACCACACAACACAAGGAAAGCATTTCCCTTCATTGATCCAAAGTTCCCTTAGGAAATCCAACCCTTACAGTGCTTACCAATGTGTGTAGTAAGAGTCCAACATGTTGTATGCTAATAGAGAACCTCATGTGACATTAATTCATGGCTTCTCAAGCATCCAGAAGTAGCAAAAATTGATGGGTAAGGGTTCCTAGCTTTCCCAACCTCCATGCTCACCTACAACCATCTATTTTCCCTTCCATAAGTGCAACTCTATCTGTAAATTGGAATTTCTAGGTTAAACATCGTCTGGTATGTTCATGATCAATAATGGAAAACTCTACGTAGTGTAGTAGTATGCATGAGAGAATGAGAGAGTGTTGACTGCAAGGATATGAGGTAAGGGTTAAAAGACAATTGACATAGCTTCTGACCATAGAAGAAATAGGACTCTGACAGCTGACATAACTGTCACAACCCCCATGCTTCAATAACTACATGAAGTGACTTTTCCCACCAACCTCACATATGCATTCAATGATTGGATTTAATAGTCAAGGGAAGGTAATTAGCTTATTTAAGGCACATGGTAGATTTTGGATGAATTCTAAGGTTGACACATGGCAACATAGGATTTGGTTTCCCCATAGGTCCCCTTTCTCTTCCCCTCTGGTGGAATCATAACCCCTTTACACAACCATATTGGACCATTTTATTAATTTCAACATAATATTTACATACATTTCAAATTGGCATGACAAGCCAATCATGTGGTCCAAATAAGAATGTATACATCATACATGCCTAGCCATTCACTAGTTAGGCCTTGGCCTCAAGCTCCACACTAGGAATCCATACTAGCATATTTGCATCATTTACATAATTTTGATTAAATACATTCCAAGTCAAAATTGGGGGTATTACAATCCCCCCCCTTGGAATAACATCATCCTCGGTGTTTGCTCAAAATCAGAACAAAAATGGGTATGCATCTTTCATGGCATCCTCTAACTCCCACGTAGCCTCATCGGGACTGAAGTGCTTCCATTGCACCTTTACCTGTTCGATGGCTCGGTTCCGGAGCAATGTCACCTTCCTGTCTAGGATGCATAGTGGCTTAGTTTGTAACTCTCCCTCTGGTTCCACCTAGATCACATCCCAATCAATCACATGGTTAGGATCATGTACATATTTCTTAAGCAAAGAAACATGAAAAACATTATGAGCTATAGTGTTAGCAGGAAATGCAATTCTATATGAAACTGGCCCTATTCTTTCAAGCACTTCAAATGGCCCACGATATCTTGGTGACAACTTGGCACAACTTCCAAGCTTCAAGGAACTCTTCCTTTGCTTCACTCCAAGGTATACATGATCCCCAATAGTGAATTATCTATGCATTCTATTCTTATCTGCATAGATTTTCTACCTATCTTGGGATGCCTTTAAATTCTGCCTAATTTTTGCAACCTCTTGTTCCATTTCCTTAAGCAATTTCGGCCCAATTACAATTCTATTCACTGGATTATCACATGTCATTGGTGTCCTGCACTTTCTGCCATATAAAACTTCAAATGGACTCATGCCCAACGAAGCTTGTTGCCCATTGTTATATGAAAACTCTACCAAGTGTAGATAATCTTCCCACTTGGATGGTTTGTCCATCACATACATGCGAATCATGTCCTCAAACACTTGATTTACTCTTTCAGTTTGTCCATTTGTTTGTGGATGGTAGGTAGTGTTAAAATTCAGTTGTGTTCCCAAGTTTGCAAAAATAATTTTCCAAAAATTTGAAGTAAATTTGGTATTTCTGTATGAAATTATTGCCTTGAGAAATCCATGCAATTTGAAAATTTCCTTCATAAAAATCTTTGCAATGGCATCTACTTTATATGTGGATTTAACTGGAATAAAGTGTGTTGATTTTGATAATTTATCCACCACAACCATGATAGAATCATGTTGTTTCACAGTCATTGGAAATCCTGTCATAAAATCCATTGAAATTACTTCCCATTTCCATTCTGGAACTGGCAAAGGATGCAACAAACCTGCTGGGTGTTGATGCTCAACTTTCACTTGCTGGCACTTCATGCATTTAGAAATATACTCAACAATATCATTTTTCATCCTTGGCCAAAAATATTGTTTCCTAGTTGTAGCAATTATTTTATGATATCCTAGGCGAGCAGAATATGACATTTTATGGATTTCATCCATAACAATTCTCCTCAAGTCTGCCACATTTGGAATATAAATTCTATTTTTTATAAATAAGAACCCATCCTCTTCCAAATGATGCCCTTCATGTCTCTTTTCAAAATTTTGCTGCTGTATTTTTTCTTTTATTTGCACATATAATTCATCTTCAACAAGAGAATTAACAATATTTTGTCTTAAATTTGATTGGCAAGTTGTGATGGCTGCCACATGCACCATTATGCTGAGTGCATTAACCAATTTATTTTCTTTTCCTTTTATGTGTTTGATCTCAAAATCAAACTCACATAAAAATTCCAACCATGTAGCTTGCCTAGCATTTAATGTTGGCTGCTCAAATAAGCATTTCAGACCACAATGGTCTGTTTTCAGTTCAAATTTTCTTCCCATTAAATAATGTCTCCATATTTTCAAAGCGTGCACTATGGCTGCAAGTTCCAAATCATGTGTGGCACAATTCTTTTCATGCTCCTTCAATTTTCTAGACTCATAACACACCACATGCTTTTCTTACATGAAAACTCCTCCAAGTCCTTGTTTACATGCATATGTACATACCACAAATTCTTTTTCTAAGTCTGCAATTTTCAGAATTGGAGCACTTGTGAGAAGCTTCTTCAACAACTGGAAGCTTTCCTCACATTTCTGGGTCCATTCAAATTTTATTCCCTTCTTTTGCAAAGAAGTGATTGGGTGTGCAACCTTGGAGAATCCTTCAATGAATCTTCTATAGTAACCAACAAGACCCATAAAAGATATCACATCTGTCACATTCTTTGGAGTAGGCCAATTCATAATGGCTTCAATATTTTATGGATCCACTGATATTCCTTCCTCTGAAATGATGTGACCCAAATAAAGAATTTTATTTTTGTAAAATTCACATTAGCTTAGCTTTGCATACAACTTATGCTTCCTTAACAATTGCAAAGCCATACTCAAATGTTCTTCATACTCCTCTTCATTTTTAGAGTAAATAAGAATGTCATGTAGAAAAAACAGAACAAACTTGTCCAAATATTTGTGGAAAATGTTATTCATGAGACACATGAAGGTAGTTGGTGCATTAGTGTGACCAAATGGAACCACTACAAATTCATAGTGTCCATACCTTGTTCTAAAGGTTGTCCTGTGAATGTCTTCTTCCTTAATCCTTATCTGATGGTAACCAGACCTCAAGTCAATCTTGGAAAATACTTTTTCCCCTCTCATTTGATAAAAAAGATCATCAATTCAAGACAATGGGTACTTGTTATTCACTGTCACTTTATTCAGCTACCTGTAATCAATGCATATCATGAGTGGACCATCTTTATTTTTCACAAATAACATAGGTTCTCCCCATGGAGACACACTTGGACTTATGTATTTCTTTTCCAATAATTCTTGCAATTGCATTTTCAGCTCCAATAGTTCAGGTGTGCTCATTCTGTAAGGTGTCTTAGACACTAGTGCAGCTCCTAGCACAAGATCAATTGTGAAATCAATGTCCCTCTTGGGAGGTAGTCCTGACACTTCATCAGGAAACACATCCTTGAATTCTCGTAGCACATGATAGTCCTCCAATTTTGGAATTTCATTTTCTGATTTGTCCAGTATATGGGTTGCATATAATTGACAACCTTTTCTACAAAACTTCTTCAACTGCATGACTGAAATATGGCTGGCAGAATTTTTCTTTGGAATTCCTTTCATAACCCCTGGGTTTCCTTCATCATCAATGCACTCAAAACTCTTGTTGTAGCAGTCAAGTTTAACTCTATGTGCTTCCAACTAGTCCATTCCAATGAGAATGTCATATGAACCAAGTGGTAAAACATTCATATTTGTACAAGTGGATAGTCCACCCATTTCTAATGGACATTTCTCCACCATTTCACTATCTTTTCTCTTGGTTCCTGTGAGTAGTTGAACCAACCATGACTTACTATGCTTGGTTCTCTTGAAAGCACAAATCTCAACAATGTTAGGACTTATATAATTGTGAGTAGATCCAGGGTCAATCAAAATAGAAATAGATTGCTTAGCAATATTACCTTCAACCTCAACCACAGTTGATTGATGATCTGCTTGGCAGTCCTCTAGTGCTGCATAAATCCTAAGAACAGTCCTTGCCACTTGACCCATAGTTTTAGCTTCTTGAATGTTGTGAACTTGCTTGGCACTCCCATTTCTATGTGGAAAATTTCTAATCAAATGGTCCTCTCCACATCCCCAACATCGAAGTGGATATCTTGGCTTGTCTCCCATCATCTTAGCTGGCTTTGTCACAACTTGTGGTGGCTGCCTTGATTGATTTCTGAAATGAGGAGGCTTGAACCCCTTCTTCCTTTGCTCAAAATTTTCATTTTTCTTGTCCTTCCATGCCTTATGGAAATCATGATTTCTCTTGGCTTGATCATAACAATACTTGGCCTTCCTTATGGTCTCATCTAGAGTTTGAGGCTCATCAAACTCAATCCTATCTTTGTAGGATTGAGGAATCCCACTTAGAAAACGGTGAATTTTCACTTTATCATCTCTGATATGCTTGACATACCTTGGCATCTCCAAAAATTTATTTGCATACTCCTCCATAGTCATTTGTCCCAATTTCAACTCATGAAATTCTTTAATTTTTCCATCATAGTATCTATCAGAGAGGTACTTTTGCTTGAAGTATTTCTTGAATTGCTTCCACACTATCTTTCTTTCATTGATCTTCTTCACTTTTCTAAGGTGATCCCACCATATAGATGCTCTTCCATTCAGATTGAAGATAGCCACTCTTGCTTTCATATTTCCAGAGTAGTATTGGACTTGGAAATACTTCATCATCCCAAGAAGCCAAGCTTCAACTTCTTGACCATATTTTATCTCTCCATCAAATGTAGAAGGTTTGGCCTTCCTAAATTTTTCATGTGAGTTTTTCTTTGAAGTCCTCTTCCTCTTCTTCCCATGAGATGAAGAGCTTGATCCTTCAATGGAATCCCTAGAGTCAGATGACTCACTAGAATATATTTCTGGAGTATAGGACTTGCCTCCAAAAACTCTTCTTGAACTATGGGACCTCTTGTGAGAATGCCTCATTGAGTTGTTCCCACTCTTCTCTTGATTTTTAGAATGATGTACAGAGTTAATCTTCCTCTGAATATCTATAAGAATTTGAAGCATAGTTGCATTCAACTGATTCTTCTCTTCTTGAGCTCTAAGCAGCCTCTCATTGTATGCTATATAACTCTGCAGCTCCACCCTTAGGCTCCTCATGGTCTCTGCAATGTCTGGGGGAGTCACTTGGTTTCTCCTACCATTAGATTATGTCTCTTCATTCTCAATTTGTATATTCTCTCCCATTGTATCGGCTTCAACTTCATAAGGATCCTATGCATCATCCATGATGATGACCTTCTTGGCCCAACCGTGATCAAAGCTTGTTTCTCAACTGCACTATACTCACTGCTAACCCTTTTACAGTCATTGACATGAGTTTGAATCTGTAAAAGTGTTGATATAAATACATTTGTTAGATTTATTACAAAATAAAACTCAATTTTCATGTATTATGGAAATTACCCATATTAACAATTTTTGCCAATCATGGCTACATGCACTTTTATGATCAAATCATAGAATCATATGAATCACCAATTCATATTTAACTTTGTAAAATTGTTCCCCATTGGAAAAAATGTCTAAGGACTATAAATATGCCCAACTCTGATTCCTGAGGACAAAGTTACGATCCTTCAAAATTGTTAATTTGGACCAAATTGTGCACTTTTCCTGTAGGTGCATTTAACCTAAGAGGCCAACTTTAGTCACCTGTAGAAGACAATCTATGGAGAACTAACACAAATTACTTATTAGATTAGATAATACACATAACCAAGATTACTCAACAATTCTCAGTTTCCTCATCGGATGCTCCAGTAACCTGCTATAAACTTTTGGAATTGACTACTTTGTATTTTTCCACTTCTGCCAGACTTAGAAAATTTTGCAGTCCTATAGAATCCACCCTCATAGTCCAAAATGTGAACAAATTTAAGCTTCTCCAATGGTCGCTGCTAAAATCCAAATCCAACTTGGTTGATTAAAAAAAAGAAAATGGGGGTCAAGGGGGCTTGCCCCCTTGCGTCGAGGGCAATGCCCTCGTTTTTTGTTTGTTTGTAATGAGTTCAATTTCGCGCAATCTGGTGCATAAGAAAATATTATTTTATGTTGATGTGGCAAGAGTGCCGACGTGGCCAGAGAGGTGCCCGTCGATGTGTCTGGCAGGCTTACCTGTCACCATGGGTCACGGCCATGTCGCCTTCTCCCTGCCACGAGGCCACCACACTTCCATTCCATCCCACCATGAGCAGGAACACGTCGATGGTTTTCTCCTTTACCACAAGTAGTAATGCACCCTTGTCAAGCGGTTTCAGAAAGCAACAATTGGGGAGGCATGCGATCAATCAAGAAGTGACACGCGCCGCAAGCGATTTTGGGCACAACGCGCCCATCGTCCCATTTTATCCAGCGTGCACTTTATCGGCGCGCAATGAGTTTGGGCAGCGATCTCCCTTGTGATCCAACGGTTAGATCTCTGCTCGCCTGCTATTAACCATCGTGCACTTCCCCTGGGTGGTGCGAGCCACGACCGTAAATCTACCCTTCCATCGAACGGTCAGAGATTCTCCCTCCCTCTATTAATGTCTGTGCATATTACTAATGCGCTGTCAACCACAACCGTTGATCTGCCCTATCGTTCAACGGTTGGATCTTCATCCACCCTTGCACTCCATCCTAAGTAATCCTTCTATGCGCGGGTCTGATGTGGTAGGTCCACATCATATCTTTGGCTCACGTGGATCTTCCACGTCACCCCTCCACATGGCATGGGTGGGGTCCATATAAATGTTTCCCATAATTATATAATTTTGGATTTACATTAAATTTTAATCTGTCACTAAGGGGATTGCGACCAAATTGACAATGGCCCCTTATTTGTCATTTAACGGAACCTAACATCTATAGGATCATTCCATCTGCAACGCATGTTTTTTTTCCTATAACTGTACATTTTCATCCCATAGAGCTCCAATATAGGAACCAGAAGCTCTGATATCACTCTGTAACGTCCCCATCCCTCAATCCGGCTAGCAGGAGGGGACATTACACTAAATCAGGGCCTCAAAATTTCGCCCCATAGCCATCATTATGAATTCTTAACAACTAAAATGAATGTGCAGACATGAAAATAAAACACACAATGGAATAAACTAAATCCACACATAGAACATGCAATTCCAAGCATAATTGTCACAGGCATATAAATAAAAATCATTGCACATCAAATACATAAGAATACTTATCTTTAAACAAAGAAGATCCAAGCAACTGTCTGTGTAAGAGCGATTTTCCACCCAACCAGAGGCACTTTGTCCAGCATATACTCTTTCTACTGAGAGGCCACCCCCAAGCTGGGCTATGAGGCCACCAGGGCAAAGGGAACACCTACAGGCTTCTATATCTCATCCCACAACCCATTCTGCTCACTATGCTTAGCCAAAAGCTCAACTAGAGCTCTACATGGGTCTCACCAAGCCTTCACAGCCATGGCACTCCTTCCAATTACCCCACACAACACAAGGAATGAGTTTTCCTTCATTGATCCACAGTTCCCTCAGGAAATCCAACCCTTACAGTGCTTACCAGTGTGTGCAGTAAGAGTCCAACCTGTTGTATGCTAATAGAGAACCTCCTGCAACATTAATCCATGGCTTCTCAAGCATCCAGAAGTAGTAGAAATTGATGGGTAAGGGTTCCTAGCTTGCCCAACCTCCATGCTCACCCACAACTATCTATTTTCCCTTCCATAAATGCAGCTCTGTCTGCAAATTCGAATTTTTGGGTTAAACACCTTCTGGTATGTTCATGATCAACAATGGAAAACTCTACGTAGTGTAGCAGCATGCATGAGAGAATGAGAGAGTGTTGAATCCACGGATATGAGGTAAGGGTGAAAAGACAACAAACATAGCTTCTGACCATAGAAGAAATAGGACTGCTGACAGCTGACATAACTATCACAACCCCCATGCTTCAATAACTACATGAAGTGAATTTTCCCACCAACCTCACATATGCATTCAATGATTGGATTTAATAGTCAAGGGAAGGTAATTGGCTTATTTAAGGCACATGGCAGATTTTGGATGAGTTCTAAGGTTGACACATGGCAGCATAGTATTTGGTTTCCCCATAGGCCCCCTTCCTCTTACCCTCTAGTGGAATCATAACCCCTCTAGTGATCTTTACACATCCATATTGGACAATTTTATTAATTTCAACATAATATTTACATACATTTCGAATTGGCATGACAAGCCAATCATGTGGTCCAAATAAGAATATATACATCATATATGCCTAGACATTCACTAGTTGGGCCTTGGCCTCGAGCTCCACACTAGGGATCCATACTAGCATATTTACATCATTTTGATTAAATACATTCCAATTCAAAATTGGGGGTATTACACCGTGTATGTGACACTTTTTTTTGTGGGGGGGGGGGTGGTGCATCCCCGTGCAACATAGGTATTCAAATATTTTAGAGTTGTGGCATTATTTTGAGATAAGACACTTACAATATAAGGTTTTATTGATGTTGATTTGCGCCACTATTCTTAAATTCTTGATTAATTTTTTGGTTAATGCATGTTGGATTTTTGTGACAGGAATTCATGTTGCAATTGTGTCATATTAATATCGTATTTGCATCGTATGTATGCCACTCAATTTTTTATTATAATAAATTTTATGGCATTCTATTTGTGTTGTTATTGCTTTGTTATAGTTGACTGTGCATCAAATGTATCATGTTTGCATTGTTATCGTGTCACTATAGTTGATCATGCATTAAATGTATTGTGTTTGTGTCATTTTTGCATCATGTTTGCATCGTGGACGACATCCTTAGTAAACTTGATGACATTGATTGGTATGCCTAACCTAGGTTATTCAAACTAGTTAACTCTTTGCATGAAACTAGGCAAATGCCTAACAACATTGTGACAACATATAGAACTAACCTCTTGAACTTGTAGATAGACATACCTCATAATATATATTTCCAAATATTAATCTCATTTAAAATTAAGAGCAATACACCCTATCTTATTCTCCTCTCAGAAGTAGGGCTCTCCCCCATTGAAAGCATGGTTATGATTAGATATTTAATGTACAAGCATAAATTAAACAATCTAGAAGACCACCGGCTTCCTAAAATTGCTCTTAACTCCAACCAAAACCACCTTCACTTCAAGCAGGGGTGGCTTAAAGATGCCACGACGTGGTTAAATTATTAGGGAGTTGACGAAACTGCCATTTTGCAAAATATCGATAACATTACAAATATTTTACTTCTACGTTCAAAGAGAAAATGTGGTGCAAGGAAGATTTAGAGGTTAAAAGAAAATTACGTTATTATAAAGAGATCATTAACCCTTATCTTAAGAATCAAAATTATCTTTCTATCTTAACGAGCTCAAGGAAAAAAATTAATATTGCCAAGATTATAACAAACTCTCACGAGCTTCATAGTGAAACGGGGCGTTGCACAACCCCAAAAACGTCGTGGGCTGAAAGGATTTGCCATCTTTGCGAGCCTATGAGCATTCAAGATGAAAATCGCTTTCTCCTAGAGTGCCCTTCCTACACCCACATTAGATCTCAGTTCCATAATCTTTGCTCCAACAATGACCTCTATAACCTTCTAACTCCTCAAAACTATGGTGAATTAGGGATGCTGATTTTTAAGTTTTTTGAGCATAGGAATAATATTTTAAAACAAATCAAATAATTCATGTATTGTATTTTCTCTTAAGGTCGGATGGACCAAATTTGGTCTTAGTGGACGTTAAAAACCATCATATATCTATATATATCACTTCTCCTCATTTCGAGGATGGGTACCCAGGGTAAATTCTTTAGGTCACTGGGCTAAGTCAACATCCCCATGATTCATGGATGGTAAACATGGTAAACTGTCAACCCTAATTACAAAGCCTAACCTAGAGGGGATCAAAATAGTCAAACCCATGACCTCCCCGAATTTGGGGGAGAGATTTCATGGTTCATGACCACTTAAGCTAACCCTTGAGGCTTAGAACACATTAAGATTTATATCTCAAATATTTTTAATTATTTTTTATACTTAATCTATCCTAAATTTTAATTAGCCCCAAAGGTTAGCTCAAGTAGTCATGTGAGAACTCTCCGGCAAAGTTGGGAAAGCCATGGATTCAATTTTCTTACTCATTAAGTTAGTTACCCCATTTACCATCTATGTATTGTGAAGAAATACCTGAATCAACCATTTACCCCATTTACTATTCTGAATCATAAACAAATACTTAATTATTTATTATAAAAAAATCTTACCTTTTACCACAATAATAATAATTTATTTACTAAAATACCTTTTCCTTTTTTGCAAAATAATTTTAAGACAAAAACGTCATTTTCAATTGAATTGATCATAATACTTCCTCTATATTAACGCTTTTACAACCATTTTCATATTAATTTTTTATTTTAATATAACTTTTATAACCATTTTCAATAAATTATATTTTAATTTAAATTTTATAATCATTTGTATTTTAATAAATTAATTTGTTTTATTTATTCATTTTAAGGTGATAAAATAACTTAATAACCATGCTACTTAAAATAACTTTATGATGGTAATAAAGTTAGACAAGGTCATGCAATATCAAGTAACTATTTGAAATTTTAATTATTTATATAAAAATAATTATATTTATTTTCAGTAAATTCATATATTTAATTAAATATATTAAAACTTTTATCGATAAATTTATATTTTCAATTATGTCAATAATAAAATGAATCAAGGGCAAAGGAGCGTTATTGGTCCATATTTTCAATTTTTTTTTTTTTAATTTGTTATGTCAATAATAAAGTGAATCTGCGAGTTCTCCTGAAAAAAAACAGTGAATCTGCGAGTGCAAAGGAGGGTTCTTGGCCCATGTGCAACTCTAATAATAAAACACAGTCAAGAGATTGTGTTTGTGGGACCTTGAAATAAATTTAGCTTCCACCATTTATAGAGTGGTATCTGTGAGTCATAATGCAAGCAACCTACCAGCCTCCAGGCAATATATTTTGTAATTTAACCCATGGATCTTAATTAGCTAGCCCCTTGGTTAGTGCCAAAATCCTTTCAACCTCGGTAAGAATGCTTTGACTCTTGCGCTGGATTAGCTATTTATATTTGGATTTCAGAGGGCAGAAAAAACGTCCTAGAGTCTGCAAATCATTTCGTTTCGTCAGCCATTGCCAGATCTGTGTACATCTGAGGAGTGGCTTCAACATGACTACGGAATAGTAAGATACCCTTCTCAATGCATGCTTTCTCACCCTTTTTACCTGCAATTTTTTATGGGGATTTGTTTACAGTCAAATCAATTGCAAGGAAGCTTTAGGGTGCATAAAGAAGGGCTTTGTACCTGTTGGGTTTCTATGTCTTCTTTTGGGGAGTCTCAGAGCTTTTCATTCACTGGATTTTGCCCTTTTTCTTTTTTCCCTACTGGATTCCATGGGGATCTCTCATTTCAATGACTTGTTTCATCATTTTAGGGCTTTGCTTTTACAGGTATGGTTGTATCAGTTAATGCATTTTTTCCTGCTTTTGCATTGTTCGGTTGCATCTCTGTTTTCAACATAATGCATGCTTTTATTTTATGGGTACTTTCTTCTGTTCGAATTCGATGGTGGTTACAATGCACTGAGTCTCTTTCCCTTGATAATGTTATAGAAATCAGTCCGCTTTTTCTCAGAATGAGAAATGTAGGTTTTGTTATGCCATGGCTTGAAAAGTCTGCTTGTTGTGTTGCAATGTATATTTCTTAAAATTGGCCTAGATCAAACCGATCTATTAGACATTGCAAAAGTTGAAAATTGGGTTTCAAGGCTAGGGATTTTTTAATTTCATTAGAGTATAGCATGTTTGGAGAAAGGGCAATTAGTCCAGAAAATTCGATTATGCATTTCACGTCTTTCAGAAAACAAAATTGGTTTTAATTAGTGATTGCATTCTGTCCTCCCTACTAACTTATGTGCCTTGACTGTTCCCTGTAGCGATTACTTGTTCAAGCTTTTGCTGATCGGTGACTCTGGGGTTGGCAAGTCATGTTTGCTACTGCGGTTCGCGGTAAAATTTCCTACCACAGATTGAATGCTAAAATGGTTTGAAGGATGGTGTAATTTTCATGAGTTTACCCTTTGCTTAAGTAAATCTAGTTGAGCTATTGATTCATGCCTTTTTGCAATATGTTTCTCTTACAGGATGATTCATATGTGGACAGTTACATCAGCACCATCGGAGTAGATTTTGTAAGCTGAAGATCTGGAATTTTTTAATCAGTCTATGCTACAGTAAACTTGTGCTTTGAAATGCCTCTTTCATGCTCAGCAGGAATATCTTTTGCAAATAGAGTTTTAGAGCTTATGTAGAATACTTGTTATGGTGAACAGAAAATCAGAACAATTGAGTTGGATGGCAAGGCAATCAAGCTTCAAATTGTGAGTATTGTTTTCGAAATATGCTTCTTATGTGAATTAATAAAACAAATAATGTACAGGTAAATAATACAAAAAATGGGGGCCGCAAAACAGACATGCTACCAATTAGCTCATGGGTTCAAACTTTCAAAGCCAAGACCTGAAACTAAAATCCTGCAAGGAAAACTTTGAACTAATATGACAATCTTTTGCAAAGCTTCCCCTTACAGATTGAGATCCGTGCCGGAGAGAAACATGGCCTCAAACACAAACACTGATAGACTGATCTAAACTTTCCTTTCCAAAATCACAGGGTGTCATGCAAGGGAGCAGCATGAACCTGAGAGGCAAATGCAATAGCTAAAGCTGCTGAAAATAAATATCTGGGACCAGATCTACAGGTGGCTACAGAAACCAAGATTGAACTGGCATACAAGATCATATCCCCACTGCTGCGTTCATACACATAGGCTAATTCTGGCATTCAGCTGTGCACACATAAACAGTCTAAGATAGGAGAAATGGGCATCACAACCCACATCACTGCATGACCGTTTTATGTAGGATTGTCATGAATGTGCCTCTGGTGATATACCCCTAATAAATTTGTAAGCCTTTTTTAAAGTTCTTTTATGCCAGTGACTGCTATTCTCTGCCATATGCATATGGCATTATTTACATTCATGGCATCTGTGGCATATATCCTGCATACGCTGCAGTTCACTTACACCTGTACACAAATGTATTTGTAGCAGCTTTGGTATACATCTTATGAACATTTGATTTACACATATACTTATTGCACCAAGAGAATAAGGTGCTCTACAGCATGGCTGGGGGATATCTTCAACACTTTGAGTGTGTGTGTGTCTGTGCATGTAAAGCTACAAGATGAAAAATAGAGCCAGTGTCTTTTTTCCCTTAGTGACCATAACTTCAAAATGAAAACAGAAAAGAAAGAGCCAATGTGTTATTTATCTTACTTGCAACATTTCCCTCTGCGTTTAATAGATTAAGATGGATCTAAGCTAATAATTGTAGAGCTATGTTATACATCATAGGTGCTAAAGAACTTTTTTAGTAAAAAAAAACCATGTTTTCTTTGTGGAGTGACAATGGACCATACTTTTTACAGGCTCATTGATTAACAAAGGCTGCTTTGTTATTTGGCTGTTTCTTGTGCCTAATATATTTTGATATATTACGTATATTCATGCAAACTTCAGAGCTATTATTAGTTCTTGCAGACTGTAACTAGCTTTCTTGCATTATTATAAATGTAATGGAGAATTTGACCCTGGTGCACTGACCACTTGCTAACCTGTTGATTTCACATTTCATTGGTTATTTAGTGGGATACTGCAGGACAGGAGCGGTTCAGGACCATAACAAGCAGCTATTACCGTGGAGCTCATGGAATCATTGTAAGCGACAGTGAATTGTATAAACTTAAAATATGTCTTTGGATCCAGTCTAAAATGCTATAAACAAGTTCCATGGAGTGCGAGTCATTATGCTTAAATGAAATCGTATATATCCTGTGGCTTTCTACTATACTAATTGATGCTAATAAATATTGAACATTTGGCTATTGCAGATTGTTTACGATGTGACAGATATGGACAGTTTTAATAATGTCAAGCAATGGCTTAGTGAGATTGATAAATATGCAAGTGACAGTGTGAGCAAGCTTTTAGTAGGAAACAAATGTGACATGACAGAGAAACGGGTTGTTGATCAGCAAATGGCAAAGGTATATGGATGCAAATGATTTTATGAATAAAATATTAAAAACCATTTTAATACATTTTTTTTTCGCTGGTTTGTTTTATGTAGTTTTTTTTAATGCATTGTGAACTTTCAAATTAATTTGCCTTCAGTGGTATCCTTCATTGCTTGATGGATGCTTATTTGTTCCCTTCCATTTCCTTTTGTTGGTTGAGGTTCTTGATTATTTTTCATGTTTTTCTCCTGAAATTGTTAGTATACTTGAATGTCCTGCATTAGTCCTGTTCAAATCTGGTTGAATAATTTTTTAATCTCTTTACTGATGCCTTTGGAGGTTGCAGTCCTTTGCAGATGAACTGGGGATTCCATTTCTGGAAACAAGTGCCAAAGATGCTTCGAATGTAGAACAAGCATTTCTTACCATGGCTGGGGAAGTAAAGAGGAGGTATATGTGTTATAATTTCAGTATAAAGAATCCATTAGATTTTTGTTAAAATTAATGAGATGTGTATAAATATGGGAAAATGCTATCTTTAGCTCTCAGAAGCTTATTTGGAAATAGATGAACCCTTTCAGAATTTTTGACCGACAGAAACAATCTCTGGTCCTCTGGTATCTCACCTGGATTGGCTTTTTACAGGATGGCAAGTCAACTGACAGAGGGCAACAGGAAAGCAAACACTATTGAAATGAAAGGGCAGCCCCTTCCACAGAAAGGCGGCAGCTGTTGTAGCTAGAAATGTTTGTAGGTCTTTTTTCATGATCTATCTTGGGGCCTTCAAGTTCCAAAAGAGATCAGCAACAGATTTTCTTACTTTTGTTCCAACGGGTTGAATATTGACTTGGGATCAATACTTGATCCTCTCTGCTCGGAACTTAGACCTTGCTAGTAAGCTGGTAACAATGTAGAATTGATGTATTTTATATATTCTATATTCTGTTAGAAAATATTCTCTGCTTGTAAAGATGTTCTGTGAAAGGATTATGAAGTGGCTACCGAATTGCAGCATTCAATGTATTAATTTATAACAAGAAATAGAGCCTGAATTATGAACTTGCATATCTGTTCAATATTTTATTTTGATTTTCAGTCACGTATTGATTTATAAGAAGAAATAGAGCCTGAATTATGAACTTGCATATCTGTTCAATATTTTATTTTGATTTTCAGTCTACTTTCTTTCATGGGGCAATTGTTTTGGGCATGTGTATTTTGTTTGTAAAACTACATGGGCTGCCTTTCATTCCTTGGACTCCTATTTTTAAGATGATGATAGGAAAAGGAAAAACTGATTGCTGATAAGAACATGAAGGGAGAGGGACAAATCTCCTTTGGTGCTGACCTTTTACCATAATGGCCAAGTTCAGTGAACTTGAAGAAAAATTCAACTGAACACTAGTTGAATAAATAATATTTGTTTACAAGAAAAGAGATGATCCAATAGGAATTAGTGATGATCAGTCAACCTGGAACTATTTTAGCCTGTTTCAAATCTTTAGAAGGGAGAGAAACAAAGACCCAGCTTCTAAACTCTTAGTTGAAGGACTGCTCTTTGCACGTATCAGATGTTGGATAACAACTTTCAAAAAACCTATGATGGCTGCTCATTTTGGGGGATACTCATAATTGTTTATCCAGGTTATGATGGTTTGATTGTGAAGTTATGTAAAATTTAACTTTTTATTACATTTCTTGTTTCTGTTTTTGCAAACTTTTTTAAACAAATGAACTTTCTAAGTTTTTTCTCCCGATTTTCAAAATTTTCTAAACAATGCTCCCACAAGCTTACAAGCTGTAGCAAAAACAAAAAACCAGGTAATTGCTTTATGCAAACTTTCATATTACTTGTAATAGCAAATTGGAATTCCATGAAAAAGGGAGTAACTGATAAAATTCAGAGAAACAGAAGAGATAATTGTAATTTTTTTTCTCGCAGAAATTATCGTGAAGGCAGTGAAATGTGAGAACAAACAGAAGGAACAATAAAGTCGGGATGTAAATAGTAGATTTCCTTTGAATTTAGACAAAGATATGCTCATGAAAACAAAATGAGGTTAGTTAAACAAGTGGCAGTATAAACTGGAAAGATAATCCTCTGCCAGATATCCAAGACACATGAGGGGGAGCTTCGTTTTCTAGATCAATGACTCGTAAAGATATGGGTGAACGGACTCTTAAGAATTGTACCTGGAATGCCAATATATATGTCAAGAGAGCATTGCAATCAGATAAAGTTGTCTTGTTTATATGTGATTCAAATTGTCCACATTTTTATTTTATCTTGTACCACATAAGGACCTTAAGCATGAAGTAACTGTAAAGTGTTTAAATGAATTAAAAATTTGTGAGCTCTGGCGTAATCTTAACCTCTCTCAACTTTCAGTTTCATGATTAAATAAACTTGTAAATAAAGAAGCAAGCTATCACATTAGACGATGACAGGCAATTTTTTTGGTAGTGCACTGAAAATCTTGGGTCTATTTTAAAATATGCAAACAAGGTATTAGTCATTCTCTCAATTATAAGCATTGTGATTTTCAAAAATCAGTTTTCAATTGACCAGGATAATTATAAACTAAATGCCTAAATGCCCTTGTGGAGCATTGATTGCATATATTTTATTCTTCCCTTTTCGGGGGGTTTATGCTATGCCTATATTGAGTGGTAGTTTCCCCTAGTAGAGCCCTTTTTCGGGGGGTTTATGCTATGCCTATATTGAGTAGTAGTTTCCTCTAGTAGAGGACTAACTTCATGATTGAGATGTTGGATGGCGGATAAGGTAGTATTGAGGGCTTCCACGAGGTTTTTAGCACCACCCCACTAATGAGGAATGTTACAACTACATTTCATTTGTAGTAAAGTCATGCACAAATAATTAGGGCTTGATCCTTGCAGTTTGTTAAGAAATCCTTGAGTTGTCTCAGCTTGTGGAACATCTGAAACAACAAAGGTGTTGAATGGGCTGATGTGGTGGTACTGGTGTACTCTGTTGTTAGCAGGCTTAGGGAAAAATTGCAAAGTGTGATAGTTGATATTGTGGCAGATTTTGGGTCAGGGTTGTCTCAAAACTCTAGCCCTGAAACTTGTTTCCTCAGTTCTTTGAATTCCCATCAAAGCCAGGAATTTCGAAGATGTAATGGCTCCTCCTACCCTAGAGGCAGGGCATGGCAGGTAGTTTATTGTAGACAGTCTGTATAGCACTCTGGTCCTAAATATTTCCTCCAAGGAGGTCCAAATCAAACATTTTCATTGTGTTTCACACTTCCTTAGCAAAGTGACATCCTACCATAAGATGGTAGATGGTTTCTTTTGTCATTCTTGCACAAAGGGCACAAACTAGGCCCTTGCCATGAAAGTTTCATGAATATCCCAGGGGGAGAGCTTTGCTAAACATGGCTAACAATATGAAGACATCGCCTTTTAAAGGAGCTTGGATACTTCAGATTGTGGACCACCACCACATCCTTGCTTCCTCCAACCCTTCTAAAAACATTGCACTGTATCCCAATGTCATTGTGTAGTAACCACCTTTAGGGTTTTTGGACCAAACTAAAGAGTCCTCCAATTGAATTTTGACAAAGTTTGTGGACAAGTTTTGCAATATCTATTTCATTTTAGTGTTTGATCACCATTCATCCTTAACTCCTCCATTGATTTCCACCACTTCCTTGCTTCCTCCTACCCTTCTAAAAACATTGCAATGCATCCCAGTGTCATTGTGTAGTAACCACCTTTCGGGTTTTTGGACCAAACTAAAGTGTCATCCTCCAATCGAATTTTGAAAAAGTTTGTGGACAAGTTTTGCAAATATCTATTCCATTTTAGAGTTTGATCACCATTCATTTCCACTCCTTTCAAGTATGTGGTTGTGTTAGGAGAATGAGCATATGCTAAAGAGAGAATGTTGTTATTTCTAAGTGAGACTAGCAGTTCGTTAGACAATCTGAATGCTGCTCATCCAATCCATGGATCTATACCAATGCAAACTATGGAACCATTCCCTATTTTCCATGCCAACCAATTGCTTACCAAAGGGAAGGAGAGAACCAATGCTTTTCAAAATATGATGTGTTTCGAGTATTTTTATTTAAGAGTTCTAATCCATTCTTCCAATGGGAGGAGCTCCACATACTTTTGGAGTATCACCCCCTCCAGTAACACTTCTTTGAACAAAAACCTCCAAAAGCTCTTTGCAACGAGCACCTTTCCAAACTGAAAATTGTTTTTAAGCCTCCATCCTCCTAGTGTCTTAGACATAGCTAATATGTTCCATTTTACAAATGGAATCCCTCTCTTTTCTCCTGATCTACGTGAAGCTAAAAACTTTCTTCCTTATCTTGGTTAGTATTCCTTTAGGAATATATGCTAGAGAATGCCAATAGGCATCTATTGCATCTAGAACTGCATTCACCAGAGATAATCTTCCTCTGAGGGATAACCACTTGGTATACCAAGAGGAGACCCTTCTCTCAATCTTACTGTAAAGCCATAACGAATCTCTGAAGTCATCCTTTGGCTTTCAATTCAAATACTGAGAAATTGAGACCCCCATTGTAATCAACTACCTAAAAGGCAATGGCTCCATGATATGAAATATTTCTGAATATTAATCTCCATCCTTGTTGATTTGCTATATACTTCCAGGACACAGTGATATATTTGGGCATCTCTGATAGACCCATCTCCAAAAAGTAGTGCATCATCAATGAACAACTAGCGAGTTAGCATTAAATTCCTTCATATCCTAATTCCTTTTAGGCCTCTAGCAAAAGGTTCATGGATCAAAATCTACTCAACCCTTATACTACCAATAGGAATACTAGAGGGGATACAGGACATCCTTGCCTTGATTCCCTCATAGTTTGGAAGAAAGAAGTGGCAAAGCCATTAATAAGTAAGGAGATGGAGGAATAACAACCCTCCACCCAATTGACAAAATCACAACTAAAACTAACATGCAGCATCATTAATAGTAAGACCAACTGACCTTATCAAAATCCTTAGAGAGGTCAAGCTTCATGATAAATGAGGGTGTCTTCCTTATCTTAATTGAGAGGAGACCTTGGGCATTTACAATTGATTCATGTATCTTCCTATCATACAGGAAACCAAACTACTCACATGAAATAACGGGAGAAAGAATGGGTTTGGGCCTTCTTAATACAGCCTTGGATATAATATTATAAACAACATTACGTAATGAAATGGATTTAGTCTTCAAAGGATTATAGAGCATCCTCTTTAGGTATCATGGCTAAAAATGTGGAATTGATGGCTCACAACCCCTTCCCAGATTTCTGAGATTTTTCACCAAACACAAATAAATCTTCTCCCATCAATTCAAAGAACCCACGGTAGAATTCAATTGGCTACCCATCTGGTTCAATACTCTTATTCTTTTAAAATGTATCGATGACTGCATCCAACTCTTCCTTATCAGCCCTAATGCTAATCGTACAAATATAGGAAAATAGGCAGAGAGTTTCACTATTTTTTCTATATTGGCTAATTGAGGTTCCTTGTAGAGCTTTTGGAAGTGGTTTACACCAAGCTCTACAATGTCCTTAAACTTAGTGGTCCCCACTCTCCATCCCCATCTTTGATACTCCAAATTGTATTTATCGTGTTCCTTATTGTTGCATGATTATGGAAAAATAGAGTATTTTCCTCACCTTTAGATTCCTCCCAATCCAATAATTTTTTTTTGGTATGTTCCAGCTTCTTGAGAGAATTTAGGTTGTTGTCCTTAGAGAAAGTGCCACTTGCATTGTTCCTATAATAGTTGCTATTTTCTCTTCCATTTATGTGAGCTTCCCTTGTGAGTCCCTGAATTTTCTCCCAGTCCATTCAATGGTCACCTTCTTGACCATTCTTAGGTTTTCACTAAATCGAAACATAGCCAAATCCTAACGTTCACATTAATATGCCTTCATTTCACTTTGACCAACTCTACAAAGGAAAGATATTTATTCCAAAAAGGATTGCATTTGAAGGATCTTGGCAGCTTATCCTCTGACTTCTCAATTTGCAGGAATATTGGAACATGCTTAGACACCCCTCCATCTCCAATCCATGTTCTTATCCTCTCAACTTCCTCTATAATATTATCTGCAATTAGGAATATATCTAAATTTTTAGAAATGCCTTGAGATCCTACCCTATTTTTTTTCTATGAAGGCATCAAATTTAGAGGTTTTAGATCACATAGGCTGCATTCATCAATTTTATGAATTCGGAAATCTGCTGAAGTATCCATTATTCATTGTGACCCAATATCTCACCTTGGCAAAGAATGAAGTTCATGTCCCCACAAATTATCAAATTGTCCCTTCTAACTAATGGATCATTGAAAAAGGAGTCCCATAATTCCTTTCTCCACTGAAAGGGCCCATAAATGTTGATGAAAGAAAATCACTTACCTACTTCTTGAGAGTAAAATTATGTACAAATCATAGATAGAAGGACGTATCTCTTGCTTGGATTAACTTGTTCATCCCATAGCCAACCCTCTTGTTTGCCCCTCAACACCGAGAACTACCAAACTCCATCCCAAAAACGTTGGCATCAAAATACACTTGACCTTCTCTGCCTATAACATAGTTTCTTGGATGAACGTAACTTCTGGCTTATGTACTCGAGCCAACCTTTTTTTAAGAAGATTTTTTTGTGGGTACTCCCCAAACCCCTTATGTTATAGGATAAAATAATCATTTTTTACCCTTGGAGTGCGATTCCCTTGCTCTAAGGGCCCCTTGGATGGTCATCCAGTTACCTGAATGGATCTCTCTACATGCATGCTCCCTAGACAAATTGAGAAAGGTTTTTCTTTTAGGAGTAGCTTGGATTCTAGACATTGTCCAAGACCTCCCACACCATACTCTTCCCCTTCTACACCAAATTCTTTTGTCGTTCTAAGATGATATTTCTTGCTCTAAATATGAATGAAATCTTCATTAAAGGAGTTCAAGGTGCTAATACTATCTACACTAATAGACCCCACATTCTTCCTTCATATAGCCTTCTATATTCATTATCTGAAAGCTCTACTTCATGGGTTACTTCTTAAGTGATCAGTACAACGTTCCCCCCACTAGAGGTAGGAAGGGGCTTATGACTTCTAGGAGAGCCCTTTCCAAGAATTCCCTCTGGTCCATTATTCCCCTCTTGACTCTATTAATGATGAAATATTCTTACATTTCTTATGTCCATTCTGGGAATTTTCTCTAACATGGAGAATAGCAACAAATTTTAAGGGATTATTCTAGAGTTTTCTCCACCATCCCCAGAACAATGGTCAAACATCATTTGTTCTTCTTCCGCGATATCAAAAGAAGGGTGCTTCCTAGTGGAAGGGACTGTCGACTTAGCCTTGGTAATGCCATTCAAAATCTTATTCACAATTGACTTTAAAGGTTCCTCTAACTAGGGATTGATTGACGTACCTCTTATATCCCTTGTTTTTTCTCGACTCCCACAATGGACTAAAGAGATGATAGGTTTGATGGCTTCTCTCCTCCTCCTAATCCACACCCTCTTTAGTTATGATCTCCTTGTTGAGGATAGTATTTTTGGGACATGTTCTTCTAAGATGCACATAAAGGTGACAACTGAAGCATTTGAAGGGTATTTTAACATAGTATGACCGTGGCCTAATATGAATATCAATTCCATTGGGCAACCTATCACCTAGATTCATCTCCATGCAAATATTTTCCATAGAGTTTTATCCAAGGTCCTCATTCGTTCATCAATGTCCAACATCTTTCCTAACTTATTAGCAATCAATGTAGGGGCACACTCCATCCACAACTCCAATGGGAATGAATGAAGTTTAAACTAGAGAGGTTGGATATCGATCATTTCTTTCATCGGGTCAAATAATCGTGTCCATTCCTCGAGGGACAATATTGAACTGGTGTGTCTCTTTGTCGTTCACAGATTGGAAGATAAAGGTTACCCACACATGAGCCAACAGATGAAAGATTGGTGAGTATCCACCCTACTAGCACCAAAGCCTTCTTATCCACATGCTCATAGATTTCTCAAAGATAGTCTTCCATGAAATTTCCCGACTAGAGCCATAGCCTAATACAATGATACTGTTCCATTACTACATCCTGACCCATTACCAACTTCATCTTCTTTTTCTATGAGTTTGACATTATGTTTATACTTTATATTTCTTCACCTCACCAATGTCCTAGTGCTCTTCTTCTTACTTGTAATTCTTCTCACATTCAGAGATTGGACAACCGCCTTAAAGTTCCTCCACATAAAATAGAGTTCTTCAGATGGATGTGGTGCTAGTGTTTTGGTTTAACCGAGTACTGTCCTCTAAGTTGCCAGATACACATCATTATGCACCTCTTTCATCAATGGGTTGTTGGAATGATTACCTTCCAACATAGGTAGATGATTAGGTGATATTCATTCTCTACCATGGTTGCTCAAACCTTCCTCCTCCGACCCGTTGTCACCTTGTTCTGCAACCTTGATACCATCCTTACCCTCATATGTCTTGTCATCTACACCAAGCCAACCACTATATCTTTCTAGGGGGAGAGGGGGAATTTGAATGGGGATGGGTAGGTATTAGTAACCGACAAGGATTGGACCTGTGCTCCTCCACATTAATCTTGTTAAAATTAGAGAAAGGATTACATACCTTGGAATGAGGATTCTTGTCCTTTGGCCCTTCTCTTTCCACATTACCTCCATGCAAAAACCCTCTATCCTCCATTTTTCTCCTTCTACTCTCGTTTCAAGTATCTCAATGATCATATATATATATCATTGTTAGACAATCGCTATATAAAGTTTGATGCAGTTAAAGTAGAATCCTTAATTTGTTCATTAAAGGAAGGACCAATGTGTGTAGATACATGTTCAAAATTTCCAATGGGCTTGAGTAATCATGGTTATCTAAAACATGGAAAGTTTTAATTGGTGTAAACGGTATAGAAATGAGAGACCGATCTGAGTATTCTCCCTATAAAGATTGGTGTAATCCTTAGTTTGTCTAATACAATATATAGTAGAGCCCATCATGTTGGATATAGCACTGGGACTTGGCTGAATCAAGTCTTGCTCTGAACAAAAATTTTGTGATAGAAGAAACCAATTAAGAACCCAAAAGGTTATTTGTTAGAGGTAGTTTTCAATCCAAATCTAAGCCAAAAAATACTTTGCAAACAAAAAGTATTATTTACAGTTGACTTGGCGTGGCAATAGGTTACTAGTGGCTGATTCGAGCCCAAGTAAAACACCCAACCTCTAGACAAGACAATCCAAGAAGTAACGAAATAATTCAAGAAATAACTCATGATAATAAGCAACCAGTAGATGAACCTCAACTTAGAGATGATAACAATGTGGCTTGTGTCTTTGAAAAGGCCCTAACCAAGCCATTTAGTAGGCATCATGATAAAATGCTACAACCATGTAAAATAAAAAATGCAATGCAGCATTATGCATAAGTAAGGCTCTTGGACGGTTGGGGACAAATTGTTTGTTCATGGTGGAAAATGGCAACCCAAGGAAAAAATTCCTATAACAAGAAGTGAAAATGGCCATATGATTAGAATCTCATTCTTTTTTCATGTAGATGGAGACTTGTATCGTGTAGCAACACCAAGGAGTTTGGAACTAAAAAACTATAGCCTATATCAACCTAAATAAACAAATTATTGGTAATTCCTAACAAAAATAAAATGCCATGTGATAAATAAAATTGTGAATAACATTTTGAGGTCATCAACAACTTGCATTCATGAATTGGTTTACATGAAGAACTATAGATTCACATAAAGGGCTCCAAAGAAAGCAACGGGAAGATCCCCTTACAAAAGTCAGTTAGAAGGAGATTATAGAACATTGTGGACTAGTGGGTATAGACTTGTTATCACAGTCACCACCAAAGGAAATTGCAGTGGGCTAAAATGGAAGGGAAATAAGAAACCAAGATTTGTTCAAACATGGGTGATTTCTTGTTAAACTTGAAGCTCAATATGCTTGGAATAGAAAGGTTTTGTCAAAGGAAGAGCTACAAAACTTATGCAAAAGAGAAGAAGTTAAGGATTAAGTAACAACTCTTTCCAAAGTCGACTAGATTGAAATAAAGTTTCATTAGTTTCAACCAAAAAGAAAACACAATAGATAATAGCAGTCCATCGCCTATTCGCTGAATGGTAAAATGGCGGCACTTGCCATGAAGATCCAGTTTGAAATTTTGTGAGCAACACTCACCAATGGGCATCTACTAATCACTTTGCTTCCCTGAAATATTATGTTACTATGGCATATCAACACTCAGAAGTACCAAGTTATCATAAATAAATCTTTAAAAAACTAGTACAAGAGAAATAAATTGAACTAAAAGGTCCTAAAATTCACGTGAAGTAAATTATAAAATAAACAAATTCAAAATGTCTCTTTTATACATTCTCTTTCATCAATGTATCCAAATTATAAACCCAAGTGTCAAAAAAATAGTGATGATTGGTCATTATGGATGAATCTTTTCTATTGAAATACACTAGAATATAACACAATAACACTCTTTTTTGAAAAATGAATCTGCCAATTCCCCAAAAAATGCAAGTGCTCAAAGTTACCTCACAGGAATAATTTGAAGGATATGTGGATAGTAAATTGCATAGGTAATCTAGTGAAAAAGAAAAAAGAGATGAAAATCCCTCAAAAAGTTTGTCGTGACTTTTGACAAGCTCGACATCAAAAAGAGAGTTCAATGAATATGAGTTCTGCATGCAAATTTAGACTTTAATGTTTATCCACATATGTTTAATTTGTATTGTGTATTTAAGTGGGTCCTATGGTTAAGAACATGTATTATCTTCGATGAAGTCACAGGTTCAATTCTAACAGAATAGGACTGCACATACTGACTCATTATAATGAAGCTGAAAAAGTAAACATCCCCTTGAGGCTGATCTATGAGTTATTGGTATATGAGACAATGAGGTTTAAGACATCAAAGCATCCCATTGAGGCTGACTTATAAGTTATTGGTATATAGGACAATGAGATTTAACACATCATCCATGCCTCAACAGGTAGTTAAGTTCAGTCTTCCCTTCATAACCAATTGCAAGCCATTCATGGTAACTACAAAATGAAATGTCCATTTTGTATACATGGAAAACTAAATCCAAACGCAATAAGTTGAAAAGGAAGTATCCTATATGTTGCGACTGCTTTCCTGCTTTTACAGCTTCTCATTCCAATTCCCAAGTCAAAAGCTATGGTTGTCACCAATGTTGGACTGCTTTTCTCCGTGGTCGCGCGGCCGCGCCCCTCTGTAAGAAGTGTTAAATACTCTCTACTCAGGCTTATATAGCATTAATTCCATACATGGATGAAAGGATTGGCCTATTATATGAAATGGCTTTTCGACGGAATTTCATTTCAATGCCCGAATCTGAAATCATAAGTAAAATGGAAGACGCTGTACCGAATCCCCGTGGAAAAATTGCCCTCATTTTTGCAGCTCTTAACTTCTTCAAGACTTTCTCATTTCTTATCAGATTGAAGCTGGAGAAGGCTACTTTGACATATATGGAGATTCTCCACATGGATCTTTAACGGTATTCTGAGCTTCACACCAGCCATATATCCTTTCTCTATGGGACCGCAATATTAAAAGCTTTTATATATATATACATATATATATATATCAATCACCCAGAAATATATCAATATTTGTTATTCTGTAAATTTAAGGTATGACCAGATTACATAATCCTCTCAATCATTATATCATTATATAGGGGCTCAACAAAGGCATCATTTCACTTACAAAAATTAATCCTGGGTGGGAAGAGTAACAATCACTCTGTCTAAATATGATATTTAACAAGTCAATTGAAAACATGATCAGAATTTATTAATTATGTAGCAGAGGCATCGCTTGACCCAAATTCACCCATAACCGACCAGAAACACTTACCAGCAACTTATTTATTTAAAAATCAGCAATGGGTTGTCACATGTTGAAGCACTACAAGAGAAGTAATAGCTTCATCAGTGAAAAGGTAGAGGTAATCTATGTTCAAATGGTGTAAGTTAAATGATCTACAATTTGCACTCATTTTTTGACAATTTTTCCAATTAAAATCTTGCTGAAATTGTTGAAATTGCAATTTTAGGTTGTTGGAATTGCACACTCAGGGTGCTTTAGGATAATAGAGGATGCTGAATCCATTTCTGCAATCAAAATTGCAATTTAAACTATGAAAATTGCCATTTCAACAAAAATATAAAAAATCATAATTAGATTTCCGGAAAAATCACCTAAAAAATACAGATTATCTATTGTTTAACTTACTCCTATTCAAATCTCTGAAATTACATGAGTGAATTAATGGTAAAACTCTTTATAAATTAATAATTAATAAATCAATTGTTAAATTCTTTACACTACCTTATGGCATTAAAAAAATCTAATGTACCCTGATACCATCCTCCAAATGAAAAAGGTGCTTCCTATAAATACCTATAGTAAAATAAAAAAATGTTATAGCATAACCATCCATCGTGTGTGCAAAGTTTTTATAACAAATTCATGTTTCCGAATCTATTTTAGAAGGCTGCAACCAACAGGGCCACTTTTATTTTTCCTTATAAAAATTTACTTAACAAGTCAGGTTTGGAAGGCCTAATGGACTTTGTAAAAGATGATCTTTTTATTTTTATTTTTGTAAAATATGCTCTTTCACAGTAATGTTTTGTCATTTTTTTTATTAAGAGTTTTGGTATATGCAGTACACATATATTCTCAATTCTCAAGCAATGTTTTTCTATAAGATATTTTCTCAATTATGTGTATAGCTTTACTTTCATTCTATATGTAGTTTTTTTGGGTAAATAAAAAAAGTCTATATTATCACATAATATAGACTTATAAGTAGTAACGAACATATTTTTTTTAATATAGTACAAAATGTATATTTTTATTATTTTCAAACCTTTGTTTGGATATACTTGTATGACTGAGATGATAACCACCTATATTCATATTATTTTCATATAGTATAAAATTTTGTATATTCAATATAGGTAGGTAACTATAAACATATGGTTTCTCAAAATTTGATCAGTGGAATATAACATAAATGCAAAAATTAGTATCCGGGAACTTTAAAAATTCATAGGAGAGGTGTATGTTTCAATCCCGTTTCTATATTTTGATCAGGGTACTATCAACATCTCCCTTGCAGGTGTTAGTTTGTTTCCCATTGCTCCCTTCCCTTACTACATCCTTAATATTTAATGCTATAGGACCGAAAGATGAAACATTGGGTTATGGTTAGAACTTCCACTTGTAAAAACATGTTCTATTAATTCTTCTTGCATCACTCATCTTTGCTTCTCTCCCACTAACACCTTTGACATACTCTATGTTATCAATGAATTTGAAGTCGGCAACTATAAACATAGTGGCCTATTCTTAGGCCATTCACATTAGAAGATCCTCTTACCAATGTAGATGGAGGGCCTCCTTATAAAAAGACTTATGCCCTCTCATATGTCTAGGGTTTGTTGGAACAAATAGCAACTCTTCTCTTCTTTTTCCCAGCAGTCATTAGTCAGTTCCTTCATTGTCTCTTTCTTTATCAAATATTTTGAAAGTTTAACAGACTTAAAGAATTAGCAAAGGAGGCTCTTCATTCAAAAATACTTTCCTCATATTTTCTTCTTATAATAAGAATTGTTGTATAAATTTATTCTATATTAATGCTTTCAAATAAAAAAACATTCTTAACCATATATATATAATTTCACTGTAATTTTCTATATCTATTTTTTTTAATAAAGAATCTTTTATATCTTCAAATTTCATAAAAAAAATTGATATAATGACCATACTCTCAAATAAGAGAAACTCTTAAAACTCTTAACCATGTGTCATATTCTTAACCATATATCTAACTTCACTATCAGTTTCAATGTATAATTTTTTAAGTAAAGAATCTTTTATATTTTTAAACTTCATATGACATGGTAAATCATTTTGTTATTATGATTTATTATGCCGTTATACAAATATATTAACAAACTTAGTTAAATTAATTATCATGATATGGAATAAACCTAGATTCACATAAACAAGTTGATTAGTCCTATTGGTCTTTGCTCATATGTCTCGCTTTCCAACACCACCGACCTCAAACATAAAGCTTTGAAAATGCCTTTTTGAAACCAATAATATATTATTAAATTAAAATAATATAGAATCATTTTTTTTTAAACTGGAGCGCGTAATATTTATTGATAAAAATGAAAAAAATGAGCTGTGGCTGTAGCCAACCAGCTTGTTACAGCGATCAGAAACAGAGTAGTGCTCAAACTATACTTCAGAATTTTGATGTTTCCAGCAATTCCAGAAAATAAAAGCCCTATTACAGGTATTACAGGTGTTGATGCTCCATGCTTCAGACGCTTAATGCTCCAAAATTCTTGTGCGAAAGGGGTTCAGTTTGCTTCTTCACATTTTAAGAAAGAGTCTTCATGTATTCGTTCCACATGATGGATGTCTGTAAGTGCCAAACTACGTCGAGTGTTAGCAATTCGTCAAGATGAGAAAACATATCAGAGTGTTGAAATTTTCAAAGCTATCCAGGAATTGGACAGAGTGCTATTCAATCGGGTGTTCTCCGAGTTCTTGCCGAGTGCTTCAAGAAGCTTTCATCCCAAGTTCTTGCCGAGTGTTTCGAACCCCAGAGTTCTCAATCTGTTTCCAAGTCTCTGCATCAGCGAAGAGATGAAGCTTAGGGGATATGATGATGGTTGATTTCTCCACTGGAGAATTCGATTCTTCCAGCTTCAAGTCTTGAACCAGCTTTTGCTTCAATGTCTGATTCATAATTTAATTCACGCAGTATATGGAAAGCTTTGAAGTGGGAGAAAGAATTGGCAATGTGATGGATCCGATCCACGATTCTTTTCAATGCTAAATTGTTGAACTTTGAGTCTGAGTTGAAAGCTTTGACAATTATGAGGGAATCTCCCAAGACTTGCATTCTGTCAATTTTTCTTTCTTTGGCGATTTGACATCCTTTTAGCAGAGCTAGAGCCTCTGCTAAATTGCTTGAGCATTCACCTAGCCCCCATCTGTATCTGATACTTGGTGCCCCATCTTTAGTTAACAAAACTCCTCCAGCACCTGCTGCACCAGGATTTTTTCTGGATGCGCCGTCAAAGAGAAGGCTGTCCATATTTTGCATGTTTCTCCAGTCATGAAAGTCAGAATCTGAGAGTCTAATATGCCAGGACGGCGGGTGATGAGCTCGGTGGATCATTTTACTGGGATTTGGTGGTTTAAGTCTAATCCAGTTTTGTTCATTATCACTGAGTTTTGAGTCTGACTTGAATTTGGAGGAGTTCAGGCATTCAAGGAGTAAACCTTTGGCTTGTCCGGCAACTTGGAGGGGGGAGGGGTAGGTGGATTTCCAGTTCTTGAAGAGGCTGGTAGTGGTGTTGAAGGTTGGGAGGGTTATACCCAGGTTATGCAGCATGTGCTTCCATACAGTTTTTGAGAAGTGGCAGTCCAAGAAGAGATGATCAATCGTTTCTGAGTTGTTGCGGCAAAGAGGGCACCAATGAGGCCCAACTATTCCTCTTTTGGTGAGGTTTTCTCGGGTGAGTATCTTCCGGTGAATGAGGGTCCAAGTAAAGAAATTGATCTTGGGTAGCCCAAAGGGGTTCCATACAATCTTCCAGATGCTTTTTGGTGGAGTTTCATTTGTATGGAGAGCAATGAGATGTGTGGGGTCACAACCTTTCAGATTCTCAATGAGGAGGGTCATGGCAGTTTCCAGATTGGCAGGAAGTGGGACGTTCTTCCAGCTGTGCCAAGTGCCTGAGGTGTTCCATAAGCTGAAGTCATTCAACGTATTGATGCCATGTTGTTGGAACCAAAGAGCAATATCATGTAGCTCCTGAAGATTCTGTAGCGGGTCATTTCCCATAATTTTGTTGGAGAAAAGGTTGATTTTTATCCCATTGCCAGGAACCCAGTAAAGTTGTTGAATGAAAAAGTCCCAAGTTGCTTTGCACAAAGTCCATACTAAAGATCCTTTTGAAGTGGGTTTGTTGTCGAGGCATCTGAGATTGTTGCCATTGAGATATTTTTTCCTTAGCAGTTGACTAACTCGGTTGTGTTTGTTGTGCAGGATTTTCCAAAGAATTTTGCCACCCATTGCTAAATTTGCTTGAAGTGGATCGTGAATTTGGAGGCCTCCCGAGAACTTTGATTGCTTAGTGGTGCTTCAGCTTACTAAGTGGATTTTGTTGTTATTATTTTTTCCTCCTGTTCGCAAGAAGTCTCTCAGGAGTTTACTGATCTGTTCAGAGACTCCTTTAGGAGCCAGCAAAATGGAGGATTGGTATATTGGGAGGGTTGATAACACAGCTTTGACCAATATCAATTTACCGGCTTTATTGAGCCAATGACCTCCCTAAATTCTTATTTTGGACTTGATCTTGCTGATAGTATCATCCCACATTCCATTCTCTGTGCGTCTTTGGGTGATCAGGGGACCCAAGTAGATGAATTTGTCCAAATGATTGTGGGCTTTGATTCCAAGGATGGTACCAATATTTTGGACTTGATCTCGCTGATAGTATCATCCCACATTCCATTCTCTGTGCGTCTTTGGGTGATCGGGAGACCCAAGTAGATGGATTTGTCCAAGTGATTGTGGACTTTGATTCCAAGGATGGTACCAATAGTTGTTCAAGTTCCAACTATAAACAACGCTTTTATGGAGATTAATTTTGCCTCCAGAGGCATTGCAATACCAATTCATATTTCGCTTGAAATTCTGAGCTATGATGGTGGAGGCTCCTCCTAATAAGAGAGAGTTGTCAGCGAAAAGGGTATGGTTGAGGGGCAGGGAATCCATGGAAAGATTCAGACTAGGTAGGGAGCCAGTGAGGAGATCAAAGTTCAATTTACGGCTAAGTGAGTCGGCCATAAGGATGTAAAGAAAGGAGGATAAGGGACATCCTTGCCGGATTCCGCAGGTGGCTTGGAAAAAGTTGGCGGGACGACCATTGATCAAGGGAGCAATCTAGGGCCCTTTTATGCAGGCTGAGATCCAACTTATAAAAGTTTTCCAGAGTTTGAAATTTTCCATGACTTTAAAGAGGAACGAATGTTTGACACGATCGAAAGTGTTGGCCATGTCGATTTTGATTAACATACCTTTTTCCTTGCGAATCTTTGTGGAGTGGATGGCTTCTTGTACGAGGATGACGTTGTCGAGGATTTGTCTTCCTTCTAAGAAACCTCCTTGATTGCTAGAGATGAGTTTGTTGAGAAGGGGCTTCATTCTATTTGCTAGCATTTTGGAGATAATTTTATATGATCCGTTGCATAAAGAGATAGGGCGAAATCTGCTGAAGGAGCTGGGGTTCATCTCTTTTGGGATGAGTGCAAGGAAGGTGGAATTCGTACAACCACCGATCTTAGCTTTTGATTGGAAACTCTTGGCCATTCTCATGTAGTCAGTTTTGATGTAGTGCCAGCAAGCTTTGTAAAAGTGAATTGAGTAACCGTCTGGGCCAAGCGCTTTGTCAGGATCGAATGACTGAATAGTTTGGATGACTTCGTGCTCAGTGAAAATCTTGAGCAGAGCAGCGTTGTACTCTTGCGTGATGTTGTTGGGGATGTGCTCGAGGAGGAGTTGCTCAACATCATGTTCTGCGTTGTCAATCTCAGTGTAGAGTCTGGAAAAATGGTCATATGCAGCGATTTTTATATTCTCGTGTCCCTTGACAGTCAAGCCGTCGTCGATTTTGATTTCAGAGATGTGGTTCGAATGCTTTCTACTTTGAGTTTGCTTGTGGAAAAACGATGTGTTTCTATCCCCGACCTTGAGCCAGGTGCTCCGGGATTTAAGTCTCCAAAATTCCTCTTCATTTTGGAAAGCTTGATAAGCCTTGGTTTGTTGTTCGACCTCTTGCTGAAGCATAAAGTTGTCGGTGGGATGTTCGTCTTGTAGGAATTGGAAGGTTTCTAAGTCATTGATCACTGTATTCCTAAATGTTGAAGGTGGAGGGCAGTTGGAATTGGCCCATTCTTTTAGTGCTTTTTTGGTATTGTTGAGCTTCTGCTCCCAAACATAACTGGGGGAACCATAGAAAGGCACCTTCCAGGATTTATCTAAAATGTCCCATAAGCTAGCGTGGTCCAACCATTGGGGGCTGAATCTGAAGGGTATCAGACCGAGATCTTCATTTTCTTGGAAATGAAGCTGGATCGGCTTGTGATAAGATGCTAAATTTGCCATTATTTTGGAGATGGTGGTTTGTCCGTCTGTTAGGAAGTTGCTATGGACAAGGAACCTGTCCAATCGAGCCATGATATTTCCTTTTCCCAGGCGTTTGTTGGACCAGGTGTAGATCCCTTTTATGGGCTTAATATCAAGTAGATCCCATCTTTGGATGAGGGCTTCTACTTGAGATCTGAAAGAGTCCCTCCCAATGATGCCTCCCTTCTTTTCAACTGAGGATAAAGTGATGTTCATATCTCCAGCTAAGATAAGATTTTGTGGAGCATATGCATCAAGGAAGTCTTCAAGTAAACTCCAGCACTCCTTCTTTTCAGAGTAGAGATTGGGGACATACATGTTGAAGAGTGCGATCTGCTTGCTGCTTTGGATGTGAATGAGCTCAGTGTAGAGCCAATGCTGGGTGACACAGGAACTGTGCAAATGGAAGATATCAGAAGACCATACGGTAGCTAGACCACCGGAAGCCCCTTTGGCGCTTGCAGCAATTCTTGTGTTTTTATTCCATTTTTCTTTTCCAATGGCTAGAACGACCTTATCGTCGAGTTTGGTCTCTTGGAGTAGGAGGATATCGAGTATGTCGATTTTTTGGAGATCTTTGACTGCTTCTATTTTGCCTGAACTGCCTAAACCTCTGAAGTTCCAAGAGACCATCTTCATTATCTACTATTGTAGGTGGCGGAGGGTCCTCCTCCTGTTGAGTCTCCTAATTTCTTTCTTGCTATTCTGGCTCGGGTGTTTCTGCTGAAAGCCATGTTGATAGTTGCTTGAGATCCTTGTGTTTTCTCACATTCTGCTTCTTCTTCCCTTGGATCCTTGCTTGTTTTTCGTCCGAGCTTCTTGGAAGATTTATCGAAGAGTTATTCCGAGGAAGCAGGGGAGGATGATGAGATGGTTTTTGTTGCGTCAACGTAGGAGATTTTGTTCCTCTTAGGGACTGGGGTGTTTTGAGGCTGGGGGTCTTTCGGATCTTCATGAGCTTGGGGTGCTGAATGAGTCTCTTGTTGCTCATGAATTTCTCCCTCTTTTGGGGGTTCTGAGGTATCTTGGGTTTCAGGCATCTCTAGGACTTTGTACCTGTTTCTGCTATTGGTATCTGTGGTCTTTTGATGATAATCAGTTCTCTTAGAGCTTTGACCTTTTGACATAGCTTTTGGTCCAGATCTAGTGCTTTTTTGTGTGGTTGTCCATTGCTCTTTTTCTTTTCCTGCTTCAGGATCTGTGGGCTTCTTCTTGCATGATCGAGCGAAGTGTCCGTATTCATGGCAATACCTGCACTTGAAAGGGATTTGCTCGTAATCTAATTCCTAAATGTGAGTCCAATCTACCACTTTGAGGTTTATTGCTTCAAGAAGTCCATGTTCTAGATCCACCTCAACGCAGATCCTTGCCCAAGAGTACTGATCTTTTCAGTATGCTTTGTCTATGTATTTTCCGAGAGTGTTCCCGATGGCTTCCAATGATTCTGAGTTCCAGCAATGGAGGGGAAGATGCAGAAGTCTTACCCAAACCGAGACTGCAGATGGAATATCTTGTGATGGATCGAAGTCCGGATTCCATTTGTTCATGTATAGTCCAGTGTTTTGAAAATCGGTCCGGTTCGAACCGGAACTGGCCAGTTTGACTGGCCAAGTGAAATGGAACAACGAACTGTCGGTCAACTCGGACCAGGGTCCGGTTTGGTAATGAACCCATCCTGAACCGGCTGGTTCATTACCAAACCGGCCCTAACTGGCCGGTTCCTTAATAACCCAGCCGACCAGCTAAAAAAACCACGTCCCCGGGCCAAAACAAAAGAGAGAAGCATGTAAAAATTATCGCATAAATGTATCATACAAAAACAAAAGAGAGAAGCATGTAACTAAGGGAAAAAGGCAAAAACATGAACAAGTGTATAACACACATAAAATTACGGTTTTAGCGATCATAAATAATAACAAAGGTTGACTGGCAATCATACTGTGACCTGAGTATACAATGTAAAATGTAGCATCTCTAGCAGGTATGCTATTTAATAAAATTAAAAGTTAAGACTTCTATTTGTTCTAATTTTTTAGCTTATTTTTTTTATCATAAAAGAATTTCTTAAAGTAGTTCCTTGACAATAACAAACTCCCTGACAAAATATCAAAAAGAAATCTTCTAAATGTGAAGTCTCTACCTGAAAGAGGCAATGGAAATTTTAAAAAGTTCGCTGCTAAATTTGCAAAAATATCTGTGTATTGAATTCAAAGTCCCTAATATGTGTCTAATGGTTTCAAATATACATATTATGCATCTAATGGTTTGAAATATAGCTTGGAATGTTAAATATAATTTTTATGATTAAAATTGTAATTTTTTTTTGTATTTTTTAATAGTCTGGTTCATTGAAATCAAACCGCTCCGGTTCATTACCGGTCCGAGTTCACCCCACTCCAGTTCATTCCCGGTTCCGGTTTTTAAAACATTGGTATAGTCCTTGTGGTCCCATGAAATATGGTCCATTCCTGAATATTAACTCGCGATCTTGCTTATTTTTTAAGACAAAAGTGAAGAATCCTTTCCTCGGGAAGTATAAGTTTACTTCTTCAAAGATTAGGGGTCTCCAGTTCTTCTGCACCCAAATTTCAGTCGATTTCGGAGAGGGCCACAGGCCTGTGAATTGGCCTATCAATCCTCGATCTGAAAGGTTGAGTGTTGTTCTGCAGGGTTGTTCTATCGACAATGCGGCGGTGGGGATCTCATCTATCTTCTTTACAAATTTCTGCTGTGAAGCGGTGAGGGGATTTTTCCCTTGCACAACAATTAGCTTCAAAAAATCTAGCAGATCGGAGGGAAGGGGAGGGCCTCCTCCCGAGGCCATAGGGAGGTGGCCAAGCTTGGACGCAGGCGGCTCTAGGTCTATGATCGGTTGCTCAAGGCTCTACACATCGGTGGCAAGCCTCTCGATCGTCCCAACGAGAACAATGCCCTCGATGCAATATGTCTCGTGGCTTCCTTACCTGTCTCGTGGCTGCATTGCAGGTCTCAAGGCAGCTCACATTTGCTGCAGGTCTCGTAGCTGCTCACTGCAGGTCTCCGAAAAAACCTCTTTACCCATTTCTATTTAAAAAATTATATAGAATCAAATTTAACTAGGGGAGGGACACCAAATGTGGTGCGGGGTCCACACGAACACGTCAACGGACACCCGACAAGCCACGTAACTCGTACGACATGTGTCCACCATGTACCGACGCGTGTCCAGCAGTTGGGGATTTCGCTTTTTAGCGTTTTCGTGGGGTTTAGGGTTTTCATTTTTCCGTTTTGCCCGGGCTACTCTACCACCCTGTGTAATGTTGCTTAGGTCCGATGTGTGGCCATTCCGCCACCCCGGTACTGGTCCATCGGGGATCCATTTCTCGCGTAGGCCTATGTCTATGCATGAACACGCCATTGTTGTTGACGGAGCTCCGCAAAACCTTTCAGCTCGCGCCCTGGTCCTCATTTTGGTCGGAAATCTTCCTTTGGTGGTTCGGTTTGCATGGTTCGCATCCTTGTTCGGCTGGTGGCTTTGTTCAGCAGGCGTTCTCCATTGTGCACAACTCTCTGTGTTGGCGGTCCCGAGTGTCGTAGTGCTTGCATCCTCCTGTGCCGGCTGCGGGGTCATGGAGGTTGGCGACGACAGTTTCTTCCTTCGGCAGGCATGCTACAGGTAGGGTTTCCTACCAGCATCTGAACAGTGCTTTTTAACACTCCACGTCTCCTCATGGATGATTTCGTTAACTCTTTGGCTCGGTTTCTCTGTGGTTGGTTGTGTTTGTTTGTATTGTCCCTCGACTCTGCATACTCTATGGGCTTCGGCTGGGGTTTCGACGGCCCTCGACTCTATATACTCGACGACCTTTGGCTGGGGTTTCCTACCAACATCTCCACAGTGTTTTTTAACACTTCACATCTCCTCATGGATGATTTCGTTAACTCTTTGGCTCTGCTAGGGTTGTATCGGTTTTTCTGTGGTTGCTTGGGTTTGTCTGGCTGTTTGCAAGTGCGATTATGGGTGAGTGTTGATTAGTTTTTCAGACCCTATCTGGTTACTGGTTTTCTATGGTGGTGAAGCCCTAGCAAAATGGTGTGTTGAACCGCCTATGATTGTGTAATGTGGTTCCGGTTACTTCTGAGCCGTCCACTTGTTCACACCCCCATTGGGTGTCTCTGGTTCTAAGGACATTGTCACGGTTCTGGCTTTGCGTGCGTGATTGTAACTTGGGACAGGGTCCAAAAAACTGGTATCAAATACTTAGCCTAAATTGGCTTCCACCGGTTTATCTTTGGGTAATTATACAGTTGTATACTTATTTTTTGTTTAGGGTTGGCCTTGGAGGGTTTCGTATGAGATTCTCTGTTTTTCTGCAGCATATATTTGGCTTTTTTGGGCATATGCGGTCATTAGTTTGCAAATGTGGTGGTTGAGGGGTTTTTTATTTTGGCATGGTATGCGATATTGGGTGGATGAATGATGGTTGCGTTCGATTTTGGCAGACAAATTGTTATGCCTTACTTTGTGGTCGAATGTTGGTTGCTTTCAGTGTATATGAAATTGATTTTGTTAATTTAGGTCATTTTGCAGCATTAGGTTTCTGAATGATGTTGATATGAAATTTGCATGGCCCATTGGGATATGAAAATGTTGTCGATATGAAATTTGTTGTGAATGTTTGTTGGTTGAATTCTAGATATGCTTACTGTAGATTATTGGTAATTGGGAGCAATATTGGTAAACCTACCCTCGATTATTGCAGCATGCGTAACTGGGAGCAATATTGTAATAAGATATTGGAAATTTTGCAGCGTAGGTTTTAGAACTTGATATTCATCTTTATATCATTGTTTGAAGCTGCAAAAGAAGTAAATGATGTGGATATGAAATTTGGCATGGCCCCTTGTGGATATGAAAATGTTGTAGATGTGAAATTTAGTGTGAATGCCGGTTGAATTGTGGATATGCTCACTATAATTGGGAGCAATATTGTAATAAGATTTTGGTTATGATTTTGGTAATTTTGCAGCAGTATGTTTTTGAACTTGATATTCATCTTTATATAGGTGTTTGAAACTACAAAACAAGTAAATGTTGTGGATATGAACTTATGTTGTGAACTGAGAAAGAAACTTTGACACAGTTTAAGCATTTGTTGGTATACAGTTTAAGCATTTGACAAAGTATAAGCATTTTATACAATTAATTGAGTGAATTTTTCTCATATTTGATTATGGAATTGAGTTTAAGTGGAAATTTGAGATGTGTACTTATGGCTAGTTTGTGCATGTTCATTTGTTTATACCTCTGAGTTTAAGAGGAAATTAGAGATGCTACTTAAGACTGTTGTTTGGCTAGCTTGTGCATGTTAATTTGTTTATGGATTTGATTTTAAGTGGAAATTACCGATGTTACTTAAGGCTGTTGTTTGGCTAGCTTGTGCATGTTCATTTGTTTTTGGATTTGAGTTTAAGTGGAATTTAGATAGGGTACTTAAAAGTGTTCGTTGGTTGGTTTGTGCATGTAAGAGCAAAGTTGCAAAGAGGGCAGCAAGCAAATTGTGACTTAAAACTGTAAACTTAAGCCATCAAAACTGACAGTATGAAACAATCTGCAAAATCTATTTGAGAGAGATCCCATGCATACCAATTTATGTTTTTTTTTAGAGTGACTGTTATGGTTACCTTCCTTGGGTGGTTGTGCTGCCCTCTTCCTAGAAAGAGGGCAGAAAGGAAATTGTGACTTAAAACAGTAATCTAAGGTGATCAAAACTAACACTATTCAACAATCTAAAAATGCAAGTGATTAGGTACAATAATCAACTTAATTGCAACTTTGACAAAGGTTCAAATTTTAGGGTTTTCCTTTTGCCTTATGAGCCACCTTGAATGAGCTTGTGAAATGAGTGTTGCTATTAGTGTGGTAAAAAAAAAATAGATGGATTTTGAGGATGTTGTGTTTTGTGGGCAGAAAGGGATGGTCAGCATCCATAGAATGGAAACAAACATAAATAAATAAAAACTACTCATTTATAATAAAACAATTGCACTTTATATTAATAGTACTTAAATACAGATACAATAACTCAATCTGAAGTAGATGTCGAAACAATGCCTCTGTTTGAAGTAGATGTCAAAACAATGCCTCTGTTTGCAGTAGATGTCAATGCCTGGGATTTAGGTTATATCAAGCCCTCATCATGCTTGATTGGGGCTGCACAAAAACCAACATGCCTTGAAAAAAAAACAGCATTTGGTTGGCCTATACACTGGATATCCTATTCTTCAAAAGGTTCGTCACCCCCCCCATCATTTCTTGTAGGGTTTCCAGTTTGAGACAAGTGGGGTGACCTTACTAAGCATGTTTGATTAGGATGGGTGGGGTTGGTGGAAACAGATTGAGGCCAATTTACTCCTTCCAACCAAGGAGGAATTGAATAGCCATAGACCTGACTTGTGCTTGGTACCCCTGGAATAATTGTTGGTGTTGGATAAGATAACATAGAATGGGCCCCTGCACTAGTAGGAATAGAGGTGGGGTGTAAACCTGCCTGATTATAGTGGGGTATCTGAATGTTAATAAGATCCTGGTAGAATTGTGCAGTGCTTGCAAACGCTTCTAATGATCCTTCCATCATTTTCCTTTCATCGGTTGTTCTTGTAGTATCAGCCATCACATTCATCTGTTGCACCTTCCTCGCTTCCTTTGCTTGCCTTGCCAACTGCTTCTTGTTATTTTTCTCTTGCAATCCTTTCCTGTGCTCGTTGTCCAGCTGCAATCATCCTTGCTTCCTTCTTTTCCTTTGCAAGATCTTTCTTCCTTTGTTTTAATTCCTGCAAAGCATGTTTCTTTTGTTCAGATTCAACCAAGAGGCCCATGTACTCTTCTAAAGTGAGTAGTTGTGAACTCCGGCCCAATCGGAGAATGTCTATCTGTCCTTGCCTTCCTTGCACTGACACTCTCTCCATTGGCAACTTTAGGAATTGGCCAAGCCTTGGTGTGTTCCTTGGCAGTGGTTCTTCTGTTATCAGAGGTTCTTCTGCTGCAATGTATTCTTCAGCTGCATCCTGGTTGTCCATGTTAGGTTCTTCTATCAACCCACCATCAACATAAAAATGGACAATCTTAGCTGGCTGCAAAGGCATGTTCATTCTTTCATCGTTGGTGGAACCACCAATGTGTCTGTTCAGGTTCATCATGGCCTCTGCCATCCATGATGGTTGGGATACTTGGGTTGGCAATGTCAATGTGTTGTTGTTGTTTCCTGGACTGCGACAACCATCGACCACATTTACGTGCCACAGAATCCACCTGTGTGCCGGCTAGACCACCTAGCCCCATGTTATCTTCCGCTGCTTCGTCATCGAATTGTGTAGCGCAGACCTGTTCATCATCATCGGAAGCACCAAATCCTTGGCAGTTTCCTTGAGAAAGGGACATGATGTTGTCCACAGCATCTGCCTCTTGATTCCCATCCAATTGTTCTTCGACATCCTCACCATCTTTACCAGCCACAGCTTCTTGGTCATCCACATGAAATGCTTGGCTACACCCGGTGTCATGCATAAGAGCATCATAATTCAATGGCCAGATACCTGTTCGCCTAAATCCAGCCTTGATATTGGAGGATGTGAGAGCCCTTTTGAAAGCCTTGTTTGCAAGCTCAACTAACTCAAACCTCTTTAACTCTACCCCTGGGTTCTTCACCATCCATGCAGTACGTTACGACCTAAAATAATCCTTGAAAAGGCCCAAACACACTCACATCCAGGGGCTGCAACCTGTGAGTGGTGTGAGCAGGAAGTGTTAACAAGTCAATGCCCAACCTGTTTGCCTCCTCGATGGTTTGCATAGCAATGTGGCTTCCATGGCCATCTAAAACCAACAGGTGTCAAATCCAATTCAGGAAAAGTTCTTTAGTCATCCATGCATGGGGATGTGCAGCCATGCACGCCCCAGGTTCATAGTTTTGGATATAGTTTTGCCCTTGAACAAATAAAACCCCAGGATTGCCATACCAATTGCATTCACACATGATAGAATGGTTATCCACTCCCTGCTCTCGGGCAGAATCTTTGGCACATTCCTGCTCCCAATCTTTGCAATGACCCGCATGCGACAATTCCTTCCTTCCTGTAACCCTGTCTTGTCGCAATTCCAAATGTGGTATGGAGTGTAAGAGTGTTTCTCATATGCAGAAGAAAGAGTGTCATAGAACTTGGACACAACCGTGGGGCGTAGAATCAATTCCCTGTCTATGCCTAGGCACTCTGCAGTTCGTAGCACTAGCTATGGATGCCTTTTTTTGAAACCAGCCCACCAAGACTTACCTGGAAACCCATCTTTGAATGGGTTTGGCCTCCCCTGACAGATTTGAGCAATAGTTGATTTCAATTGTATCAACTCTAGCCCATGTCCCAATTCGGCCATCTCCTTACACCACACCACTACCTCCTCCTCCTCCCGTTCAATCATGACTGTAAGAAGACCTCTCCTCTTGGTATGGGTCAGGCCATTTATATAGTAATGGATTGACGTGGGCGCAATCCCATACTTTTTGGCAGCTGCTCTAACTGAAAACCCCTTGAATTTGACATCGTCAATTGCAGCCAGCATGGCTTATTTTGTCCATCCTCTAATTGCACTAATTTTCTTTGTTGAAATGGCACCTTGCACTGTGGAAGATGGTGGAAATATGGGCGATACTGGAACTGTGGGTGGCGATGGCTCTGTCGTTGATGGTGGAACCACACCATCTACCTCTTCCACATGACCATTCTCAGAATTTGTTGTAGCAATGTTGTCATTTGAAACACGGGCCCTTTCCTCATCTGATGATGTGCATTGTAGCTGGGTACCCCCGCTTCCTTGTGTTCCTTGTACGACGTGCAATATTGACTCTTGGCATGGCTATGAGAATCTGCACAATCAGAAATAAGCATAAGTGTTGTGTTTATGGATGGAATTAAAAAATAATCCACAGAATAACTCATGTTTTAGGTTTCACTGCTAAACAAGAATGAAATTCTTTCACTTATCTGGGGATTCCATTTTTTTAGGGAAGCATGTTTTGAAAGATTGGAGAAATGTGATTGATAAAATCAGAAAAAGATGGAATATTGAAGAACACAAAGGTTGAATCTGGTATGGAGTTTGGTGTTTATTAAATCCATGTTAACTTCTTTAGCTATCTACCAAAACTCTATTTTGCTAGCCCCATTATGTATCTCTAACCATATTGATCAACTTCGGTGTAAATTCCTATGGCAAGGGGAGGAAATAATAAAAAAAATATCATTTGATTAGTTGGAAACGAGTGATAGCACCTATTAACAAGGGAGGTTTGGAAATCATAGATACAACCATTTTAAATAAGGGTTTGGGGGCTTAAATCATGATAGAATGAGAGAATGCTTGGTGGAAAGAAGCAATAAATAAGTAATATAATGGATCTACAAGAACAAGGATCATGGACCAGCAATTTGATAAGCTTCCTTGCACTAATATGGAATTTGTGTAAAAGTTCAAATTGGGAAAGGATTTTAGTTCTTATCGGCATTTAGCTTTGCTTCAAAATTAGATGAGAATTGAAAACCTCGCTTTGCTTTTGGATATCTCAATCTACAATGCAAAAGGAGAGTGGGAGGGTTGGTTGGACATTAATAAATACCAGATCATCTAAAAGGTCAATGGGAGGATCTACTGATGCTTTTGAATGGTCTAGCTCCAATAGAGAACGATGGTGCTGATAGGAGGGTTTGGGGTAAACATTTTGGTAGATACATAGTGAATGAGGGGTATCGATGAATGGTTGAGTCCTGGTTGATGAGGATTAGTTTTTTGATACAATTGATCAGTGTGTGCACAATGTTTCAACCCATCAGTGGATTTCAGAGAATGCATCACAAGCAGGAATAATTTTATGCATTATTTCTAACACTATTTCTACATTATTTTTAACATTTTCATAATCCAATTCGGTAATTTGAAATGACATCAAAAATTTTAATGTGATTGTAAAGGAAATCTGATTTTTCATAACTGGAATGACATCAAAAATTTTAATGTAATTGTAAAGGAAATCTAATTGTAAAGGAAATTTTAATTTTAATGTGATAGCTAATGGATACATGTTAATGGTTACTGGAAAACTTAGATGGTTAATTGAATACATGAAATAGGTTACTGTACATACCTGTCACACTGTGCACACACTGCTGGGTTGTTGATAGATGGTTGACATTGTGCACACACCGTTGGGCTGTTGATGGATGGCGGACTCCTGGCTGATAAATGCACTGCTTGAATGATAGATGAATCTGAGGGATGCAAATGGGTTCAATTGTGTGCAAAGAGGTTGGTTTATAGTTTTTTATATTGAAAATGATTGCTTAGGGGAATTGACATGGATTGCAAGGTTAATTCTGGGAATGGGAGGCTGGGATTGATTTGGCACCAATCCAATGGCTGGAGAATTGTATTTGCATGATCCATGTGCTCTTAGTGTGTTTAATGGATGATTTGTCATTGGCCAGCTGCTTTGGTTGAGTTTAATGCTTGATTTGATCTTGGGCAGCGAATTCAGTTTGCTGAGTTAAGGGTTTAATGGATGATTTGATTTTTTTTATTTAAGAGTTTAATGGATTGTTGCTTTTGGGCATTCGTAGAGTTTTGCTGCTCCTTTTGATTTCATGAATTTTAATGAGTGATTTGATTTTTTCAGTGGGTGGGTGTCATTTATTAAGGTTGCATGTGTGAGTTGTTGAATAATTCTGGACCAGATGCTGACCCTCCTTTTCACTTGCAGTGTGCAGGTGGTAATGGATGATGGAACACTGGATCCTACTGTTTGATTGTTGCTTCTCCAATTGTGGTTCATGAGGGATGATGTGATGCCAAGGGTGTACTTCGTAGATTAAGTATGATAGGCTTTTTTTATGTTCCATTTGTAATTAATGGCAAGACAGAGTGGATTCTCAATTGGACTTGATGGTTTTTAATGTTGGCATTAAATGGACTGAATACTGTCAGCTGGGGTCCTAATCAGTTATTAAATGTATTTTGGACTTAATATAATATATATATGTACATAAATATGTTGTTCAATGATTTTTAATTAAACTACAGTTGTTCAAGAATGGGGTGGTTGATGTGACGGGAACCATAACCACTACTGGTTCCCGCACAACAATAGGAGCCTCTCCCCTATCACATTCCAAATCCATTAACGAAAAAGATTAAAACATGTTATAATATAGTTCATTTCCAAAACAATAAATAAAAAGATTAAAACATATAATATAGTTAATTTCCATAACAATAAATGCATAGCATCGTACATTTGAGAAAATAGTTGGGTAATAGATTGCCAAGGGATGGTTTGACCTCATAGCCATAAGTATTCTTTAATGAATGCAACAATCAAGATATGGTAGTGATAAATGAGTGAGTCATACAAACTCTTTTTCACATATTTAAAAATTAAATTATAACCATTACTTCGTTAGTGCCCCCATTCTCACTGCAAATTTAAAATTTAAATTGTAACAAGTACCTGGTTATTCCCCAGGAAACATAATATGTAAGCTCAAAATATTGTGTTGGTCCTTAAAAAAAATATGAAACACTTATAACATAGTTATAATTTGCTTAGTTAACCAATCAAATCAAGTTTTACTTATTAAACCCCATTAGTATAAGAGAAGTGCTATGCATCAATGTCTTTTTATTTATTCTGAGATATGTGTAACAATTCCTCATTGTTAGCCCAAACTCAATCAAGGAGTATGTTATAGTTCTTGATGGGTACAATAAAACTATCAAAAGTTCTTGATGGGTACAATAAAACTATCAAAAGTTCAACAAAACGTAGAAGGAATCCAAATATAACAAGATAAAAGGTTGTGGAAATCTATTAGATCCCATGGTGGCCAATAGTGAGATCATACTATAATTTATCTTTCATAATCAATAGGCATTTATAGCCCAATTTCACATTTTTATGCTTAATTATGAGTTTTTATTGCATTGAGAGTAGCGAGGTTCGAGGTGCTCTACAACCCAGTGTGGAAGATGTTGTCATGTATGTATGTGGCAACAAAAAAGAAATTAAATAAAGTTATTCGTTAGCATATGTCATCTCAATTTTAAATTTCACACAAGTTAAAAATAAATAAAACCAACATAGGTACATCTTAAACTAGGATCATTTAGATGGATCAAATTCTATCTAATCATCACCCTTGTGTTAATTGTAATTATTTTTTCATTTTTTGCTAAAAAATATAGTTTCATAAAGAAATATTACGGGTAGAAGCTTAGCATCTTAACTCACTAACATTTGATATATGGCATTATGTTACGTCGTCCTTTTGCACCATTAAGGGCCATTGCTAGTAAATAAAGTTATCATAATCAATAGAGTTGTGGCCATACTTAACCAAATAGTAGGTGTGGGTGATTAAAGGTTCAACTTCAAAGTTAATAGTTGATTTATAGGCCCCTTTGATCATCTAAGGCATAGTCAAGTTAACTTCAAGGTAAATATGTTATTTTGGGGGGAATGGGAATGGTTTCACATTTCAATGTATGGTGGTTATTTGTTTTCATTGGATATATGGTAAGGAATGCTTTCATTCTTCAAATGTTTATGGTTATATTTACCTTGGATTTGACTCAAACATTTTTAAGTAAATAAAGAAGGTTAAACATTTTATGATTTCGATTTTTTTTTATTTGCATCTCTTAGAATATGGTCAAGCAATCTTTGTTGGAATTGCAATTTTGTATTGATAAGATGTTGTTTTTAATGCGAAAATGAATTCAATACCCTCAAATACCCCTACTACAAACCAAATAGTGCAATGTTAACATCTAATATCTATGATTCCATCAAACCAAAATATGATTCATGCCGTATTTCAAACCAAAAATGTCGATTTCCCTCTCGCTATTCTAAGTTGTTGGAAAAAATCCATTTCATAGTGCATTTAGATTACTACAAAGTAAACTTGAGGATATGATTTCAAATATGCTTGTTCATTGAGTTATTATCATGACATATACTTCTTGACTAATGCTTTCTTGTGTTTTTCTTCCAACTTCTTTTACTTTGCTTCTAGTTTTAGGATTTAATGCACACACTTTATTTTTTGCGGCTACTTTGCTTTCAACAATCTAATTTAGAAAACAAAAAAAAACATAACCATAAAATTAATCCAGTGGCTAATCATAAATTAGAGGGTCTAATTTTAAGGGTAGGAACCCCATATCGATGGTTTTATCCCAACAAACCAATGTGTGTTGACAAGGATCAAAACTCCATATTAACAAATTGGCGACTCCACTAAGGAGGTGTCAAGATCGTAGAGTTTTCCAACTAATATTTCACTTTAGGAACTCTCACGCATAATACATTGACTAGCTTCAAACTCAAAGGCTTGACCACCCTACCGTGCTTTAGACTCAAAAGCTCAACCACCTTAAACTTATCTGCAAGTAGACTACGCCTCTTCACCTATAAAATGTCCATATCTTATTTTTAAGCTACAATTCTTCAATAAGTCCAACACAAAGGTCCAACATCCAACCACGACTTTAGAACATCCCAACCATAACATCGCATTGTTAGGGCAACACCCATGGTGGGTGCCAAAACATTATTAATGAAGAATATTATATAATACAAGCATATTGTTGAACTTTGATTGTCATTGATGTCAACTAATGTCAAAGAGGATGTCAATTGATTCAATTTGAGTCATTGATGTCAACTGATGTCAAAGTGGATACAACATTCCTATGCCAGTTTAAAGAAGTATATGGAAGCCACTTTGAATAAGTATATGTGCAAGATGGTGAAGGACATGGATGCCAGTGCGAAGAAGTATATCTAGAAGTTGCCTCTAGTCTGAAGATGTGTGTCCAAGGATACATCATGCATGATCAGTATGAAGAAGCATATAAGGAAGGTACATCATGCAAATCTAGTTCAAAGAAGCACATAAACAATGTATCCTACTACATGTGGTACCAACGCAGAAGTCAAGTCCACCAAGTCATACTCTCTCATGGTAGCAATCAAAAGAACTGGTTGGACAAAGGTACATGTGCACAAGCAACCAAGGAGTTGGTTAAGCAGAGGTACACGTGTGAAAGCATGTTGAAAGAAGATTCTGGAATGCAAAAGCATTGCTTGGTCAAAGATCGGGAGTGCACAAACAGTGAATGGTTGAACAATCCTGAAAGCGTACAAGTCTTTCCAAATCATAAGATGCCTTCAGTTAGTAAAGGGTGCACAAGTTCCAAGAAATGGTGCAGTAGTTGAAGCGTGTTTATGCGCAAATCCCACAAGTAGATGATACAACAGGTGCGCAAGTCCCATACATGATGATACAAAAGGGTCGAAGTCCCACCAAGTAGAAGTTGGTTTATGCGCAAATTCCGCAAAACATTAATACATCAAGTGCGCAATTCCCACAAGGGATGGTACAAAAACGATCAAAGACTCATCAAGTTAAAGAGCAAAGATGCACACATACCTCAAATCAATGGTACATCAAGAGCACAATAAGTACACCACTAAGGTGTAAGTTTCACTAACTCACAGACCATGAATGTGAAATACCCACAAAGGATGACACATCAGCAACACATATGATGGACATGTGGCAAAAGCACAATCCGTCAAGTATGAAAGAAGGGATGCCACAACCAACTTGTGGACATACAATCTGTGCATGACATGTATAAATAGAGATGCAAGTTGGAGATTAGAAGTGTGCTCAATTGCAATATTGTAGAGCTTCAGTTGGAAAATACATATTTATATTCGGGGCATCAAGGGCTCAAGGACAGAACATCATGATCTAGCGAGGAGTCGAGTGCGCATTTACAGAAGAATGATACAGCCGATGGTGCACAAAATGATGCTGTAAATCTGTGACTTTTGTGCAAATACTGAAAGGTAGAAACACATAAATATGTGCAACTGCGTGAAGATTGAATGACAGAATTGCAGACAACACGCAAACAGTTACAGATGTTGTAAGCAAGGAAGAAGCGCATAAACATAACCAAATTATATCAGGTGATGTGCAGATGTTTGGCTGATGCATGAAGACTAAAGTAAAGTGTGCGAAGTTGAGAAGTCCATATGATGTGCAACGACGGAGCACCAACAAGATCCAGTAAGCACGTCATGATGAGAATGATTTGAGACAAGTGCATTAAACCGAAAGGAAGAATCATTTGATGCACGACATGTCACAAATTGTCTAAAAGGTTGTAGCACTTAAACAGAACAGACACATCAGTAAGTGCCCAATTCCATCTATGACTGATGCTTTATCTCAGAGCAACAAACTATCAATTGAAAGCACAGTATCAGTTGGTGAGTGCAGTTGCGTAGTAACAAATCGATAGAGCATATCTTGGCGCAGACCACAGAATCAACAAGCACACAGTGCATGAAGTAAGACATCGACATAAGTGTTGAATTGAGATGAATGAGAAGTCAAGTGGTGTATGTAGCACAATGACAATGAATCATCTGCATACGAAGATAGCGCACAACAAAACTAATATCAAAAGACCAGAAGTGTACGCGAGTTAGAAGTTCAGTAAGTCTAAATTACATCTTGAATATCTAGGCGGCAAGATGGGGCAAGGAAAAAGAGGGTTGTAGCCTCCTTCCAGTTGGTGCTGGAGAAACATAGGGAGTTGAAGCTTCCTTCAGGTCGGTGCCTGTAAAACCAGGGGGTCGGTGCCTCCTTCCAGTTGGTGCTAGTAAATACAAGAAGTTGGTGCTTCCTTGAATGTATTATTTTCATTACAAAAGAGCATTCTGTGGTTTTCTCCCAATTAGGTTTCCACGTCAAATTCATGTGTTTTGTGTTATTTGTTTTGGTGCATATATGGATGAATGATTGTGCTTATATTGGATGCATAACTAAACATCAAGATTAAGTTAAGACTAATCTGTAAAAGAAGGTAAAAATTGCTGATAATTGCGCTAATACCGATTCACCCCCCCTCTAAATATTAAATTGATTCCAACACATACAAACAGGAGTTCATCGATTGCCTACAACTCATTTTACGAAAGTACAAATAGAATAAGGTGCTCCTACCTTAGTACCACCCTACTTGCACTAACCATCCTTTGAAACACCCATGGGTCTGCTCCTGCAAATCTCATTCTTCAACAACACTCTCAGAGCAGTTCTGCCATGCCCTAGACACTTGTCATGTCTTCCCCAATGTTGACTCTTCCAATGTCATCATGCAAGTTGTTGATATACTTTGCCAGACTCAAGTCGCACCACTCAGCTTAGAAACCCCAAAATTCTTCACTCTGCCTTCATGTCTGAGTGACTCCTTCATCAAATGAATGAACCTTTCTTGACTCTCTTGAATGCCCTTGGTCAAATGAATCACTTAATTAATCCATGGTTGAATGTCATGACTTGAATGCCTTAGAGTCTTATGGCCTTTACTTTGTATAGGAGAGGTGTCCAATCATTTTCCCTAAACAAGGTGTCTTACCACCACCTCCAAGGCAAAGTGGACCTACAGATACTTAATTGTTAGGCAATCACAACCAACTCTTTGAATAATGCAAAGGTGCTCTAATCAATGCCTTGCTCTTCTAAGGTCATGCCAATCCAAATGTCCTTCATGATTTGTGATTTGTTCCAAACACCCACAATGTGGCACTCCTACCTGACATGCCCTTAATGGAACTTTGCACTCATCAACAAGGAACATCCAACCATTTGGGACCGCATTCTCTTCAAAATGTGTCAATCGTCTAAAGTCGTTCCAAGTCATCTTGTGTAACCTCTATAAGAAGGCCATTTCATGGCAACACTCGACTCTTTGTCACCTTTTGAAACTATGCATTTCTCAAACACTTCAACTAAGTCATCTAATAAGAAGCATGTCCTATTGTCTATCAAGAACGCCTAATGCTTGTATCATCTAACTCTATCATATGCTCATCACAACCTATTACGTCCACCTAAGACCATCTAAACAATTGAGAGGGGGTTCCTATTGTCGACTAAAGGAAAAGGCCTCAACAGAGACCTCACCCTACATGGCTCAAAATAGCAAAGCCCTAGCATTTCAACCAAATGTTGAAATATGTGATGCCCAATTAGATCTACTATCTAATTTAGGCATTGCAACTTGGGAGCACATTTTTGGCAATCTTAATTTTCAAGAAATCTTGCGAACACAAGAACTTAAAGAAAACTTGGCCCAAGAGTAAGATAGGGTTAACCACAAACATATTACAGAATAGAGGTGGGTTGTCAATGCCCACCATGATTAGGCTCGTGGATTTGAATATCATTTATTTGAATAATCACACATAGAAAGTCCCCTCCTTGGGCGAGAGAAGATGCCTTACAAGTGTTGGGAGTCCAGTGATCAAATTTGAAGGGTGGGTCTTAATTTCAATTTGAAGGGCCTATATTCTTTTAGTCCTTTAAAGATGAAGGACAATATAAATAATTATACTTCAATTGACAAGTATAGATTAATTAAACCCTTAAAAAATGCAAAAAATAAACATCACCCTTTCAAACTTTTACAATCTTAAACAATTGAACATTCTCTACATGAAAAAATGATAAATTCTCAATAAAACCTAAGACAAACAAAATTTTCTTTGAAATAAAGTTAATTGTTTCCTTGTTAAAGCCCTCGCCAATTTGTTGCAGAAACCTCAACACCATGGAAATCTCATCACCATGCATATAGGATGATTATAGGGCCATTGTCTTTAAAGGTAAATGGCAAATGAATAAAAGGTCAACGGGAGAGACTGAAAATCTAGATAAAAGGAGGTAAAATGAAAAATGCATCCTTCACACTCTAGCACCTTCACATGATATATTGTATCCTCTTAGTGATCACCAGGGGCAGGGTAAGAATCTTCAGGAGGAACAATTAATTTCACATAGTAATGGTTCAAGAAATCCATGCACGAAACGTGTAAGATTGTCAGGTGAGCACCTGATGCTTGAGGACCAAGGTTTCCAACTTAAGTATAGCTTACAATGACCCTTGTTCAATTAGGTAGCCTTATTGATTTGGTCTTCTGTAATTTTTCTAAAACGTTGATACCATCTCATACGTATCAACTGAAACTATTACATAAATGATAGCCAGCTTGAAACAGTTCAATGAATACAAAAAACGAAATTAAAAATAATACCCAACTTAGAAAACATACAGAAAAGTTCGTTATTGCGGAATAAAAAATGAAAACCCAAGTTCCCAACGCCGAAATTCCCCCCTACCCCCAAAGAAATTGCATTTTATTTTGGTAAAACCACATACCTAGCAAGGTTATCATCACCAAGGCACCAAGTGATTTTGTTGTTAAACACTTGTCACCACAAGGAAAAACTATAGTTGGTGTATGCAGACAAGATGGAGGGACATCAAGCCTAAACACAAGCACATAGATGGGAGCCTTGTAACTCGCAAGCTGCAGTTGGGCATTTGAGTCTCTAACAATCTTTCCTTTAAATAGAATCCCAGAACACTAAAAGTAGTTTGCAAATGGCAACATTTGGGAAATTTCTAGGACTGTGTAATTAAGAGCACGGGGCTCTAAGAATGAAATCCTCAAGGTTTGTATAAAATTTGCTAAGCGTTTTGTATGAATCGACATGAAATTTAGGGTATTTAATGTGAAAATCATTAATGTGTCTAACTACAATTATTATGGCGTGTGGAATATGATACCTACTAGCTCAGAGCCTTCAATAAACAGTTTGTTGGAGCCGTGAATGCAAGAGGTGGAATTGTGAATGCTATGGACCATGGCTAACACACCTAGAGAGTGGAAAACATTTCAAATCATAAGATATTTTTTTAAATGGCGGCTAAGAGAAACCAAACAATACTTGGCAGGACCGAGTCACTATTCTTGTGTGTCATTAGTTAATTATTAGCAGATTAATTGTTCAAGATTAGTAACCAGATCTGAACTCAGTAAATTTCACATGGTGTCAGAGCGGGTCTGAGGAACCCCAACACAAGATCGATAAATTAAAAAAGAAGAAGGGAATCTCGTACCGTATGGCCACAGTACAGGTCGTACGACGTGCGGATTTAGCAGTGAGTTGTTCCGTCGGTTTGGTTGATCGTCAGGTTGAATGATTCGGTTGTGGCGTGAAGGTATCAGGCTTGTGCAAAGAACTGACATGAGTGCAACATCATGAGTTCTGCACGAATCGCAAACAATCACGAAGCTGTGGTCGGGATGACAAATGGAAGTGAGCACATGACGCGAGTTGACATCAGATCTGGCATAAAATTGACACCGAAGACTGGGACTTGGATCGACATGGGAGTCACGTAGAGGGGCAGTCAGGAGCATGAGGATAGCTATCAGTCGTGATGATACCTGCCGACGAAGGGAAGAAGAGGAGACAGACGAGCGTGAATCAGGCCTGTGAAGCTGGGTGTGGTCTGTTCCTCGGGGGCTACGAGTAGAAGGCATGAGCACCATTGGTCACGAGCTTGAGTTGGTGACTGGGCCGTGACAGTGGAGGAGGAGCAACTTGAGGAAGCATGGTGAAGGTTGAGTGTTGAGCAACCATTAGTCTAATAGGGATCGAGCGTGAAGGCACGCGGGCTCAACTGATAAGTTTTGGAGATAGCAACGACACTCGGGGAAGGTTGAACTGCGCAAGGGGTCCCGACAGCTGTGGACGACATGGTGGCAGAGCACGCACATGCAGACGGGTAGAGTCGCAAGCACATAGAGCAAGTGGCGACTGCACAGTGGACGACGACCACGTGGGCTGTTGTGTAGTAGCTAAAGATCGGGCGAGCTCAAAGGAACGACGGCAAGGAAAGGCAAGTCGCCACCGGACGTTCCGAGCTAGCAGAAATGCGTGCTAGTTGAGGGTAGTGGACAACGTTGCATGGTGAAAGTGGCCACACACAAAGATCGACACCAACATGGACGTGCGCAGAGGACCGCGTGGTGGCGTTGAATGTAAGCTACGATCTGGGCACTGTGGACCAGTTGTTGGTCGCGAGATCACATCGGAGTGAAGGTGTGGAGCTAGACGGGCCAGTAGAGGTGCTGAGTGGACAAAACACTGCGGGGGAGCCGCAGACACATCCGACAAAGAAAGTCTGCTGTGGATGCGAGTTGATGCGGCCAGTGGAGCGATGTTGGGACGCCAGCCACCAATTGCCGTCAATCTAGCCGCCAGGAGAAAAGGAACAACCTCCTGCTATGGACACGTGGACCCTGGTTGAGGAGTTGAGCGTAGTGGGAGTGTTGATGACTGCAACCGTACGATCACGTGAGTGGCTGACTTATGTGGTGTTTTCTGTGGAGTTTGCAGTGATGGCATCCAGTGTCTGGTATGAGATGCCATTGGATGAGAAGAACATACTTCTAGATCAAAGTTCAATGCAGGTGGCAAGAGGATCTTCCAGTTCAGAGGGAGCTGCTACAGGAACAGAGGATGTGTTTAATCCTGGAGGAGGTTCTTCCAGAAGTACCTTCCTCGCTAAGAGGGAGTGTGTAGCTCGAACAAGTACCTCTACGCAGGGGTATCTAGCACGTAGAAGTGGTTCAAGAAAAGCAACTCTCTAGACAGCCTTGTAAAAGTGTCTTTTGTAATACTTTATGGTCAATGGTATTATGTGTCCCATGGTATTGACATGAAGTGAATATTATAAAGAGTCTACTGAGAGTTGTATTAAAAACACAGTGATAAGAGTGAGCCATATCTCTTGTGTGTCGGACAAGAGTGAGTTATATCTCCTGTGCTAGCCAAGAGTGAGTCATATCTCTTGTGGTGGTCATTGTCAGTGTGTGTAACATCATTGATAGTGAGTGACCAGTGAGTGATCAGATCCAAGAGAGGGAGTCTCTCAGAGGCTTGGGAGTGAGGGATTCACTCAAGCCGGGGTTTGTCGATATTGCCGAGAGTTTTGGAGTGTAGTTGCAACAAGGAAGAGTTAGGAGTTAACTGAGATCCGATGTGTCATACTCGCAAGACTGGTGTTGTAAATGTTGGTTAACAAATCTGCAATAAAGACAAACTGTTTGTTGGTTTTCCCCATTGGGGTTTCTAGGATACTTCTTGTGTTCGGTTTTCTTTGTGTATGATTATTGAGAATTCAATGTGGTATTAGTTAATAATTAACAGATTAATTATTCGAGATTAGTAACTAGATCTGAACTCAGTAAATTTCACAATGAGAAGATGATACAATGACCATGTGACGGTGTACTTATAGCATTGACTGGTCACAATGGTAAGTCATGTCCTTTCAATAGGTCATGTCTTTTATATAGGATGTGTTTTTTCATAAATTATTAATTATTGTTATTTGTATGTTACATAACTAATTGAGAAAAACTAATTATTTGTAAAGCCAACTGAGAAAAAATCTTTAATGCAACTCTGAATCTTTTTTTTGGGTGTAATCCAGAGCTTTTTTTTTGCAAGCTAGTACCCACAGAGTTTTGAACCAGTGACCAATCACAAGGAGTACCTTAACAGTACACTCATTCACCGTCTATTCTACACCTGCTGGGATTAATCCGGAGCTTTTGTTACATACAACAATTTAACATAATTGCTGGCCAGATTACAGATTAGGCACTGGTTAGAGTGGTTACTCTTTGCCTGCAGCAGTTTCAGAAGGTTTTAGTGCTGTTCATGATCTCTTTCATAGGACAGTGTTTCAGCTTATTGGATGCAGACCAACGTTATAACATCTGTCACAATGGTGACACTTGATGGTAAAGAAAGAAAGAAATTTTATTAAAACCCACAAACAACCAAATTAGGTTAATGGGACTCAAAAGTAGACCGAGCAAAAATGACAATGTGGAGTGGCTAAGGCATCTCTTGAGAAGGAAAGGAACCATGACTGAAGTCACATGTGAGGAGCGATTGTTAACATGAAAGAGTGGGAGCAAAGGCAGGTTGCATACAGGTTGAATGTGAAAAGATCATGCAGAAAAATGGTCCTTCACATTACAAATCTTGGTACCTGGCAGATTGTTATTATTGAAGCTCTGTGGGTTCTCTTACTATTCCTTGTTTCTAATATTGCAAACTTTCAAATTATTTTTCACTTGTCCTAAAATAAGTACCTAATTAGAGCTTCAGTGATGGTTGATCATTAGTCATGTTCCTTTTGTAACAGTTTAAACACAACTGTCTGTAAAATGAAATTGCATTTCGATATATAAAAAAGGTGAAAGAAATAACATGAGTCTTTGGATGAACCAAAATGGCATAGCATGGCCCTTCTAGATTTATAGGATCTTTTCCTAGAAGTTACTAAAAAATTTCAGATATCTGCAGCTTCCCTGCAGCCGCCAAATGCCCTATCTTTAGATGCATTTGTGTTTCTGGATTTTAATAAAGTGAATAACTGCATCACCATGGCAGGAATGAAATGCTCAGAGCAAAAAATCTGATTTGACTGATAATTTAACAGAACAGCAACACCAAATCAGAACATACTTATGTCATGCATCTCTTTTCAACATTCTCCTATTTAAAAATGTTGCACTCGAAAAGCACTCGAGCATCTGCACTTGAACTCTTGATCAACCTATCAATGGGGACTGGCAATGTTTTAGTTTTAAAGCCATTCTGAACTGCACTCTCAGGGCAAGCTTTCTTTTTCTTGGAATGCAAACCCGAACAGAGTACAGCTATTGCACTTGAAGTGAATGAGGCTTCAGGAAATAGGCAGGGAAACATAACTGCCCCCAACAAAGGAGGATCATGATACTCAACAGGCAGAGTACTTTTTCCATGGTCAAAATCTTCCAAACTTTCAGTAAAATCCTTGCGACTATCAAGGTTAGTTCCTTTAGATGCATTGTTCTCCAGTGTTAATTTTGATATCTTGGATTCCATTCCTATCCTTCCGAATAGTCTGCAGTACAGTAAATGGGCTTTACCCCTCCTCTCCATGAAACTTATATTTCTGGCCCAAATCTCTCCAATTGTCGCTTTGTCAACACAATTTTGATTATTTATATCCAATACTCCGTCTAAATGAATTTTCTTGAGTGGTGAAACACCTAAGCCGGATTCCGATAGCCTGCTATGTTTTTCCTCCATACAACAATCAGAAAAATTGTGAGGATGCAAACATTGATGATCACCATTGTTAGCAGGCGACAATACTCTCTCTGACATGGATTTAGAGGTTTGGATCCTCTGAGAAATAAGATCTGTAATATCTGGAAAAGTTTCATCCATTTTCATGGACATAAATGCTGTGTTGTTTCCCTCCATCTCCACGAAATCTAACTTCCTTATATTATACCACTCTGGTAAGAAGTTTACCAATTCTCTAAAGGCCGTATTCTCCTTTTCAACTGATGTGCAGCTTACTTTCCATCTGGGTGAATGAATCCTGCTTAGAACTGGAGTGCTCTTCTCACTTTCTCCATCTGTTTGCAATAATGGAAAACAGAATTCTCCAGGCTCTTCATTTGACATGACACTTCTAGAAGGATCCAACCCTTCCTGGCTGCTATCATTACTTAATGAAAGTAAATCAGCCAACTCAGTCAGGAGCCGCTCTTCTTCTGAAGGTGAAATATTACCTCTATAAAGTAAGTCCTCTGGAGACTGCAATGTTTCACTTTCATCTTGAGCTTCTGGTAATACAAATGAAGCTTGATTGCAATGGTAAGAAAATATTTCATGGGATACACTTTTGGCCTTCTGTACTATATTGTAATCTGAGAACAGCATCTCTCCAGTTTTGTTCTTTCTATACCATCTCCAGCATCTCTGAATTTTTAGGACAGCAGACTTCATATATTTGTATTTTGACTTGGCTACAAGCATACGGAAATAGGCTTGTATAACAACGGCAGCCCTTTCCTTCCGTACTGAACGGGGAAACTTCCAAAGCTTAAGAATATAATTGTGGGAACTGAAAGCAGATGAATGTCTTCTATTGTTGTTTCCTGAAAAAGATTCTCCTGCCTCAAAAATTGAGGAAGTAGAAGTAAAAGAAAAGCTATTTCTCTTTTTATCTTCTAATGTTCTATGAACATAATCAATTTTTCCAGTGGAGGAGTGATTGGCACGTTGCCGTTCCAAATCACTAGATGTCTCTTGCAGCCTTTGTAAAATACCTGTTTGATGTTTTTTTTTCCTGCCATTCTTGATAGCCTGCTTATTGGATGCTTTAATATACTGGATCTGCCTCCTGTCCTGCATAATTAATCTCTGTGTGACATCTTTCTTGTAAGGAAGAAGATTACCAATATCAGCCAAGACATGTCGTTTTGAACATGTACTCGTGTTCTGTACAGGCATTGTTGATGATTTTGGTTTACCTGAACGGAGGATCATGCATTAATTTCATTGAACCAATGCTATTGGCAAGAAAAAAGTACAAGCTTCAATGTTGAAAAAGCTAACCAATAATATGAGGGGAGCTGCTTTTGTAAGAATCAAACATTGATGGGGGTTCAACGTGATTCTGTTCCAGCCACCTATAGATTTCAGTCCAGTATTGTCTTGTGCTGTCTTCCTTCAGTCCCTCAGGTCCACCTTATTTAGTATCATTTCAAACATTTATACAAACTTTGTCAGCTCTTAAGTACTCCCATAAGAAATTGAGCACAACAACAACGCTTGCAGATTCAAGATTTATGCATAGAAAAGTTTGCATGAGTCCTTTTAATTATCACTTTTACTTCTTCGATGCGTGAGAAATAACCGTTTAGGTTGGACCTAAGTACCACCAGTGGAACTACTGAATTTAACACCATAAACAACCTATCCCTCTGTTTTTAGTTTTACACTAAGTTGCACGAAACGGGGAAACGGGGACGCGTAGGAAACGTGACCCCCAAAAATTTAGGAAACGGGGAAACGCGATATACATATACATATATATATATATATAGTTATTTACAGATTAAAATTTTAAATTCAACAAAATTAGAAATCATGGTCATAGTCATACATGTAACATCACACTTACGATTTTACTCATAATTTCATAAGTGATTCCATAATGCAAGTATTAATATCTCTTTAAATAACTTGTTTTTATTTGCAAAGAGATAATAATAAAGAAACTTAAGCATGCTGCCTGCATATTAAGAGATTTTAAAGTACAGGTATTAAGAGATGGAATAAAATCTTCTTCCAAGAAAGTTGACACAATTGAATCCTAATCTTCCAAATCGTGGATTGGAAAGTTATATTCTAATCTATATATTAGTGTAGTATATTAGCAGATATGAAATAATCCACACCTTTTGTTAAAACAAAATACTCTTAATGGAAAACGGAATAAGAAACATTATATGAATAAGGTTAAGGAGCAAGCATTCCCAATGTTAAAACAGCATACAATCTTTAAGGATAACTAGAAAATCAAAATGCTAAGAATTACTATAAATTTTAACTTTTCAGGATCAAACCTGAAAGTAAAACAATTATACGGAAATTATAAATATATTATAATCATACTATCTCAAAGATAAGGAATGGATTGTCACTGTATCAGAGGACATGGCTCATCTCTGATTAATTTTGGGATTAGTTATGTACATTCATACCATAACTTTTTGTAAAGCTTTATGACATATATTTTACTAAGCTTTCCCCTGAGATAAAATATAAATAACTCTCATATTTGCCAAGTTGATGACATTACTACAGCGTTACAAGCTCGTCAAAATCTGTGCTTGAAATTCATTAAAATTTTTAAATTTTCGCTTAACCAAGGCATTGACAGGCTGACTTGGACGGAAACGTGGCAAAATTTCGAAAATCGATTTGGAAACGGGTTTCCGATTTTGAAACGGGTTTCCGATTTTCTGAAACGAGTTTCATACCCGTTCCATACGCGTTTCCTTGTTTCCGTACGAAAACGGACAGGGGACGTGGGGGGGTAGCCCGTTTCCCTGAAGTAAATTTAAAATTGATCCCTCTCAAGTCTCAACTGCATCAATCAAGAACTACAAATTGCAAAATAACTGCCTCTGTTATTACTCTAAGCATACATTGTATCTATATACCGTTCATAAAAACCAAAATTTTAATAAGTGAAAAAACCTCTTACACAGTAATAATTGGATCATACTAGCAAGACAAGCACCTTGAAATTATTAATGACACCATTTTGTGGGCATGAAGATAATGGACATCTAACACCTGCCTCAATCTTGACCCAATATGGAATTTTTTATTGATACCCACAACCTACTATAAAGTGATATGTATGTGCATATATTTTTTCAAGCTCCTCACAGGAGAAGGCTTGAGAACTAAGGAAGAATATTTATGATGTTCCTTTGTATAGAATTTTGAGAAAGCCTCAAGGGTTACAGTCAATCTGGAATTCTGTTTCCCAGTGGAATGAGAGAGATACTTGGATTTGTATAGCAGTTCAATTCTTATTTAGGATCTAGATAAGTGTGAATGCATAAATACTTTATGTTATTGTTCTAGATTGGATTCCCATTCTCTAATGAACGAACACAGGTTAAAACTTAACAGGTGATTGATGTTTTGGTATGAAACACATGGTGTTTTGGGAGAAGTTTTGGTGACTCAGATTTTGGTATCAGAGAAATTTGTTGTTTGAAAAGAATTATGAAAGTTGAATTTTAGGATAACACGAGACTGAAAGAATGCTCAAAGAGTCTACTCATTCTCCTTGAGTATAAAATATTACTACATATGTTCTGGGACTCTCAAACGTACAAGTCCACTCAGCCCTCTCTCTTAGCCTCATTTCCTTTTGCAGATCAAACACCAACATGCACTTCTCTCTGCAGTGTGCTTCAATAACATGCATGTCACCTTAAATGACCCACAAGGATGTTGATGGAATACTACCGTGAAATACACTTCACATGCAACTAAAATATCCATTTAAATCCTAACATGCAAACTGTATGATGATTCACAATAAGAAGTGTTGATTCTCACATGCATGGAGTGCATGTACCTATTCTAAAAATAGCAGTGCGATTGAATCACATGCATGTGTTGAGAAATGACCCTCAAGGATAATGTTGATGGAATACTAGCTTGGACTTAGTCAAAGTGGATTATCTAGAACTGAAAGAACATGAAACCCTCCAAGTGTCACCATGTTGATACTAAGCTAATGAAGATAAACTGTTGATTTCGAGGTTAACAACAGCTGCACCTAGGTGCTTATAGGGATGCAATATCTAAATCTTGTTCGTGGCTTATTAATTCCAAACTACTGGCTTCAGGTTTTCCACTCTGTTGTCTTGTTTCCAATTCCTCAATTCTTGCATTTCACAGTTTACAGCCATTGTGCCTCCTCTTCTATCCATTATCACAATTCTCACTCTCAAACTTCCCCAAAATTCAGCTTTCAAAATTCATTGCAAACAACAAATATCTCCAATGCCAAAATCCCAATCAACAAAACTTCTCCCAAGATATCATGTGCTTCGTACCAAAATTTCAATCACCAGTTCTCTCCCATAAACTTGCTCTAATACCAAAACTAGCATTGGGGAAGGGCAATAGACACACGCAGCCTTGCACACTTGGATTCCAACCTCACGAGTTACTTGCAGCAAAAGAAAACTCTGTAATTCAAAGTGAACCCAATTTCCTCCATGTTGCATAGCTTTATCTTCCATTACCATGACTCTTGGGTTTCCAACGAACACAACCATTTCCTGGCAACCGCATAGCTTTATCTTTCAATCTTCTTGGCTCAATTTTGTTACCACGTCAAACACCTTCAGCTTCCTGCAACTGACTTCTCATCTTCTCCCACTTGCATAACTTTTTGTCTTCCCACACACACTCTGTTCTATACTTTCTACTTCTTCTGCGCACCAACATCCTGCTCGCATATCCGTACCTCCATCTCATTCTACGCCCACATTCTATCAATCATCCTCTGTGCTAACTGTTACTACATATGGGCAAACATCTAGATGCTCCTTTATCATGCGCTCATATTATGATGTTGATATTTCATGGGTTATTGCAACTTTTTAGGGATTATACAGAATCAAGCAAATGGAAGCCAAAAGGAGATCCCGTGAGATTAGAACCTAAGTCTCCTCTTTCACAATGGCTCTCTATTCCAACATGTTAACCAATAGGGAGAATTCATATTTGTTGAAACTGGAGGGTTAAGGCATGGAATTTGTTCTTGGGTCACTCGTCCAACCTAACACAACCACCCAAGTTCAAACCCAAGGTGGGTGCGGGGGTTATTATTCCACTTAACTGACTTATAAAAATATATTCATACTAATACCAATTATAGGTTATGAAGTATATATCTAAACGCAAATTTATTGATGGGATTCTGCTCCCTTGTCCCAATTCTAATGGAGACCAAGGAGTTGGATGATATGGTGATGATCATTGGGTGAATTTTATTCTCCACATATCCTTATTCATGCCATGCTGTATTTTAGGCTATGAATATATTTCAACAGGAGATATGATTGATGGGATATCACCCGATAATAACTAAATTCTCTTCCCAAGCCCGATTGAGACAAGGGTGGTTGATGAAATGGTGAAATTGGCATGATCCCATCCTTCTTAGTTGTTGGCAGAGCATTCCATTCCCCAACACTTATTGGGAGCCTCTTTGTCAGAGACTCAGAATACACACATGAACACATAAATATCTCTGTAGCAGCTTGCCAAATGTTCTTCTCTCTTATCACAACACACAACAGTGCCTGTTCGTTATGAGTAATCACCTAGAGGAATGAAGCAGCATTCCATTCCCCAAAACTTATTGGGAGCCTCTTTGTCAAAGACTCAGAATACACACATGAACACATAAATATCTCTCTAGCAGCTTGACAAATGTTCTCTTTTATCAAAACACACAACAGTGCCTGTTCGTTATGAGTAGTCATCTCAGAGGAATGAAGTGCCTTCCTTCAGTGAGTAGCATACTCCCTTATCTCTATGCACATGGCAATTAAGAATTTAATGCTCAAAGCTACATCAGCAGATGTATTTTCATCCATGGTTCATCTATAATAAGCTATATGCAATCATTTAGCACTCATGGAAACTATATAGGTGAGGTGAGAGCATCAATATTCTTTATTATTTTTATGATTGATATTTGTGTGCAAAGAGGGGGCAGCTTACCTAAGCTTCTCCCCATCCCCCATAATAACATATGAGGTGACTGCCACAAGAGCAACCTCCTCTTGTGGAAGCGACAAGACTCTTGGTATGGGCTGCCCAAACCATTGAGCCAAGCATGGAGAGGAGAAACCCTCACAAGTGCACCCAATAAGGGTAGCCTACTTGGAGAGAGAGTGATGACTTCCATCCCGACACTGCCCTCCTCTCCTGTGAAGACATTTATGATGAAGCATATATCCATATGGTGGTACGGCATTCTTATGAGAGCACTAATATATGAAGAGAGGGTTGGCTCTTTGGCATTCACACCTTCACCTCTCAATCAAAACAAGGCAAACACACAGAACCAGATTGCATCAACTTGAGCTCAATGGTCCACGACTCCACTTGGATGGACACATACTCTTCTGCACGATCAACCTATACACATATTCGGAACTAGCTTCTTCTCTTACTTCTTTATATAAAGGAAGAGTTAATATTTACCCCATGCATGTAACGGGTCAGCACATAAATATGGTTGAGTTATATACCAAGCATACTCTAAGTAATATGGCACACATGGTTTTATATTGTTTCATACTTGGTGGGTATTCCTTTGATGTTGAAATGATATTTTATAATCTTATTTATACATGACATAGATTTTGTGTTGTAAATGAGATTATGAACAATTTTTAAACATATATATAACTCCAACTCACATTGCCTCCCCCACCAAGCTTTGCTCCAGGCCCTTCTTTCCTTGTCACATACTTCCACAAAGGGTATTTTATCTATTGGGATTTTTGTCTTGCTAAAGCAAGGTTAAATTGAGCATGAGCTCCACTAGAAGCAGATGGAGCACTAACAGGAGTAGAAGAGCTTGCGCTTGGAGAAGGAAGAGGAGGGGAGACACTAGATGGGGCATTTCTCCCTTTCCTTTTCCCTTTAACTATTGCCCTAGCTAATTGAGACATTCTTCTTCATGCTTGATGGTGAGCTTTGTTGCCGCCTGGTTCCACACCTGGGGAAAACGCAGCAGAAGTCTTCAAGCTGCTGGTGTGGCCTTGGGGGCAAGTCAGAGTCAAGTGCTGTCACTTGGGACTCGACTCCTCCGTCTAGGCTTTCCTAGCGAAGCCAAGGGGGGTGGACCCTAAAAATGAAAAGAAACTAAGGCGTCTAATCTAGGAGTTAGGAAAATATTTTTGGTAACCAAGAATAAACAGCATGTACATTTGTCAAACAAAACAATCATTCATCATTTACTCCCATTTTAGAATAATCATCATTTAATTGCACATTAGTCAACAATATGAAAATAAAATTAAACAAGACCAGTGCCTTATAATGGAGTCAAATAAACAAATGCATAAGCAGAAAAAGTAGATGTTGTGCGAGTGTTCTTGGTTTATTTTAAAATTAATGTGATGGTGATCTTTTTATTATGGCAGGTGGGTTCCCAATATATGCAAGGTACGGGGGAACATGTCTGGAATTTTGAAGCGTGGCTTCCCTCTCAGGCTTGGGCTGAATCGGAGTCTCGAGGAGGTGTTCAGATGCTATACCAACGAGGGCAAGCCTAACGGTTTCCAAGAGGTCACTACTCAGTGATGTCCCAAGCCTTCTGGGAAATTTGCCCACGACAACAAAATACGTGTTGTGCCGGATTTTCACAAAAAGGATTTTTTATTAGGGCGGTGTTAGATCCTATTACTAGTCATCCCCTCCTTTCTGATGTGTACCAACTGGATCAGACTGAGCTGCAAGTCGGCCACAGAGCATACGGGAGAAGACCTTGGAATTTTTTAGAAAATTTTTAAGAACCCAAATTTTATCTTTTTAAAACCCCAGGAGTCTCTTTTCAGGCACGTATTTGGGGCAAGCCCTCATACAGAAACCCTACTTCGGGAAAGCACGGGGGGCGTTTTGAGTTTGTAAAAAAAACTACGTTGTGAGTGAACTTGTGGCCCGCCAGTGGAACGAACCAACAAGGTTAATTTTAATCCTAGTTAATTTTATTAAATGCCAAAAATCAAAGAAATAAACTACTCTAAAAATCACGCCATGAAAAGAGACGACACAGGCCACCCCTGGGGGGATGGGGTATGGGCGCTGGCTAGCCCACTTGCTCTCGTTTAATAGTTGTTTACAATGATTTTGAGAAGTGCCCCAGTCTACTTTAAAGTGACTTGGCGGCTTACAAAATTTGAGGAAAATTAGCCGGTTTTGCAAAAATATGAAAATTGGTTCTCCGGATTGCCTGGATCCTCGAAATTTCGGCAGCACCTCCTCCTACCTGTTCGTCTTTTGCTGCAAACCAGCAAGTAATTATTAGTATAAGATGCCCAAAAACACTTTAAGAGTGTCTTTGGAACACCTCCTAAAAAAACCCAAAAAATTCTAAGTAAAAAACTAAGTAAAAATTGCAAAATTGAACCAAGTAAAACAAGCAGTAATGCTAGTTTTGCTTGGGGTCTTTGCAAGCTTTATGAGCTGCAAATTACAAGCTCTAACTAACAGCCAGATATACTTTAAAATCAGAACTACAACTACTCAACAAAACTTTGAAAAAATTTGACAGTTCTTTTGCAAGTCTTGGAAAAGTAGATGTTAAATGAAGGAAAAATCTAACAGTTAAAGATATGAGCTTTATAACTGTCTAAACCAGACCTTCATGAAATGACTCCTGATCTATTTAAAATATGGACATGAGTATATAAATCAGAAATATTTCAAATTAAAGTAACCAGTTAACCAAAGAAGATTTTTTGAAATAGAAGGGAGAGAGAGGTGAAGCAAATTTTGTTGAATAAAACCGAAACTTTGGAGATCCTTTCCGGTGGTGAGATGAGGAACTGTATCTGCATAAAAGATTAGATAAATGGAAGACACAAACAAGTTCTCCAACCTATCCACCTGAGACAACCTGTAAAAACACCACAACTTGCAACAAAAAGATCAAATGTAGATAAAACACATAGTAGAAATTTGAAGAAAATATTCATAAACAAATGAGATATTTAAATCTGATCTCTACCAATGCATAAAATGAAAGACTAAGCAATAAACAAATTACTCAAACTTTCCTCATAAATCAATACTGATCCTTCCCTAAGCTATACTTGATCTTAAAGAAACAAAATGCATCAATACAAGTTACCTCATTTGAAACAAGACATTCATCCACTCACAAACTCCAACACCATAAGTGACCTCCAAAGCCTTTTATTAATATTCAAAACCAAATGAGTATTACAACGATAAGTATTGTGCTCCAATTCTCCCTCTAGTGAACAATGGAGAGAGCACTCAATATATAGGGAAAATGCCCAAGTGAGGAAGGGCGCACTTTCTAAATGGGAGGGAGAGTGGTGGCATGGATGGTGGAGGAGAATGGGCTGCCATCTCCATGAAACAAGCTGCCCAAACCAGCACAAATGGTGCCCAACGAATCAGCACCAAAGGTGCTGCTCCTCCCTCAAAACGTGGGCTGCCCACTCACAAATGTGCCCTCCTTCTTGTGGTAAATGCGCCCCTCTAAATGGGCACGATTTTCTCCCCAAATGGGGCTGCCAAAACATATTAAATCAGCCCAATAACTCTCCTACAATAGTGCTAGTCGAAATCAGACCCTAAATTCCTCAAAAAACTTTTAATTTTTTTTATGTCATTTTCCCATTTTTCGATTTTTTTTTACTTTTTTGGATTTTGACAAAAATAGAAGCACCCAAACATTAGGAAAAGTGGGTTTACGGGTTTAGGGGTTTCGGGGTGCTCTGAGTTAGAAAACGAGCACCCCTAAGGCAAAAAATACCTCCAGACGCCCCTTACAGGTCCTTTACAAATTTTTTAATTGAACCATTAAAAAATGGCCCAATTTACGGAAAATTTAAAACTTGCCGAAAAATAAAAACAACCTAGGGGGACTTAGCACATGTCCATATGACTCAAAATTAACGCCTAGCATGTTCATATACATTGACCCATAGACTCTAATAATCCCCTAAGGCCCGTCAGCCTCCCCAGGCATTCCAGCTTTGGAGGAGCAGGAGAAAAACCAATTAATTATGTTATGCACTAATACAAGACATAATAGATAGGTGAAAAAACTCCTTGGAATACCTAACTTAGCCAAAAAGTCCTAGGGAACCAAGTCTTTTACAAAACCCCATGCTAGTACGTTTTTATTACAAACCCCGCAGGGCCATGGACATGTGGAAAAAATTTAAAAAACGGGGGCCTTTAAAAGGCCAGCTGGATATCAAATCACCAAAATTGAACATGTATCATGTTCCACTCTGCCCGCTCGCTTGACAATCCAACCAAGTACAACTTAGTTGGCAACAAGCTTGAATCCTCCCAACGAAATCCACCCTCATAGGCACTTGGAAACCCTTGCAGTTGTAGAAACAACCACTCTCAGACCTCTCTCTTCACTTGCAAACGTTCAAATGAGTCAAAAAAGTCAGGTTTTAAATTAGGACACGATCAAAACACGTGTTTGCATCGTGTTCGTGTCCGACACGATGACACGCGACATGGGAAGGGTTTTGGAAGTGTCTGGATTCCTAGCCCCAAGACAATGCACAAACACAGGCAAGCAGAGGAAAAAGAAGTTCTATATCTCCGAGTTCTAGCAAAGAAAAACAATAAGAGGAGTCTCTCTTATATAGATGAGAAAGTTCTTAAATCCTCCAATGACATAGTCAAAAATAGCAACCCTAAACCCTAACTCAACCTCGTAACAACTTTGACCATGAGAGGGGGTCCACACCACTAAGAGAGAGAATACACAGGTGGTAAAAATAACTTGCAAGAGAAGAGCACCCAAGTAGAGCTAGTCAAAACAATAATAGCAAATCCAAAATCTAACTAACAAAGAGTAACAACCTTATCCATATCTTTGACAAGTCAAAAGTGACAACTCAACCTCATCAATACAAGTGGTTAATTGAGTCAAACCTCAATAAAGAACAAGTGTGCCCTCACAAAATGATATGCTAACTCCTCAAAAGAAGGGTGCCCTCTAACAAAACAAGTCAAGGGTGATAAATATGCATGATGAGCTGGCACGTGTGGCATGAAATCGTCCACAAATGTGTAGTGCACCCTCATGAAGTGGTCCAACCATGATGAGTATGCCTCAAATAGTGGAGCACTCCTCTATCCCAAACAAACAATGTTCCAAAGTCCAACAAGAGAGAATAATGGTCCAAATGTCCAACCAACTCATCAACAAGATGGTCAAAGCTCATGACAACTCGTCCAAGTGGTCCAAGAGGGTTGGCCCTCTCACACATGCCAAGATGATGAAGAAATGTGCCTCATGAAGCTCCCACGTGTGCATGAAGAATGGGCGGGGAAGGCACATCACCTAGTAGAAGGGAACATGAATAAACAATAGAACAACCAAGTGTTAGACATTATAAAGTATGAGTTAGGAAAATAATTTAATTATATGCAAACATTAACATAAAAGGCTATTATGTGCACTTTTCTAATAACTAATTAATTAACTATCCCAATTGATCCATATTTTCATGTTACACCCCTAAGACTAAGTGAACTTCCTATGTTTCTAAAGTGAATCTAAACATGGTGAGGGTAATGAAATGAATGTAAATATAATGAAAGGTGAATTAATTGTAATGTTAGGGAAAGGGGTTCGAAATTTAACTATCATGAGAGGGTCTATGAGTTAAACATTAACATAAAAGGCTATTATGTGCACTTTTCTAATAACTAATTAATTAACTATCCCAATTGATCAATATTTTCATGTTACACCCCTAAGACTAAGTGAACTTCCTATGTTTCTAAAGTGAATCTAAACATGGTAAGGGTAATGAAATGAATGTAAATATAATGAAAGGTGAATTAATTGTAATGTTAGGGAAAGGGGTTCGAAATTTAACTATCATGAGAGGGTCTATGAGTTTTAAGCTATGAAACTGGACAAATTGAAAACAGGCTATGTGTCTCGTGTCATCATGTTAGACACGAACACGATGCCAACACGTGGTGGACACGTGTTTTGATCATGTCCTAAATTAGGACATGATCAAAACATGTGTCGAGCACGTGTTGGCATCGTATCCCGACCTATGTGAATTGTGTCCCGATTCTAGGACACGAAAAAGGCGCATTGACATTTGCAAGTGAAGAGAGAGCGTTGAGGGTGAATGTTTTTGCAGGTGAAGGAGTTTTGAAGGATTTGCAAGGGTTTCTAAGTGCATTTGAGGGAGGATTTCATTGGGAGGAGTCAAGCTCACCATCAAGCAAGAAGAAGAATGTCTCGATCAGCTAGGGCAGCAGCTAAAGGGCAAAGGAAAGGGACAAATGTCCCATCTAGTGTCTCCCCTCCTCTTCCTCCTCCAAGCACAAGCTCTTCTACTCCTATTAGTGCTCCATCTGTTGCTAGTGGAGCTCATGCTCAATTTAACCCTGTTTTAGCAAGACAACAAGCCCAAGAGATAAAATACCCTTTGTGGAAGTATTTGGCAGGGAAAGAAGGGCCTGGAGCAAAGCTTGGTAGGGGAGGCAATGTGAGTCGGAGTTGCAATTTCTACAAGAATGAGTTCAAGAGCACATATTACTGGGTTAAGGGCCATTTGTTGGCCCTTCCTTGTGGGATTTCTTCATGTAAAGCAATAAGTATTACCAAACGGAGGGAGATGGAAAGAGAGGATCATCTTGGCTTAGGGAAGGTGGCAGTAGCAAGCAAGACACAAAATAATGAGGTTCCTCTTCCATTCTTAAGGAAACCCTCTAACACTAGGCCTCCACCTAGTAGATATGGGAGTGAGGTTGATACTCATCCAACAAGAAAGAGGCCAACTACAAGTGGTCCAAGGGATAGGATTTTCCAACAAGAGGCACGAGAAGAGGTGGACCTTACCATTGCATTCTTTTTCTACCTCAACTTCATTTCATTCAATGTTGCACAGTCACCATTGTTTATTGAGATGTGTCGAAGTCTAATTGAACAAGCTCCAACTGGTTATGTGCCTCCTGGTGTTGAGCATGGTTGTCATTGATGACAAGCCATTAATGACAAAGGAGTGACAAAGGTTGATGACATGGTATTGATGATGGGATGCCTTGTTGATGTACATGAGGCTTGAAGCCTTATACCTTATGCCTAAGAGGTATGATCAAGAAGCCCTGAATTTGATTGAAGAAAAAAAGTATGAGGGACATTGCAAATGCATGCAAAACCTCTATGTATTGATAGCCCTCGTCATGCCGTTTCCAACGGTAGGTGGCCCATCACGTGGTTCCTTCGGTTAAAGAGATTTTAATTTTTAAAATTGACGTGGTGTTTTTACCCCATCCAATGAGGTCGGCCCAACTTTAGAAGATAATTTTTTAATTATTAAATAAAAATATAAAAGGATATATACATATAGTAAGGTCGGCCCAATCAAAAATAAATTATGATACCACTATAAATACACGTCCTTCTCATCATTTGTGGGTGCAAAAATCTGAGAAAAGAGCTCTGAAATTCGGACCCCTCTGAGGCAAATTTCGGTGGTGAAACAGAGTTAAGCTGTAGGAGTATCCTTCAGTTCTGATTTCTCTGTTTGGTAGACTGTCCTTCAAAATTCGGTGGCAGCTACAGGTGTTTCATCTTGGAGCTCTGAATTTTGGTGGTGGTGAGCCAAGAAGTAACCACTGTCAAGTTTGCAAGTGATATACCTCTGAAATTCGGGACTGAGGAGCAGCACTAGTAAAAAGTTGAAGAAGAACATGCTCTGAAATTTTCGGATCAGCCCTGAGGCAGCCACAGTAGGGGTCTGATTTTTGAGTAGCAGATCCGCAGAAGCAAAGGAGACTGAGGCAGCCACAGTAGAATATTATGTTTTTTTATCTCTGTCTGATTTTTGGGTGTCAAAGAAAGATACAACCCCAGATCCAAGCCCTAAACTCAGTAAATTTCAGTCTTCTCTGATTTTGGTTAAGAGGCAACCACAGTATGAAATCATGCTCTAATTTTTATGAAGGATAGCTGCAGCAAGGAGCAGAAGAATTCTTTTAAGAGCTCCCTCGGAATTCGAGTATACAGCTGTAGAGAAAGATGACTGACATCTGACTTAAGGACAACAACTGTGTATAAGTTCAAGTGTTTCTAACCTTTGATTTTCAGGTGAACCTAATGAACTGAGGAAGCCGGAGTGGAAGTATAGTTGACATCTCTGAATTCGTAGCAATTTCAAGCAGCCACAGACGCATATGGACAAACCTCAGAAGGAGACAGTTAAAGGCAATCACAAGATCTGATACTCAAGCAGTTAAGCAGCAAACTCAAACTGAAGCAGGTTACAGTCCTAACAATACATATGGTCCTGAACCTTTGATATGGGCAGACTCTTATAACAACTTGGGATGATTGATTTGTGGATATGATAGTGACAGCCAGTGGTAGTTGTTTTGAATCTTTGATAGGCATGAGCAGACATTTGGCATGAGCAGCATATGAGAAATCCTTTTGATGAGAAGGTCTTGATAGACCTTTATGATGATTGGCAGACCTTGATGGTTGGCAAGATGAGCCTTGCACACTGAGGTTTGGATACCTCGCATCTTCTTAGTCGGAGCTAAGAAAACCAGGTTGGGCCCTGTTGTTAGAGTTGGTGCTCTTTGGTCAGTTGGTGCTGATGTAATCGCGAAGATAGAAGTCTTCATTGTAATTCATATCAAATTATAAATAAAGTTTGCTATACTTGTCTTGTGATGCGTCTCTTATGATCTATGTTGATGACATGCTTAATTGATGAATGTTGATGTACTTAGTAACTTAATGTGAATGATGAACTCTCCTTGAAGGAGATCCGTGGACACACAATGGAAGGACACGCAGAGTTATCCAACGATGAGGTTCCAGTATTTGACGTGACAAATTACTTTGGAGAAGCAAGATGAAAGTTATCTATGCGTCTCATTGTGTTTTGTGAATGTGTAATGTGTATTGATTCTAATTTCTATTGAATATTTGTAAATGTTCTAGTTTCTAAAAAAAATCGAGCTATTGTCTATATTTCTAATATATTTAAAATATATATATATATATATATATGTATATAACATGTGTCCTTTGTGTCCCGATTCCAGGGGTCACCGTGTCCGTGTCGAACACTCATATTTTCATGTCCTTCGTGTCTCATGTCCTCATGTCAGGTGACTTGGTTTTAATCCTTCCCCTTTGCTTTCAAGAACTAGGGGTTAATGATTTTTCTTCCATATATGTGCCTTGGAAGGGAATTATTTTCTTCTTAATATAGCCTTTCCTTGCGCTATTTTAACAATCCTTTTTTTTATTTGTCTTTTTTATTTTATTTTGACAACATTAGTCCCTTTCTTTGGATTTAGCATTGATAAGTCGGGACATCAGGATCATGGCTTGTGCAAGGAGGCATAGCTCACATTCATCATATAATCTCATTTCCATAAGACTACTTTGACACTTTTGACTTTGACTTAGACACCGTACATAGTAGTATGTAGAGACCTTAGAACATGACATATAATAAGTTAATTGTGAAAGTGGGATATGATGGAAATGACAAAAGTGGCTAGTTAAATGACATGATATGAAAAATGGCTTGATGAAATGTTATGAATGACATGAAATGAGGGTTACGCTTGCTTAGATCCCTAAGGGAACACTTAATCCACAAGGTCATACACTTAATGTAATGAAGAATTATAACCACACCATGATGCTCCCTAAGCTATTGAAACAATATTTGAGGATATATGAGCCATTATAAAGTAACACCGTTGACCTCAAATCGCGAGGATGTCCCCATCTGTCTCTAGCATATTGCATGGCAAACTACGCGAGTTGGAAGTGTCTTGGCATATGGTATGGCAAACCATAGATCTCATCTGTGGAACTACTGGATGTGATGGAAGATTACATAGGAAATGATAATCAAGTCACCCCACACTCGTTAGGGAGTAACACACCTCCCCTACAATAATTAACTTGCCAACTTCACCAAAGTGATGTTAGTAGATTTAAAACTAAAATTACAAGTTTCAACAATTTTAGGATGATGATGACCAAGCTCTCATCTACCTCTACACCTATGGCTAGTAATTGATCAATGATGTCCTGCAATTGCTCAAGTCCCCTTCCATTTTCATTTAGGAAAGGAAAAAGGCTCTACTTGTACCTAAAGTTTCGTGCAATTCCTTCAATCTTCTCCATATTGTGCAAGCATCTACCACAATCGATAGCTGAGGTACCATGTTGTCCATCATGGAAAGCATAACCATTTCTTTATTCTTGGCATCAAATTTTTCTTGTTTTGAAACCACATTGTTCCTAATCTTTATATACTCCTCGACTAGATCCCTCAACCTCCTTGCCTATCACCACTACTAGCAAACACTTGTGCTACAATGTAGCAATCATCCACTACTTCCACATGTTAAAAAAATTCCCATCAAAGTTTAGAGTGAGTTCAAGTATAATATCAAATAGGCATTCCAGCTTCAACATTGTGATAATAAAAACAACCAAACAACAAATAAATAAATAAAAATCATAAAAAAATTCAACCTCATAAAACCAAAAATAAATGTTAAAGTATTACGTCTACCACTTGTTGATGTTTCTCCGAGTTGCGGCATTGGGAAACATTCTGCAAACATTCTCCCAAAAGGGGTCATGAGAATTGACCAATGGCTAGTGGAGGATGGCCCCAACGTAACCTAGATTAGTCATGAGAAGTGACTAAGAGTGAATAAGGCTCGAGGTGCTTAGACTTGATTAGTCATGGGAAGTGGCTAAAGAGTGAATAAGGCTAGAAGTCACATTGCACACTCTGAGAAGGAGTGCTCCAAGGAATGATCTATTATGTATTAGAGTGAGTTGACTTGTTTATTTGATAGGGGATTTCATCCCCTTGTGAAATATACAAAGTCTAATCTAATGTTGAATTTGACATAGGCTCTAAGAAGTGTCTTGGACTTCTTAGAGTGGGGTCAAATCAACATTAGAGCTCTATGCGTGACTAGACGTGCATGTGAGGAGATGAACATCAACAAGGACAACTTTTGTATGATGAAGAAATAACCAAGAAGTCAAGTAAACCATTGACGAAGTCCCAGATAGCAGTGAAGAAGTTCCAGAGAAGTTTGAAGGCAAGAAGACAAGTCAACCTAGAAGAAAGAACAAGTCTACCCCAGCAAAGAAGACAAGTCGACCCCATCAAATGTACAACTTCGACCTTGAGAGGAAAAATTCAAGTGAACAAAAGAATATAAATAAAGTGCTCACACACTTCATTTTCATCATCACGTATTCTCTTCTCCACTTGTGCGCACTTTCAAAGGAAGGCCTAGCAAAAGGCATGGAGCAAATATTTGCAGGTTCTTATCATATTCTACAAGTTCGCTATCCTTGCTAGGGTTTCTTGTGAAGGAGAGAGAACCTCTTATGTGCTAGGGTTTCTCTTCATGAATGGTATTGTACTTGAATTGGATTGATTTCTTCTAAGAAAAGTTGGTTGGGTTTTCTCCCTATTGGGTTTCCCAAGATAAAATCTATGTCTCTTGTGCATGCCTATCTTTCTATGATCCTTTGTTTCTGCTGCAATTTAAGTTGATCTTTTCAGTGTGCAATTATTCAATGAAAACTGTGGGATGAAATGAATGCTTGAAATCACTATGAAATAATTGTCAAGATCTGATAATAGATTAAAATTCAACACCACTACCTTCCAAACTTTCACACTACCACAACTCCGTTGCACAACGTACGTCTCTCTCACATGCATCTCTCATGTGACGCATATCTTTCCTAAATTGCCACTTCATTACCTATACATAACTTACAACCCGATTCAGTAACTTAAAGCTCCTAAGCAATGTGTTAAATACATGATATAGCCATTATAAAAGATACGCTAATATCATGTATGTGGTTATAAGAAAGAGACATAAAACTTGAAATCAGATAGGAAGTATAGAATTTCAAGAAAATTACTGCATCACCTAAACAAAATCAAAATTTTCCCATCAAGGTTTTGAGTGAGGTCAAGTATAATATTAAATAATAAATAGACTTTCCATCTTCACCATTGTGATAACAAAACCACCGAACAACAAATAAAAAAAATAAAAATAAAAATTCAACCTCATAAAACGAAGAATAAATGTTAAAATATTACATCTACCACTACTTTCCAGAATTTCACATTACCAAAACTCCGTTGCATAACATACTTCTCTCTCACACACATCTATCATGTGATGCATATCTTTCCTAAATTGCCACTTTATTACCTATACATAACTTACAATCCCTATTAATAACTTAAAGCTCCTAAGCTATGTGTTAAATACACCAGCATAGATCCGTCTCAAATATGGATCTACCAAACACCGAGAGGGATCAAATTTCTTGAGGTGTAATTTTTTTTCTTAATGTGTAAAGAATTTAAGATAAAATTTACACCTCTATGAACTTGATCCCTCTCAGTGTTTGGTAGATCCGTATTTAAGATGGATCTATGATTGTTTTATATTTTTATAGCTTTTGTAAAATTAAAATTTATGATGGGTAATAGAGCCGACATGTTATTCTTTTCTGATGTGGGTTATAGTTGTCAAACCAGCATTACTAATGTTAATTTTACAACAGCTCCCTCATACTGGGTTGTAGAGCATCTCACTTAGTCTCAGTGCAATAATATAACCATTATAAAAGATACTCTAATATCATGTATGTGGTTATGAGAAAGAGAATGAAAAATGAAATCAGATGGGAAGTATAGAATCTCAAGAAATTTACTGCATAACCTAAACAAAAGGAAATATTTCCAACATGGATTTTGAATTTACCATAGTGCACTCTAGCCAATTTCTCCCAATTATTTTTAGATACTGCTTCAAAGCAATGTCTCAACCAATACATGAGCATAGTATTCTCGGCATGCTCTACATTCCTGCACTTACAATACATGTTCAGATTATTGTTTATTGAAAATTTGAGAGCCATTGTCATATGAATGTAAGATAAGCACCAAAACAGTGAGTACAAAGATATGCACCAAGTAAAATTGAAATGGCCAATTCAAAATTGGCTCGTCTCCCATATGTACACCTACATTAAAAAATTATGACAATTTGAAATCTTTGATGATTGTCATCACAATTTTTTATGTTAATTTAATAACATCTCAACAACTTCGCTAAAATTTATACTCTTTCATTATAGCTAACATTCTAAACTATAACTATTACCATAATTGTTACTAGTGTCTTAATATTAAGGTACATTAAAAACTAGATGTTCTAGGTATGCTTCATCCTAAAAGCATAGGTTGAGATCTATGTTGCAACAAGTTTTGAGGACAAGAACATATGGGAATGAGTTTCAGGGATGACTATAAGGTACCCAATTTACAAGGTGAGGGGAATAAGACGGCAAAAAAATATATTAATATTACAAATTCAATAGAGAATTAGGTATCTAAAAGTCTGAACCAATGAAATCTTAAATCCACAAAGTAAATAAAGAAAATTGAAATGCAACTAACTTATAAATATAAACAATGTCAATATTGAACATCCACAAGAAACATATAACATTACCATTCATGATTACAATATTGATCTATTAATTGATAACAAAAAAAGATTAAAGTACAAAGTGCAAGATAAAAAAATTATGGACAAAGAGAGAATAATTATAGCACTAGTATTAGCCCCCAATCAAGGGCATAGGAAATAAAAGTAACATCAGTACATGTTAAACCCCAAATTGTCTGTGCAACTGGAGGGTTAAGATCCTGCTAGATTCCATCATCTTGGTTCTGACAAGCAAAGTTGTCATTGATGACAACACATTAATGACAAAGGCCGAATTGGTGACATGGCACAAGACAATGACATGGCATGAAGACATGGCACAAGATAATGACATGAAGGATGAGGACTTGGAGAAGGCAAGCAAGAATGATAAGGTCAAAGATCAAGCAAACAAGGACATGGACAAATGACAAGACAGTGACATGGCAAGGTGGAGGACTTGGCAAGTGGCAAGAAGACAAAGGTGGTCAAAGGACAAAGACTTGGCAAGCATGACAAGGAGACATGACTAAATTGGTACATGAAGAACACACATGGCTAGGACATAGCATTGGATGGCAAGCAAGCATGAAAGATGAAATGGCAAAGATCAAGCAATGGACAAAGGTCAAAAGACATGGCAAGCATGACAAACTAAGGCAAAAAGGGCCCTTATGCGGGCATCTCAGTACTCTTGCGGGCATTTGCTGAAGACATGCCTGCGGGCATTTTACTAAGGAAATGAGATTGCTGCGGGCATTTTACTAAGGAAATGAGATTGCTGCAGGCAGTCTATTGAGGCTCTGTGGGCATTTGTAAAGCCCTTGTGCGGGCATAAATATGGAACCTGCGGGCATATCTATAGGTATGAAAAAGAGCCCCATGCGGGCTTTTTTGTGGGGCCATGCAGGCATTGTTTGATG